>JADLZN010006896.1:0-637943 GCA_018155175.1 Sinocyclocheilus anophthalmus | reverse complement strand
AAATTATCACAGACTGTGGAAACTTAACACTGGATTACAAGCAACTTGGGCTATGAGCTTCTCAACCCTTCCTCCAGACTCTAAGACCTTGGTTCCAAATGAAATACAAAAACTTGCTCTCATCTGAAAAGAGGAATTTGGACCACTGGGCAACATTCCAGTTCTTCTTTTCCTTAGCCCAGGTAAGACGCCTGTGACGTTGTCTGTGGTTCAGGAGTGGCTTAACAAGAGGAATTACGACAACTGTAGCCAAATGCCTTGACACATCTGTGTGTGGTGGCTATTGATGCCTTAACCCCAGCCTCAGTCCATTCCTTGAGAAGTTCACTCAAATTCTTGAATGATTTTGCTTGACAATCCTCATAAGGCTGCTGTTTTCTCGGTTGGTTGTGCATCTTTTTCTTGCACACTTTTTCCTTCCACTCAACTTTTCTGTTAACATGCTTGGATACAGCACTCTGTGAAACAGCCAGCTTATTTGGCAATGAATATTTGTGGCTTACCCTCCTTGTAAAGGGTGTCAATGATTGTCTTCTGGACAAACTGTTAGATCAGCAGTCTTCCCCATGATTGTGTAGCCTAGTGAACCAAACTGAGAGACCATTTAGAAGGCTCAGGAAACCTTTGCAGGTGATTTGAGTTGATTAGCTGATGGCATGTCACCATATTCTAATTTGTGAGATAGTGAATTGGTGGGTTTTGTTAAATGTGAGCCAAAATCATCACATTAAAAAAAACAAAGACTTAAACTACTTCCGTCTGTGTGCATTGAATTTATTTAATACACGGTTTTCACAATTTGAGTTGAATTACTGAAAAAATGAACTTTTCCACGACAAAATTTTTGTTTTTTTTTTCTAAGTTATTGAGATGCACCTGTATATCCGTCCTGGCATAGAGTATTTAAGTCCTATATGTTCTAGCCATATGTTTTCTTTTTCGATAATCAGTTACACTCATACATCAAAATGTGAAAGAAAATATCACTACTTTCGTTTCTTGTGACTTCAAGCAACTTGTTAGCAACTTTCATGACTGAGTTATCAAGTAATATTAATCTAAAAACTAGTGCTGTCAAAGTTTTGTTACATAATATATGTGTGTTTGTTACGGTGTATATGTGTATGTATGTATACATTGGGTACGGAAAGTATTCAGACCCCCTAAATTTTTCACTCTTGGTTTAATTGCAGCCATTTGCTAAAATCATTTAAGTAAATTTTTTTCCTCAATGTAACACAGCACCCCATATGACAGAAAAACACCGAATTGTTGACATTTTTGCAAATTTAATAAAAAAGAAAAACTGAAATATAACATAGTCCTAAGTATTCAGACCCTTAGCTGTGACACTCATATATTTAACTCAGGTGCTGTCATTTCTTCTGATCATCCTTGAGATGGTTCTACACCTTCATTTGAGTCCAGCTGTGTTTTGATTATACTGATTGGACTTGATTAGGAGAGTCACACACTTGTCTATATAAGACCTTACCGCTCACAGTGCATGTCAGAGCAAATGAGAATTATGAGGTCAAAGGAATTGCCTGAAGAGCTCAGAGACAGAATTGAGGCAAGGCACAGATCTGGCCAAGGTTACAAAAAAATTTCTGCTGCACTTAAGGTTCATAAGAGCACAGTGGCCTCCATAATCCATAAATCGAAGACGTTTGGGACGACCAGAACCCATCCTAGAGCTGGCCTTCCGGCCAAACTGAGCTATCAGGGGTGTGAGCAGAAGCATTGCTGCGGGAACGAGTAAGAAGGAAGAGAGCACCAAAACTAGAGGACCAACATTGGTGGCTGAGGTCAGAGCTGGCAGTCGGGAGATGGGAGAAAGTTGTATAAAGTCAACCATCACTGCAGCCCTCCAAACGACAGGCACACAAGCGATGAGGAAGCAGAGCTTGTAGTCGGGACAGGCAGGGACAGGGGCCCGACGGGCCGCCAGGCTCGGGTCTACGCGCGCCAGATGGGCAGCACACAGAGGGGACACATGAAAAGCGTGGAGGCAACACAACAACAAAAGTAGACTGGGAAAACTAAGCCCGCATGGAGTTTGCTAAAAAACGTCTGAAGGACTCCAAGATGGTGAGAAAATAAGATTCTCTGGTCTGATGAGACCAAGATAGAAACTTTTGGCCTTAATTCTAAGCGGTATGATTGAGAAAACCAGGCACTGCTCATCACCAATACAGTCCCAACATTGAAGCATGTTGGTGGCAGCATCATGCTGTGGGGGTGTTTTTCAGCTGCAGGGACAGGACGACTGGTTGCAATCGAGGGAAAGATGAATGCGGCCAAGTACAGGGATATCCTGGACGAAAACCTTCTCCAGAGTGCTCAGGACCTCAGACTGGGCCGAAGGTTTACCTTCCAACAAGACAATGACCCTAAGCACACAGCTAAAATAACAAAGGAGTGGCTTCACAACAACTCTGTGACTGTTCTTGAATGGCCAAGCCAGAGCCCTGACTTAAACCCAATGAGCATCTCTGGAGAGACCTAAAAATGGATGTCCACCAACGTTTACCATCCAACCAGACAGAACTGCAGAGGATCTGCAAGGAGGAATGGCAGAGGATCCCCAAATCCAGGTGTGAAAAACTTGTTGCATCTTTCCCAAAAAGACTCATGGCTGTATTAGATCAAAAGGGTGCTTCTACTAAATACTGAGCAAAGGGTCTGAATACTTAGGACCATGGGATATTTCAGTTTTTCTTTTTTAATAAATCTGCAAAAATGTCAACAATTCTGTGTTTTTCTGTCAATATGGGGTGCTGTGGGTACATTAATGAGGAACAAAAAAACTTATGATTTTAGCAAATGGCTGCAATATAACAAAGAGTGAAAAATTTAAGGGGGTCTGAATACTTTCCGTACCCACTGTATATATAAATACCCCCTCATACAGTATATATTTTGAAAATATTTACATCTATATATTTATATTTATTAGTGGTGTCAAAACTAGCGCGTTAACGCAGGTAATTCATTTTTTCAGTTTAACGCGTTAAAAAATATTTCACGCAATTAATGCAGGGGCGGTGCTAGGGTTGGCCACCCCACTCACAAATGCTGCTTCTGTCTATTTATTTTCGTGACAAGAATTGCATTTATTCAGTGCACAGGAACGACTGAGAACGGGAGAACTGGCTGCAATTCACTTCAGCGGACTGGCACGAGGTCAAAAGAGCCACGAAACGGTACTGTGTCGCAGTGCGTGCTCCAATTGCAATTATACTACGTGAGGCATGAAGCTCCAAAAGGAGATTAAAGCTGTCTTAAAAGTGTGCATGCATGTGATATATTTTATATGAGTCACATTTAAGAACATGAAATGGTTTTCAAAACTGTCCTGGAACAGCCCAGCACTGTCTCACTCATCTAAAACACCCGATTTAACTCGTCAGCTCAATAATAGAGACTTTAAGACCTGAAGTGGGTCAGAAAAGTTAAAAGAGTTCTAATAAAGAAGCTCCTTTACAAAATAATAGCAAAAAACATAATAACCAGCTGCTGTGATGTATTAAATCAAAGAACAAGAAAAAAAGAGGGAACAATAACTGTTATAGCTTAAGGATTCATCAATATTTCAATTGAATTTAGTGTTTGATAACTTCAATTTCTGTTTACTTCTGCGGAAGTTCACAGGTAAATATGACATTATAATAGGTTTATGTGAAGATTGTTCACTTAAGTTCACTTAAATTAGAAGTTATTTTTAAAGTCTAATAAATGTTAAAATTGAGAGCCTCTCAATTAACTGTATGTTGAATGGCATAGTCATGGTAAAATCTAGGGGGGGGGGGCAATTTTATAGAGGAAAGTCAGTTATGTGGTATTCATTGTACTGGCCTTCAGTCATTTTTTTGTGTTTTTTTTTTTTTTTATATTTTTTTTTTTTTTTGTTTTTTTTTTTGTGTTTTTTTTTTGTGGTGAAAAAAGATGACTCTTAAACAAATATATAAAAAAAATACTGTCTTTATGTTGTTTGTACATTGATTTGAAGATTGAATGTGAAATAATTGCAATATAAAAGTATATTAAAAAACTTTAATGTTAGGTGGGATTAATCACGATTAATTTCAGAAAATGTGCGATTAATTATTATTTTCGATTGACAGCACTAATATTTAATAAGTGATATTATATATAAACAAGTAATATACACAATGTAATATATTTTTTAAATATATACTGCAGTGTGTGATTTAGATATACATAAATCATAACACAGCGCACACAAACATACTGTATATATGTAAACACAAAATTTTATTTGGAGCGATTAATCGTTTGACAGCACTAATCAAAACCCAGAGGAAATTACAGAAGGAATCAATGGCTCAAAAATGCTAATTTTCTTCCAAAATGTAGGACTACAAACTGAACAGCTCTGTTATGTATTCGATTAAATGATCAGACAAAAGACTGCCAGACAAACAGATTTCATAACAAAAAAATAAGAAACCTCACCTCATTTTCTTTGATCTCATACTTGGACGAATGCTTCCCTTGACTTTTTCTGCGCAGTTTCTTCAGGTCGGCCTGTGATTTGTCCAAAAAGTCTTGCTTCAATTTGTGTTCTGACTGGTATCTTTTGAAAGTGGCCTAGAGGGATTGTAATACCACAACATTCAAGAGATGTCCCTGTTTGCACAGGTGAAGGAATGGGAAGTGTTGCTTGATTGACGAAGAGAAAAACATGCAATACTTACATTCATGTACTTGATATCCATATCTGTTTTCCTTTCCAGTTCAGTGATGAGCTCTCTGTGGAACCTCTTGAACTGTAGCAACAAGGTTAATGGAGATAAATCACCACAGAGCGATAACAATCAATAATAGTGAAATTGCATTAAGCCACCATATAATTCCACAACAATGATAACATTATGTAGAGAAGTCAAACAAAAGGGTTATCTTATCAGCTTAGGTAGTTACATATTCATAACCCTGTGAGTCTGAATACCCAAGATCATCTGATTAAACAATGGTTTGGAAGGAAAAATGCTCTGAAACTTAATAGGAGCAGAGGGCCAGACCTTAGTACAATCACCTACCTCAGATAAGTTCAGCACACACACTATCCCAAAGGCAAAATATTATTGTATGATTTATAATGTCAACGTTTACGTTTCAGCTTCAGTTTCAAGATCAAGTGACTACAAAAATGTTTGTTTTTTTTTTTTTTGGAAGTTACAAATACACATTAATTTCATGTCCTAAAATTTTGCCCCAATAGCACTGCTTGCTACAGTTCTGCTCATTGGTTTAAATATTGCTTGAAGATGTTTATTTCATAAAAGTTGCATTTTATATTTTTAGCACTGCTCTAATGACGCTACTTTACATATTTATACACTACCTTACAAACATTTGGGGTGAGCCATTTTTTTTATGTTTTTGAAAGTATTATTGATGATCACCAAGGCTGCATTTGTTTGATCAGAAATACAGTAAAAATAGTACTACTGTGAAATGCATATTTACTCTATTTAAAATACGTTTTTTATTTTAAAGGGGTCACGAACTAAGAAATCAAATTTTCCCTGATCTTTTGACATGTAAGAGGTTATTGTACTATAAAAACAAAAGAGTTTCAGCGCTCAAAACTTCCTCATTAGTCCAAAAACAGCTTTTATTGAAAACAAGCTGCCAAAATGAAGCGTTTCGGATTTTGTCTCAGTATGACGTAATTTGATGAAAGACTGGCCCTACAGAATCGGATCAACACCTACTTCTACATTATTGCATCTTTGGCCCCGTCCACTGGCACATTAGTGAGATGAGATTGAGAGAACAGAGCTACAGGGTCACTTGACTAAAAATAACATTGCCTTCCAACGGATCTTAATGCTAGTAAAGTGGCTATTTATTACATTTCATGTGCTATTACCAACACTTTTCACTATAAGTTAATCTCAGCAGTTGTAATTGTAAAAACACAAAGATGTTACCCAGTTAACAATAGCATATCAATAATAATAGCAATATCAATAGCAGTGGGAGTTTACATGAAGTCTTCAAGGAGAATTCCCCTTTTAAATGGAGCTTTAAATAAGAGGGCTAAAATCAGACTAGAATTTATTTTCAAATACATGCTAAATTAGGAGAGTTTATTCTAAATTACAACAAGTTACGTTAAAAATCTAAACATTCATTATATTATCATGCACTGTTGAGAAGAAAATATTTATATAAATATTTTGTAACATTATAAAGTCTTTACTGTCACTTTTAACCGATTTATTGCCCCGTTGATTAAATATAAATTATTTTAAATCTTATTGACCCCAATATAGTGTATATATTCCATAAGGCATATTATTATTAGTCGTAGTGTGTTTATCGTATTATTATTATATAATAATAATTTTGAATTGAAGGGAAATTTTCATGATTCACAAAAAACAAAAAAAAAAAATCACAAAAGGCTCAACGGTGGTACTGATACTCGAGAAGGTAACAAATTACATAAAGAACCAAGGATATTAAAACTACAATTATTATCCAGGAACATACTGAATACCTACAAATATATACAGCTTCTTCTGGAGTTAGAGAGGAATATGAGGGAAAAAAGTGATGCATCAATATCTTAAACCATATTGCATACTTACAGTCTCCTCCAGCTCCAGTTGGGCTTTCTTATGCACTTCTGAAATATCCATTAACACCACTCCTGAGAAGAAAAAATGAAACCTTATTGCTACATTACTGATATTTATATATTTTTTTCTAGTTTTGTTTCCATCTCGACAGGAAAAACAGTTCAAAGTTGCCTTCTGAAAGGTATGAAGTTGTACTTTGGACTTGTTGAACTTCTCTGTACACGACACCCCTATGACTATAGGTTTTTCGTGCATTTCTCCTACTCTGTATGATCGGCGTCATTTCATCTAGCTGGGGCTCCATTAGTGCTGCTCATAAAAACAAACTTTACAGCAAACAAGCAGAGGTGAGCTGTAGCATTATCACTCATCCAGCAGTTTTGACAGCATCATTAGCATGGCAAGATCAGCAGAGTGGGTCAGTAAATGCCATCTTTGTACTGAGAGTATCAGCACCTGCTCTGTGTTTTCACAACCCCTAGAGATGCACAACCTTACAAAGGTTACAGGGCATCCCTGCCAATGGATTATGGAAAGCCTAAATGGATTATCAGTAGTGCCTACAAATGCAGATGAATAAGTATCAGTAAAATCAACTTTTGGTTGTATAAAAGCCAAATGAAAAACTGGTATGCAAATTATAGTTTACATAATGCACATTCATGTTCAAACTTGCACATAATTCATCAGTGCACATTATTCCTTTTTACTCTGCTTAATGAATCTCTTTGGTTGGATCAGGGAAAAAAAACAAGGGTGGCAGTTTCCCATCCTACAATTCTCCACTTTGAATATCCCATTTCACAAATATGCCAGATTACAGAATAAATGAGATGCGAATGATGTTTGATGTTTATTTCAGATGATTTACAGTAGTCTGTTGGTTACAATAGATTATTTAAAATCAAGGAGTAGCTGAAAAGTCATAGTTTTGTTGCATGTGTTCTGTTCTTTATGATTATGATAGTTTGAAATGCATTTACTGTAATTAAAAAAAAAAAAAAACATTTAATGAAGGAAATATCAATGTGCAAATGTACCTGCCAGAAACTGAATTATGTGTTTGTGTGCCATATTATGTTCTTTTTATATTATCTTTGACAATAAATATTGAGAGTGACATCAGAGAGACTCTGTAACAGCTGAGATTGTTTTATTTTTGGAAGGTAACATTTTTGCAACCTAAAACAGCACACCAAAACATTACAAACATAATTGCAGTGTATCAGATTAATAATTCCTATGACAAGGAAGAACGTTTCCTGGACATGACAGGCGATGCTTTCAATGACAAGATAATATTACACAAGAGACCTGAGACCTGCTTTCTGACAATAAATCCAAGCTACAACAACAACTGAAATTACTGTGTGAATCACAGTATTCCCATGATATGTCATTCAAGTACACCTACATTTATTTGGATAATATAAAAAGTACAGTGCACTCTCAGTGAAATGTGTTTTTAAAGTACAATTAGAACGCCTCGGGTATAAAAGAACAGGCTTGGGGATTTGCATGTCACTGTGATCTGTGAACGCCACATGCATGAGAAATCTTCTGTCCTAACACAGACACCTCCAAGGGGAAAAATGTAAAGAAAAATTTGCAAAGAAATATGTACAACCTCAAATGGAGGAAATGCTAGCTAGTGTCAATGCCAACATGAATTGCTGTTTGCAATCCGTTTTACTTTCATAATCTGACACTTCTGTAAGTAAAACGGATATTCAATGATTTAAAAATACCATGACATTTAAGAATGGACAGAATACAAATTTGCTAAAATATTGTTCAAATGGCTAATTTGTAATTAGTTAAAGGGGTCATAGGATGCCCATATTCCACAAGTTGATATGATTCTTTAGGGTTTTTTTTAAAAACTTTTTTTTTGGGGGGGGGAAAAGTCTGTAACATAGTTTAATTTCTCAATGGTAGTGTAAAAAATACCTTTTTTACCCTGTCAAAAACAGCTCTTTTCAGATCAAGCCGTTTTTGTAGCATTTTCCTTTAAATGATAATGAGCTCTGCTGACCCCGCCCCTCTCTTCCAAGCTGCTCTCTGAGGGACTGTTTACTTTAGCCACATTCATCGTGTGAAACATTATAGGAAAGGCGATTTGCAAAGATTCATTACAAAACATTATACTCACTTCTTCCATAGATGAGGCTGGACCATGAATGACTCGCGCGAACATAGACGCATTAATGTAGATCGGGGGCGAATTCCCTTCAGAAACAATGTAATCCACTGCGAGTTCAGAGGCTCAGATGTCGGGAGTAAATGATGACTGCTATGCTCATTATTACATCCAACAACAGAACACCTCAATCGCTTAGGAGTCATTCTTGTCTACATCTGCTCCGGCGGTGAAACAATGGCGGACTAATGACAGCTCACTCAGGGCGGGTCTAAGATAAGACACCAGTTCAGTCTGTGCTGAAACGCTACTGTCAATCAAACTATTGTGGGAGTGGCCTGTCTGTATGACGTCACACAGACAGGCATCTGAGATTGGCTTGATTTGAGAAAGGGGAAAACATTTAACCAGATTTAAAAAAAAAAAAAAAAACGGGTGGGGATTTTTATCATTATAGGATGGTTGTATACACATACTGTGCATGTAGCAATCCTAGGGACCACCTTTAAAAACATACCCAAAAACCTACACAGGTAAAGTGACATCAGCAGAAAAGAAAAGTTGTTTCAAACTGGAATAGCAAATAATAACATTTTGCTTTAAGACTACAAGTTCAAGGATTTGTTTTTCTATGAAATCATGTGCACTGATGATTTGACCACAATAAGAGCAGTTTTATGCATTAATAAAATAAACAAGGTCAATTTTGATTTTATGTTGGCTTTAAATTCAACACATTCACACATTCTACGAATAAAGTTTAACAAATGTTACCATTTCAAATGCATTACCTGGTAATATTAGGGTCTTGTGCTTTTAACACGAGGAAACTTACCCTATCTATTTTCTGAATTTATGTTAGATCTTATTGCGAATGATTCATCCATGCTTATGATTCTTTTCCACTTTGTTAACTGGTAATGGGTTCACCATAACATATAGGTAGAGCCTGGAAGACCCAAGACCAATAGTATGAAAGAAAAGATCTATCGCTATTTTTTACAGCCCAACTTTAATTAACATCTACTTTATGGGCAACTGGTTGTGTTTGTTGTCTTCTAATGTCAAAGTGCTTTCCTAGGGTTTAGATGAAAACTACTTAGAGTCATTCAGTGAAAACTATAAATAACAAGGAAAGAGTAATACAATTATTTGAGGAAAAAAAAAATCTATACACTGATTTATTGCCTTAATGATTGCTGGGAAGGCTGAAGGAGTTTAAAAAGCATTAATGTGTGTCAGCGGTGCTCAACTGCCAACCAATTTACTGTTGTAAATATCTTAACAACAACAAAAAAAAATCACCTGTAAAATGCTCTAATGGGATGATAAACAGCCACATTCCCACCAAAGGACATTGTTCACTTCATATCATCAAGCACCTAAATAAAACGGTCTCTGAGAAATTCGCCATGTTCCTACCAACCACATTCTGGTTGCTGTTTGTGCTGTAAGATATGTCTGTCAAAAGCAATTCCACCATAATATGTCAAACACCTTGACATTAAGGAACTTGTTTTGTTAAAATAACAAAAGTACACGTACATGTGAATGTTCGTGGTCTTAATTTTAGAAGAGCGTGTCAGCAAAGGAAAAAGGGTGGTGACTAAACTGAGCACTTCTTACATTCCAGTCATACATCTCCGACTGAATGTTTAAAGTCCCTAGAGAAATCACTTTAAGAACTAAATGGAGAGTTACAATGGTAATTCATTATGTAGTATCATTTGATGAGACATTTGGCCCAGACATGCAGTCTGCAGTTCATATTAATTACTACCAAGTTCAAATTGTGTTAACCAACATTTATTTGTAACTCTTCCAGAACTTTCTTTCAGGTCTGTTAATGTTGACACAATGCTCACTTAATCAAGACCTTGTGTCAATCAAGTGTCACAAGCAATCATAAGCTATGCATTCCTTATATACGGAATACGTTGTCATAATACTCTTAGAGGTCATTATGAAAATTTGCAGATAAGGTTTGCACCAGTAATCACTACAGTATTAGAAAGGTACAGCATAAGATGGTGATATAATGCATGGTCTTATGACTAAACTAAATGTGAATATCGATGGCAAGCACTTTGAATTTGCATGTTCCACTGGAACATTCGAGCTGTGATGCTTTTCTCAATGGGATCAGAGGTGGAAAGTTTTGTAGACAAAGTCTCACAGAGTCACTGTATACTTTGTGTGTTTGCTGGCGGTCTGTGGTCATTTGAGCTGCCTGAAAGGGATTCCAGGAAAAACTAGGAACGATAAAGCCAGTGAAGCTCAGTAAATCACAAAAGAACACTTCACTGGAAAGCAAAAGCTCAATTACAGTAAGTAAAATGTATTTGTACTAAGAACGACGTATACCACTTTTGGGTAAATTAACAGATTAATGTGAAGGCAAAGCCATTAATCTTTGTAATTTGCACACAAAAAAAAAAGGTATAATTTTCTTTCACCGGATCTGCGGTGGCGAGTATGAAATGTTGCCATGAAACAGATGGCGGTTTATAAATCACAGTAAAGCGTGGTCATTATTTCCAGACGATATGAATCAAACTGATGCTGAGTCACAAAAATTCAACAAGAACCAAACCTGTCTGGGGCTTCAAGCAGATGCAAATGTGGAACTCTATCTGAGAAAATGAGGAAATAACTGGCACAGCATATTCCAAGACATGTTGTGTACAATGAATCATCTGCTAGGAAATGTTAAGCCACGCTTTGCACAGGGCACATCTATATCAGCGAAGGCCAGATTAGGACCTCTGGGCAATGGTTTAGAGAGTAATACTTACCCAGCTCCCTAGAAACAGGCGATACGGCAGCATTTTCCCCAATCTTCGAGACTGCATCGAAATATACCTTTCCAGCATAGGTCATTGCTATGGGAGAGTGAATAACTCATATTGATTAACAGGAACTGGTAGCCAGACTGCCTGTATTCCAGACATTTTGAGAGAAATATTGTTCTTTTCTTTGTCAGAGTTTTAGGTTTATTGAGCTTTTATGGGATATTTTATGCAACAATGTAGGGTTATGTATATTTATTATTTTGTAAATGAACTGATTTGATTACCCGTCACTGCTTTCTCGTAGCTCTTCCCCAGGTTAACCAGATTCCGCAGTCCTGGGTTAAACTGTTCCATCACATTCTGGAAGAGCAGGAAACAAAGCTCATAATTCTAAGTTACAGGGAGAGCAGCTTACTGCTGCTGAATGAAACTTCGAAACTGACTCAGATTAATGCGCCTACCCCAGGGAAGATATTTTCTATAATGCTTTAGTTTTTTGTCTATACAATCAAGTCAGTGGTATCGCAATGTTGTTTTGGACCCCATCGACTTCCACTGAATGGACAACACTTAAAACATTCTTCAAAATATCCTCCAGCTTTGGAAATATGATGATAAGTAAATGATGACATCATTTTAATTTTTGAACTGTCCCTGTTTCTACATTTTAAAAGTGCACATATTTCCCCATTATAGGTAAATCACATTTTATTGTCCGTGCAAAAAAATGTACAACACACTTTCTAAAAATACCTCTATTGTAGCTAAAAATACCCTTGATTAATCATTGACTTCTAATTCTAATTATATTGCCTATGAGATCAAAGTCCTGTGGCCCTTTGTGTCTCTATTGAAATGCCCTTCTGTAATGTAATTCTGGGCAGTTCCTTGGCTAGTTCCCAAGAACACACCCTTGGCAAAACAATGAACAGGTATGCAATAACAGAAACAGTTCAGCACAAACTGGTTCCTTAACTCAACCCAGAAACCCAACTGAAGCACTTTAAAATGCACTCATGCCTCTATTGCACAACTTACAGGTACCTTAATGACAAAACGTACGAGTGCCATAAAATAACACTTCATTATTAAACAAACCAACACAACTTTCACGAGTCTGCATGTACTGGGCTTAATTTGTCAATGACAAATTATATACATAGCCTACACACGCGTTTGGCTTAGTCAATGACCAAGAAGATAAACGCCGTTTAAACCTACATTACCTTGTATGTGCTCTCGGTGAGTTTGTTCACGTCCTCCGGGGTTCGAGACATTTTTGCAGGTATTCTCCAAACGTTCTTGGTGACAATGCAACTTTCCTCGTTCAAATCGTAAAGCAGTGTTTTCGTCCCACCTGTTAACGTGTGTGAAGCGTCAGAGAACCGAGCGCTCTAGCGCTCTCGAGAAGAACACGATACTGCACTGATGCACTGAAGCACTGAAGCACTGGAGGAGGAAACCGTTCCGCGCGACTTCATGCCACACTTGGAAAGGTGGAATTCGTGACGTCACAGCTTTCTACGGCCAAACAGAAATTAAGCCATTTCTTTCTCTTCTCTTTTATTATGTTTCCCCTGCACTGTTATATCTTTTTTTAGTTTAGTGTAATGATGATTAAAAACTATTTTTTGTTATATTGTTAAAGATATCTGGGTTGAACCTGGTGTATTTTGCACTGTGAATATATGTTAATTGCCCTTCCACACACAAAAAAATATTTAAATAATATAACAATGGTCTTGAATTTCATTTATTTTTATTTTGTTAGCTAATTCAGTGTCAAACGCGAAAAAGAAAAGAAAAAAATAATAAAAGAAAAGAAATATATCGTTATTATGTTATACACTATAATAAAGTCAAGTTGTTTAACGTAGGCTACATGCAGACTGTTTTTGGCTTGAAAAATATTGAAAATACTCAAAAAATGAAATGTCAATTTCTCTCTGAGTAATTATAAGATCATTTTGTGCACTTGTGGACTGAAACTGGTAGCATGATAGTGGAGACGGAGTGATGTGTATATCGAAGATTGATATCAAAATCATGAGGTAGATTATTCAGCTGATAAACATTTCACGCTTTACATTAAAGCGCCACTTTGTGGCCGTTTGTTTTGTACTATAGTTAGAGTTGGTAAATTCATACTGTAGCAAAAAGTATGACTACTAGCACTAGTCCACGTATTTTATAAGCTTGGTAATAATATGTACCGGCAGACATATCACCCTGTAGCCCAAGACTGGTTGCCCACTGAAGCTACCTGGATGGGAGACCTCCTGGGAAAACTAGGTTGCTGGAAGAGGTGTTAGTGAGGCCAGCAGGGGGTGTGGGTCCTAACGCTCCAGTGTATTGACGGGGACACTATACTGTAAAAAGCACCGTCCTTCGGATGAGACATTAAACCGACATTAAACTCTCTGTGGTCATTAAAAATCCCAGGCATCCTGGCCAAATTTGCCCATTGGCCTCTGATCATCATGGCCTCCTAACAATCCCCATATCTACTGATTGGCTTCATCACTCTGTCTCCTCTCCACCAATAAGCTGGTGTGTGGTGGGCATTCTGGCGCACTATGGATGCCGTCGCATCATCCAGGTGGATGCTGCAACACTGTGGTGATGGAGGGAATACCCCCTGACAATGTAAAGTGCTTTGAGTGCCTAGAAAAGCGCTATATAAATGTAATGAATTAATATGTAGAGACTTTTGCATCCTCTAAAATCTATCCAGAAACCTGTAAAGGAATGAGCTTGTGAATTAGTCATGTTTCTGCATGAATTATGTTTTCTTCGGCATCACAGCACACATCATTATTCAGATGAGCATAAGGATTCAACACGTGGATATGATTTCAAGCCTTTACAAAACAGCATGAAAGACATTCAAGCTTGACTCAGTCATACTTTCACAAGTCACAAGCTGTCGTCTGTACACATTTAGAAATCAATTCTGACGAGTCCACATGAACGGGTATGTATAGTTCTAATTAATAGACATAAACATATGTTTTTCTATTATGACTAATCGTTTAGTCTTCAGCTTTTATATTCATGTTGAATGTTTATATTTCAAGCTGCAAATTGATTTCCATCAGAATCTGGAGTGTTCTCGTTCTCTCACTGATTTCCTCTCTTACTTTTGGGATACCCGACGAGTTATCCCATCAGTTATCTGGTAAGCTGTCTAGTCCTCCTGTCTTTTGACTTGGTTGGTTACTTAGTGGTTACATTGTTTCTATTTCACTATAGGAAATATCAAAGGAAGGATTATTTTCCGTCAAATGGAAGATAATTCAACATACTTGCGGGATAGTGGAAAGTTGGCATCTTACATACCCACCCTGGTTTCATTTGAGCACTTTGACCCGAGACATACCCTGCACTCTGTCACTTTCACATAAGCATGGGACTTAGGCAATGGGTGATTATTATGCGAATAAATACATAAATTTCAATCAACTAAATGTTTATCATTAAAAAGCTTTTCTTTACAGTTGACATTGTTTTTTTAGGGAAGTGCGTAAAGGCCCAGAGCCTTTTGTGAAATGTCACTACACGTCCTCAGGGAACTACACATTTCAACTGAGCATTGAAGCCAATACACCCCAAAATTCCAGATGGACTGGCCTGTACTCTATAGATTTGACTGTGTTAGGTGGGTGCAGAATCATTATCTTTCTTAACTGACTCTCTATAGCTAGTACCAGTGGTGTTAACATGTCAAAGATTCTTTTGTTTTGTAGATGCCATAAAGACCATTGAATTGAGAGGCGCTTTAATTTATAACGTCGACCAGAGCAGCAGTCTGTCCTTTCATGTTGGAGGAAGGTAAATGCATTTCAAGAAAGTAAAAAAATTATTTGGGACTTGGGAGGTCTATTATTTTTATCATATAGTCTTTCATTCTCCAGCATCCTGTAAAAAGTCAACAGACTTGACTTTTTATTATTTTTCTATTGCATGTGATGTGTGTAGTCCACCGGTTTGGCTGTGCTGGAGAGTTTTGTCTGAATGCTACACACCCAGTCCAACTTCCTGCAATTTAGTCAGGCTCTACGGGAACATATTCAATCTGAACTACACCTTCAGATCAGTAGGACCGCATTGCTTAGATCTGAGTGTAAGAAACAATATCAGCAACCTCCAGACATCCTACAACATCTATGTGCAGAGTAGCCGTAAGTATAATACTTGATCTCAAACTATTTATCTTTCTTCAGTCCACTGGAAGAGTAACTTTGAAGTGTTTCCTGTATTAGTGGAAATCCTTGTTTAGCCTATAAAGTATCATATTCTTCATGTTAATTGGAACCTAAAATGGCACAAAAAATGAAAATTATGTCATCATGTACTCACTGTCATGTTGTTCCAATGACTTTTCTTTTGTGGAATGCAAAATGTGATATTTAGCATAATTTCAAAAGCTGTTCCTTTGCATTCAATGAAAGTGATACAAGTGAATGTGGACATATGTATGGGGACATATGCAGTGATGCATGGAAAGATTATCCATGTAAATGAACATGGCCATTAAAAATCACTGCTTGCATCAGGATATTTTGCCTGAACATATTTGGATTAAAAAAGCATTATTGTATAGCTTTAGGCCACTGATTATTCATGATTCATTCAGCCTCAGCAGAGAAGTCTGAATTACCCAACAGTATAGCATTTTGACTTCATTATGGCTTCTCACAGGTTGCAAAAAAAAAACAAAAAAAACATTAGAAACAACATAAACTCCTTCATACAACATGCTAGTTCCAGTCCTCAAATTTGATTGGTCGAGCAGCATTCCAGAAGTGTGGAGACAGTCCAACAGCACTGGGTCTTTTCAAGTTTTAGACAGACTGTGTTAGTTTTATGTGTTTTTCTTTAGTGTCTTTTATACTACTTCGTTAATCCCGTATAGGTGGTGACAAGTGACTGTCTTAATGAGCGACTCATTGAATCATTATTCAACAGATTCGTTCAAAATACTGATTCATACAGGAACTAAACAATGCCACGGCGTGTTGCTCGAAAATGTAATGTGCGGTTTGTCCTGTGGTGGTAGTGATGAAAATTGTTATTTATTATGCAATACCCTTTCAACTCTGAGCAAAAGAAATTACTCCAAATGTGTGTTGCCATAAATATAAGCCTACTTGTATTCACTTAAAATAAAATTCACTTAAATAACAAATTAACTTAATCTTTTTAAACTTAGACCTAGGCTATGTGATTGAATAGTGATACATCACCTTGCAAAATTACTTCCAATAATCCAGAAAATTGGTTAAGATAAATGTGTGCCCCCTAAAAGCACAAGTGCTCCTGCTTATGTACAGTAAAAGAAATTTCACATCAAATATTAGGCTGTGACATGGTTATGCAGTGCCATTTCCCACTCATCTTTGTTTGCTCTTTTTCACGTGTATATATGCTTTCCTCCTAGCTGTGAGTCTCATCTTCATTTTGCCCTGTGCTGCAGTGATAGTTGCTACTCTCATATTCATCTCTGTGTCAGTGTGTCGTCCACGGCAGCAATCCCTCATGTCTAAGGCTCTGGTGAGTGATTCAGATCAGAAAAGAGAACAAGAACACACAATAATGTGAACTTGCTTATTATGTATTTAAGCATTTTGTGGAACTGCTTTTAAGTGTAACATAGTTTGTCCACTAGAGGTTGACATAGACCAGAAAGTAGGCTATTTAACGAAACAACCTTTGTTAGAGGATTATTTTTGTTAATCTGTATTCTCTAACATTATTATTCAAGCAATGAGTCAGTGTTTCTTGAGCCCCCCACCCAACAGAAACCAAACAATCAACAAAGTCTTGTGAAGTTGGTGGTTGTGAAGTTATGAGTTAAATACTTTATTAGAGGTGATGCAGTTATGAAACCATTTCTGTCCACTAGGATGATTCAATGTAGTCTTAAAAGATAGATGAAATAGTTTTTAATAGTGTTTTTTATTACCTTATCGTAATTTGCTGAAATAATTGTTGGAATTTTAAATTTAAAGCTGCAGTCCATAACTTTTGGCGCTCTAGCGGTTAATAAACAGAACTGCGTGCGTCTTGCGGAAGAACATTGTAGCTGGAGCTACTTCTCTCTGTTTATGTCTATGGCGAATCACGCAGGTACTGGGCTACTCCGCAGCGGTACCTACCCGAACCAGTCTAAAATAATCCGCATATAAACACTTATTATAGGTGTACCGTAGTGATTAAGGACAAGCCAAATACACGGTTTGGAAAATGGATTCATGGTGTGTACTCGATTATTATATACATTTTGTAAATTTTGAACACAAAAAAGTTACGGACTGCAGCTTTAACAGAATATCGAGCCAAATTGATTTATTGCTAGTTGGTCAGACTATAATTCTTAAAGGGGTTTGGATTATTTTGTGTATTTGGTGTAATGAAATGTGTTTATGCGGTTTAAGGTTAAAAAAACACATTATTTTCCACATACTGTACATTACTGTTTCTCCTCTATGCCCTGCCTTTCTGAAACGTGTCGATTTTTACAAAGCTCATCGTTCTGAAAAGCAAGGTGTGCTCTGATTGGCCAGCTATCCAGTGCGTTGTGATTGGCTGATTACCTCAAGCGTGTGATGCATCATTAAGATGTCTTAAATTAAAACCATCGTTTTTGGACAAAATACAAGTCCATAATCTATAATAATGTTTCCTCCAGTGAAAACTTTAAACTCTGTTGTCCTCTCACATTAAAATCCATCAAAATATTGTGTCTGGTTTTGGACTGTTTTTGCTAATAAATGATGCTTGATCTGCAAATCACAATCTTCAAGATCTCTTCTGATTCAGATGAGAGAACTGATTAAAGCAGTATTATGAATAGAGGACTTGTATTTTAAACAGCTTAATGATAGATTTGTTTATTAAAAGCACAGCTTTTCGCTTCACAAGGCATTCATTGATGGACTGAAGTAGTGAAGTCAGCTACTTTATCAGCTGTTCTATATGCAGGATCCATTCACTGTAAAGTAGTGACAAATTTCTCTAAATCTGTTACGATGAAGAAACAAACTCATCTACATTGTGAATGTCTTGAGGGTGAGTCACGGGGTGAACTTCAACATAGTGGCTATGTTTATGCAACTAGCCATCCTCCTGGAAAAATCAAATTTGCACTTTTCATAAAAACTAATTTTCATAAGAATTATAGTTTGTCCTCAATTTATTCACATGTAGGCCTACTAGTTTTCCAGTAAAGGTTTCTGTTTATGAAGGAAATGAAAAATGACAGGTCAGCACATCTCTCTTAAAACAGCAGAGTGACAGTTTGAAGTGTAATTTTAAGATTATTGTGTCCGATTATATATAATCTGATATAAGAGAATATGTATTTAGGTGTCATTGCCAATTATAATAAATGTCTCTTTTTCTCTTTTTGTGTGTCTTCAGATGGCAGATATGAATTATCTCTCCTTCACAGAAATCGAGCTGTGTGCCAAAGATGCATCTGTCATAACAAATGAAGCCCAGCCGCTTCTTCATCATGAGACTTCCTACAGCACCCAACCCTGATTGCCCAGTCTACATTACACTTGAAGTATTCATTAAAATCAATCTTTCATTGAATTCTTTTGTCATGTTGTCTATTTATTTACAACTAAAACTAAGATAGAAAAAGGCAGGTCTTGACCAGTGGTGTATAAAGTACCTGAAAGCCATACTCAAGTAAAAGTACAGATATCTTACCAGAAAATGACTTTGGTAGAAGTTGAAGTCACCGTTTAGAATATTACTTGAGTAAAAGTCTTAAAGTATGTGATATTTATTTTACTTAAGTATGAAAAGTATTTTTTAAAACTTAAACGTACTTAAGTATTGAAAGTAAAAGTACAAGTAAATGCAAAATGGAAAAGAAGCAAATAAATATAGTTGTATATAAAAATGTTCATACACAGCTTGAGTAGCAAGATTGTGTTCAGTTTGAACTCTTTCTTCCATTTTGTATTTGTGGGTAAGAATAAGAAGCACTTCATCCTGTACTTATTGTCTTTCATTCCAACATAAGAAAACATTTCTGGAATCTGCATCTGAAATAGCATTTAGATGTATTTACACAGTTTATGTATCTCAGATGGGACATGGATGCATTTAAACTGCAGTTACAGATGCATAAATAGGCCTAATGTTTTGTTTTTAACATAAAATGTTGAATACTGTTATTTGAAATAATTTTAAAACATAAAAAATAGTCGAAATGTGAAATTAAAACCGCCAGTAGGTGGCAGCAAGTGACTGTTAATGAGTGAGTCATTGAGATTCAACCAATTTATTCAAACGGCTGATTCAAAACATTTGATTGTGTTAATGAGTAAATCACTGAATCATTTATTCAAGCTGATTCATTCAATAAGTAAACACCGTCCATTGCTCAGAGACACAAAACAGTGCTGTGATCTTTGTTTGGAACTATTTTCGTTGGCAAAATTGAGCAAAAACAAGCAATATTATGTCTAAAATGTAAGTCACTTATTGCTTTACTGAACTTGTATAAACGGATTATTAAATTTGTTTTCATGCTGATATCTGCAGAAAAACGGTACTCTTGTGATATATTAAGTTAACTATAGTCAATTAAGAAATATAAAAGCATGACAGACGCATTTTTGCCGGCTCAATTTATAATGCCTGGAATTTTTAGTTTTTAATAGACTAATAAAATCAACGTGCGTTCACTAGTTGTGATTGGTGATATAGCTTCTTGATAATGTCCAGATCGCCCATCATTACACATACACTTACCATATATCTCAGACCCATGCTGTATCGCACACCCCAGACTGACTTTAATGGAAATTAATCACCGCTGTTGGTGCTTGCACTTGTTGCACATGAGCATGTGTTTTTTATGAGTCTTAACTTGCAGCATGTTGCCAACTTAGCAATTTTGTTGCTAATTTTAGCAACTTTTCAGACTACCCTAGCTACTTTTTCTTCCAAAAGCACCTAGCAACAAAATTAGCTATTTTTAAAAATGTATTTGGCAACATTTAGCAACTTTTGATAAGTGACTCAACCACCCCCCCCAAAACCCCCAACATCAAAAGGCACACATTTTCCATCTAAATTTCCCAAAAAGAGGAAACCAAAGATGCCTAGCAGTACACATCACGTGAATTAAGTTATTGCTGTTTGCAATTGTTCAATTTGATAATAATAATAATTTTATAATTGTTCATTTATGATACACGTTGTTGTACCTGTGATTGTTGATGAGTTAGGCACTGTAAGAAAAATTCCTAGAAAAATGGAAAAGGTAGGCTACTAGTAATTTTCCAGGACATTATCAATTATCAATTATCCGTTGTAACCCGAAAACACAAAACACAATGCGTAATTAAAAATGCAGGTAAAAAACCTGTGAATTCTTTCTTATATGTATCACACTACTAATACACTGCTTAAAACTATAATTGTTCAGAATGTGTAGTTTTACTAGCTAATAAAAAAACGTGTAATCGTTCAAAAATGTGTAAGTGTAAAATAATTAAATGTTAAAATATGTAAAAATATTTATATTTTACCATTATATTATGCATTATGCATTTATATTATTTTACGAACAAATCTAAATTAACATATAAAAATATATTTTGTTGTATTTTGTATATTTGGCACTGAGATTTGATGTAATGACACAATTTTGCGACGTGATTACATAAATGACGTCATCGCGCCATGACATCACAACGTCATTTAGCAACTTTTAGCAACAAATCGACCTTCCTTTAGCAACTTCCCCTGAAAATTAGTTGGCAACAGTGCTTGCAAGCGCCAGACCACTGATTCGTCAAACCCGCTTTCCTGCAGTCCGTGTTCTTCGGACTTCTGACTATTTTGTAGTAAGTAACAAATATGCTTCGGGGAAATGTATCTGAGTAAAAGTATACATTTTAATTAGGAAATGTAGTGGAGTAAAAGTAAAAATTGGCTGAAATATAAAAACTCAAGTAAAGTACACTCTTAAAAATAAACGTGCTTCAAAAGGTTCTTCAAGCGATGCCATAGAAGAACCATTTTTGGTTCCACAAAGAACAATTCAGTCAAAGGTTCTTTAAAGAACCATCTCTTTCTTACCTTCTTATAATCTGAAGAACCTTCTTTTGCCACAAAGAACATTTTGTGAAACAGAAAGGTTCTTCAGGTGTTAAAGGCTCTTTATGGAACCATTTAGACAAAAAGGTTCTTCTATGGCATCGTGAAGCACCTTTATTTTTAAGATTGTACAGATACTCCTGAAAGATACTTAAGTACTGACTGTAACGAAGTATTATTACTTCGATACATTACACCACTGATCTTGACTCAAAACCCTGTGAATCATCTCAATACAAGAGCACCGAAAGCTTTTTACTCAACTGATTCACTCTTTTCAATGTGAATTCACTAATGCTTTCTCTGCTCTTTTTGTTTGTTCTTGAGTGGGTTTCAAGGTTTACTTCATGAAGGTTCCATTTGTTAATGCAAAACTCTTTGAGATCCTAATGGATGTTGACACTGGTGATGAACCATTAAAGTATTAAAGAACACGAGGTTAGAGCGATTGCATGCAGTTCAACAAGCGTGCCTTGGAATATTGTTACAATTTTTAACCTGACCCAAATGTACAATATGCAGAACGATCATATTTCTTTGCGAGTGATTATAAGCGAGAGCTTCATAGAGCTCTTTCTCCTGGAATGAATGAGTCTGACCTGTATTTTCCTGCTGTGATGATCAATGACATTTGCCATCTGCACTGTGAGGTACCAGGAAGACAAGAATTACAGCTCCACAAGGGACTGCAAAATACCTCTCTAGGTAAAAGGCTACAGATGAGCAATGCATCATACGTCTAGTAATAACTGTGTCCTTCAGCTCAAAAGTAGCTGAGGCATTATTCTTGCCCTTGGAAGTGTAGCAGGAGTCATATGTATGTGAAAGGACTTGAATTTGTTTCTTTACAAAAGTTTAGCAAAAATTTGTTTCCATGTTTTTTTCCCCACAAGGAAACTTCATCCAATTAGTAAAACGTGTAATAACTTACGCTACCTTGAAAAAGTTTGTGGTCGGAAAGATTTTTTTTAATGTTCTCTTGTTCACCAAAGCTATATTTATTTGGTCAAAATACATGACAGTAATATTATGTAAAAATATTTCAATTTAAAGTAACTGTTTTTTGTTCGTAGTAAAATGTAATTTGTTCCTGTTAGTCAATCTGACTGTTTATATATTATATATATATATATATTAACCAGCTATATAAATACCAAGTATATATATACAGCAGTCTTCATTGTCACATGATCCTTCAGGAATCATTCCAATATGCTGATTTGCTGTTCAAGAAAATTATGTATGTTAATTATTATTTTATTTTTATTATTATCATCAATATTTTAAGCAGTTTAGGTTCAGGATTCTTTGTAACGCTATAACACTATGTCCATTCAAAAGCTTGAGTCAGTATACTTTGTTTGGGGGGGGGTGGGGGGGAATTACTGGAATTAAGACTTTTTCATTTATCAAGGATGTTTTAAATTGATCACAATTGATGATAAAGGACATTTATAATGTTCAAAAGATTTCTATTTCAAATAAAAGTTGTTCTTTTGAACTTTCTATTCATCAAAAAACCTGAAAAAATTCTACTCTGCTGTTTTCAACATAATATTAATAATAATTCTTTTTTGAGCAGGCAATCTGAATAGAGAGTGGTTTCTGAGGATCAATTGACTGGGGTATGATTTAAAATTCCATCTTTGAACAGGACTAAATTACATTTTAAATATAATTCAAATAGAAGCTGTAAGTAAGTAAATAGTAATATTTATAAATATGTAAATATACAAATATTTATTAGTTCCTTTTGCTGTCTTTTGGATCAAATAAATGCAGGCTTAGTGATTAAAAAAAAGAGAATTATTTCTCTTTATCTCCTTGCACTTGCTACCGGTTGCGGCCCGAATCAAGTTCCAGACATTGATGCTTGCATATAGAACAACCACATGCTCAGCACCCACCTACTTCCACTCACTAATACGAATCTACATCCACTCCAGAAGTCTGAGATCCGCTAGTGACCGACGCCTCGTGGTACCATCACAGAAAGTCTCAAAATCACTTTCCAGAACATTCTCGTTCACTGTTCTTGGCTGGTGGAATGATCTTCCCATCCCTATCCGGAATGCTGAATCCCTGATAATTTTCAAGCGACAGCTGAAAACTCTCTTTCGAAGCTACTTGACTTCATCATAAAAAAAATTAAAAAAAACTTTTTAAAAAAAACTATCTCTTTATTTATTCCTTCTCTTTTCTAGCTTGTACTTATTTGAACAATGTCTAAGAACTGGGTATTACAACCACTTCTTGTGTCTGTTTGCCTCTTTAAGAAGAATCGCTTTATGTTTCCCCCAATTGTAAGTCGCTTTGGATAAAAGCGTCTGCTAAATACAAAATTTAAATATAATGTAAATGTAAAACAATTTTAAAACAACATAAAAATCTTAATTTTCAAAAAATCTTGCTGGTAGTGTAACACACACACACACATACACACACATTCATTCCTTTGATGATTAGAAATATTAAAGAAATATAAATATAATAAAGAACAGCATTTATTTGAAATACTGTATAAATCTTTTGTAACATTATAAATGTCTAATGTTGCGCTTTTGATCAATTTAATTTAATCCTTCTAATGCATTCATCTCAATAAAACTATTAAATTCTTTATTTTTTTTAAAAAACCTCACTGACACCCAACATTGAACTGTACTTTAATATTTGTATTGTTTATACTTTATTATTGTATTACACTCCTTTGAGATCTTTGAGATCAACTACAAACATTTTGGTGACACTTTAGTTTAGAGACCAATTCTCACTAGTAGCTTAATAGTATGCACATTAATAGGATATTGACTGATTATTAGTACTAATAAAGCATATTAATATTAATCCCTTATTCTGATATAAGACCCCTTAATTACACCCCATACCTGAACATCTACCTTACTAACTATTAAGCATAATCTTTAAGCATTATAAATAAGCATAATCTTCCTTATTCAGATTAACTCAGCTTTCTGGACTTCACACATCATTCAGTAATTCAATCCGATATCTACTTCACTTTAAAGCTCATAATGGTGATGTGTGACTGAAATGCATTTTGCAAAATTCTTTAAAGTATTAATCATCTCAAGGATGTGAGCTGTGAGGAAGCTGGAGATTTTTTCCCTCTGTAGGTGAAGGTCACAGAGATGCAGTTTTCCAAACTAAATACTGTATGTGCCACCACCTATGAGCTTTTTATCGTCATTTCCACCTTTCCAAAGGTCATTTTCTTTTTTAAAATAGTTTGTTTGTCCAGTCTTGGGAAATGTCCCTCTGTGACACGAGCTTTGGCTTGGGACTGATCTCATCCCCTTAAGACAGGCTAATGCCCTCAGAGCCACCTGTCCGTCAGAGCAGTGTGATTACATGCTCTCCTTCCATTTTTTGACCTCAACCACATTTGTACCTGCAGAGGTGACATTCAGAAAAGATTTTATGTAAACCATGTGTTTTTAAAGAAACTGATACAATTTGCGCATGTATTTTTTCTTATTTGGAGAAAACTGTGATATTTGGATGTAGTTTTTTGTTAGCATGTTATTGCCCCCACAGCTAGCTATTGAACACACTGGATTATATAGATATGATTCAATTACTATTTAAAATATAATTGTAAAATATCAAGAGGACAGGGTGGACCAGCACATGACGGGGTGGACACATGCAGAACACACAAAGCATGACAAAATATGACACTGAACATTATTAAACTGGAAAAAAATAATATAAAATAATAAATAATATAATTACATCCTCATCACATGTAACCCCCCCCCCCTCCCCACAAATGAACTACAAATTAATGCTATGTCCACCCATGTATCATGTATGTGTCATGCGTCTAAGTGGCCGACAGGGTGGACATTTTGAGCTTCAATTAGCATATTAGCTTATAACAAACTGTGACTTGCTAAATATTTAGTCTGGTTGTTTAAGAGAATTTGGTATATTTAAACGTACGTATTTTGAAAATACTGTATTCGAATCACTTCTTGCATATTTTATGCCGACAGGGTGGACAAGCTTTGGCAAAGCAAGTAAGCAAACTCATATGAAGAAAATTTGTTCATTTTTTTTTTTGTCCAATTTATTCACCTCTCAGCCTTTGAGATTCCCACCACTGAAGAGACAAAAAAATCTGTTATCCTGATGTCACTAAAGGGGATGGCCTTTTCTTAAAGGGGCGGATTCCCCAACATGACAGGGTGGACAACCATTCAAGGGACATATGACAAACTCTTCTTTTATATATATCATTTTTATTAACAAATGATCATTACACTCAAATTGAGTAATCTCTTATTTACCAAAATATTAATACGAGAATTTTTTTTCTTTTTTGATTTGACAATATTCTACTATCATTAAAATTGAATGAGCAGTGCATGGGACATAGCAAAATAACATGCACCCTCTTACACAAAAATAAAAAAGTAGAAGATGTATCTAAAGAGCCAAGTAATGCTTTTGTTATGAATATAAAAACTTAGCCTAATATGACACACCCTTTCATAGTCATTTTTATGTTATCATGTCAAATGAGTTATTTATGTCCAGGACACCAAAAGGCCCCCTACATTATAGGTGTCCATATATAATATATATATATATATATATTATCTATATATATATATATACACACATACAGATACCACACACCCATACTGTATTATATTATATAGATTTATTTATGTGTGTTAAGAAAACACACGAAACCACAAAGGAAAATATAGCAGCAGAAAAAAATGAAAACTATAAAAAACAATTCTAAGCAAACTTTATTTTTCATTGGCAATCACAGGTTAGCAGTGTCAAGCAATCCCTGAATAATTGGCACGGTAAACAAAAAAGGCTTTTAAACAACATACGAGTATCCCGACATTCCATAACAAACAAAACAACACTAGATTACATATCTGAAAAATGCTTCATTTTTAAAAACAGGGTATAAAAATATGATAATATATTTCAAGAAACAGACCTTGCAACATAATTCACAGTTCATTAATTGTCTTCAAAATATCTGACAGTGTTAAAACATTCATAATCTTCAATGGGTAATTCAGTCAGTGTAAACAGAGATGGGCTTTAGACTCTAAAAAGAGTTGATTCTCAATATTTTTAAATCAATATCTATTTATAAGAATCTTAGACAGATTTTAAATAGAAAGATTTATGGTGCTTTAACCACATTACGAGCTCATTAATGTGATTTCCCTCACCAAAGTCAAAATTTTAGACTGTCTTACAACACAAGATACAAAAGTGTTCCTCTTATATAATGTATGACCTTGCTCTTAAATAAAAACAGCTTTGTAATGAAATATTAGCATGTTACATTAGGCTCTCTAAGATCACAGGGCAACAATGCACACTCAAAGAGGACACGGATTAATTATCTAAGAACTTTTGCTGCGTTCACGCGATGTTGTGAATGATTGATAAACATTTCTAGATGACAAACCAGGATGTCCTATTTAGAGCTATTCATGTCCTCGGAATTGGAATTATGAGTTTCTCTAGCAACACTTAACACCAAAATTTATCTGTGTAATTTGAGTAATCAATAGATGAAACCACAATACAAAAGTTAATGAAAATGCCTTATTAATAATCTTATAGTTTATTCAGTGGGGCATTAGAAAGTTATTCTGTGCTAACTCTGTGCTAGCTACATTAAAATTATTTTTATTTACCGATTATTCTTGCATTATTAAAAAATGAACAATAGTTGGATACATAGGAATTATTGTATTATAATTATATATGAAATATTATGAAATAACTGTTTAACTACATTTTACTTCTGAAGCTGCTGCGATTTTTAGTGTTTCCACATGACGAGTTAAAAAATAAAAGTTTACAAGTTGCAATTATGAGCTCTACGACGAAATGAACGCTTTTTAGAAATCTAATAATTCTGGTAATTCCAACATGCTGTGAACGCAGCTATATTCTAGTGACATGGTAATGTACCATGGAGTATAATGTAAATACACTGTACATAAATGATAACAATTCAGTAACATGGTATTTGGAGTACATGGAGTACCATGGTAGTACCATCTGATACAATACGTTTTGTAATGGCAATTTCCTTTAGCCACAAATATGTCAACTGAATATATCAACTGAAATGTTACATATACCTGCTTTTTGTAATCTATCCAAGAATATTTAAATATATAATTGATTTAAGTAGATTTTTCTAAACTATTGGCTACTTTTTGTTTAAGTGATTAATCTTTTTTGAGGATAAAAAGGATTTAAAGGGATAGTTGACCCAAAAAATGAAATTTACCCCATGATTTACTCATCCTCAAGCCATCCTAGGTGTATATAACTTTCTTCTTTCAGACAAAAACTCTTTTTTTATTCTGAAAGAAGAACTTCATACACACCAATGATGGCGTGAGGGTGAGTAAATCATTGGGTAATTTTCATTTTTGGGGTGAACTATCCCTTTAATATCGTTCACTAATATCCGCAAACACCTTTAATTGTCAAATAGCCGATCTTCGCATAGCTCCAGCGGCGACTTTGATGCTCCACCAAACACTTCAATGTTACTGTCAGTCCAGGCCACCACATTCCCAGGCATGTAGGATGAGCAGTTTGACATGGCAATGATATCCGTGGAGCGCAGGACCCGATCCCAGATATTAAAGTGGCTCAGTTCCCCCACAAAGGCCTGGGTTGCATCAAAGCGCCCCCCTACTACATCCTGTTGAGGCCATAAACGACAGGCCTCGTTAAGACAACAACAATAACCCCTTTTATTCTCTCTTAGAGGATGTGCAAGCTAACTCTACGACATTGTTTACTGCCTGAAGTCAAGTTTTATTTAAAGTGTAAAGTTCATGAGTCAGTAACAATGTTGTGCAGGGATGGCATAAAATTACCGATACAGTGTGACTGTGCAGCAAAAACAGCTGTATCAGCTCTGCTTATGTTCTCACCTGCTCTTGGCCCAGGATGAGGACTCCTCCCTGCTTGATAGGGTGCCAGGGGGCCAGATTTTCTCCTGATCCCAATCTTTGGCCATCCTGGTAGGCTTCCCAAAGCCCATCCCTGGTAGTCCAAGTGATGCAGATATGGTGCCACCTCCCATCGCTCAGTGATAGAGGTAGTTGTGCCACCTATTTGACAACAGTAGGTATTACAATATTTCTTTTTTTCATACCAGGAATTATACTGCCAAGATGTAATACAACAAAAAAGCAGCATACAAGTAGCCATATGGAGTTGTTGTGGAATTAAAGGTATAGTTCACCCAAAAAATATAAAATTTCTTATCATTTATTCATCCTCATGTCATTCCAAACCTGTAAAACTTTTTTTTTTCCTCTTCAGAAACACAAAAGAAGACATTTTAAAGAATGATGGTTTTGGTTACCACTGGCTTCTATTGTGTGGGAAAAAGAAAAAACAATAAGAAAGTCAATACAGGGTTGGAATGACATGAGGGTGAGTAAATGATGACAGAATTTGATTGTTTTGGGGGGGGTGAACTAACCTTTTTACTCACTGTACACTGATGATCTTCATTTACCCTCTCAAATCTCATTTGCTGTCATGTTTTTTAAACTTTCCATGTTACTTTTCCAGGTCACATGAACCCAGTGGTGTTAGGCGTCAATCCTCACGTGATGTTTCTAGACGGTATTAACAACTCTGATACTTTTATGCTGCTTTTTCTTTTTTGGAGTTTATCAGTATAAATCACCATACATTACATTTTTGTATTATTTTTACAACTATTTATTACAAAAGAAAAAGTATGAAAGTCATTTCTGTTGTTAATAAACATAAGAAAACATTAGTTTTCTTATACATTCATTTTAGTATTATCAATGTCAATGTAGAAGGTATAAGCTAAATGATGATTATTAATCTGCAATGTAATAATAGTCATAATAGTAATAATAATCATCATCAGAGTCCTCATAACATTCAATAGCAAATTTGCATTTCTTAATACGCAGGTTCGTTACCTTGTCATTGATGAGCAGTTCTATAGGGTTATGGCCCCATTCGATCAGTACAATCTCATTTGCCTGTCCAGGCACTCCATAGGAAAATGGGGTTCCAATGCCGGGGCTCGAACCTGACTTCAGCCACATGCAGATAGTGAAGGCGTACATTTCTGGCAGGCTTTTCTTTACTTGCCCAAAAAGGTAATTTGTGCGAAGAGGAAGAGAGATCTTGAAATTCTCTGGTGATTTAAACCCAGCTCCTCCTAAAGTCAAAAAGTGTGATTTATTATTGTGTCATCTCTGGAAGAATGCAGAAATATGCTGAACGACCACAAAACAACCTGATTACCCCCTCGGCACTGGAGGGTAATGGAGTCCCTTTTAAATCAAACATTAAGAAAAATTATGTGGACAGCTATGATCAAGAGTAGAGGAAACCAAGAGGTGAACTGTAACGCTATCATGAAGCACATAGTGCTAAATAGTTACAAACATTGAAATCAAATGTGTTACAACACTGCCTGGTCTCCTGTACTTGGGAAAGAAGACTGCCTAGAGAACAAAAGAGTGTTTTGTGCAGACCTTTCTCCAGTTCAGAGATCCTGTTCATGAGAGAGTTGAGAGTACTGTCAGTGCGCTGGCGATGAGCGACGGTCTCATTATATAGCTGGGACTTTTCTTCCTCAAGCTCACTGACCTTCTTGAGCAGTTGATTTTCCAAGTCCTCCAGTCTACGCTGCAGTAGATTTCTCAACTCATTAGGAAAGGAGGCACCAGAGATATTGGCTCGCATTTGCTGTTGCTTTGAAAAGTTAAACAAAAAAAAAATGAAAAGGTTACTTTTCAAAGATTCCTATATGCAGCTGACAGAGTTGTACAAATGATTTTCTTTGCCTTATCGGACTTATTCTATTCTATTCAAATATGCTTTGTAATTCAGTTAGTTTCTTTTGTATGCATGTTTCTTTTTCATTTTTAATACTACAGCATGCAGTATAAATACAAATCCATTGAGAAAAAGAAAGTAAATACATTTCTGTTAGGGACAAAATAACTAGCTAGATCTCTAGGTTCAATGTTTTTTGAACGACACAGGTAATTAAACAGCTACAAATATTTTTAAGAAATGCAATTGTTGATAATTAATGGAAATGGAATACACTTCAAGGTCAAAAAAGCTGTGGTTTCCCAAAAAATAGCCTACATAGGCAAGACCCCTTCACTGTAAAAATCTTTAGATATATAGTATACTAATATTAATATATAATATAATCTATACGATGTATTAGAGTTACCGTTCGCTCCATCATTTCACACATTCAGATTAACACCTGACATTTAAGTGGCACTGACACATTCCAGACATTTTGTCGCTTGGGGCATCGTAAGTAACTTTGGCATTTGTTGTTAAGGGATAGAGACGCACTAACTAATGAGATAATCCCTCTAAATCTTCAACGCCTCCACATAATTACCAAAATAGTCGTGGCAGAGAAACTACCGGCACAAATGTGATTTTTAGTCATTTAATCTGCCTATTTATTCATGTAGAACATGACAAAACCTATACAGCTAAAATAAAAGCTCTTACTTCTAGATTTTCCAGTCGATCTTTCAGACTCTGCATGGTTTTTCCAAGAACGTCAATGGTGTCATTTGGCTCTTTAGGCACATCATCCATTGTGTCCTTATTCATTTTCCTAAATGTGTCGGAGTCAGACTCACACCGTGATAGTTTAGAAGTCAGCTCTTTAATCGTTCCCAACTGATTGACGATTGTCTCCTTCTGTTGTAAGATGGTCTCGCGAAGTTGCATGACGGTGTTTCTCAGTTCCTCCTCCTGGACCGATGCGCTCTGAACAGGCAGAGACTGCACGGGGCAACTTGTATCCTTGTCAATGGGGACTGCAGTACATAGAAAGCGCTCACCTTTTTCATTCTGTCCATATACAACTTTTACACACGTCGGTGCATAGATGCATATGAGTCCGGCGAGCAGATGAAGCATTTTGGAGCGATGTAGTAAAGGCGCGCGGAGAGGTTCAATAATGCCAAAGTAATACTGTGTTGAATGCTGCTGCTGCTGCGCTTACAAGAGCGACACAGTCTACAAATGAACGTCAGTGATTGGATGAATCTGATTGGATGTAGTATTAACGTCACTGGCCCTTAGAGTAGCTATAAAATAAAGTTCCTTAAAAATAAAACCCAAATCCAACACGTTAGCGAGAGAGTATTTTAACACCTAGTGCTTTGGGTCTTTGATTCTGTTATTTTATTTATAGCAGGTGGCACATTTAGTTTAAATGGCTGTATACATTGAGAAAGCATGCTCATATACATTTGCTATAGTTAAATTAGTTCAATTTTAAAACTTATTCTTACAATTTTTTTTCCCAATGACAAAAAATGTCATTGTTATCCAACGACATAGTTCACAACCTATGGTACCACTAATAAAAATGGACATTCGATTGTGTGTGTGTGAACTAACTGCAGTAATAAAATTGTTAACATAATGATTACCATCCTCAAATAGCTACCACCCCCACTGGAAACTAAAAGCAATACATAAAACATAGGCTCTGAACCACATAACAGACAGTGTGAGTGTGTGTTAGTCATTTTCACATTTACAGTACATTAGAAATATAGTCTCACAGTAGAAGTACATTGGAAAGTAGTGTTACAAACCCTCCACATATGCTTAAACATGATATTTCTAGTTCACTTAAACATTTAGATGAAACGCTTTTGTGGATATCCTCCTGAGAACCAGAAATAAAAAGCTTTGTGAATTTAGTATTTTTTCATGTCATTACATTGTTTAGAGCATTTTTGGAAAATTATATTTTATTCATAAGTTATGCTTATTGTCCTCTTTATAGACACCAGGATCAGTTTTTCCAAAATAAAATGACAGAATCGCAGGAATCCGGGAAAAACAATGGGAATTTTTTTTTAATCGCCAATCAATTTTTAGGTTTCAGGATTTTTTTATAACTAACTTTGTTTAAGGATGGTTCTCAACTGTGTTATAAACTATATAACAAAATGATTTGATATACCATTTTGCTTTATGCAATATGTGTGTAAAAATTCCATAAACTGGTTTTCCCATTAAGCACAATGTTATCTATACACTGTATCTGATTTGCATATTAAAGTTGTTGAAAATTGTTGAAAAAAGAAGTGTAATAATGGAAGATTTTCATAATGATATCTAATATTTCATAAGAATATTGATATATAATTTGTTTTCCTATTCAATTCTTTTGTCTCCTAAAATGTATAATAAACATGCTTTTAGTCCTGGTGTCCTCTACAGTGGACATGTATGAAATGATGTCCTGTTTCGTAACAGAAAGTCATATTTTGATTTGAAACCCCATAACATTTTCCTGAGATGTTGATTTATGACAAACAATCTGAAAATCAATCAGATTTAAATTCTAATTACAAAATATTATCATATTTCCATAAGGATGTACAATTGTATCACTAAATTAATGTCAGCCATTTTTAAAAACCAAGGAGAGGGTGTGGTCTTGGTGAAACATCCAATCATTTGGTATCCCTCTGGATATAATTCACTAAAATATAATGTCCACTACAGAGTGCAAATTGCAATTACAAAGAAAACTCAAGTCAGATGGTACTGGTTCTGTGACGCATCAATTGTGACATTTCTTACCTCAAATTAGTTTTTTTGAACTGTAATTATTTATTTATTTTTAAATTATTGTTATTTTTATTTATTTTTTTAGATACAGCTTCTCCTGTTGATTAGGAGGGTTTTGGAGGTCATATATGATTCTGCTCCACCCTGCTCAGTTCTAAATGGTTAAAAGGACTTTAAACTGAACACTCTCTTGTGTACTCTATAGCTTACGTCTGTTCTGTAACTACGTATGGGGACAAGATGAAGTTAAATGAGATTTAGATTAGTTTTACAGGTCACTGTGAGAGGTCACGTGTCATCTGCAGTACAATGGAAATCAAAACAGCCAGTGTCACATTTTAGGCTTAGTAAAGCTTCACACTGCTGTGAGCAGTCAACAATGTCCTTTAGATAGTTTTAGCCAGGTTAATCAATGGTCCTGTCAATTTTTAACTTTTAATTTATATAGCTTCAAATTTTTAAACACAAATATAAGAAATAGAACTAGAATACTAGGGATATAAAAATATAAGTAGAAGAAAAATATCAATGCTGATTTATGTACCTCAACGTGGTGTGCCTTTGGTCTGAGGAGCAGAGGTTTAACAGGATCATGACCAGAATGTAGCTATTCACTAGAACTATGCCGCCGGGAGCAGCATAAGCGTATTGCTGAGCCTGGCAGAACTTTGACACCTCCCTGCTGCTGGTAAGAACATACTGTCAAAGGGAAAAGGCAAAATTAATACTAGAATGTGTCCGATTTAAATGGATACAAATGTTTATGACTTGACAATCACACTTTAAAAAAAAAAAAAAAAAGATGAAATTTGGCAGTTATGCTAGAAATTTACAGTAAAAATACAGAAGGTTAGCTTTTAGGATTGAAATTAGATTAACAGTGGAAAAAAACATTTCATATAACTGATACCAACCTACTGAAGCACTAACATGACTAAATATGACTAAAAAAGACTAAAATACTAAAATCGTTTTTTAACCTTTATAATACACTGACAAGTTGACAACCACCAAAAATTTACTAATGCATTATTAAAATCAAAAGTTGTGTCTGCTAAAATTAATGGACCTGAGCTGACACGAACTAGCAGTGAATATTTGTGTTTTGATTAAATAATAATAACCAGAAATTTTAAATATTGTACCAAATGTATTGCTCGTTGTTAGGTTAATATTAGTTAATGCATTAAATACCATTAACCAATGGCACTTTATTGTAAAGTGTTACCAATGTAACATAAAACCCGAATGTAACTGATAACAAAAGCCTATATGAAGAAACAAATTTATTTCAGTGAAAGACCAACAAATGTGAAATGTCACAAGGAATACTGGAATTTTCATTTATGCTATTTTTTTTACTGTAAATTACTTGCTATTTTTCAATTCCAAAAACTGTACAGTATTTTATTTATTGTTAACCAATTAATGGATTTTTACTGCATTTTTACAGTATTTTACAATTAAAATTGTAGAGACCTTCTTAAAGGTGGGGTAAGTGATTTCTGGTAGCCAATGTCGATATTTGAAATCACCAAAACAAACACGCCCCTACCCCAAAAGGGTCTCGCCCCTATTTTGATAGCTCCCCCCCACACATACATACGCAACCCAGGCAACGATTAGTTCTGTGAAACAAAGCAAAACCAATGTTACAACTCCACCCGTGCTACAAACACGTGCAGCTGCTGCGACCAACATGCTTATATGGCGGGCTGTATAATCAGTGATGCTGTCTACGCTGGATGCGGCGCGGCGCGGCGCGGCGCGGCACAACAAATTCCTTACAGAAAACTGCTGCTGCGTTCTATTTATGATGTATTGACACAAATTTCAAGTGATTTTCAATGGTCACTTTGTCGCGTCCAGTGTAGACAGACTTTAGCTGTTGTTGCGCGGCACATCCGGTGTAGACACGGTGTTGCTCACCTATCGAGAAGAAACAAAGCAACCTCGGCATCCGATTGCAGGCCTTCCCGCTCCTTGAGTTCTCTCCAGCGCTGGAAAGCTGATCTGATATGTTCACGGGTCCTAATCCTTGCCTTATCCTAAGCCTTCTTTTAATAAATCCTTCTGTCGTCGCTCGGCTCGGCTAATGTCCTGTGCACTGAACGCTCTCTCCTCCGCATCTTGAGTAGACACGCCCCTTACTGCTGATTGGCTACAGTTTGTTTTGGTATTCGGCCCGACTCAGTTTTCTAAAGCGTTTTTGAAAAAATGCATACCCCACCTTTAAGTGGCATATTAAAGCAATACACCCCAAGAAGCCATGCATGGTTTACAGTGAATTTATAACAGCTAAGGGGCATTGTTAGGCACGACGCGAAGCTAACCCCCTTAGCTGTTATAAATTCACTGTAAACAGTAAAAACAATAAAATGAGAATTAGTTATTAATGTTGAGATCATCTGTGCATTTTCTTATGGTGATGTTAGGTATAATGGGCCAATAGGCATGGTCAAGACTTTAATCAAACAGTATAAAGCATGACACTAGCAAAGCCAAGTTCTATTTCCAGGAATTTATGAACTGATACAATGTATACTACCCCGACTTCAGTGAGATTTGTAAAATATCCTTACTATTTTATCTCTTACACTTAATTGTGTTACATTTTCAACATAAAAAAAATCCTGGTCCTGGATCCTGTACAGCTTTTCTTTGGATGACAAAAAAACAAAAAGATGCTGATGACCAAATTTATGTCAAACACACTGAGCACATACCCTAATGCATAGAAAATAAACTATGTCCTTCTTTGGGCTTTAGTGCAACTGATTTTAAACTGAAAATATGTTGAGTGCAGGTAGGGTAGGACTTTTCTGACATGATGCACCACGACAAGTGTGGCACAGATTACAGCAGTGTTATGCACTTTGCGTTGCTACCCGTGAGCTGCAAGAAATACAGCACAACCATTCCGGTCCCCTGAAACTGAACCTGTTTCACAGGTTATTCACTTAATGAACTCACAGAATGCATCAGAGCAGATACTAAATCAATCAATGACTCACTGCAAGGTACATTATCATCATTTCTTTAATATATCCAAGGCTGCATACTGTGCCACCAAGAATACAATATATTTTGTCTTTATTTGTATATAACAATTGGCCTATATGAGGCCTATTCACAGTCATGTCTTTGTCATTTCATAACTAAAAAAGAACAAATGCATTTTCTTTTCTTTTTTCATATTTCAAGTTTTTGGTGGGCCCCAAGATTGTTTTTACCTCGCTAGGAGATTCATCGATGAAAAGGTTTGGAAATCTTTGGGAAGTCTTCTACGCTTCAACTCATCAGGTCATTAGCAGAGTGCACATGAACTAAACTGGACTTATCAAATAAGGTACACATCTAAAATATGCAGTGCTGAGAGCTGTCCACAGGACCAATGCTCTAGATGATTTATTAAAAAGTAGCCTGATATCACATGGATACACTGTACAAAAATACAACTGAAGATACAAATTTCAAAGAAGCGGCACATTAGTCCTTGCCCATAAATAGAGCACTTATATGACTAATAACATCTTATACAAGCGTGTTTATGAGAGACGTAAAAGCCAGTGAATAAACAAGGCCTTCACAAAACATATCTAAATGAGCTGATGCACACTGCAGAGAAAATGTTATCCAGATATTACACTATGAGCCTGATACCCTACGCTCATTAAACTGAAAAGATGAGAGCTCTGTTTACAGCAGAAACACATTTGTGTTGTGAACCTGTGACCCTCTTTACAACAGAATGTGAGTCAGTGAACATCTCTGTGCCCTCACAGCCGAATATTCTTTAGATTTAATTTTTTTTCTAGTTTGAATCTATTTCTTTACATCAGAAACTTAGCATAATGCTGCATAGTCATTTTTAAAGTGAAATAAAAATCTGTTTTCTAAATGCAAGCTATATCTCTGAGTGAGTGATTAATCAATGCATGTTTCATTTTTAAAATATTTGTTTTGACCTCATAATTTTTAATCAAAATGTCTCAATCAAAAAGCTGTTTCACTCAGATGTGAGTCAAAAAAGATCCATCACTACTTCTGTTTGATCATGACTGTAATATTTAGACTGGTGTAGAAAACAATCAGTCCTAGGTTCCATTTTTTCTCAACAGTGTGTAAGAATGGAAATGGACTCTATTCACAAATTATGATGACATTTTTACACAGTTTTTTATATTGTACTTTTTAAAAATTAAATGCCACATTATAACACTGTACTTTGTGTCAGAGGCGGACAAAGTACTCAACTCTATTACTTGAGTGAAAGTACAGATACTGCTGGTCAAATATTACTCCATTACAAGTAAAAGTTGTAAAGACAGATTTTTACTTAAGTAAAAGTACAGAAGTACTTGCTTTTAAAAGTACTTAAGTACCAAAAGTAAATTTCCTTTTTTATGTCAATGCATTGTTTTATTGTTGTACGTAATACTTGCAATACTTCTGAAGCAACTTAGAATACATTACACCTACTAGCTTGTAGTATATTTGGAATAAAGAGCTTTTATAATGTTAAAAACCTATGGGGAAAAGTAACACCCCTACCCACCCCCACAAAAGCAGGATGGTAGTGATCTCACACAGCTCTGACAGTGTGTGTGCACACATCTATGTGTAACCATTTGAACAGAGTGGACAGTGAAATCCTGTAAATACAGAGTGATAAGGAAGAAAAAAAATCAAACCTGCTTTAAAACCCAGCAACACAACTGTAGCTGTACAACTTTACAGCAGCAACACTGCTTTAACAAAAAAGCAAATCAGCAAGACCTATTTGACATCAAAAACTTTTTTTTTTTTAAATGCTGTCTAATCGCTCTTGCTGTTCTTTGATGTCACACACAGAACGGTCTTTGCAGTGCTGCTTCAAGTCAAACACCCATTGTGTTTTGTTAGGAGATGCAAAACATTTCTTCTGTGGCTTTATAGGTAATATTTTCACGTACACAATTTAGCAAAATCAGACAATATTGTGTCTAATATATACCACAATACTAACTTCTTATTATTGAATTGTTTTAAATAAATATCACATTTGCAATTGGTCAGTGTTAAAAAAATGCTGGGAAATCACTTAATGTAACCCTACAAGAGTGATTACTGATAAACTGTCTGAAAAAAGAAAGTCACGTTTTAGAGAAGAAAAAAATCACCCACTGACTTTCAAAGCTGCTACATAGTAACGACTTTCTACTTCGAGGACCCTGATAGAAATGTAGTGGAGTGAAAAGTACAATATTTGTCTTTCAAATGTAGTGAAGTTAAAGACATAAGATCCCAGAAAAAATAATACTCAAGTAAAGTACAGATACTCAAAAAGTGTACTTAAGTACAATAGTCAAGTAAATGTACTTAGTTACTGTCCGCCTCTGCTTTGTGTTTTATTACTTTGGCATTAAATTACAGAAAACTGGTTAACGCTGGTGTGTGAGTGTTTCTTATACAACGGCTGAGGGAGGGAGTGACAACAAATTTGACACATTTCTTTTTTCTGACCAAACCCGGAAATGTAAAAAGGGTTCATCTGCATTACTTTATTGCATTACATTACAACTTTTTTTTAAATAAATTCATGTAAAACTATCACATTAATCTGTTCCTTCTTTTATGTTCCCAGCCCAGCAGAGGGCCTATTGAAATGATAACGTAACCTTTCACCATCTGGGCTGTTGAAGCTCCACCAGGATTGCATCTGATACCACTGCTGTGATTGTACTTAATTAGTATGAATGGAAATAGCTTACAAGATGACACGAAACTTAAAAAAATTAATAATAATAAAAAGGTTTTACAAGTCTCAACATGCTGTATACCGCTTTCATTGTCATGTTGTAGCCTATAAAGTAAACAAGAGTGAACAAAACAAAAGTGTGCTATCATGCTTTCATTTTGAGAAATGCCACTTGGTTTAACATTTTCTCATGTAATGACAGTCATATATTTTGACTGTCATTACATGAGAAAATGTTAAACCAAGTTGCATTTCTCAAAATGAAAGCATGATAGCACACATTTCATACAAAATATTGTTTAATATTAATATAAATATTAAAATGCAAACATATAAAAAAACAATTCTGGTTGTCAAATGTTACAGGAACCTGTCCATTGTTAATGTGATTACACCTGCATAGGGCATTTGTGTGAACTTGGGGAAATCTGATTTCAAACATCCACTGAAATTTCAGTTGTCAAAATCAAAACAATCACAAACATGGCAAATTAAGATTAAGATGTAGCATCCATCATGTGTTTGCAGATGCCACATTTGTTTGATATTTCGTTATCTCCTCCACGAAATTCTGATGTTTTCATGTGTTGTCCTTTTGGGATTAATACACCTTGTTTCTTTGAGTGTGTTGTTCATTTTTTTCTATCACCTACTTCTATAACTCCGCCCAAGTGGGGAATTTAGTGAATTTCTCTGAGACTATACATGCCACAGTTTTAAGTCTGGATGTCCTGTAAAGAGCACCTTCAGGGCTTTTCAGAGATATTAAATGTTTGGATGTTTCACCATGACCACTCCCTCTCCTTGGTCTTCAGAAATGTCTGATATTAATTTAGTGACATTCTTATGGAAATATGATCATATTTTGTAATTGTCATTTAAATCGGACTAATTTTTAAAATGTGTGTCATAAATCAACATCTCAGAAAAATGTTATGGGGTTTCAAACCAAAATATGACTTTCTGTTACGAAACATGAGGTTGATTTCATACATGTCCTCATATGAGGACACTGGGACTAAAAGCATGTTTATTACGCATTTTGGGAGACACAACAAGTGAGTAGGGAAAGAAAATATATTTCAATATTCCTATGAAATATTATATATTATTATGAAAATCTGGTCAATTATTACTCTCAATATTACACTTCATTTTTCATTACATGTTGCCCCAAAAACACATTAATATGCAAATTAGATTTAGTTTATAGATACATTATATATAATGAGAAAACCTGTTTGTGGCCATTTTACACACATTTTGCATGAAGAAAAATGGTATATCAAATAATTCTGTTATAACATAGTTGAGAATTATCTTTATACAAAAATCCTGAAAACTAAAAATGTATTGGTGATTTAAAAAAAATCCATTGTTTTTGCCTATTCATGTCATTTCATGCTTTTTTATTTTTATTTTTTTAAGAAATTGAGTCCCGATGTCCTCTACCAAGGACGTAGCATAACTTATGAATGATTTACATGTTTTTGTTTACAATTTTTTTTAATGCTCTAAACAATGTAATGACATCAAAAAATTATTTTTTTTCCCTAAAATGTTTTGCCGGGTCTTAAGAGGTTAATTATTATCACAATCATTATTGGATCCAATAAAAAGCGCACATCACTGCAGCTGGTGAAGCATTTTAATGTCGTGTAGTCATTCTTGAGAAGTGAAACAAAACTGGGTGCAAAATTGAAAAAATAAAACCTTGTACTCAGACAAATGAAACTACATTTGTGTATCTTATATGTACTGAGCTATGCTTTGAGACAACCTCCCAACTTTTCTCTTTTTTAACAAAATGTGCTTTTTTTAGCTTGGACTGTGTAATATAATTTCAGCTTTATCTTTAACAGCATTCAAGATGTTTTTAACATTTCAAAACACATTCTGGTGTTGGCAGACAGATTACACTTTCACATGTGACCAACAATTCCACAACAAATATAAAATATCATAATGAAATATCAAAATATTCAACTGACGGAGGTGACAGAACTGACTGAGTTGACACATCTGACGGTGGTGACGAAAACCTGAATTTGTAGTCATTTTAACTATCAAATACATTGAATCAGTCAATTACTGTATTAGAACAAACAGTGAGTATGTTCTTGTTTATAAAGCTTTTATTCAAGAGTCACATTGAAGTATTTTGATATATCATTGGAACACAAAATCTTATGGTGGTGACATCTGACGGTGTTGACAAATTTGGCATTTCTTTCACAAAACCAATGGAGTTCATGTAGTAGCCATTTTATTTTTTTCTGTTGATGCTAGATGCTAATGGAACCTGCTTCAGGAGAATAAAATTATCTAAATATTTCAAATAGTTTCCTCAGAAATTGGAAGATGGTGTTGACATATCATGGCTGTGACACAGGAAATATTAACATTAGGATTTACAATATTCTAAAACTAAAACTTAGCAGAGCATGTCTGACACTGATGTACTCTGCAGAGGTGAATGTGGCAAGGGGTCCTTTAGAGTGACAGCTGGCCCTGATATTCCCTGATTTTATTACATTTTATTGAATGTCTGACGGTGTTGACAAAAAGTGGGGACGCAACTTTAAAATCGTATTAAACATGCATGTGTCATTAAAAAAACAACCTTGCTTTGATAGGAGATATTATTAAGTGTTGCTTTTGATAAAACAAGCTTTTTTTCATCATTAAAAAAAAACATTTTTTATCCATTTTATTGCATATGAATGATTGAACCCTTCTCTGTGGACACTGTTTTAGATGTAGTGAGAGGACATTAAGAAACACAGATTTGGTATAATAATGAGAAAATTAAATTGAAGGTGATAATTTTGTTAAATACGTTCTATTATTAATCCCTCATGACATTTAAAATTGAAAATATTTTTATTTTTAAACCTAATAGCAGTTACCCTTGCTGGACCTGTTTTGTCCCACGTCTCAAGAATGACTGCGCATCATATAAACCTGATTCAACACAAACGTGTCACACATTTTTATAAACAAATTTAGTATTTATAAATCGCGCTGAATCGATTATTAAAATAATATGTTGTATACTGGGGTGTGAAAAAGTTACATTAAACACTTTATATACCAATTTAAAACGAAAACGGGAAAGACCATCGTTTTCGATGGTCTTCGCACGCTTGCGTTCTCTTGGCATCCTTCCGCGTGGAACTATATTGGTGTCTAAATTTGAAAATCACTGCTTAGGACAAGGCTGTGGCACCCAATTCCACTTGAGAAAGACTAGTACAAAAGCATAACATTCGCACGTTACAGTTTACACTGTATAACAATTCACACAATTAGCAAACAAAACAACGGCGGATTGATTTCAGCCCTTCCACTAAATTTCATACGTGTAGCGGAAGTTCTTTTACAACTCCTTCCGGTCTCCTTGCTGGTAAGTTGTTGCTGTTTTGGGGAGTGATTTGGTAATTTATATGCATAATGAGTGGAGAAGTTCCTTATTAGCTTTTGTGTGAAATACAACCGCTTTAGACATTTGCACTAATTGAGGTAAAAAGTGCAAAGCCTGAGTTCTGCATGTGAATAATGACATGGTGTGGGTTAGCAGTTAGCGACAGTATTCTCTTTCTTCTGTGATTGGCCTGGTGTGCTGCTAGCTTACGCAATACTATTATAAACACATGTAAATCCTTTCCGAGAAGCGAAAGTCTCTGTGTTAATGGCAGCTTTGTGATAGAGGGGTTCATTTAGGTTTTAATATTAGCACTTTAGCACGAGCGCATCATATCATGTCAGCGAGCGTGACTGCAGTAGGCGTGTTGTTGCAGTTTGGCGCGCCCACCGCTTCCTTAAACTAGAGGTCAGCTTATAAACTAGTCTGCATAAAACACTTTGTAAGTAATTGTGCTGGATGAGATTTCGATTTATTTGCCATTATTTTTGTTTTGATATTTAGCAATTGCTATAAATGCAATGGCAAGTACGTACGCAAAACAGATCGCTTTAAAATCCTTACAGTAATGAACAGGGAAACGTCTTTGTTGCAAAATTCTTCAATTATGAACCAATTCAGTTCTATTTCCAAGTTCAGTTATAAAGCAGACAATATAGTGTCATTATTATTCATCTCAAATTTCTCTCTATATGTTTATAGTTTTCAGTCAGTCAGTTGTGATGTAGACAAGTTGTTTACGTGCAAAGTCAAATGGCAATAATGTATCTTTGTGTGTGTGTTTAGATGGTACTACCATGCATTTTGACCTTTAATATCACGTAAATACCTTGTCATGTGAATATGGTAATGATTCAGTACAGCTGCATCTGTCAAAATACCATGATGGTACCATCTGATACGATACTGTACCTGTTTGTGCAAGGCTGACACTAATATTGACGTTCCCCTTATGGTTACTCTCCTACAGATGACATGAATTTCTACTGAGACGAGCGCAGACATTAGTCTGCCCTTATTCAGCGTAATCCTGTCTGTCCCGGCCGCCACCATGTCTTTCGTGCCCACCCCGAGCCCCACTGTGGTGGATCAGACCACCCTTATGAAGAAATACCTGCAGTTCGTGGCGGCGCTCACTGACAACAACACGCGTGAGTGTATTCCATTCAACTAAAAAGTTTCAATGTTAGTTTCAAGCATTGTCTCTGCTTACCACTGTGATTCTCTTTTCGCTAAAACATCAGCGGATGAGACCAAACTGAAAATGATGCAGGAAGTCAGTGAGAATTTTGAGGTGAGCCCTTATATTTTGTTTATAAAAAGCTTGAAATAAACGACGCTTCCTCATTGTCATTCATGTTAATCCTCGTCCACAGAATGTCACATCCTCGCCACAGTATTCTACTTTCTTGGAGCACATCATCCCTCGTTTCCTAACGTTTCTGCAGGATGGAGAAGTGCAGTTCCTTCAAGAGAAACCAACGCAGGTGTGCTTTTTAGTGAAAATCATATTGCATATTGTCTTTATTGAGGCCTCATTCCTGACATTTAAGTAAACATGAGGTTTCTTTGACTCTTGTTACAGCAATTAAGGAAACTTGTCCTGGAGATCATCCACCGGATCCCAACTAATGAACATCTGCGGCCTCATGCCAAGAACATCCTTTCTGTCATGTTCCGCTTCCTTGAGGTCAGCTACCTGAATGCCAAGTTTATTCTAATTTAAAGAGCCTATAAAATAAAGGCTGTAGAGCATTTTTGGACAAATATTTGTATATGTAACTACATGCAAAAGGGACAGCAGAGACACAATGATGAGAGAGATGTACTTTAGTGCAGAGAATGGTACTGTGTGAATGATTGTGTGTGAGAGAACTGTAAAGTACCAATGAGCCTGGGCGCTGAAAGCATAACTGATAAGATCTGAGTGTCCAAATGCTGATCTGTGTGAATTCTGACTTGATTGTTTTGTCTTAATGAAAAAACAAACAAAAACAGTAAAATCATAGTCATATAATGGGAATAAATTACAACATTTCAAACTACATGGAAAAAAAACAAAAACAGTTCTCTTACAAAGGAATATTAAATCAAATTTAGTTTATATGTAATGCATCATCTTGTGTGCGTGCTTGTGCATGAGTGTGTGTATGTTTTATATAAAAAATGGCTGTGATTGGTTCTTGCCTCCTGTGTTTCATCATTTAGATTGAAAGTGAGGAGAATGTGCTCATTTGTTTACGCATCATCATTGAATTGCACAAACAGTTTCGCCCGCCAATCTCTCAAGAGGTAAGATGCAGCCTTCTGGCACTTTGTGATGTTGACTAGCATTTGCATTTCCTATGTTTCAGTAAATGTTATTAAATAACGTCTTCCTGCCAACTCTTAAAGATTCATCATTTCTTGGACTTTGTGAAGCAAATTTACAAAGAACTGCCAAAAGTAGTGGTAAGGTCTTTTAACCCTTTTTTAAAAAAAAAGTATGTTTGTGTTAAAGTATGTGTTTTCTGAACTTGTGTATCTGTCTGTCAGACGAGGTACTTTGAGAATCCTCAGGTTATTGCAGAAAACACAGTGCCTTCTCCAGAAATGGTGGGCATGATCACCTCAGTATTAGTGAAGACCACACCGGAGCGTGAGGACAGCGAGACCCGAACGGTCAGTACAAACTCCAGCAGACCTGTACAAAATCCTCATTAGCTGAATAGTTTTGACAAACATGATCAGCAGAAACACAATGATGAGAGCGATGTGCTTTAGTCCAGAGAATGGTACTGTGTGTAAGATTGTGTGTCTGCATGTGTGATTGTGTGTGAGTGAACTGTAATGTACCAATAAGCCTGGATGCTGAAAGTAAAACTGATAAGATCTGAGTGTTCAAATGCTGATCTGTGTTTGTCTTAATGAACAAAATAGGGCAGTATTCTAGTAGTAGTAAGTAACCTAATGTTATTATGGTATAATTGTTTGATCTTGTTAACATACTGTATCTATGCAGTAACACCTGTACTGTGTGATCTGATTACAGCTGATCAGCCGATTTACACCTGGTAATAACACATCAGTGTGTAAATGTATATTGCTAAAGCAGAAAATACAATTTATTTCCCAATTTATTCAATTGGATGGTTATTTTCTTTTTAAACATGCTGCTCATAAATGGCAAAACACTATTTTTGTGCAGTGATTGACAGGCAAGTAAATTGTTTTTCACTGCAGTCTTGGATACATCAAGATGGTTAGTTAATAATACTACAAAAACAATTCTATCTCATGGATTTGTGACCTCCACAATATGTGCATTCAGTCACAAAATGTTTTGAATCCTGAATACACATGTATATTGTGCTGACCGCTTGTGATCAGATCAGCTGACACAAATGTGTTATCAGGGTCTTTGTGGACTGTTTACTTGCGCAGAGTATACCAGTGCAAAGAATATTTACTATATGTAGACACTAGAGGGCACTGAATTCCTGCTTATGCTTTTTCTGCTTAAGAGGTCCTGGAATGCAGTTGCTTTTTTTATTTTTATTCTCTTCAACACAAAAAGCAAATCAATATGAGTGCTAAAAAATAAGTTTTATGGTGACAACTGGTTCAGTCTCTCAGTGGCCTCATCCATCTCCTCTTTGTCCTCCAGCATACCATAATCCCCCGGGGATCGCTGTCACTCAAAGTGTTGGCAGAGCTGCCCATCATTGTCGTCCTCATGTATCAGGTGAGAGCCCATAAAATCACTATTTCAGTATTGACTTTATGCCAGCCATCCTCTTTTTAAAAGTACACGTCTCTCATTTAGACATTTGGCTCGTTTATAAAAGGTGCTGTCAGTCATCTGAAACCCATACTTTATAGCTAAATCCATTGCTTCCTCAAACCTGCCACTCTTATCAAAATGATTGCTGTGATTAGATGTTTTTGCCTTTGTTGTTATGAGCTTTAATTGTAAAGGAAATCTGTTTTGAGACAGAAAATGACAGTCCACAGCTGTTAGGAAGCTACGATCAATCAAAACACTTTGACAGCTTTTATTTCACCTTCTCCGCATGTTATCATTATACATTTGACCAGCAGGTGTACTTCTATTTTCTGCTTAAAATGCAGGACCCACAAAAATCACAGATACTGCTTTCAGAAATATGCCATGACAATTTTCAACCTATTACATGGTGTAGTGTCTTAAATCTTCAGGTTTTATGATTTGTTTTTAAAATGCTTTGACGTATTGGTGGAGTTTGCCTTTGAGTCCGAATCTAAATTTCTGTTCTGAATGCATGAATCTTATAAATTATGTACAATTTTACGCAACAATGTTTCAAGCTCGAGTCTGCTCTCTGTCTATCGCACCCTGCTGTTATTTGATGCAGTAATTGCCTTTCTGTGCGATTTAAAAAAAAAAAAAAATAATAATTTTTTTTTTCCCCCTAGCTGTACAAACTGAACATTCACAATGCGGTGTCAGAGTTTGTGCCTCTTATCATGAACACCATCATGCTGCAGGTGTCTCCACAGGCTCGGTCAGTGACCTCTTGCATCTTGTTGAGTGTGTGGTATTACATCACCACTAATGCACAGGAAAGGATTTCATAGGTGCAATTTAACACGTAGTGACATTTAAAGCTTTTCCTGATTTCTGTCCGTGACAGGCAACACAAGCTGTTCAACAAGGAGCTTTATGCAGATTTTATTGCAGCACAGATCAAGACCCTGTCATTCCTGGCTTACATTATCCGGATCTACCAGGTAGAAACGTAGCCCAACCACCTGTTTATTAAACTTTTCTAAACTTGTTTTAATACTCAAGCAGTGACTAATGTGGCCATGTGAAACGTGTGTGTGTCAGGACTTGGTTGGGAAGTACTCCCAGCAGATGGTGAAGGGGATGTTGCAGCTGCTGTCTAACTGCCCCCCTGAGACGGCTCACCTGCGGAAAGAGCTGCTGATCGCTGCCAAGCACATTCTCACCACAGATCTACGCAGCCGTGAGTCATCCACCGCCAAACACTTTGCAGATTGTTGGCAGATATTCCCAAATAAGATATGCAAAGCGCTCGCTATTGTAGGAGCGCTCGCATCTGGTGTTAATTACACCGCTGAGCTTCATGGGGTACCGCTTTGATATGTAACAGCTGCGTTCTCTGAGCTTCACCTCTCAATCAATAGCATTTGAGAGAGGAATCTGATACACTCTTCTAAATCATTAATCCTGTAGAGAAGGTTAAATGAATCGATGAGAAACTCTGACTGTTGAGGTCTGGCATTGATGTATCTCATGGTTCATGGGCCCCTGAGCTGTTTCGGGTGGGCTTCAGAGCCTGCGATGGCATCTGATGAAGTCTGTTTGTGTTGCAGAATTCATTCCATGCATGGACAAGCTTTTCGATGAGTCAATACTCATTGGCTCAGGATACACTGCAAGAGAGACGCTAAGGTAAGAATGCAGATTAACCCTCTCTAAACCAATATTATGTTTCATGTATAAGCAGTCTGTGCAATTCACAGGGCACACATTTAATCTCCAAAGCCTAGTTAGGCAGCGCTGCAAGGCTTTGCTGATCCACTTAAAGGCCCCGATATACTTCAAACGAAATCGAAGAACGAACTGATATGATGTAATTCCGAACAAAATTAGGCCGAAACTAAGTTAGTTTTGAGTTCGTTTCAGCAGTTCAAAACAGCTCACCAAAGCAAACTTTCTACACACCTTTGAGATTCCATTGGTCCGTGGCGATTACGCAGTCGGTGGGTGTGTTCTGGAACTCCACCCTCTTTGACGTGCGATTTCTATTTTTGTGTCCCCCCCCCACACACATAAATACACTGTGTCGAATAGCTGAGCTGCCACAAATGTATCCTCACCTGTACGATCGCTCGCGGAGAGACTTTAAAGATTCAGAGAAAGCATTTAATTCCTAGAAAGAAATTGCAATGAAACTTGGTGTCAACGACCCAGAGTTATGCAAAAAGCGACGTAGAGAAACATCAGATGCAAGTTTTCCAAAGCCATGAAAGGAAAGAGTAAAGATATAAGGTAGCAAGTACCAAATACATGTTTCAAATAAATGTTACACCATACTGCTGCTGCTGTTGTTCTTTCAATTTGAAAGGTATACAATAAATGAAATGCCAAAAGAACTTACAATAATAAACCTTTGATTTGATCAAATCATGACACCACATAAAATATAAAAAGGTGTAATAATTTATCCAGTTTAATAAAATAAATGAACACTAATAGAATAAAGTAACAAACAGATTTGTGTTATTGAGATGACTCCGATATTTTTTTTTCATGCTAAAGTTTTCAGACTATGAGCCATTCACACTTAAAGGACTGATTATGGAAATGGAATGGTTCTTTTGTATTGCAAACATGATACTTGACTCTGAACTGCTGCTAATCATTATTCAAATTGGTCTATAATATTCTGACCATTGGTACCCGTCTCACACCTAGATACACCATCATTGCATCGTTGTTGTGTTTAGGGCATACGCGTGAGCGGGGAGACATGTTTACATTAATGTACACCCCGCCTCCAGCAGCGCGGGGGTGTTGGAATGTTCGAAAACAGTATACCGTCGCTCAGCCTTTTCGAACTTCTATTTGCCCCCAAAGAAGAACGAAATTGAACTTCGTTTGAAGTATATCGGGGCCTTCGCGTCTTTTTAAAAGTAGCAGCACAGTCATGACTCATTTGGGCTAAATTCTAAAGTGGGGTACATGCTGTGCTTCGCAGAGAAGGCAATCCCAGAATGCATTTCGACTAAGTAAAAAAAAAAAAAAAGGATGTTGCAAATGTTTTTTTTTCAATTCACATTTAAACCACTTACTACATAAAACCAAACGCACAAAGTTCTGCACTTCCAACAATAGAAGGATACAGGCACTGAGAAAAGAGAGAAAATAATAAATTGATAAAACCAAACTTATAAGACTGGAGCATTATGATATACCATCCCTTAAAAGTATTACAATAAGATTATCAAGATATAAGAGTCTAGACATTTTGGAAGAGGTTCCATTGACGAATGGCAAAGCGATATGTTGACTACAAATAAACATTTATTTATTGATGAAATGTATGAATTGTAATATTAAAGATGTTTATTAAAATTATTATCTGATACATGTAAGCTGATAATTGTTTTCATGTTATGTACGAAATTAATTAAGTTGTTTTCAATTCTAAAACTGATTTACTCTGGTAAAAATGTAGAATAATTGATGGTGTTAAATTAGTGATTTTAAAGATTTACTAAGTTTATTTTAGATGTTGGCAAAGGTAAGGTTTAGATGGCATCTAAATGTAACAACAGAGAGTATGAGCATACACAAATTCAATTTCCATTACCGTCCAATAGAGCTAAAAATAATCCAATAACACTTGGTAATCAATGGTGATACGGACACATCTTGCATTAGTGATGGGAAGTTCAGATCATTTTACTGACTCTGTTCTTTGAATCTCTGAATCTTTTTTCAATTAATTTAGCTACAAGATAATATCCTAATTCCTCAACACATTTGCATACACAAACACTGATCACATGTTGAACTATAATGTAGCAAGACCAAATTGCATGTAACAGAAATTATTATTTCAGTGCTTAGCTGGGTTTGCAGGCTATGCAGTCTGTTAGTTCACCTCAGCTCCCGGGCCAGAGTTGTTTGTTCTTATGTCACACCTCATCCCCATAGGTTAATGCTATGTAGTCTGTACAGGAAACAGAATTGATTAGTCGGGAGAACCTATAGGATGTTGTGCATGCACGGTCAACATAGAATGAATAAATAAATCACTCTCTGAGACAACTCGTTGTTCCTGAGTCATATTAAAGATTTATTCAAAATAAATTAATCGTTCAAGAGCAACCCATCACTATCATGCATCCCCTTGAAAAAAAATCAGTCTATGTCCAGTATTTGAGCATGCTGTGTTTTGTTCTTAACAGAACATTAAAATGCAGCGTATTGTTAGCTTCACAACAAAGTGTCAATAGCACTTTTTATTTGTAGTGGGTTATAAGTCAGTCACTTAAAAGGTTCTGTTTCTGTTTGATTTCTTAGAAAGCAGTTGACTATGTAGACAGCAAGGTAGCTGACTAGATTTTGGATTGGAGCCATAATAATAATAAATGTTCATTTTATTGTCATTTCTTCAGTGTGGCTAGAGGCCACAATCCTTTTCCTCCCAAGTTTCTTTAGGGAAAAAAGACAAGTTAGATTTCATCAAGTGCAGCAGATCAGAATTGATTATTAATGGTGCGTGACTGAGCTGAGTTGCCCCACTGGGCAGAAGAGATCCAGGTGCCCATCTTCATGTGCCAGGCTGTCCTGGCATTGCCCACTGTCTGTCTCCCTGCCCCAGATGTAATATGCCTGCCAATGCCACCCCTCTTTCATCCATGGCTTCCGTCAGCCTTCAGCAGGCAAATTTGGCAGACTCAAATTCTGTCAAAGCCATTAGTGTAGTTTATTCTGAAACTTTGCCTGAAATCCCCCCAAGTAATCGCCCCTAAAGAGAGTATTATTCCGCCGTTTTGGAGAGATATGGTTTGTTCTTGAGGGTTTTTTTTGATCATTGCAGGCTGAAGTTTTCCACACCACAGGAGTAGGGATATCTGTAACAAGTCAATAGCACTATAAAATTTAAATAAAATGTAGCTACACTACTGTTTTAAAAGTTTGGGGTCCGTAAGTTTTTTGTTTTTAAACTAATACTTCTATTCAGCAAGGATGCATTAAATTGATCAAAAGTGTCAGTAAAGACAATTATATTGTTACAGAACATTTCTATTTTAAATAAATATTCAATATTATTTTAAACTTTGTTGGTGACACTTTATTTTAAGGTGTCTTTGTTACAGTGTAATTATACATTTAAGTACTGAGTAATATTAATTAACTACATGTACTTACTATATAGTTAGGGTTATGATTAGGTTTTGGCCTAGGGTTACTTGCATGTAATTATGCATAATGAATTGTTATTATAATAGTAAGCTTCGAAAAATAATCCTGAAAGAATTTTCAACTGTGATGATATGAAATTATCTTAATGAAGTAAGAAATGATCTTTACTGAAGTAATGGCTGCTGAAAATTCAGATTTGCCATCACAGGAATAAATTACATTTTTAAAATTAAAATGGGAAACATGTACATTTTAAAAATGTAATTATTTTGAAATATTACTGTTTTTACTGTAGTATTGGTCATATAGATGCAGCCTTGGAGACCATTAGAGACTTAAAATCTTTTGAATGACTGTGTGCAAATGCAGTTAAACATGGTAAAGGGTTAAACACAGTCACTTGTGTCTCATGTAAACAGACTGGCCAATAGTGTACATTACCATGGTATCGAAATTGCTACTGAGAAGTTTTAGTTTTGCCACAACCCTAACAGAAATCTTCTAGAAAGCTTAGATTCTGTTGTCTAACATGGAGTCTCTTGATGTTTCAGGCCCTTGGCATACAGCACGCTAGCAGACCTGGTGCACCATGTTAGACAGAACCTCCCATTGACGGACCTCTCTCTGGCTGTGCAACTGTTTGCTAAGAATATTGATGACGAGTCCCTACCCAGCAGTATCCAAACCATGTCCTGTAAGCTGTTGCTAAACCTCGTAGACTGCATCCGATCAAAGAGCGAACAGGAGAATGGAAATGGCAGAGACATTCTCATGAGAATGCTGGAGGTGAGATAAACTGGCACATTAGCCTGTGTAAACTACGCTGTGATTGTAATTACAATAGGATACAAGACTGGCCACATGTAAATGCATTTATAAAGCCCAAAATATACGGATCTGACATTATGACTTCTCTATTCTCAGGTTTTTGTTTTGAAGTTCCACACCATTGCACGGTACCAGCTGGTATCTCTCTTTAAGAAGTGCAAGCCCCAATCAGAGATGGGTGTAGTGGACCCAGGGACATTACCAGGAGTCCCAGCCACCCCTAATGTAACTACACCCGCCTTACCTCCACCTGCACCCCCAACACCCGTCACCCCCGCACCACCTCCGGCCACACCTTTTGATCGACCTGGGGACAAGGAGGACAAACAGACCTTCCAGGTGTCCGACTGTCGCAGTCTGGTGAAGACTCTTGTATGTGGAGTGAAAACTATCACATGGGGCATCACTTCTTGTAAAGCTCCTGGAGGTGAGATGGATTAACTTTTACTTGGCTTTAGATTGTGCCAAGTCATTAAATATTGGTTCTGTTTAACATTTTCTTTGTCTGGACTGTTGAAGCTTGTGTCATTGAAGGGCTAGTTCTGCTCAGCATTCCCATTTGAATATTCTCACAATGGTATTGTTGTATTACAGAGGCACAGTTCATTCCCAACAAGCAACTCCAGCCCAAAGAAACACAGATTTACATCAAGCTGGTCAAATATGCCATGCAGGCCTTGGACATCTACCAGGTACGACTGTCCACCGATTAATGCAGATTACCACAACAAAATCATTACACAAAGTAACTTAAACTTTCTGGGAGAATAGCTGAGGTGTTTAAATCTGAAAGTCACATTATGTTGAGAACATAATAAAGTTGGTTTATTCGAGCACACTTGATACCGGGAGCTGAAGTTTACAGCTTATGACAGAGCCAACCCCCTTTTGGCTAGGTACAGATTGCTGGCAATGGACAGACGTACATTCGTGTGGCTAACTGTCAGACGGTGCGGATGAAGGAGGAGAAGGAGGTTTTAGAGCACTTCGCGGGAGTCTTCACCATGATGAACCCTCTCACTTTTAAAGAGATCTTCCAGACCACTGTTCCATACATGGTGGAACGCATATCCAAAAACTATGCCCTACAGGTACTGGCAGTTTTTGTTTACTAAAGAAATGACTTGACATATTATTGACTGTTGATATGACATGGCTGTTCAATCCTTCAACAGATTGTTGCAAATTCCTTCCTGGCCAACCTGACTACCTCTGCACTGTTTGCCACAATTTTGGTGGAGTATCTGTTGGAGCGTCTGCCTGAAATGGGCTCCAATGTAGAGTTGTCAAACCTTTATCTCAAACTCTTCAAACTGGTCTTTGGTTCAGTGTCTCTCTTCGCTGCTGAAAATGAGCAGATGCTCAAGGTGAGTGTTGCGTCTTATGCACATGCAGGTTTATGAAGCAAATTGTAGCCTTTATTGTCTTTTAGTTGGCTAAGGTGCTTAGAGTATTGAGTAGGTAATTCACAATTTTTTCAGAGCGATTGGATGGAGGGATCGCTCACACCCTCCAAGCTCTAATGACACTGTGCTGTCTAACGCCTCAGCGGCAGTAACCGTGCTGCATTAATTTTAATGCGTTCTGTCAGCTCCTCTGATGAGAAATGACACTTGTGCCTCAGATTGACAGGAAAGACCAAAGTGAAGGTCACTGTTGAAATAGTGGAGAGGAAGAGGTTTCTGTATCTCACTTCCCATCGATCCTGTTGCCCGCTGAAATTCTCCTCTTACATTCAGTGTCACTGTTTTGAAATAGTCTTTTTTTTTTTGTTAATGGTTGCAGTTTACTTCTCACTGTATTGTTTCACACACACATACACTACCATTCAGAAGTTTAAAATGAGTACTTTTTGCTTAATACTTACTTAGCAAGGATGCATTAAATTGATCAAAAGTGACAGTTAAAGACTTACATTTTTATAAAGGATTTCTATATTAAATAAATGCTGTGCTTTTGAACAATTTATTCATCAAAGAATCCTGAAAAACATTTTTATCATGGTTATCCGCAAAATAAGCCAGCACAAAAATATTTCTTGAGCACCAATCAGCACATTAAAATGATTTCTGAAGGATCTCATCAAACTGGCTTCTAATTATTTTTTTTTTTTACTGTATTTTCGATCAAATAAATGTAGCCTTGGTTAGCATAAGAGACGTCTTTCAAAAACATTTTTAAAAATTGCACTGACTCCGAACTTTTGAACGGTAGTGTAAGTGTGTCATATCCATGTATACTAATAAAAATATTTCTTATAAAATTCTCAAAATGTCTGAACATATGCCAATCAAGCAGCCTGGCTTATATATCAGAATATGGCTTTTGCTCACTTATTCAGTTGTTCTTACTTTACAGTGAAGAATAAAAGTTTCTATTTTTCTTCTCAAGGATGTATTGAATCTCTCTTTTTTTAGCCTCACCTTCATAAAATAGTGAACAGTTCCATGGAGCTGGCCCAGTCTGCTAAGGAGCCCTATAACTACTTCCTGTTGCTGAGAGCCCTGTTCCGCTCAATAGGGGGAGGCAGCCATGACCTTTTGTACCAGGAGTTTCTGCCTTTGCTGCCTAATTTGCTGCAAGGTGAGTGAGATCATTAAAGGGTTATTAACTGTAGCAGTTCCTCGGAACAGTGGTTCTTAACTGGTGGGTCACAACCCAAACGGGCTTTTAGGTCAATTCTAAAAGCGTCATAGTGTAGGTAAATATAATAACAAATTGGGTCCAGCTATCCATATAATGCATTGTGGGGGTAGCAAAATAAAAGAGTATCAACTCTTCTCATATTTTCTGTTGTTCATACCAAACCAAAAGCAGTTTAAAAAGTTATAAAGAACTGAGATGTCTGTCACCATGAAAACACCTCCTTGAGTATCGATCCTTTGTGTCGTCTCTTAGGTTTGAACATGCTGCAGAGTGGACTCCATAAGCAGCACATGAAGGATCTGTTTGTGGAACTGTGTCTCACTGTCCCTGTGCGGCTGAGCTCTCTTTTGCCCTACCTGCCCATGCTCATGGACCCCGCGCCTTTTGTCTGCACGTGGCTCTACCGGGGTGGGGGGGGTCGGCCATAACCAATCCTCGCATACAACCAGGGCCTGCGCACACTGGAGCTCTGTGTGGACAACCTACAGCCTGACTTCCTATATGATACCCATCCAGCCAGTCCGAGCTGAACTGATGCAGGTAAAACCTCTGACCTTTAACCTTAGACCTGACTGAGTGCCTGAAAATATCAAAAAAATACAAAATCAAAGGTTTGTTTGCGGTCACAAGTGCTATGGTATAAACAGGCGTTGTGGCGAACACTCGCTAACCCTAAGGAACGGAAAGGGAGACCATCACACACGCATTTTTCTTACGGTCTACTAAGGGGGCAAGTTTGGAGGAAGTAACCGGAAAATGTTGAAGGAGTCGCAGAAGCTGCAGTATGTGGTGACCGAGGTTCAAGGCCCCAGCATCAAGGCAGAGTTCACAGACTGCAAAGCCTCCATTCAGCTTCCCATGGAAAAGGTAATGCTTAGATCATCCTCATACAAGCAGCATCTTATTGTGTTGTCAATGCATGATATATATATACGGTACCTTGTAGGACTGCACAATATATTGGAATAAAACCAATACTGCAGTATAATTAAATATATTCTCCGCAGGTTTCAGAATGAATGGTGGCACTGTGTTCATTTATGTGTATAAATTACATTACATTTGCACGTATAAGTGAACACAGTGCCATCCTTCACTCTGAGACCAGCATTTATTTGATAAAACTATCTATCTATCTATCTATCTATCTATCTATCTATCTATCTATCTATCTATCTATCTATCTATCTATCTATCTATCTATCTATCTATCTATCTAATTGAATTGGTTGAAGATGTTTGTTACATAAAAAATTCAGGCAGAAAGAATGAAAAAACAAAAAAGTTAAAGACTTTAGAATTAAAGGTAGTTTTTCAGCCATTTTAAAATAATTTTAGTTTTCTCTGCAGATGCAAAATCACCCCAACCAAACTGACAATTCATGTATATTTTTCATATTGCTATATACCTTGTCAGCTTTAAAGGAGTAGTTGTCATATACTCATCTTCATGTTCCAAACCAATTAGATTTTTTCTTCTTCTGTGAAACACCAAAGTGACACATTGAAGAATGTGCTGGCCAATTTGTTTCTAAATAATACATTAAAGTACTGTGAAGTTTTGATATGTCAAAAAAAAGCACCAGAAAAGGTCCGTATGAGTATTCCAAAACCATACAACTGATCAAAGTTCAGAAGACTTGTCACCAGTTTTACTTCATTTTAAGGAAAAGCGTAGTTAGTATATTCTTCAACATTTTGTCCTTTGGACTTCAAATGACATTTTCATTTATGTTTCAATTATTTCTTTAATAGGAAATTGCGAACTCTATATTTAATAGTGTCTTTTCAGGGCTGTTAAAAGATTCAGGTTGAGTTTTTGAGGTTGATTTGAGATGAATCCACTTGTGTTGGTTGTCTTTAAGGACTCTCAGAGAGCCATAATAGTTTGTCATGTTTTTAAAAACACTACCACCGTGGCATACGGAAACACCGCTTTCTGGCTTGCTTGAGAGCAATCTCAGGAAACCGTAATGAATCCACTTCCTTTCATATGTCAATTTGCCCTCAATATGTGTGTGTGTGAAAGGGGGTGGGGAGGTTGAGGGGTTAGAAGAGGGATTCTCATCATGTAATGAATCCTTGTCAAAGCGTAGAGTGTGCAGAAAGACATCGTCTTCCCCAGGTAATTAAATAGATCATCAGGCTGTAAGCTTGCTCATCTCTTCCCTCCTGCTCCCCCCCCCCCCCCCCCCCCCCACTCTACAACATCTCCCTGCTGTGCAGACGGGATTATTTACTCCAGCTAATGGCCCTTCCTGCTGCTCGTCGCTACTTGGAACAAGCAAAATGTAGTTCTGTATTTGTTCGCTCCACAAAGATGGATGCTACCGCCATTGTGCCGTCGCTGCTTAATTTCATTTGCATGCGCCCTGTGGTTGCCACAGGCGGAGCCCAGTGATGTGTTTGGATCGAGACAGACAACAACTCATTCTGTCCCCCATAGGACCGGCCTTCACCCTCAAAGCATGCACACTTGTTTCAATATGTGTAGAAATTTGCAAGCACGGTTTGATTTGGACACCAGCCGAACTGAACTGTCTTCTCGTTTCGTTCCTTCTCTCCAGGAACCCAGACGGTTGTAAATGAGAGCTAATGCAGCGTAGTTCAAGAAAGTTCTCTGTGAATCTTTTCCAGTCAGAGACAGATTGCGCTGCTGTCAGAGCTGATGGTCTCTCTTGCTTGATTAATTTTGCCTATATTTGTCTGATTTACAAGCATCAGGGTATTAAACGAAGTTGAAACATTCAGACATGGTATCAGAGTCCATCACCAGTGGTTCCTAGATTCATTTTCTCAACCCTGCTGAGGAGGAGCAACAATTTAAAATAAGGGGGAAATACTCCCAAAGAGTTTTAAAGAAAAACTCACGCTTGTATATGGAACACACACATTTTTAGGGGCCAGGCCTCCACTGTTGAGGCCTTGAGCTTTTGAAAAATGACATAGTTTGTGTGGAGGGTCCTCTTGGGAATAGAACATGTGTACAAGGTTATGTGACATTTATAATAATGTCTCAACAAGGCAGGAACAGCTCAGGACCCTCAGGAATTGTAAAACAGTGCTGTACTGCCAGGTACAACCCTCTTTTTCTCAGCCCGTGTACCATTTATTTCACCTTTTCCAAGAGCACATAAGTATTAAGAGCCAGTTTAGGGTTTTCTCTCTTGAAATGACCTGCATGGCTGTCAGTGTTCTCGCTGTCTTCGGCGATAATTCATTCAGACAGCCCTTTCTGTGGTGAGCTGCCTTCTCCTTCCTTGAATCTTACTAATTAGTTCATCTTCTCCCTCGACGTGTCTTGCCACTTTAGCTTGTCCCTTTATAATTTAAGGGTTTAAGAGGCATCTAATCACTGCAGAATATTTTAATGTATGATGGGTCTTTAAGTGTCATCACAGAAAATTTAACTCAAGCGGGGGAAATTAGTGTCATATAAATGTGCAACATAACTTGAATAAAAATGATGTGGCATGCAATCATATTCAATTTTGGGTTTGGGTTTTCATCACGTTGTGAGGCATTAAGCTGTTTAATTTCATTTTTTATGTGTTCATTTGGTCAAGTAACGTTTAACGTTGTTTTTGTTGTGTATCTAGGCTATAGAGACTGCACTGGATTGCCTGAAGAGTGCCAATACTGAGCCGTATTACAGACGACAGGCCTGGGAGGTGATCAAATGCTTCCTCGTTGCCATGACCAGCCTGGAGGACAACAAGCACGCCCTTTACCAGCTCCTCGCCCATCCCAAGTAAGACATTCACTTAATGTGTCATGTAGGGTTGTAACGGTATGAGATTTTCACAGTATGATAAATCGTCTCAGAAAATATCGTTGTATACTGTATTAAACAATCAAAACAGTTTTTTGGGGGTTTGAACAAGTGTTTGAAAGCATGTTTATTCAAATTTCATTAATCAAAAACAATTAAATTTCATCACTGATTATTTATTAGTTTAACAACATATATTTATCATTAATAATTCATAAAAATTCATAAATTCTGGTTTGACTTAAGTTTTCTTGATTCTGTACTTTTATGATTTAATACAAATATACGATCAAAAATGGTGGTAGTGAAATGAATGCATAAAGCTTTAACAATTTAATTAATGTTTTAAGATGTAATCACATAAAAATAACCTTTATCCTTTTATGTTTTTGCAAAGGGCTGCACAACAGAGATTTACTAAATACAAATGAGGGAAAAAATTATATTCCTTAAAAATATTTATGTAAATTATTATTTTAGAAGTAGGCTACATTATAGTACTATCGTAATTTCTGTCAATTTCTTTGAGTTAAAAAGTGGACTTTTATTTTGATGGGTTGTAGTGAAGAGCTTTGAGTGTCAATGTATTTGACAGTGGTTTTCTCAAATAAAATGATGAAATTATTATTAATTGTTCTCTCAGTGAGGCTCTCAGTGTTTGTGTTCACGTCCTCAGATAGTGAGACAGCAGGCACTGTTAAACACTGAGCGATGCCGGCGCATACTTGAGTATGTAGTACACGACACAGCGCTGCTCATTCACAGAGAGACACGCAAAACACACAGATTATATATTTATATAGCAGTGTTTTTTTCATTATTTTACAGCTCTGTTTTTGATTTATTCATCAATCCATCAAATCGCACATTTTATGTGACATCTGCATTGTAGCTAGCTACTGTAAATTCATTGTCATGACTGGATTCTGGGATTCACGGAAATCATAAGGCTTTAACCTTAAAGGTCCCATGATATGCTGCTTTTTGGATGCTTTTATATAGGCCTAAGTGGTCCCTAGTACTGCATCTGAAGTCTCTTTCCCGAAATTCAGCCTTGGTGCAGAATTTCAGCCACTACGAGCCAGTCCCACAATGAGCTTTCCTTAGGATGTGCCATTTCTGTGTCTGTAGATTTAAATGCTAATGAGGAGGAGAGAGGCGGGGCAACTGCCATGCTTCGCTCGTTTGCAAGCCATGATGTCTCTCGAGGAAAAAAAAATATTGCGCTCGCCTCGCACGGTAGTAGCTCATTTTCTCATGGGCGGGCCAAATTCTCTGGGCGGGCAAAGCAGAGAAAGGGGAGGTAACCTTTCCCCGTATGACGACATAAAGGGAAGATTCCAGATTGGGCCATCTGAGCTTTAATTTTCTCAAAGGCGAAGCAGGATACCCAGGGCCCGGTTTACACCTATCGCCATTTCTAGCCACTGGGGGACCGTAGGCAGGCTAGGGGAACTCATATTAATGTTAAAAAACCTCATAAAGTGACATTTTCATGCCATGGGACCTTTAAGTTATAAATGGGACATAGCTGTATATGCACGGAGGGATGGTGTTCTGAAATATAGGTAAACATGTTTGATGTGTTTCCTCTTTTTGCAGCCGCTTTCCGACCACAGTTTTTGCGAACTGTGTCTATCCTCGAGGACAAAAAAGCGTTAGTCTTTTCTATATCCAAAGTATTCCCATACTGCCAATTTTAACTCATATTTTGACGTGGGATAGAGATTAGAGATAACGGCCTCTGTCTCTGATGTTGTCTCCGCTGTACGTGTGGGTGGAGCAAGAGAACAGTTAAGTGGAAAGTTGTTGCCTGGGCGCAGATGAGATTCTGCGTCTGTTATTTTCTCCCAATACCTGATAATCGTATGTGTATATATCGTCTAGTGGTCGACCGATATATCATTTGGCATTTTTCAAATATCGGCATTGGCCGATAAGTTTTTTTGTTTGGCCGATGCGTTCGTGGCGGGACTTTTATTTTGACGGCCCCGCCTGAGAACGGCCGGCGACTGAAACACAAGTCACATTTTCTCTCTCTTGTCTCGCTTGTCACGTGAATCAGTTCTGTCCACGGACAGAAATCTGTCTAATAATCAGATAGAACTGTTAAACAAAGGAATTAAAATGTATACAAAAAATTATTATAAAGATTGCTTTTATATTGTTAGTAATAGAAAGGTAAACATTTTAATACTTTCTCGTTTGCCGTCAGCATTCAGCAAATACGCATTTAACGTTATATAATTTAAACAAACCTTGCAAACTTAGTCGGATCCAGTTGTGAGATCTTATGAAGTGTGCATTTGTATCCTGCATGATCGCGTGTGTACGATGACATAGGAGACTCTGGAATAACTTTGCGGCCGACTCTGCGGCCTCCGGTCCGTGTGAACTGAATGTGGACAGGAGGAGAGTTCAGATTCACTGGAGATGCGCGATCGACAAATTTTAAACTCGTGATTTCAAATTATGCGGCGCTTCATGCTTTTGCCCAATGTCATATTCATGTCATTTTCACTGTGTGCTGTATGTAAAATTAGTGTTACCTTGGCTTTATTTGAAAAAATGTGATTCCCAATGCACACAAACTTCCCAGAATACTGAGTGCTCTGTTGTTTACAGTGTTTACTTCCTTTTTAATTATGTTTTTATTAAATATTTATTTATTTGTAAAAAATACTTTGTCATCTAAATACTTTGTCATTTAAAGTATAAGTATGTTTATTTTACACGTTTGTTTTTTAATCCATTTTCAAATGATTTCAAATTTCTTAATTATTAAATAAAATATATATTGGCTTTATATCGGCCATCCTGCTTTACAAGATATCGGCATCAGCTGTCAAAAAAAAAATACCGGTCGACATACTACGTCTACCAGTATATCATTACAACCTGTGTAATGATCTGGCACTTGGTAAATAGCTCAATATGAAAACCGTATTTTTCTCATTAAAATCTCAGGCCAATTGTTTACATTGGTGGAAAGGCCCGGACACTGATACAGCTCCAGTTCTGAGTAGGGACCCGCAAACAACTACTTTATAATTCGTAAAATCTCTAATAATCCTGAAAAATGTTAAAAAACATGATACGATCAGTCGATTATATGCGAATTGGAAACAGAAAAGTCCGGACATACAGGGGAGGACACAGCCTTGAGCGCTGTGGAAAACGTACGTGAAAGGTGTCTCTAAAAACCGGAGAATGTTTTATTATAAATGCTGTTGGTTTGAAAACTACTTAGTTTTCTATTTAGTGCTTTTGTTTTAAAATTAAGCGTTCGAATGTTCCTTTTTTGCCCTTACACATATAGTGTACAGCAGAGCCCTACATAGATGCATCCACAGCGGTATTTTAAAAGACCTATATTATAGATATATTTATATATATATATTAATATATGTAAAACTACAGAAAATCCATTTGGGTTTTTAAAAACCTTATTAATGGGAATCATTGACAGTTAATTCGTTTATCAAAATAACTATTAGTTGCAACCCTGTTCCTGTGCGTTGTGAGGCTAAAACCTGCCTCTATTTTTCACTGTTTTTGTTATGTTTGCAGCTCCTCTGGGCCTCATCCAGCCTGGCCGCCACTGTCTACAGTGTTCAAAGGGCTAATTACTCAGAGCTGTTTCTACTGGCCGGGCTGGAGGGTCACATAACAGAGTCATTGATCTCCACGCTGAGGCTAATTGACTGTACTTTATCTGTTTACCCCAAAAGCCAGTCATACGGGCCCCTTCCGAAATAACCGAGTGTCAGTTATATGGGAGGAGAGCTGCTGCCGCTGTCAGATGTCTTGATTCATGACATCCTCTCTCCCTCTTTCAGTGTGGCACACTGCGCTGGTCATCATGCAAGAGGCCTTTTTCAGAAGGCAGAATGCCCTCTTAATATCGCAAATGCCAGGCCGGATAATTGAGTTCCATTCAAGTGGCAGCGTTATGAATTTAAATTGATCTGACCGCTCTCTTCCGCTCAGTCCTCTCCCTACGCCAAGCCTTTTAAATAGCGATAATGAAATGGAGCGATCCATCACCGCTGCTACCGGCTTTGGCATTATAGAACACAGGCTTGAGGAAGGATAAAACACTCACTCTATCACTGTGCTGCTATCAGCTGGGATAAATAACCAAACATGAGACAAAATGTCAGCCAGACACAAAGCCAGACTCCCATGGGGCTCAGCTGTCCAAACACAAAAAGCCTTTTATACTCTGTAATCAAATCAAATCGCCTGATTGGGTTATTCAACCTCAGGCGCATGTAATGGAGCGAGTTCATGGATGCAATGCGAATTATGAGCTAAATCCCTTTGCTGGTTTTCAACAGCTTCACAGAGAAGTGGATCCCTAACGTGATCATCTCACACCGGTACAAAGCCCAAGACACCCCGGCACGCAGGACGTTCGAGCAAGCCCTGACGGGGGCGTTCATGTCTGCAGTCATCAAGGATCTCAGGCCCAGCGCTCTGCCTTTTGTTGCCAGCTTGATCCGCCATTACACTATGGTGGCAGTGGCTCAGCAGTGTGGTGAGGATTATTTCTGCCTCTGTGCTAGTGCCATCTATATTGAAGTTCAGTCTTAACATGACTTGAAGTTGTTTACCCATGCAATGTTTAGAGAGGGATTTAGGTTAAAGGGATAGTTCACCCAAAAATTGATCTAAATAATCTGTCCACTAATGGCTCACACCCCAATGCGTTTCCAAATCCAGTTTTAGATTCCTTCATCTTCTGAATACAAATGTAGATATTTTTAATGAAATCCGATAGCTTTTTGACCCTGCATAGACAGCAATGGAACTACCACATTCAAGGCCCAGAAAGGTAGTGAGGACATCAATAAAATAGTTCATGTGATATCAGTGATTCAACCGCAATTTTATGATTTTACGAAAAGTTTTTGTGTGCAAAGAAAACACTTTTTTCAACAATTTATTCTCTTCCGTGTCAGTCTTTGATAGGTATTCATGAGAGTACCACAACGTGGGTGAACTAACCCTTTAAAGGGGTCATATGATGCTTTTTTAAAGATAATTATTTTGTGTATTGGGTATAACAGAATGATGTTGGACATGCTTTATATGTTAAAAAAACACACTATATTTTCAAATACTGTACATTATTGTAGGTCCTCTATGCCAAGCCTATCTTCAAAATTTTCATTCGCTTCGTTTTTCTACAAAGTCCTCATCCGATCAACGCAGGCTGCCTCTGATTGGACAGCTGACCCAGTGCATTGTGATTGGCCGAGCACTGCAAGCACTCGTCGGAAATGTACGCTCCTTACCATAATCGCGAGCTTTATCTTTCAAAATAAATGTAATGACAGAGCCTGAAAGGGGAACAGAGTGGCGTGACAGATGAAGTGATGTGATGAAGCTGGTATGTGTTTGCAGGACACAAGCCACAGTTAAGACAGCTGAATCCACTGTGATCTCTCTCTCTCTCTCGCCTATATCTCTTCTCTAACTCGCGCTCTCTCTCTCTCGTATCCTCTCTCTCTCTATCTCTCTCTATTCTCTCTCGCTCTCTCTCTCTCTATATGGCACACACACACACACACACACGAGGCGCAAAACTCCGCATTTGAACAGTAATAGCAATACTAAACTAAGAACAAAACAGTGCTAATTCAGAAGCCGCCAAGAGTGGCATAGCAAAGTCAGAATTACCTCTTCCTAATTTCACGAAACCGGGTAGTCCATCAAAATGCCTTGCTGTGCTGTTTGGAAGTATATCTAAGATCTCGAAATGCATCTAACTTTCGTGAAGGTCCAATAAAGTGCTTTTGCTTTCACTACGAACCACACAGCGTATCCGGACAATGGACTGCCTTCACACGAACTGCGGTTACTGAAACCACGCCTTCTTTCTTTTTTCGTGCACATTTGGGCGGCATTATGCAAAGATTTCCACATAGTAGGAAGATGTGGGGGCGGGGAGGTCGATATAAGGGGTATATGATGTTGCTAAAATAAAAGTTGGTGTTGTCTGCAATGTAGGTTCGAAAAAACACATTACACATAACACATAATTACGGATTATAATTACTTATACTGTTTTTTTACGCGTTGCTTTGCATTGCGCCGTGTAAACATAAAACCTGTCTGCATTTGTGATCGGAGAAAAGAACACGGACAATTAAAACACACAAGCCTAATTACACGGCCCAAAACTTGCGTTTGAATCATCAGTGGCAAATTCTTTAAATATGAAAACGTACTTACAGGCTGTGAGTCAGCATTATTTGTCAGCATCATAGACTGTGGTCAGCATGCGCGCCGAATGGGAAACGGGAACTGAATTCACCGGAACACCGGCATTGTAGGCTACTCTTCCAGGAAACAATCATCGTCCTCCGTAAAATGCGTTGCACACATCTGAATATTTGGTTTGAACTGTTCTGGAACTGTGTTATAAATACAACTTAACCACTGATTTCTAGTTGTGTCCTCTTTTGGAAGATCAAAGTAGTTTCGCTTTCACAACAAAAACACAGCGTCACATACGACCTGGCGGACAGGGCGGGCAGCAACCAAATAAACCGCAGAATCAACTTGAAGCTTCTTTCTTTGCGTATACATTTGGGTGGCGTTATGAAAATCTTCCCACATCGTGACGTAGACATGTGGGGGCGTGTTTAAATGAGGCGTTTTAGGAGGGTGTGGACGAGTCTTAACTTTTATAAAAAATATCTCTTTGGGTTTGAGACTTAAGTCTTTGCAACTTTAGGGATCTTATCTATTCACGAACAGCTTGTAACACTCCAAAGAGAAAGGAAAACTTGAAATCGCATCACATGACCCCTTTAAATCTTTTCTTCACATTGGTGTTATTAATATTGGTACGGTATCTAGAACAACTGCATTACTGTTATTTTTTTCACTCATTTTCTTGAATGAATATAATGAATATAATTTATGACCTTGTGGAAAGAAATGCTTGATGTCTGGATCCTACAAAATGGTAATTAATACTCCTCCTGAGCTAAGAACTTAATGTCCAACCTGTCCCAGTATGAAGTCCTTATCCCCACAAATTTTAACCTGGACTGAATTTCTGATTTTTCAGTTGTACGGAAAATAATGGATGTGAGGATTGACTTTAGCTGTCTGTTCCTTCACCTATGACTCAGAAAATCTTTCTTCTACATTTGAGTCTGCATAAGGATGCAAAATTCATTGAAATAAATAAAATAAATTTTTTTTTTTTTTACTCTAGTAGTATTACTATTGTATCATAAAAAAATATTATTATTTTAGCTAATGAAATATACCTAAGTGTTCCAACAGCCTTAAAGAGTAACTTTCTATTGGCAGCAGAGACATAGAAAACAAGTGACATTGCTTGACTTTTAGCACATCCTATTTTAAAATTATTTAATGAGTTTTTGTTTAGCAGCAACAATGTAAGTTTTTATTTTTTTTTTTTTCTTTTTGGGTCCTTTTGGGTGAGAAAAACATCGAGAAGTAAACTAGATCAATCACATAACTTCAATTTTCTACCCTAGGCCTCCCCCATCCACTTCTGCTGCCATGTACCAGTCCAGCAGACAGGCCCAGCCGGCCTTAGTTTACAGTGAAGCAGCAAGGCCCCATCAAAAAAGGAAGGACCCCTCGTGTTGATCGACGCCCAGCGCCATATGAATGCCGCATACCGGCGAGCAAGGAAGGCGCTGAAAGATTGGGGGAAGCTCGGCATCCGCTGTATCTTTGGTGCCCAGAGACTGGGAGCCCAGGAAAAGGGGAGGACTTCTCGGAAAATTTGTTCCCATGCAAACTTTTTTTCTTTAATGATAGATGCCCGTGAAAGGTCTTCTTCTGACAAAACTAATACTGGTTCTTTCTTCAGGCGTGCCAGTGACGTTGTTATCCTACCTTGTGGAGAGGCTTTCGCGCATGCCCTGGCTATGACGCAGGCTCCCTGGTATGCTAAGCTGGGTGGGAGTGGTGTCCAATTAAGTTCGGCCATGGAGCGGCTTCCTCTGCTCGCGGCGTGTGGCTAAAACCAGGCCACATTCCTGAAAGCTCGCTCCTTCCATGATGGACCTCACAGGCGAGGTACAGAGGTTAAAAACATTGTAATCGCATTCGACCCATCATTGATGTTTGGGTTCCATGCATTCGAACTTCTTGTTGTATACCTCATGACTGGTATCACAGGTGTTAATGGCGCAAGTTGCCCAAGGCCAAGACCAGCTGGATTTACGCAGTTGTTGATACGCTGTGCCACTCCTCTTAAGGATGAGGAGAAGACTGAGGAGCTTCTGTCTGCCCAGGATAAATCTTTCCATCTGGTGACTCATGACCTGGTACGGGAGGTCACCTCCCCCAATTCCACTGTCCGCAAGCAGGCCATGCACTCCCTGCAGGTGCTGGCTCAAGTCACAGGCAAGAGCGTCACCATCATCATGGAGCCTCACAAAGAAGTGAGTGTGATTATATTTCTATATGATTATGAGGACTATGGCAGGACTTTCTTTGCTGACCTGCCAGAATTACTTGCCCCTGCCAAATTTTTTCATGGCCCCTCCTATTAAACCTGATTACATTTATTTTTAAAAAATAGTATTGCGAGAAAAAAAGAGAGTATTCATGAGTTTATTAATTATTTTCCATTTACGTTACGGGTTACGGGATTTTTTTTCTACTAAGAAACCCATGTACACAAAAATTATAAAATTAGATAACAAAATATGTTACGACTTTATATTTATTTTGATTTTTTTTTTTGTGCTAAAATAGAAACTATTTGCAACTGATTTTTTTGATTTACTTATTTTTATTTAATTCGAATTACACCATATCTAGTGTTTTCACTTGTTTTACATTTTGAGAGTTAAATAACTAGGTTTTGCAAGAATTAATATACTCTAATTTGACAAGCATTTTTTTGCAAAACATAATCTGTCAGCTTAATATGATGTTGACTTAAATCAGCACAATTCATGGCTACAATATTTCACAGAAAAACAATTGTTTACTTCACAACACACTTATATTTTGTAAGTTTAGATAATTCTTCACTGGCCAAGTGGCCTTTCCATCAACTCTATCAACACGAGCCCAGGGCTATCACACAATTCTTATAGTTAACTCTTGCAAGGAAGGAACATTAGGCCAGTCAGCTTCCTTCTCTATTCAGGGAAAGTTTAAAACTCAGTTTTTTTCCTCCAGGTCCTGCAGGACATGGTTCCTCCAAAGAAACACCTTTTGCGACATCAGCCGGCCAATGCTCAGATCGGCCTTATGGAGGGCAACACCTTCTGCACCACCCTACAACCCCGCCTCTTCACCATGGACCTCAATGTGGTGGAGCACAAAGTCTTTTACACAGAGGTCAGTCGGAAACTTTCTGCTTTTAAGTGGGTAATATGAAATCACCAATGTGTTGATGCTCTGTGTGCTTCCTCTCTGAGCTCCAGTATCTTTGATTTGATAGTTGCTGAACCTGTGTGAAGCTGAGGATGCTGCTTTGATGAAGCTGCCCTGTTATAAAAGCCTTCCTTCACTGGTGCCGCTGCGCATTGCTGCTCTCAGTATGTTCTACTTTTTTTTTATTAGTGAGCTAGTGAGCTGCCTGGCTGATTTTTGCCTACATAGGCAGGCACCTTCCTTCTAAGGCTGCATGCTAATTGAAATGGATCCTGATAAGCGATTGATTTGGAAGAATTTAAATAGGCAGCAACTCTATATTATAACACATGACACCACCCCCCCCCCACCCGCACACGGGGTGATTGCAAGTTGTGTTAGGGCCATTGGGGTTTGCTTTAAAAGGGTTTTAAAAAAAAAAACAAAAAAAAAAAGTAGTCCTTGTGAATTAGATTTTAACTCACAAGGCTGAATTCAGTTGATCAAAGATCCGTAAAAAAACAGCAATACTGAGAAATTTATTACCATTTAAAATAACTATTTCCTATTTTAATATATTAAAAAAAAATTGTAACCTGTGATGGCAAAGCTGAATTTACAGCACGTTTCTCCAGTTTTCAGTATCACATGATCCTTCAGAAATTATACTAATATGCTGACTTGGTGCTCAAGAAACATTTATTGGAGGAAAAGGGACTGTCGCAGTATTAATAGACATTGCGTTTTCTGCTGAGGATATATTCAGTGCTGCCTTCAAGGTTTGATATCTTAGAATGCTACAATATCATACTACTTACTTTTCGGTTTGTAGTGTGCCTGGGATGCCTTAACATGCTGCATACATAGGCAGCTCACTAGGTTTTAGAACAGTGACCTGAAACTTCTTAAGTGACTGTCACATACTGATAAATGTAAATGTTTTTGGTGTCTGCCACATAACTGGAATAAAATAAAAAATGTGTGCTGAATATTAGGGCCTGAGTGTCCGTCTTTATCATTTTTTCTGTTTAACCCTTCCGTGTGTGTCTGTTCAGACGCCCTGGCGGCCTGTAACTACCTTCCCCAATCCCGAGAGAAGATCATTGCTGCCCTCTTCAAGGCCCTCAACTCCACTAACAGTGAGCTCCAGGAGGCCGGAGAGGCCTGCATGAGAAAGGTTAACCCTCTTCCTCCACAAGCCTCATTTCCTTTCTCCTATCTCTCAGTCTCTTCCGCACACTCTTCCTCTGCCCTGCTGCCTCTAATGAGTCCTGCCTGAAAAGATCAATACAGGATGGAGGGAAACAGGCTGAGAGGAAAATGAATTTGGCCGTGATGCATCGTCTCATTGCGGAAGGCTGGCGTGGCCTTTCTTTTTGCGCTGGGTTTAGAGTTTTTCTGCTCCTGTGAATTGACAGGACAGTAGAGAAAAACAGGGTTTTAAGATGCTATTATCTTGTAGTCTTCCTTGTAGGGCATGTAAAAGCAGCTGTCTCTATTAAGCTCTCATGGGCTGTTTAATGGCTATATATATGCTTTGAAGTCTGAGTGTGTGTTCATGTTCAAATGTGTTTCTCAGTTCTTAGAGGGGGCTACTATCGAGGTGGATCAGATCCATACACACATGCGGCCCCTGCTGATGATGCTCGGAGACTATCGCAGTCTGACACTCAATGTGGTCAACAGACTGACATCTGTCACTCGTCTCTTCCCCAACTCCTTCAATGACAAATTCTGTGACCAAATGATGGTAAGGACAAATCACCATTGATAATAAGAATTTTTTTCTTAAACACCAAATCAGATTATTAGAATGATTTCTGAAGAATGATGTAAACACAGAAGACTGGATTAATGGCTGCTATGTATTTAAGTTTAATAAAATTAAATGTAACAAAAAAATAATTCTAAAATAATTAATTTATTTATGTATACACCCCCCAGTCCCAGTCAACGTTTTGAAAACAGACGATTTAAATATTATAATTTTTAAAGAAGTGTCTTCGTTCACCAGGTCTGCATTTATGAGATCAAAGTACAGCAAAAAATAGTACAATTTTTAAAATTTTTACTATTAAATCAGGTCTCTATTTGAATATATTTAAAAGGTGATTGGATGCTGTGATTGATTTCAAAAGCTGAAGTTTTAGATCATACCCAGTCCATTATCCTTTAGACATAATTCTAATATTCGAGTTGCTGCGCAAAAACATTATTTTTATTATTATGTTATAAACAGCTGAGTAGAATTTTCAGGTGTTTTGATGAATAGAAAGCTCAGAAGAACAGCATTTATCTGTAATAGAAAATCTTTTGTAACTTTATAAATGTTTTTACTGTCACTTTTGTTCAATTTAATACAATCTTGCTAAATAAAAGTATTAATTTTATAATCCCCCCCCCATCCAAAAAAAAAAATAAAAAAATATATATATATATATATATAAAGACTGTATATAAATTCTGTGACCAAGAGCAGATCATTGTTTCGTTGGCTCGTTGCAAGCAAACATCGGCGTAAAAGGGGGGGCGAGGATGCGTGGTGGTGACACGCAAAAGGAGGCCAGCGTAGTGATGGCAGTGTGAGTATAAGCTGGTTTTAATATCTCTGTTGAATTATTTGTTGTACTTCACAAGGGCGGCGGCCTCGTTATATATCAATGTGCGGAAGGGGTCTGTAGATACAGAGAGCTTAGATGAGACTGGACTCCCTCCTCCAGCCCAGATCGCCCCGCTCAGACTCTGTGAGTGGCCATATTACAATCAATGATTAATTAGGCGCCATCCACCCCCAGGTCTAAGTAACGAGCTTCAGAGTTCTGGATCCTCGTTATCTTGTTGGACAGATAACCTTGTAGAGTAAGAAAAGGTGAGAAGGGGAGAAAGCCTTTCTGTTTCCACGCTTCAAAACGAGCTGCCATTCTTTCTGTCTTGTTCACGCCCTGCCTTTCTCTAAAATGTATTATAATTACATGCAAATTAGCCCTCTGTTCCTGCAGTTCTTAATATTCTTACAACAATGACAGAATGACCAGCCATACATGACAATGAGGAGGGGTCAGTCGGGTTTAGGGTTGGAAGGGTGGGGGGCGTTCAGAATGCTAGTTCCAGAAGATTAGTTTAGTCATACAGAGAAAAAGAAGGTCAGTTCAGGGAGAGCGTACAGATTTATCCTTCATGAGAGCATATTCTCCGATAAGCCCATGCTGGTGTGCTGCTTCTGTACTGGGTTTGTTCTTCAGTGCTTGTATTTCAATGTTTTCTCAGTGTAAAAATATCTTGACAGTGTCCCAAATATAGAGCGAAGATGCAGTCAGCGATTATGAAGACTGTGCCTTGTTCTCTATGCCTTTCTGTTCAAAGGGATTTTTTTTCATATTTATCAAAATTAGTCATGTTCATGTTTTACCCCTGGAAAAACAAATCATAAAAATATATACTTTTAGGACTAGTAAAAAAATGTTGGATTTGTGATATGTATGACATTTGATGTAATGTTAATTTAATTATTAAAATTAATGCAAGTTTTGATGTAGTTAGGGATGCACCGTTATTGATACTGGCATCATTATCGGGCCCAATACTGTACTCATTCTCATTAAAATGCTCTGATAAAAATAGAAACACAAGTAAAATCTGCTGAATTGTTCTGAAATTCTCAATGCAAAACATTTGATCCTAATAGTAGATTAGGTTTTCTTTATGCAAAATATTTTTAATACAATACAAAGTAGGGGTCGACCGAGATGTGTTTTTCAAGGCCGATACCGATACCTATTATTACAGATCAAGTAGACCCCGAGAAAATCCGCGAGATATAGTCTGTGTTGTAAAAATAAAACAAGTAAGAATAACAGGGCTCTTCCAAAAAAACTGCTTCCATGATGTATGCGTTGAGGGTAGTACTCCAAAGTAAACTCTGTATTTTTTGGCACCCTCTTATTAATGGGCTTTTACCCGAAAATTAAACATGGAAGAAATGAGCGTTTGTTGATATTATTGAAACCAAAGTTGAATAATGTTGTAGTAGTCAGGGGTTAAGCAAAAATAAATCTTTTGACTGAATTTCCTCGACCAACCATCATCAGCCATACCTGTTCACACACCAGTAAGTAGCAGGTTTTTCTTCTGTAATCAAGAGGCTGTCTCCTAATTAAAAAAAAATTTTAGGAGCACCTTCTGCTCAATAATCAAAAATTCTGATCAAAAATTAGCCTTCGTAATATGAGGTCAAGTGATTTACAGGGGCATTTTCTTTTTGCAATGGCATCATTTTCATCTGTAAAAAATGTATGTTTATAAGCTTTTTAAAATGGGATATTAAACCAATACATAAGAGAGTAGAATAAGACAACTAAGTTACAATATGAGAATAGTATTAATGAAAAGTACTTTGTTACTACAGGATGGTGCACAAAAAGAACACAAAAGGGCGTGTTGGTAAATTTTCGACTTCAATGGTCAGAGTGGCAGGAGTTGCAATTAAATTACTGTTTAAATAAAATTTTGGAATACAGAACTATTAATATTAAATAACTGCAATTATACCTAAAAATGAAACAAACCGCCAGCAGGTGGCGGCAAATCACAAATTTGATCACTGAATCATTCATTCAACTGATTCATTCAAATGACTAATTCATGCAGGAATGAAGCAAGTGACTGTCTTTATGAATGGGTAATTGAATCACTGACTCACTAGATTCGTTAAAAAACGCACTCATTCATGAATGAAACCGCTGTGTTTGCTTTTAGAGATGCACAGCAGCTCAGCTGTTACTTTATTTGGAACTATTTCCGTTGATGAAATAGAGCAAAATCAGGCAGTACTTGTTCACTGAACTGTTGTATTAAATCAATATCACATTTGCAAAACTCCTTTAATAATTATTAAAACCTGTCACTCTCCTTCACATAAAAGGATGTTATTCAAACTCTAGAAATCCGCAGGAGCGGCGACACTTGTAGTGTAGAAAACAACAGGCGCATTCTTGTTGCCATTGACAACAAGGAGGACAAGCGATGTGGACCATAGTAATCGACTTTTGTGGCTTAATATTTACAGATACTAGTCTATATTGTGACTCTTTTTAAGTGTACTGACCTACTTTTGATTATTCATCCAAACTTTGACAAATTCCATCACATTCCGCGTCATACAGTAAATTCCATTAATATGACTGGATTCCACGATTCCGTCCGCGTTTTATAGATAATACTGAGGTGTTTTGCAACTTCAGTGCAACGTTAGTTGATTGGGATCTATTGCAACTTAAGCAATTTCTGCTGCTGCCTTACCTTTGAGAGACAACTGATGAGTGATCACTGAAGCAGCTCCAGTTAGCAAGCGTTTTTGGAGTGAGAGTGAATTCCGCATTGATTTGTCGGACTCGTGACTCCCAACAAATCAGGTGGGCGGAGAATGTTTTAGGCCACAGAGTGGTGAGTTTTGACAGGCTGCATCAGAGCCAAATAGAGCATTTCAAGCTTATTAAGTTTATCGTCTAATCGTTTGATAAAGACGCTACGAATACTCATAAAAGGATTATATATCGCTGCGATAATCGGTCGACCCTAATAAAAAGAATGTGGCTATGTATGTTAATAAAATATATTGCAAGATAGCGTTTACTTTGAACATATAAATTGCTGTGCATACTTGTTTGTCAAGATAATTAGTCAAATATTGCATTTAAATTGTTTAGTAACAATCATCGGTTTTCCTATGCATCATTTTAGCTACTATGGTCCTAACGCCCAATTTTGTATGTCCTTCATGGCCTTAAGAAGTACGAGTATTCCCACACATGATTTCCTCACCTTAAGTTTACAGACTGAAAATTCAATGGTCTCTGGATAGAGGCCAGCGGAAATGCTACCGTTTCAATTCAGAAAAAAGATTTTTTTTTTTTGACTCACATTTTTGTCCTTGCAACAAGTGCGCAACCTAGAAGAAGGATTGCTTTACACAGAATCACACACACACCACCTTTCACATGAACCCATCTCCTCAATCCATACAGCACTCATTACCCACACTGCTTTGCTGATTTTGTTTTTTGTCTCCTGTTCTGGCGCAGCCTGCCATGGAGGGTGTAGAGGTGAGATGGCGGCCTGCTGTGGGGTCTTCACTGACTCCGCTCTCATTGTGCTCGTGGATACTCTGTGCTAGTGGAGTCTTTGTAACCGTATCTTTGTGTCTGTGGTGTTGTGTTTGACCTCTACGTTTCACATTTCTGAGGTGGTCCCTCTCAATCCTCAACCCTCTACATTGCGAGTAAATACTAGATTTCTCGCAATGTAGGATTATTAGAATATTACTCTGGCCCGACTAAATAATGCTAATCATTAGCATGGGCTAAAAATTCTTAGATTTTACACACAGTATGGTTGTTGAGAGGTGTTCAAACACAGATTTTCACTCGATTCAACGACGCTGACCTGAGCGCTCTGAGAGTTTTCGCTCTCCGCAAGCGATCGTATAGTATTGGAAAGCAGCTCAATGGATCATGTCAGTACTCAATGGAGCGCAGTATGTAGCATGCAAGCGTACCTGTCTGAGTACCGTAAACTACTGTGAAGCGCCCGACTAGGGCTCTTTACTGATAGGTCTGTGTTTCTCACACATGCAAAAAGACGCCAGGAGAGAGCGGGAGTCTTGCATACCATGCTGATCGACGCGTACTGTAACCTATTCTTTGGTGGATTCCTTCAAAATAGTCTAGAGATTCATTAGAATTATTCAGCTTTAAGAAACAAGAGGTAAGACTATGCCGGGGTTCGCGCAGTGGGCGGGAGCTAATGAGAGAGACAGCTCTCATTGGCTGGTGCTCACATATTATCGTCCCTGTTTCAGCAAATCAGTTCGAGCGAACGTGTGATTAATATTCATCCAGCAGATAATTAATATAGTAGAGAAATAGTAGATTTTAATAATAATTCTAGCTACTAGGACCAACAATATCTTAACCCCACCACCCAGTCCTAAGTCCAGTTAAAATGAAGAATATGCATCATTCCGGGTTACAATTTTTAGTTATAATCACTAGGTCTATATAATTGTGCTTAATATCATAAGATCATTAATATAATGCTTGATTGGCGAAGTTTCAGAGTGCACATGCGTTATTAAGAAGCTGTTCAATTTACAATAGATAAGCTGATGGGGGATCATATATGATGTTGGTGGTTTGTGTAATACTTAACCATTATTTGGGACCCTTTGTACACAAAATAGCTGAGCAAAAACTGACAAAATATCGCAAAAAAACCTCAATGTGGGATTGTCCTCATTTGTAAACTGTTATAAAAAATAAAGTAACAGTTTTTTTTACTTTTAAATATAAAAAATGCTGCAAGTTTCCTGGCGGGCTAGGGGTGGGTTAGCGTTAAAAAGGATAAATAGCGTATATAAAAACAACGAAGATCTTATTGTAATGTCCCCATTTAGATAGCTAAGTAAATGTGTGTGCGTGTGTGGGTGTGTGGGTGTGTGTGGAGTGTGTTTAAAATTAGCTAGATCAGTCTGGCGGGTGGGAAACAAAACAAAAGGTACTACCATTGGCGCAGTATATTCAAGGTGTGCGTTATATGGGTGATCCTGCAACCATATGAAGTCCCGTGGATCTATGATGTTTTCAGGAACCAACCTGCCACTCTGACTTTCCCACAGATGTTCCTCAACTTGTCACTGTTGATTATATATTACAGGAGGTACACTTGGTTTTCCACTGCTGGTTATCACTAACAGTCACTGTGATGCATTCCTTCATGCACTTCTGCAGGAAATGAGAATCTGTTCAGCCATTATAAACCTCTTCCACCTGATACCAGCTGCTCCACAGACACTGGTGAAACCTCTGCTGGAAGTGGTCATGAAAACGGAAAGGGCGATGCTCATAGAGGTACAAGATCTGCATGCAAAGTGCAAATGAAATTCATTATTCAATACCTATTAGTAGTGCTTGCAGCCTGCATTGAATTAAGATAATTTAGACTAATGGGCGATTTGTAAATCACTGAATAGACCTTCACAACCACACACCTATATTATAACCGTGGTGTGAAAAAGGGTGGCCCCTGCCGGCTTTCTTATTTTTGTGCAGTTGTCACACTTGAATGTTAGTAATGCAAACAAATTAGAATATACACAAAGCTTAAGGGCCAACGTAATACAAAATGAGTTTTAAATGATGATTATTATTAAGGGAACACAGCTGATCCAAAACCTAGTGGCGTACGTGAAAAAAATTAATGGCCCCCTCCGTAAATCAGGAAGAACTGTGATAACCACAATTGTAGAAAACTTGAGTTCAATGTCACTAGCCACACCAAGGCCGATTCACTGCCAGACGTTGAATCAAGAAATCACTTAATAGACCCTGTGACAAGTGAAGCATGCTTAAATAGCAAACATTAGGCCGCATATGAAGAAATTAAAGAAAAGTGAGAATCAAAACAGTGACCTGAATCAGTCGGGAAAGGATTTATAACGCCAGTGGCTAAGGCTGGGACTCCAGGCGAACCATGGTCAGAGACATTATCCCAATTGATGAAAACTTGGAACAATGGTGATCCTCCAGGAATTGCGGCCAACAACCTACTCAAGAGCACAAGAGACTCATCCAGAGGTTAAAAGAACCAGGAAACACATCTATGAATCGCAGGCACCTCATTGCCTACTTAAGGACAGTGTTCATGGATTCAACATAAGAAATGAGACTGGGCAAAAACGGCATCCATGGGTGAGTTCCAAGGCAAAAGCCATTGCTGAGCAAAAATAACACAAAGGCTTGTCTCACATTTGCTAAAATATATCTTGTTTATCCCCAAGACTTTTGAGCAAATATTTCTGTGGACTGATGAGACAAAAGTTGATTTTTTTTGGAAGGTGTGTGTCCCGTTACATCTGTCGTAAACCAACACATCATTTCATAAAAAGAACATCATACCAACAGTCTAACATGGTGGTGGTAGTGTGATGATCCGGGGCTGCTTTGCAGCTTCAGGACCTGGACAATTTGCCATAATTGACGGAACCATGAATTCTGTTCTCTATCAGAAAATCCTGAAGGAGAGTGTACGGCCATCAGTTTGTGACCTCAAGCTCAAGCGCACTGGGTTATGCAGCAGGACAATGATCCCAAACACAACAGCAAGTCCACCTCTGAATGGCTCAAGAAAAACTCAATTAAGGTTTTGGAGTGGCCAAATCAAAGTCGGACTTAATCCGATCGAGGAGCTAAGCCGCTATTCATGCGAAAACCCTCCAATGTGTAATTAAAAAATTTGCAAGACGAGGGGTCAAAATTCCTCCACGCGCTGGGGAACGAAAGCATTATTGACAGTTATTCACAAAGGCTGATCTGCGGGTTGCTGCAAGCGGGGCCCAACCAGTTATAGATTAGGGGGGCAATTACTTTTCCACATATGGGCCGGCAGGTTCGGACAGCTTTTTTATCCCCTTTAATAAAAGACATAATCATTAAAAACTGGATTTGTATTTCCTGATTATTTTGGTAATTACAAAATTGTTGCGGATCTGCAGCTTTAAGTGGTGCCCGAGAATGCAAAAATAAACAAAACAGGAAGGGGCGCAAACCCTTTTGTCCCCACCGGTAGATATCACTATAGTATAATACTAGTTAATATATATAGATATATATATATATACATTATTATAGCATTATGTCTAATATATATATTAAACACCGCACACCACAACACAAACCTTAACTTTTTTAAAAAGGGTGATCAGTAGAATATTTTGTTTTAATTGATGAAATTCTACTTTTATGTCAGCACAGGATGCATTTAAATAAGCAAACAAGACCATGTTTGAAAGATAATGTACATCGAAAAAAAAGAAAATCACCATTTTTCCAAAATATTGTGTGTTTTCAACATTGACAATAATACAAATTGTTTCTTAAGAACTAAATCAGCAAATTAGAATGATTTCTGAAGGATCATGTGACAATGAAGACTTCAGTAATGGCTGCTAAAAATTTGACTTTGCACAGGAATCAGTTACATTTTAAAAAAGTATTAAAAGTTAGGATATTTTTTACAATACAAATATTATGGTTTTATACAATTTGCATGTTGTTACTCTACAGGCTGGCAGTCCCTTTAGAGAGCCACTGATCAAATTCCTGACACGTCATCCGTCTCAAACAGTGGAGCTTTTCATGATGGAGGCCACTCTCAATGACCCACAGTGGAGCCGCATGTTCATGGTTTGTGTTTTTTCTTTCTTGTCCATACCTCATACTGTATTGTGTCTTTGTTTAAAAATTCCGTGCCATTATATCTTATGAATGTTGCTTTTTTTCTTCAACCTTTTATCATTTTTCTCATTTGCAGAGTTTCCTTAAGCACAAAGATGCCAAGCCACTTCGAGATGTCTTGGCTTCTAACCCAAATCGATTTGTCCCTCTGCTGGTTCCAGCTGGGCCTGCAACAACTGCGAGACCTGCGTCTCCTTCCACCAGCACTGCCCGCCTTGACCTACAGTTCCAGGCCATCAAGGTGGGCCAAACACGCTCTTAACTGAACCATTTACTGTTAGATTTTATGTAATGTGCTTGTTTGTAGAGCCTGAATATTAATGAGAATGAATAAACTCCCTCAGATCATTAGCATCATTGTGAAAAATGATGAAGGCTGGTTGGCGGGTCAGCACTCTTTAGTGAGTCAGCTCAGGCGCGTGTGGGTCAGCGAGGCCTTCCAGGAGCGCCACCGCAAAGACAGCATGGCTGCAACCAACTGGAAAAAAAAAACAAGGGGGGGGCCCAAACTCTAGCAGGATGGCTGCTTGTACTGCAAGTAACAGTGTTGTTTGGGGGTGCAGACATTAGAAGATTTCTAAGTTAAAGAGCCATCATTATGGAGAACGGAGGTCTATTTGGGTTTTGGGCGACCCACAACAGGTTGACGGAGTGCAGCAAGGTCAAAAAAACACGTCATGTGCTTAAATATGATATTTTTACTACATTGCTAAAAGACTCCCAATTGATCGTCTCAAGATCATTGTTCCAACCCCCTCCTTTGAGTGAGCTCTCCATCTGGGTGATTGGCGCGATGTCTTATTTAATGGTCATCTGCTTAATGTGAAACGGCAGGGTTTGTGGCACAGTGATGCTTTGTGTACAGCTTGTGACCGGGGACACCGCATTTTTACGCGCCAAAAGCTGCAGCTAGTGGCAAAGAATGATCGGTTTATGTTGACCCGTCAACTGAAAAGGGCTTGGGATTCGTTTTTAAAAACGATCGTTTCAAGGATTCAGAGACGCGGACTCTTTCCTTTGCGAGCCCAATAACTTTATACACGGTGCGCTTTCAGATTTAAAATTTTGCAGGATGTTTTCATCCACTTAGAGCTGTGTTACACACTGCAAGGTAATTTTCAAAAATCCATAATAAGGGCAACTTTACATTGTAAAGGTGGAAGAAAATGGAAAATGCATGTCTTAGCTTGATCTATTTTCACTAAAGTTGACTTTTCTCCGACGCAACTACTATGAGATTGGAGCTACTCTTCAGCTTCTGAGACCTTCATGGTCGCTTCCCTTGCAAATTGACCTGCCTGAAGGAATTTACATGGAGGAGGGAATCCCAAAGTAAATACAGCACACACACAAACGAGCGATCTTCTTCCGCCTCGTGGAGTTCAATGACCCACACTGCAGATGAGTCAACGGCCAAAGGTGCGGTATACATTTGATACACATTGTTGAGTATAACCTGTTAAGAAGAAACTACCATGGGATTTTGACTTGTGGTGACCTCATATCTTGATTAAAAGTGCTACCACGAGGTGTGACTGAGCAATGACATGGACACCATGGGTCAGCATTAAAATTCCCCTTTGCGGTCATTTTCTGTTGAAGAGTGGACCCAGCGTCACGCATACATTACGCTGACCCTGAAGCCGGTAACATACCAGCCTGCTGAATCATTGATGCTCAGGAGAGGAGGGCGACAGGACTGGTTGCAGTGACACATCGTTTCTCCCCCCAAAGCACGGTATCCCAAGCAAAGAAGTCTTTGAAGAACGATATGATATTTCATTCCGATATTTAATAGCCTTGCGAATACGCTGAGGGTGCCTTTAATCAGAGCCTGGAGACGATGGGGTAAACGTAGATGATGGAGCCAGGGCCAAACAAAGGTCTGTTTCGTAGCTCGGATGTAACGGCATCTTAGATACTTTTTTGGGGGAATTTCACTGTCCAGGCAAAAAAAAAAAAAAATGTGCAGTTGCTTTAAATGACAACATATCACATAGATTAATGTTGCATTTTTGGCAGTGTTCCCTTCTTTGTTGATTCTTTTGAACATACACCTGTGAAGGGGTGTTTATAGTGGGCAAGCACTACCTGGAGTGACAACAGGTCAATCAGGATATTCAAGGCTGTGTTTCTTATTCCCGCTTCATTTTTATTCATGTGAAAGAATTCCATCAAGTTTGAGTATGAGATCAAATGCCAGTTTATTAAAATGAACTGGAGGTTCTCCTCAAATTGCCACCCTCTATGATGACATTGAGGAAACGGTAGCCGTATATTGGCAGATAGTCTTCACAGCTTTGATGGCTGAGGCTGCTCTTGCTCTGCTAAATCACCCCTCACAGTCAAACAGACGTTGCATCCCAAACATTCCCCAGGAGAGCTCAGCAGCTGCGCACTCGTAACAGAATACACATTTAAGGTGATGTTTTCAGGCAGCTGGAGCCGCAGCGGTTTGGGCTGTGATGGATCGTGTAGAAAAGGATTTGTTGTGATCCATCACTCATGCGAACGGTAGAGGGGCTCATTAGGACGAGGGATAATGAAGGAACACCTGCAGCCCCACGGCCCCCATGTTTGAATAAATCCACATGCTGATGCACACGTCAGCTAGCAAACAACCCAACCATTGTGTCTGACTAGACAAACTATTGTCTTGTACAAAGCTAGTATTATCTCATAGCTTAAATTACCAAGTGGTACATGGTTGACATGCTTATTAATCTCTGATATTTCTTTCAAATTAATAATGTAGAGCAGAAACAAAGCCATTAGTGTTCAAAGATGATAATTATGTAACACATGAGTTAACATATGGGAAGTCAGGGCTTGAAGGAATTAGGGGTTTTGAGCATCTAAAAACATGGCCTCAACTGGTCAGTGACAGTAATATAATGATCTTCAGGGTGATTAATATCAGTTAACTTACAAATGAACAAAATCTGAGGTGCTACGTTGTGCTTTTCTCTCTCTTCTGTCATCATCACACTTTTTAATGGCTTTATCTATGCCAGCGCTGCCAAAGCAGCCATGGTTTTGATCATTTAAGCAAATTCAATCAATTCAGTAAATTGCAACATGCTTAAAAACTATAAAGATTCACTCACCATGAATCTTTTTCATTAAAGTTAACACAAAGCATTAAGTAGAATTGTTGGCATATGATTAAATATACACTCACATGAAGACTCCAGTGGCCCTTAGTTCTTGTTATACATGAAGCAGGTTACCCATCATAGGGGCAGCTATTCTGAGATGTCTTTCTATTATTATAATTATTAGTGATGATGATGGTGATAATAAACAATTACATTTTTGTCATTTATATTTATACAGTTTATTTATATAGGCTGTAACAACATCATATATCTATGCCATGGTGTCAGTTTGGAGTTAAAGACCTGTAGAATGAATAACAGGCAACAAAATTATTTTTCTCAAACAATTGTAATGCTGCTCATTTGATAAACCGACACCTTCCCATTTCTTTGATATCCTCAATGTAAATACATAAATGTAACTTGCATGTTATTTGTGTCCACTTTCCAGGTGTTGCAGCACATCCTGAACCCAGCCTTCCTATACAGCTTTGAGAAAGGAGAAGGCGAGCAACTGTTGGGGCCGCCCAATCCAGAGGGTGACAACCCTGAGAGCATCACTAGTGTCTTCATCACCAAGGTAACCCTCTCCAACAGCACCATAAGCAGTGCTTTCACTCTGTCTTTTATCGAGTCACCAGTTTATCCAGGATGACCTCTGGCTGTTATTTCACCAGCAGAAATGTCAAGGCTACAATAAAGGTCATAGTGTTTGTTTTCCAAGCAATGAAGGTTAATAGCCTTCATTTATTTCACGCTTAAATTGATTCTCTCCCCTGCTGGTAATCATAGCAAAGAGCAAACCAAACAGCCCGTTTATTCCCCGGGATTGTTTTCAACATCTCCAGCAGGAAAGGAAGCTGTTCAAGTTTAAACAGACTTTTAAGTCTGCCATATGCCTCACAGCCCTAAAAGGAATGCATCGTTTAGTGTCTTGTAACACGTTTTTCCCGTTATTGTAGGTTCTTGATCCTGAGAAGCAGGCAGATCTGGCCGACTCATTGAGGATCTACTTGCTTCAGTTCTCAACCCTGCTGGTAGAGCATGCTCCTCATCACATCCATGACAACAACAAGAGCAGAAACAGCAAGCTGAGGCGTCTCATGACCTTCGCTTGGCCTTGCCTGCTCCCCAAAACCTGCGTGGATCCGGCCTGCAAGTACAGCGGCCACCTCTTGCTGGCTCACATTATCGCCAAGTTTGCCATTCACAAAAAGATTGTGTTACAGGTAGGCATGCACCAAAATTTCAGCTGCCAAAAATACTATAAACATTTTTTTTCTGATTGCTTTTGAACAACAATTTAAATATTTTCAATTTTTTTCCTGTAATGGCAAATTGCAGCAGTCATTACTTCAGTCTCAGTGGCACAGTGATTCAAAGGAATCGTTGAATATGCTGTTTAGTTCTCATTTAATTGTTAATTTTTCATTGCGTGCTCAACTATAATGGGTTCTTATACTTCTAGTGTTGAAAAGTTTTGGCCTGCATAATATTTTGTGAACCCCTTTTATACTTTGTTTTTCAGAATTCTTTGAATAAAGTTTAAAGAACAGCATTTATTTGTAATGGAACACTTTATATATTTCTCTAATCTAGAAATTATATGTCTTTACATATATCAGTTTGATAAATTGAATGTAGCCTTGCTGAATAAAATTTAATTTCTTAAAAAAAACTAGTGCAAATCAATATTACACTGGTAAAGTAATACAATTATTTTTTGCTATTTTCAAATTTAATTTAAGCCATTTAAAAATCATTAGAGCCTATATATTGCTGTGATTTAAAAAAAAGAAAAAAAGACTACAATTAGGGGATTCATTTTCTGCTTTTTTTTTTCTATAATTTTTTTGGCTTGAGCCATGATGGAATTCAAATCAACAGAGCAAATCTTTAGTGGTTATTTCTTTTTAATTAAGGAAATAACATGACACGTTTATAATAAATATGATATCAGCCCTTTGGCAGATACAATTTCTCAAATCCAAATACTTCACTTACCTCAACATTTCAAAGAATAGAAGAGTACCTCTGAGCTTTTGCTACTCAAAGTTTAGTCTTTTGGGAACTCACTTCAGTAGTCAACTTCTTCCTTCTGTGAAATGCTGTTAAAAGTCTCTGTATCGGTTCTCTGCAGGTTTTCCACAGTCTGCTAAAGGCTCATACTATGGAAGCACGTGCCATTGTTCGGCAAGCCATGGCAATTCTCACACCTGCAGTACCTGCTCGGATGGAGGACGGTCATCAGATGCTCACACACTGGACCCGCAAGATTATTGTGGAGGAGGGCCACACAGTTCCTCAGCTCGTCCACATACTTCACCTCATTGTACAGCACTTCAGAGTATGCCAAATCACCTAAATCTCACTAGTTATACTGCAGATAATTTTATAATCCAGTATTCACATTATTCTGTTTTTTATTGCACAGCCTTAGGTATTAGTTTGTTTGGTAGGTCATATAACATTTAGTTTTTTGTAGAGTTTGCTTGAGTGTATGTTTCTCTGCCTACAGGTATATTACCCAGTGAGACATCACCTGGTTCAGCACATGATTAGTGCTATGCAGCGATTGGGCTTCACCCCTAGTGTGACTATCGAGCAGAGGAAGTTGGCAGTGGACTTAGCCGAGGTGGTCATCAAATGGGAGCTCCAGAGAATCAAAGACCAACAGGTTTGTTAGCAGGAGATAAGATGGCAAAATCAGTTTTTCGGTCTTCTGTGATTTGAATTTGTACATTCCCGGCAATTAATTGTGAATGAATTTTTCACTTTTCTCAGCCTGAATCGGAAGCTGATCCAGGAAGTGTGGGAGAAGGTACGAGTGGAGCCTCTGGTGCTATGAAGAGAGGAATGTCCGTTGACTCGGCACAAGATGTAAAGAGATTTCGCACTGCAGCTGGTGCTGTCGGCACGGTGAGGAAACTTTAAACCACTCGCCGCAGCCTGAGTGTGACCACTGTAATCAGTCTCTCACGCTCTGTACCCTGATGGACTGTGCCATGTTTGAGTACATTGGCTGTATTGTGTTTGTATGTGCAGGTCTTTGGCCGCAGTCAGTCGATGCCAGGCACAGAGGCTCTACTTACCAAACCTGTGGAGAAACAGCACACAGATACTGTGGTCAACTTCCTCATCCGCATTGCCTGCCAGGTAGTTATCCATGAAAATAGCCACAGAAGCTGGCATGGCGTTAAACGCAAACAGTTTCATACCTGCTTTGTGAATCTTACTGGAGTGTCCACTAATACTTACACAAGCCAAATCCCGCTCTGTGTCTGCAGGTAAATGATAGCACTAATGTGGCAGGCTCCCCTGGTGAACTGCTGTCCCGTCGCTGTGTGAACCTCATGAAGACTGCCCTCAGATCGGACATGTGGCCCCGTGCCGAACTTAAACTGCAGTGGTTTGACAAACTCCTTATGACTGTGGTAAGTCTGAACACTTGTGGGTTTTGGTCTGTTTTCTTTTATTCATTTACATTTAATCATTTAGCAGATGCTTTTATCCTATAATAAATTATTTATATCAATTTGAGGCTGGAAATGAGATTTGTGAGTTCTTGGCTCATTGTCAAAAAAAAAATTAAGAACCATCTAGACTAATGTGTAAAAAAAACAGCAGATGGGATGCATGAAAATACAAATTCACTCTCTGTGACAGTAGGTGGCGCTTTTAGAAAAGCAGAAATACCCTGGTTACTCTGACACACAAAGTGTTACATAAATTTCTGTTTTTGACACCCATTTGTCACAGAGAAGGAAGTCGAACAGTGTTTGCATGTTTTCAAACTGCTGTTTAGATTTTTGTGTTCGCTATGGTGTTAATCTAATAACACCAAATAAAAGTGTGCAGAAACAAGAGAGCCAGTTCTGGGATTCTTCCTCTGCTATTCACTCAATCTAAATAAACTACTTTGTGAGCTCTACCAAGTTGTTATTTTATGAAACCGCAGTGGCTCTGGCCATGTGACGAACAGCAAGAATTGGTTAGCCAGTTTTTTTCACAGTGCAATGGAAACAATTAACGACATGCAAATGTTTGTGTGAGTCTGAACAGACACATTAACAACCGTTCATTCAGATTAAAATTTTTTTTTTTTTTTGTACTGAATATTTGTCTTTGTGTGAACAGGCCTCGAAGATCTTGGAGAAGATCGCCATATCCTGTTCATCTCACTTCCCTCTTCATTATATCCAGTGCCTTTCCAAGTAGTTTTTATTCCAGCCAAATCGATATCCTGACATTTATGAATGATTTTTCTTTCTTTGGAGTTCAGTGGTGTGACTAACTCAGCTGTCATTTGAGAGAACAGCTCTCAGTTAGTGAGCGTCCACCACCTGCACTATTATCACTGCAACCTCCCCATCCCTCTCTCACTTCCTCTCTCATTCCACCTGTTATCAGGCAATGGGCTTCCTGTCGTTCGGACACACCACTCTATCGATTCTTTTCAGGGCCTGACAGTTATGCAGCTCCCTCTGCTCATGTAGCCCTGTGATTGAAATGCTCTGATATGGCAGAGAGGAGGCTGTCTGTACCTTGGAGACTTTTAGACAAAGGACTTTTAATTTGTCCTTTGCTCATCCAACTGTTAGATCATGCTTTCTTGTCCTCCTAGGAAGTATTCAGAACAATTAATGCTTTGGGAAAATTGATGTTCTGAACATATGATGAGTCCCACATGACACATGCCGTCTCTCTTGTGCCCTCTTTTCAAAGAGCCAGAAAAGCTGACGATTACCACTCTGCCATATCTTATGTCTTTATTTTCAGCATGGGTTTGACAAACTGGTCACTCATCGTCTGTAGCCCAGAGCCCTGTTGAGGAAGTGAGGTGCTCTTTTCAGCTCTCTTATAAAAACTAATGGCCAGTGCTGCAAATCCAAGGGGCTTTTATCATCTCATTGTGTCGGCTTGTCAGTGATTAAAGGACAGGCTGCAGGGACGAGCTTAGCTTTGTGCAAATCTGTCTGCCAGTGTCTCAGTCCTCAGGGTCAGACCTTAGTTGTCAATATTCAGTGGCCCCTGAAACCTAATCAACACTGGTTTTTACTCATTGTGCCAAGCCTGTGGGTTACTTGACTTAAATGAGAGAAGGGATTTTTCTCAGTTAATTTTAGCACTTTGTGTGGCATGAGAAGTTTCAGTAGTCCAGTAAAATGTCATGATTCTCGATACCACAGCATAAACATAAGCATTATTTAAAAGTGTTTAGTAAAATTATGTAAGCGTTGCTTCAAGTAATCAATCAAGTAAACAGTTGGTTAATCAAAAACAATAAATCAAACATACAAATTAAGTAAACAGTGCTTGAGGTACTCAAATTAAATGACAAAAAAAAAAAAACACTACCGCCCCCCAAGCCCCCGCCCCCCCAAAAAAAAGAAAAAGTACCGCCCGCCCCTTCACTTCCACGCTCAAGCTTGGGTCAGGATGTTTTTAATTAATACTTTTGTTTAGCATGAATACAACAAATTGATAAAGTGACAGTGATGATTTCTTTTTTTTTTTATTACCTATTATGCCCCTTTTTACAAGATGTAAAATAAGTCTCTGATGTCCCCATAGTGTGTATGTGACGTTTTAGCTCAAAATACCCCACAGATAATTTTTATAGCTTGTTAAAGTTGCCACTTTTAGGGTATGAGCCAAAACTCACCGTTTTTGCATTTGTCCCTTTAAATGCAAATGAGCTGGTGCTCCCGGCCCCCTTTTCAGAAGAGGATGGAGCTTCAAGAGCTCATGCTCTGTCATACCAGTCAACAACAAACACTCAACAAAAAAATCTCACGCACTGAAAATGTCAGAAACTCTCAAGTGGCTGATTTCACATTGCTTTCATATGTAATTTTAACTACCACATTCCTATTTACACATTCCTATTTAGGCAGCATCAGTGAAAAGAGGCAGAGACAGTGGTAGCTTTAGCAACATTAGCTTTACAGAGTGCCAAGAAGATCTTTCAGAAAGGCAATTTGGAAAACAAAATATGACGCACTTACTTTGTCTGGGGCTGATGTTCACGCATGATGCATTGGTATTGATCTGATAACGAAATTCCAGATTATAAAAAAATGAGTGGGTGGATTTGTATTTTTTTACCATTTTTTAACACTGGTTGTTTTCACACTGCAGCTACACAACTGTGTTCAAACACCTTATAAAAGTGATTTCTGCATTATAGGTCCCCTTTGAAGTTTTATTTTTATTAGGATAGGACAGATCAGAACTGACAGGAAGTGAAGTGGGAGAGAGAGGGGGGCGGGATCAGGAAAGTTCCTCAAGTTGGGATTCGAACTTGGGACGCCCGTAGCGCAAAGGCTCTGTATGTCAGCGCACTGCCCCACAAGGCTATCGGTGCCGACGATAGTAACGATTTCTGTTTCAATTAATGCAGTTCTTAAGAATATTCTATTCATCAAAGAACCAAAGAGTCATGGTTTTCCAAAAAATATTAAAGGGGTCATATGATGCGATTTCAATTTTTCCTTTGTCTTTGGACTGTTACATGCTCTTAGTGCATAAAGAAGATCTGTAAAGTTGCAAAGACTAAAGTCACGAATCCAAAGAGATTCTCTTATACAAGTTAGATTCAACCTCGCCTACCTAAAACGGCTCGTTCTAACTCGCCCCCACACGTCACGATGTGGGAAGATTTGCATAACTGCTCCCAAATGTTCATGCAAAGAAAGAAGGCTTAACTTTTATTCTCGCTGTAGTATTGTTGTTGCCGCCGAAGCGGAGGACTGTTTCCTGATCCTGGTAGAGTAGACTACATTACAATGCCGGCTGTTCTGACTCACAGACTGTAAGTACGTTTTTTTTTTTTATATTTAAAGAATTTGCCACTGACGATTCTAACGTGAGTTTTGAGCAATGTAGATTAGGGCTTGTTGTTGGTCATTTCTCCGATCACAAATGCAGACATGGTTTTATGTTTACACGGCGCGATGCAAAGCACGCATAAAAAGACAGTATATGTCATTATAATCCATAATTATGTCCCTGCTGGATGCAACGAACGCCTCGTTTATAATGGGTTTTAATGTTTTTGTCTCGTCGCTCCAGGAGACGGCATCACAGTATGGTAGGGGTGTAAAATTTCCGTCACACGCTTGAGGTTTTCTGCCAATCACAATGCACTGGATAGCTGCCAAATCAGAGCACACCTTGCTTTTCAGAACGATGAGCTTTGTAAAAATCTACATGTTTCAGAAAGGCGGGGCATAGAGGAGAAACAATAATGTATAGTATTGGAAAATAATGTGTTTTTTGAACCTTAAACCGCATAAACACATTTCATTACACCAAATACACAAAATAATGTTTTTTTTAGCCATCATAGGCCTCCCTTTAGCAACTAACTGTTTTTAACAGTACTAAAGAAATGTTTCTTGAGCATCAAATCAACATTATTTTAGATTCTAATGGACCATGTGACATTTAAGACTGTAGTAATGGCTGCTGCAATTTCAGCTTTGTCATCACAGGAATAAATGATACTTTAAAATATATTAGATTAGAAAATTTTTTTCTAAATTGGACAAACATTGTCACAACATTATATTGCTATTTTACTATACTTTTGATCAAATGCATTCTTGGCAAGTATGACACTTTTCTCAAAAACAGTAATACATCTTACCAACCTCAAACTTTTGAACTAGTGTCTGTTCCTCTGTACCTCATCATTCGGCATATCCTGTTTTTCAGGAGCAGCCAAACCAGGCGAACTTCTCCAACATCTGCACAGGGCTAGAGATTCTCAGCTTCCTTCTCTCAGTGCTGCAGCCTCCAGCCATCCTTGCACACTTCAAGCCTCTGCAGCGTGGCATTGCAGCTTGCATGACCTGTGGAAACACCAAAGTGTTGAGGGCAGTCCACACCCTCCTATCCAGACTCACGAGCACCTTCCCCACAGAACCTAGTGAGTAGATCATGCTGTGATAGATAATATCTTCACCTAGAGACCTCATTTTGGCAAAGCTGCGGATATGTACGGTGAACAATAATTGCATCATTTGATTTGCTCCAGTGCAAGATGTAGTCTAAAGGCCAGTATTATGGTCAGCAGCTGTTAACAAACACATAAATTCTTTGAATCTCCACAGAGGTTGCGAAATAATAACTTTAGACACTCTAGTGATTATCGATCTAATGTGATAATTATTTATGTTAAAACATTTTTTTTCTAATATTTTGTTTTTTCTTTAGGCACATCCTCAGTGGCTTCCAAGTATGAGGAGCTGGAGTGTTTGTACGCTGCCGTAGGGAAGGTCATTTATGAAGGCCTCACAAACTACGAGAAAGCCAGCAGCGCTAACCCAACTCAATTGTTCGGTGAGAAAATGTAATAGCTCTACTACATGACCAAAAGGAGTTTTTCTGGAAAATCTTCCCCAACACAAAATAGATGTTACGGTTTTCAAAAAGGTCTTTTTTTCAGTTATATACTTACAAAATGTAAATCATATATTTATATACTTACCACTCTTATGCAGCAAGCATGCATTCAATTTCACAAGATTACTGTTTTTACTGTATTTTTTATCAAATAAATGCAGTCATGGTGAGCATTATTCTAAAACGTTTAAAAAAAAAATCTTACTAACTTTGAACTTTTGAATGGTAGTGTGGATCCATTTCAGATAAGACATTTTTTATAATGAAACACTTCGTTGTTTCACAATTTAGAGTTCATCTTTAATTATATTTCATAATTGAAAACAAAAAGTGATGAAACTCTATTGGATAACATTCTAAAGTTACCAGTGTTTCATTTCAGCCCAAAATGGCACCATTGGTCAATAAATGCCTCCTGATTCCGCTCTGGCAGTGCTCTAGAGTTACATTTACCACTGATGTACTGTACGTGTCTCCATCGAGGGTGACTTTTTACATTTATCTTTCCTCCCCAGAGCTGTGATCTAAGAAATGCATTACTCATACTTTTTTTTTTTTTTTTTTCCCCTCCATCCTTACCCGGTAACTCTGTTAGATTTCTCCAGAAACGTCCTTGTAATACAACTACAGGGACAAAGGAGCTGCACCCAAAGTCATTAGCAGGCGCATGTCGCTTGCTGCCCCTGACAGTGTCGTGAGGGCAGCGGGGCGTCATGTTACCAGCTTCTCTCTCCTCTTTACTTCCAGGAACGCTGATGATCCTAAAGTCGGCCTGCAGTAACAACTCCAGCTACATCGACCGCCTCATTTCCGTCTTTATGCGCTCCCTGCAGAAGATGGTGAGAGAGCACCTGAGCCCACAACCCAACCCTGGAGCCGCTGAAACCAGCACAGGTGACCATTCTTTAGATTCTTGGGTCAAGGAAGTTTTTCCACCAAAGATACATTAAAAATGTATTTCACCTTAAGTTGCTGGAATAGCCCATTATTATTATTATTAGGGGCGAAGTACCGTTAGTCTTATTTTTCTTTTTCTGCTCTTGTGTCTAAGGCAGCCCATATAACTGCTTGCAGGAAAGTTATGAAATTTGGCACACAGATAAAGGATAGTCTGAACAGTAATACATAACAAATTTGGATTCTCTACCTGTGTGGTTTAATTGTACCCTCTGACATCATTTTCTGTCATGAAAATTTAGTTTTTTTTTAAATTTTCTGTAAAAATTTACTTTTTCGAACCTTTGCTCAGATTTTCACAAAAATTTTATTGAATCATCTGCAGACCATGCCAACAAAAATTTAGGAAATTCAAGTTGATTAATTAAACTGTTCTCAAATAATGTGCAAACAAAGTTGACAATCACACCAAAATGAATGTGCGGCTATATCTCTACAATGCTGTAGCGCATTGAGAACTTGTGTTTTGCGGCAACCATGAACTGAGGCTACCTGCAGAATTTTGGCACAGTACCACCTAGTGGTCAGGAGATATAACAAAATTATTTTTTTGCCTATAAATTCTGAAAAGTTTGGCCATAATCAGCCAAACATCCTGTCCGTCATTTTAATTTTCTTTTGCCTACCTTTTAAACTCCTCCTAGACCAGGGGTACCCAACCCTGTTCCTGGAGATCTACCTTTCTGCAGAGTTCAGCTCTAACCCTGATCAAACACACCTGAACTAACTAATTAGGATCTAAAGGAGCACTTGATAATTACAGACGTGTGTTTGATCAGGGATGGAACTGAACTCTGCAGGAAGGTAGATCTCCAGGAACAGGGTTGGCCACCCCTGTCCTAAACTGATTTTCACCTAATGCCTAGTTCACACTACAGGATTTTAAGCCCGATTTGCAAGTTAACGAGCTCGCCGACAGATCGGGCTGTGATCGGGGGAAAATCAGCGGGTGATCGGCGCTCGGCAATCTTTGTGTGAACTACACAACGACACATCAAAGAGGCTCACTGATGCGTCGCCAACACCTTGCCAACGGCAAACAAATATCTAGCATGCCAAATATCTGGACCGGTCAGCCGACTCGACATCACATGGTGTCAGGTGTCGTGACGAGCTACAGCCAATGAGAGAGCAAGGCATGGGTTGAGGTCACCGGTAGAAAAACAACAGCAGCAACAGGCTTAAAGAAAAGTTTGGACACAATAAATGGATCAAAATTTTTCATCGAGCAAACAGCTTGCAGCACTAATTTCTTCCCGACATCCATTTTCAAATGAACAGCTCCTGTTTCACGTGTTGTTTCGCATCATTTCCGTTCCAATTCTCGTGTGTGTTTTCATGACAAAACGTGGTTTGTAGAGTCGTTGGCAAGGTTATTTTCGTAAACGAAAACTGAAACTATGACTAAAACTATTGGTCAAAGAACATTTTCGTAAACTGACATAAAATTAACATTTCTAAATAAACGAAAAACTAAAACTAAACGAAACTAACAACAGTTACTAAAAAACTAACTAAAATAAAATAATTAACAAAATTAAATAATCATGCTCGTGATTTAATAAGCTCTCATTCTGTGCCAGTAAATCTGACCTGTGGTTGTTTAGGGAAATGCCTGTAGATGGCGCTTCATGCACGTGAGCTGAATACTATTCTATTCACAGAGAATGCGTTTTTGCATTTAAAAAACAAGACGCGGGCAATGAAATGGGAAATAACTATAAAACATGAAATGGGAAATAATAATAACAATGCACACCTTACAGCTCACGGATGTTTAAAAGCGTGCTTGACGTGCGAGAACAACATGAGAGTTAACAGACACAGAATTACAATTTTTGGATGAGTCAAGTCAAGTGACCTTTATTTATGTAGCACTTTTAACAATACAGATTGTGTCAAATCAGCTTTACAGTATCAAATAGGAAAATAGCGTGTCAATGCAAAAAGACTTTTTAATTTTCAGTTAAAGGCAGTTCATCATTGATTCAGTGATGTCATCATCCAGCTCAGTTTAAATTGTGTCTTTGCAATCAAGTCGACGATATCTCTGGAAATTAAGTGAGCTGACTTTAGTGAATAGTCATTTTGTCACGCTTTGCGATTACTGTGGCATCGTCCGCCTCGAGTCCATGACACGAGCACTGCTTTGACTGTACAAAACACGGTGAAAAGCGGTGATTTCACCACTTGCCGTGTCCTGTAAAAAAGTGGCTTTAGAACTGGGATTGATTGCGTTGCTCATCTGAAGCGACTTGTCAAAGTAAAGTGCAAACATCATTTAAATTACAAAAATAAAGTTTACAGAGTTTTAATGACGATTAGAAAGAACAGGTTTCCTCAAATCCAACACTGGAGGGTCATTGTCCAGCAGAATTTAGCTCTAACCCTGATAAAAACTCAGCTGCCTGTAGCTTTCTAGTAACTCTGAAAACCTTGATTAGCTTGTTGTTTGTAAACTATTGGCATGTTTAACAAGATTACATCTTTAATATGAATGAATATGAACATGAATATGAATGAATACATTTTATACATATAAGTTGCATATTTTTGGTTTTTGTTCAATTGTAAAAAAATATTTTATTTTCATTATTAAGGTTTGCACTAGAGTTAACTGAACTGTGCAAACATTCAACTTTGCTAAAATTAAATGGTCTACACTGGAAGTGTTCCATTAACTCTGCTGAACTATAATTACTAAAACTGAAACTAAAATATATAAAAACTAAATAAAAATGTGTTAACAAAATAAAAACTAAACTAAAACTAACAAAAATATTAATTAAACTAATAAAAACTAAACTGAATTTTATAGCAAATTTGAAAACGATATTCAATAAAAACTAATTCAAACTGATATCCTTGGTCGTTGGGTGACAGAGTTGTTGTCAGCTTGTGTAGTGTGTAACCCCCGGTTGCAGATCATTACATAGTCACGTAGTGTGAACACCACAACGACTTAAAGACAGACAATCAAGTCATGTAGTCTGAACAGCACAGCGATCTGCCGACGTTTAAAGTCATGTAGTGTGAACTTAGCCTAAGGCTGGCCGCACACTAGACGATTTTAAGGCCGATTTTAAGTCTGATTTGCATCCCACAACGTCATGGGGTGTGGCCCGATTCCCGGCTTGTCCGGCAAACGATGTTTTGTCCGAAAAATCCTCTAGTTTTGTGTGTTATTAGAAGTATTTCTCTGGGTCCCGATCAAGATGGAGTCGTCCCCCACAAAAAAAACTCAATCGTAAATATCAACATGTTTGATAGTTGACGACTCTCGATCGGCCTGCTCTGGACATGATACCCACGATAGCCATGAAGAGGCGAGCAAGCATCACCTACCGGATGTTGCGTGCTTCTGTAGCTGAAACTTGGCAGCCACAAACATGCCATGAAAGCAGAGAACATCACCCATATTCTTTACAGAACAGAAACAGAACGTTCGCCAGGAGAGCCAGCTGACAACGTTGTCCTCTATTTGTTTTTCATCTTTAGTCACGTTTGATCTCGCGAGTGTCGTGAGATCTCTTGTCACTGTGAAATCGTTCCTACAATCAAAAAGTGTGTGGTCTCATGGTCTGGTCTAATCATCTAGTCAGTGTGCTTTCAGAGGATTAAGGCTAAAAATCGGTTGAAATGTCTTCATGTCTGTGGTCTCCCATGGTTTTAAAATCGTTTAAGATTTGAAAATCGTCTAGTGTGCGGCCGGCCTTACTTAACTCTTCTTCTTCAGACCATGCCGGTAAAAACTTATGGATTTCTTGTCAATAGACAAGACCATGTTGATTTTCCACATCAGCGAATTTGATGGCATGATGCCAGACTGCATCTGAGGCTGTATCTCTGCAAAACTTTGACACATGATGCAACTGGTCCTGGCGTTGTCACCCAATACTGACCACACCAGATTTGTGGTGAGACCAAATTTGGTGTCCGTGCCAACTATTGATCAAAAGTAATAAGCAAATATCACATTACAAGTGATTGTATTAATTGGTTTTCAACCATTTTGTTTCAAATTGTCTCCGAATGTCTTTACTCATTTTTGTATTTAGTCTGATGCTCACTGTCTTGCTTTTAGCGTCTTTTGTTCCAATGTGCTTTTGTTGGCCCCTTGATTGCTGCTTGCAATTACTCATAAATGTATTATTAGTATTATTTAATTTTTTATTGATATTTTAAATTAAAATTATAATTAATATTTGAAATAATGTAATGATACAACCAGCATGCAGAAATGAAACAGGATATTGTATCATTGTATCAGAGATGACCCCTGCAGACCCTGTGTGTTAGGTCAATAAGTCTCCTAAAATATAAGATAATTTGACTTTGATTTATCAGTCAAGGTTTGTAGTCATTAGTCAGATTGGAAAATGTCATGTAGTGTGACTTCCCAATATTTATTTCAATAATAATCCCTGATATTTGTAAAAGAAAATACTTTTTATCTTGAAAAGTATATTTAAGTTATATTGTATATTCAAGCGAAGGCAGATAATATATTACTTGATGGTTGCACCACATTATTTTTAGAGTCTTTGAAGTTAAAAGTTTTCTTGGAAATGGTACAAAAGTTTTTTCATAACTATACGAAAACAAAATGAATACAAAGATCACATTTCTAGAAACTTTGCATGCATTTTAAATTCAATTATTTATTGTTTTATTGTGTACGCTCTTATGGCATTGACCCGCAAGTAAATTTAAACAGAACAGGTAACACACAGGTCAGATCAGTTCTTCTGTTGATGGCACTCGATGGATCACTAAATCATCTGAATCGATCCTAATTGGTTGCTGTCTAGAAGCAACCATGTTAAGTTAACACAATACAGTATGCAATACTCAATTTAAACAATCTTGTGCTTTAGCATTGACCTCTTTCTGTCATTATCCCATCTGCACTTGCTTAGCATCACTTCCTTCCTTTGAGGAGGCCGTTTTCAAGCCTTTAAAGATTTCAAGCTTGTCTTTATTTTGAATGGTATATGGAAGCCAGCTGAGGTAGGTTAAGATCTATTGCTTGGTCTGACAGAACGGGTCCTCTTCCTCTTGGCCCAGAACTGACAGTCTGTCTTAAATTTAGGCTCTTGACAGTATGATGGAAAAATATACGCTCTTACTGGGACAGCTTTAATCCTGTTGTCTGCAGTCATCTGGAGGAGTTTAAAAAGTGGGCAGAAAGACAAAAAGACACGTTGTCACCTTGGAGCAGAGTGTGAGAGAGAACCGTTCGACTTCAGCATGTGCTGTCCATATTTGACCACTGGGTGCTGCAGGAGGGCCAATCAAATGTTCGGAGACCGGCCCACAAATCCATCCATACTGAGAAACATCTTCTGTGATTGAAGTCAAAAAGCTCCCAATGTGTCCACCGGAATATAAAATCCAGACAATCCCATCTGCTGAGTGCCTTCTAGATGCTATTATGGTTTTTAAATGGTACATGGAGATGGGATTGAACAGACACACGCACACACATTCGCACACTTTCGGTGCCGTCTGAAGGCCTTACGCTGCAATGTCACCCTGACAGCGTCGCCCAAGACCCCCTCACAGCGCGAGTCAGCAGCGAACTGGAAATCAGCCTCTAACATATTCTCCCCCAAGGGTTCGACTCATCAGAACAATCACATTTTACCTTGAGCAAATCAAGCATAAAATACATTCAGAGGCCAGACTAAACTCATAACCCGTCTCCTTTCTGCTACAGTTCTCCATGCTAAAACTCAGTCACGTTTCCCCCGTTTTCAGCAGGCAGAATTTCGTATTTTATGGTTCATATCTTCAGCTGTCTTTTACAATTTGTGATGTATGTTCGATGGTAGCCTTTGAGATTTATGTAACATTTTGCTGTGTGTGTGAGCCTGTGTAGTTTTTCCTCTTTGTTAGGTTTGGAGAATCATAGAAGGCCTGTGAACCTCAGCAAAAGGGAAAATCGTAGTGCTGTCATGTAATCATGTTCTTCTGTGTTTGACTGTAGTGACGAGCGAGTTGGTCATGCTTAGTTTGGATCTGGTAAAGGAGAGGCTGTCGGTCATGAACATGGAAATGAGGAAGAACTTCATCCAGGTCATCCTCACCTCCCTCATCGAGAAATCTCCTGACCCAAAGATTCTTCGAGCTGTGGTGAAGATTGTGGAGGAATGGGTCAAGAACTCTGGCAACACCATGGCAACCAACCAGGTAAAGTCTCACAGGCAGCTGCTAAAAATTTTGTTAACATCTGGTGACATATTATGAGGAATTTTCTTTGGTCTTAACATACTTAAGTGATCCAAAAAGTAAGCAAAGAGTATAATTTTAATTATTATTATTTTTTTTTTATTTAGCATTTTAAGATAACTAAATTTAAATAATTAAAGACTTGTTGGGCTACAACAGAATTTTGCTTCTCCTTCTCCTTGTTCCTGACCCTCTGGTTGAGGTGGTTCAAACCATGTGCTGTTCCTGGCAGCAAGTTTATTTTAAAAAGATCTCTAATGGGAACTTTTTCACATTTCCGGGTTTCTCAGCAGCGAGTCATCATAGTTGGGTTTAACTTCAACAGCAGTGAATGGGAGAGTACATAGATATATTTCTTGCATTTCCATTTGCTCAAATAGCAAAAGAAAACCTCAAAAAATAAAAGTTAAAATATAAATCACTTTTGAGGATTTATGATGCTGATGATGACTGTTAAACACATCATCACACTCTTGTGAAAAGGGTCCATCATTTTAGTCTGATCTTCATAGTTTGTCATACATTTTGGCATAGATTATTTTGTGATCCTTTCACAGTGTAATACAGACTTTGCAAAGAGACTGTTGAATGAAAGGGCAGTTAAAAATTACAGTCTTCAGCAAGGTCAGGGAGAGAGAGGAAAGTGACCATTATAACTGGACCTCAGGGAACAGCGTTCAATAACAAAAAATGTATGACAAGACATCTTAAAAAGAACATTTATTCATTTTTTCATTTTTTTAAAAAACCTTTTTAAAATTGGCTGTCATTTTTAAAAGAATGTAATCTAAGACAGAAATAAAAGACGGAAAGAAAATCTAAATTTATGAAAAGAGAAAGAAAGCTTAACGTTCAAGTGCGTTAATGCTGCACCACCAAACCGAGTTCTGAGTTGTTTTTAACAGGTTTTCTTCCGTCTGATCAATATATAATCCCATCCAAAACTCGCGCCTCTGTGAGCCAATGTTGCTGGTTGAGATTTCTGAAACAAGCAGGACTATGATTTGATAGCACTGTAGTGCTTAAGGTTCTTAGGTAAATCGACTATAAATGGCTAAACCTGATTCATATTTCATGCATTCTTGTTTGAACATGATTTAATTGATTTCCATTTCTGTAGACTTGCTACCCTCACAATTGTAAACCAACCTTTTGTCGACTCTGAATACAGCAGTGTTAAGCATTTGAGCTCAAAGCCTATCCTGCTGTAAATGAGGACCCAGGTGTCTGTTCTGTTAGCCCAAGGCAAGAGAGCAGACAGGGAGAAAAAGGAGCCGAGCAAAGGTGCTGCACAGCTCTCCTGATAGATGAAAGATAAATGGACTGTATCAATCCGTTACCCCCTTCTCCTCCTCAGCTCTCCTTCTTTTCTACTGTCTTAGGCTCTCTTTGTCTTCGTTTCTCTTTCCTAGGTGCCTAATCCAAGAGAGAAGTCCATTCTGCTGGTGAAAATGATGACCTACATTGAGAAGCGCTTTCCTGACGACCTTGAATTGAATGCCCAGTTCCTGGACCTCGTTAATTACGTCTACAGGTAATTACGCCGATTAATCACAGGGTCCGCTGTCCGCGCTGGCCTTCCATCTATTGCCATTAGCAACAAGACTGTGGCTGGTGGGTGGTAGCCCCATTTTGATTGCTAAAGTTGGGGCTAGTGGTGTTTGGCGGCTGAGGGGCAGGAGGCATTAGGGGTGGGGGTCTTTTAATAAAACCTCTCTCGTCAAACCCTAGGCAAAAGAGCATTTCCTCCAATTTTCTTCTCATTTCCCTCCAATCTCTTTCTTTGCCTTTCTTATACTTTCTTTCTCTTCTCCAAGCGTCAGGAGCAATTCATCCTGGTGAGAACCCATAGGCTTAAATCAACAGCTCTAGTTGTATCTAACTACTATCTCTACGTCTTAATCTAACGACTACTCTGGAACACAATTAGTCCCTTAATATCTGTTGTTTTGCTAAAGCCCCTCTGTTGTTTATTTGTCAACTTATTTTGTCACACTAACTTCTTCTTATCAGAAGTTAAACACAACACCATTCTGCACACAACAAAAATCTATCCTCCGCAAAAAAAAACAAAAATAAAGATAGTTTTGTCTAAAAAAACACTTTTTTTTTTTTTAATTTTTTTTTTTACTGTTTTTTTTTTTTTTTTTTTTTTTTTTTTATTTTTTTTTTTTTTTTTTTTTTTTTTTTTTTTTTTTTTTTTTTTTTTTCTCAGAGATGATAACCCCTCAGGAAGTGACATCACATCCAAGCTAGAGCCAGCATTCTTGTTAGGGCTACGCTGCACCCAGCCGCTGATCAGAGCAAAGTTTTTCGAGGTGTTTGATGCATCAATGAAGCGGCGAGTCTATGAGAGGCTTCTGTATATTTGCTGCTCGCAGAACTGGGAGGCCATGGGCAGCCACTTCTGGATCAAACAGTGCATTGAGGTACAGACGCATATTTTATTGAAAAAGTATGAGGAAAAACATGTGAAAAATGAACGTGAATTCAGTAAAGTCATAGTTAGAGATACACCAATAGAGGCATTTTTGGAGAAACGCAATGTATGTTTAATAGACTTTTCAAAAAAAAAGGAAAGAAAGAAAATATAATTTTAAATAAAATAAAACCTAAAATGTTGATTGATTTAAATAAGCAAATAAATGTATGTAATTGGAATCTGTTATACACTAAATAATATTATATGAATAATATAAAAATATTTTTAGTATATATATAGACAGTGGGGAAAAAAAGTATTTAGTCAACCAATTGTGCAAGTTCTCCCACTAAAAAAGATGAAAGAGGCCTGTAATTTTCATCATAGGTATACCTCAACTATGAGATACAAAATGAGAAAAAAAAATCCAGAATCACATTGTAGGATTTTTAAAGCATTTATTTGCAAATTATGGTGGAAATAGTATTTGGTCAATAAAAATTTTATCTCAATACTTTGTTATATACCCTTTGTTGGCAATGACAGGTCAAACGTTTTCTGTAAGTCTTCACAAGGTTTATCACACACTGTTGCTGGTATTTTGGCCATTCCTCCATGCAGATCTCCTCTAAGATAAATGTTTTGGTTCTGTCGCTGGGCAACACGGATTTCAACTCCCTCCAAAGATTTTCTATGTGGTTGAGATCTGGAGACTGGCTAGGCAACTCCAGGACCTTGAAATGCTTCTTAACGAAGCCACTCCTTCGTTGCCCGGGCGGTGTGTTGGGATCATTGTCATGCTGAAAGACCCAGCCTCGTTTCATCTTCAATGCCCTTGCTGATGAAGGAGGTTTTCACTCAAAATCTCACGATACATGGCCCCATTCATTCTTTCGTTACACGGATCAGTCGTCCTGGTCCCTTTGCAAAAAAACAGCCCCAAAGCATGATGTTTCCCCCCATGCTTCACAGTAGGTATGGTTTTCTTTGGATGCAACTCAGCATTCTTATTCCTCCATTTGAGTTTTACCAAAAGTTCTATTTGGTTTCACATCTGACCATATGACATTTCGCCAATCCTCTCTGGATCATCCAAATGCTCTCTAGCCAACTTCAGACGGGCCTGGACATGTACTGGCTTAAGCAGGGGGACACGTCTGGGACTGCAGGATTTGAGTCCCTGGCGGCGCTGTGTGTTACTGATGGTAGCCTTTGTTACTTTCTCTGTTAGCTCTCTGCAGGTCATTCACTAGGTTCCCCTGTGTGGTTCTGGGAGTTTTGCTCACAGTTCTTGTGATCATTTTGACCCCACGGGGTGAGATCTTGCGTGGAGCCCCATATCGAGGGAGATTATCAGTGGTCTTGTATGTCTTTTATTTTCTAATAATTGCTCCCACAGTTTATTTCTTCACACCAAGCTGCTTACCTGTTGCAGATTCAGTCTTCCCAGTCTGGTGCAGGTCTACAGTTTTGTTTCTGGTGTCCTCTGACAGCTCTTTGGTCTTGGCCATGGAGTTTGGAGTGTGACTGTTTGAAGTTGTGGACAGATGTCTTTTATACTGATAAGTTCAAACAGATGCCATTAATACAGGTAACGAGTGGAGGACAGAGGATCCTCTTAAAGAAGTTGTTACAGGTCTTTGAGAGCCAGAAATCTTGCTTTTTGTAGGTGACCAAATACTTATTTTAAAGAGGAATTTACCAATTACTTCTTTAAAAATCCTACAAATGTGATTTTTCTTGATTTTTTTTTTTTTCTCATTTTGTCTCTCATATTTGAGGTATACCTATGATGAAAATTAAAGGCCTCTCTCATCTTTTTAAGTGGGAGACTTGCACAATTGGTGCTGACTAAATACTTTTTGGCCCCCACTGTATATATATTATATATATATATATATATATACACATGTGTTTTTAAGCAATTCTTTCCATTTAAATTTCTATGTATAACATGGATGTCACACCAGGATATGTATACAGATTTTTTTTATATAATTAAAAAAATAAATGCAGATTGTACAATTGTACATCTTCAATCATGTAAGCTCTGTGCAGAGTGGATAATACTTCATAATTATGCACATGCTTAAATTACATAGAAGCTAATTGCACCTTGCATAGCAATTGTATGCATACTGTATCATTTTAACGTCACAGTTTTCCTCTTGATGATTTTATCAAAACTTTGGATTTCAGCTGGATTTTAGATAATTATTCTTTTGTTGTTAATACATTCACCATGATGCTCCCGCTCAAGTCAGGTCACAATCCATTCATCTCAGCCACAATCAATGCCACTCTGGCTCTTGAATTATTAACGCTGTCCTACACATTGCGCGGCTGGGTGCGCGAATCAGCCTGCCGTGATAGACTAGAAGAATATTCACTGTTGGAGCTCTGCAGCCAGTGTCAAGCATTTAGATCTATATTCGCAAGTGGTTAAAATGGCAGCTGTTAAACAATGCTGGCTCATTTATGTGTGAATGTTAGCTACTTTCTTCCAAGTGTTGTGATCTTCACAGAAGGAGCAGCTGTTTGCTTGCGTGTTTTAGGAATCGTGGCAGTTCAGAGTTTGATTCTGTCATCTCTGCTTCACAGCTGCTGCTGGCGGTCTGTGAGAGGAACACCACCATTGGCACCAGCTGCCAGGGCTCCATGCTCCCCTCCATCACCAACGTCATCAACCTGGCTGACAGCCATGACCGTGCAGCCTTCGCCATGGCAACGCATATCAAACAGGAACCTCGTGAGAGAGAAAACAGCGAGACCAAGGAGGAGGTCAGCTGTGCCATTCAGTGTATACAAACATCAGTACAAAAAGCTTGTTTGTGCCTTTATTGTCTAATTTAGCTGGGTCTAGTATCACACTCTGATATATAGAGAAAGTTCTGATTATGTTATCACAAAAGTTATATATATATAACTATATATATAGTGGGCTGCCACTAACGACTATTTTTTTTTGGATTAATCTATCGACTAATTTATTGATTAATCGTATCTAAAAACTAAAAGATTATTTCCCACAAAAAAATCAACAATTTTAAAGAACATTTTATTAAACTTGGAACTTTGCCATTCAGTAGTGTACCATAAAAAAGTATAAATGTAAACAAGCCATTGACGAAATGTAAAACTAAAAGAGTGCAAATGTAAACAAACCTAATAAAAATTCAATAAAAAGAAAATAATTACAAAAGTCTGAGAAAGTCAGCATGTTCTTAATGTCAATATATCCACATGTTCTGGGGTTCTGTTCAGTACAGCTGTGAGTACAGCTGTGAGTGCAACTACAAAGGGAAAAAAATATGGTTTCAATTAACCCCAACAGTTGGGTTTTCAAATTAAATAAATGCAATGTTTAGAGTCCACTAGAACCAAGTATTAAAATTGTATTATTAAAAGTTATTATTATTAAACATTTTAAGTATTAAAAGTACTCTTAGAAATGTGCAAACAACAGATTTAAATAAATAAAAAACCGACATCTCCACTGATGAAAAAAAGTAACAGAGGACGTCAATGAATCCACATTTTTATGGATCTTTTTTTAAAGCAAAGAAATGCAACAGAGTGCACGAAGCAAGTGTCCTTCTCATAGTCCAAATCACTGAAATCAATGTTCAGTATTATAGTGTAAGAATGACAAAATATCCATGTGTTCTAGTCTACTAATAACAAAATTATAATCAAAATTTTTGGTGGTACTAAAAATAGATGTAGTTAAATGAAACAATAGCCTTTACATTACTTATACTACATATATAATACAATGAGGCAAAATAATATAACACAGCCTGACGATTGTTTTTACAACATTACTGTGCTCGATCTAATACTTTTTTAAATATTTACCAACGCATTTAATTTCAAATTTCCACTTAATCTTTATATTTGGCCCTTTCTTTTATTGACAGGAACTCCCTATGGCCACGTATTAAAGAATATGTGGACATCAAAACGTGTTAACTCAGAGTGAGGGTTTGAGCTTTTGTTTTGAAACCGCGAGATAATGATGTATTCCCCTGTGTTTGCGTGGATTTGTAAATGATTTACCTTACAAATCTGATAAAATGGCGCACGTTGCATTGCCAGATGAACGTTATAATAAACTCACAACAACATGCAGAGATGGAATTTGAGACGCTCCACATGTAAATGATAACAGCTCCTGTGGAACAGCATTTACTGTGAACGGAGCACTGTGAGACGCACGTACGTAACCTACAAGCTTATAACTGCATCACATATAATTATTTTATTAAATCGTAGCATTTGCGAATTCACAGTTATGCTTAATTATGAATTATGACTTTTAAATGGGTTTAATATATCATGCAACCTTGGGAAACAGTCTAATAATGTGTTTTATGGAGTCTCGTCCGTGAAATGGCGCCACTCCTTCATTCCCTTCTTAGCTTCCTGGTTTTTGTCGATTCAGGCAAATGAGGGCAAGGATTTTTAAAAGTCGCATAGGAATTCGCACAAAACAGCCCTAATAATATATATATATATATATATATATATATATATATATAATGTTGTGTCCTATATATAATATATATTAATATGGTTGTCTATTATATATATATATATATATATATGTGTGTGTGTGTGTGTGTAACAAAGATCGTACAATATATATTAAATTAAGTTTAAATTTTTATTTTTTGGTCCTAAAATGTCAAAGTAAAATAGTACCATCAAAATTACAAAATATATACTACATATTAAATATATACTATAATAATCATCTGAAATGCCAAATACATAGAAATGCATATTAATGTCATCTAATGTTTCTAAAAATACTCCTTAAGTTTGTTGACATGTTTATATTAAACGTAAATTATATTAAATGTATTAGTAAAAACATTTAATTTCTATTTAAACTCTACTTCCTTAAATTCGTTTCCTGTATCTTATCTTCTCTGACTGACTATCTGCTGCCTTCCTGCCCTCAATTCTAATTCAGGAGTTCAAAGGTGTTTTCAAATGTGTTCATAGAGGCCTGTTGTAAGTGTAGCAAGTTAACAATTTTTTTTTTTTTTTTCCTCCGAGTTTGTTTTTTTTGGACCGTTTTTTTTTTTTTTCTTCTTAGGATGTTGATAGACATTGAACCTGGCACCGCTGTGAGACCAGACCAACCAACACGTCCTCCCTAGTACCAAGGAGGCCTGTTCATAGCGCGACGCCAGGCAAAACCAGCTGCCACAAATGGCCACCAACCAAAAACACACCACCCCAGCTCACCAAATCACATAACCGCCACGACAAGTTCCTGGACTCCCTGAGAGAGGTCAAGGTGAGCCATCAACCGCACCTATGCTATATGCTGTGTATGCTGTATAATGCTGCCGCTCACGAGTGCAACCGTTACTCTAGAACCTCTAGCATTAGGAAAAGTAAAGCAAAAAAAAAAAAAAAAAAAAAAAAAACAAAAAAAAAAAAAAAAAAAAAAAAAAAAAAAAAGGACCGGTTACATAAGGGACATACGTAGGAATGAGTCACATGCAGAAGTCATACAGGCTTTTGAACTGTGTAGTTTAATATGCGCTTTTGGTTCTGGCTTCTTTCATCTCTAACCTGCTCTTCCTCATTTGGCTGCTCCCTCATAAGCGCTCTGTTAAAGAGAGTTTGATCAGGGCAACATGGGATTCTGTCTCCGAGCACTTTGAGGTCACAGCGTCATTGATTTCTATTTAATCCTAGACACTGTGCTGCTTTATATGCACCTCTCAAGCTGGCTTTAGATAAATGATGTAGTGAGGAGTTCAAAGCCCTGACCTGCCTGCGTTGCCCACCGGAGCTGCTGTCAGCAACCACAGCACACATTTGAGTTCTGGCTTTTGCTAACATCTCCATTCAGAGTCAGAGGTCCAAACCTTTACATGCAGTTATGCCCTAAGAATTATTCAGTGGCAAGAGGTGATGACCAGTCATGCATATGAACGTACAGTGTACAGACGTACAGTAATTTTTGAAAAGGAATAGACTCTTTTGTCCTTGAATGTCTGGTGTCATGAGTGAAGATTAAATATTCTTTTGCTGCAAACGTGACATGATACATATAGGAAGCAAGTATAAAGAATAGAGTGTGTTAAGCAGGGTTTTATAGGATAAACCAAAACCATAACATTTGTTACTTGAAATAAATGTTAAATTGTATAGATAATATATACAAAACATAGTTTATTTTAGATCTCGTTTTCATTTAGGTTAGTTTTATGTACTAAAATAACAAACTAAAACAAATGCAAAAACAAAGTATATATACATAGTTAAGAATAAAAACTAATAGATGTTCATTAACAAATGTTTCCTGGTAGACTTTGGAACTGAGACAAGGCGCACTTCTGTTAATCGCCTGAGCTGGCACTGTTATCAGCCAGTGCGATAATCTCAAGTGGCTAAATGTCGGTTGATTAATGGACGATATATTGCCTATCTTTAAATGAGTCTCTTGTGTGTGTAATCAGACGGGAGCACTGCTGAATGCACTGGTTCAGTTGTGCCACATCTCCACCCCATTGGCTGAGAAGACCTGGGTCCAGCTCTTCCCCCGCCTGTGGAAGATTCTGTCGGACCGTCAGCAGCATGTGAGTACTTCAGTTCTCCAAAGAGCTGAGCTAACAGTTGGCCATTATCCTCTAAACATTTTCTGTGTAGATGCAGAGTATGACTGCTGCTCGTTTTAACTTGACCTTTGTTGTGGTTTAAGTGTAGACTGCCTGTTTTACTACTAATAATGCATATCACTGCAGAATCAGCATGCAAAATGTGTGTTAATGGTGTCGGAGGTTGTGCCTATCCGCTCATCTTGGAGACCTTTCCATGGGTGGGGGTCTGGCGGGCTGTCTTTCTGCCCCTGCCGATGAACTTAAACAGGCAGCATTTGCTAATGAGCAGAAATGAAACCTTTTATGCAAATATCTTTGTTTAATGAACCAGATGTCTTAAGTATTAGAATTCTCATTAAAGGGCTTTAATTTGGAGTGACTGAGGCTATAGACTATTACAACACGCATTCAAAAAAGAAATCTTTTTTTGTATTAGTAGTGTAATAGTAGGTATAAAATACTAGGACGCATTTACTGCATCAGTCTTTTTCAGTGATAATAATAATGCAAAGACTTTGTGTGTCTTTGTGTTTATCTTTATCATTGACATTCCTATTGAATATTTATAGCAAATTCCAATTGATGTTTGGTGAGAAGCTACTTTTGTACGTGTTATTTTAAACATTATTGTGAAGTTCTCATCAAAGTCACCCTGTTTTTATTATTATTATTAATTATTTATTTATTTTTAATTGAAGTTGACCAATATTCAGGCTGATACCATTAAACCGTTTTACCTGTCTTTCAATCAATCAATAAATAAATCATTTAAAAAAAAAAAAAAAATTTCTTAAATCTTTTCCTTTTAACCAGATTTGCAGATTATTTTTATCTTTACAAATTTATGGTATGAATATTCGTTTTGAGATTTGCTAAAGATTACTTGTAATGGCATTATTGCTTTTTTTATGTGATTAGGTGATGGCAAAGGTAAACTAAATATAAAAATAATGGAAATCAACATGAATTATTAAAAATCTGATACTGACGTTCATTAAAAAGTTTTCTAATATCAGCCGATGGACTAATATTGTACCAATATATCATGCATCTCTAATTTTGGTCTTATGTATCCCTTTTTGCAGGCACTCTCAGGCGAGATGGGTCCGTTCCTGTGTAGCGGTAGTCATCAAGCTCAGAGAGATTGCCAGCCCAGTGCTTTAAACTGCTTTGTGGAGGCCATGTCTCAGTGCGTGCAGCCCATACCCATCAGGCCCTGCGTGCTGAAGTACTTAGGAAAGACCCACAATCTATGGTTACGCTCCACCCTGATGCTGGAGCAGCAAGCTTTTGAGAAAGGCCTTAGCTTGCACATCAAACCCAAACAGAGCACAGAGTTCTATGAGCAGGAAAGCATCACTCCTCCACAGCAGGTACAGTGATGCATGAGCCCTTCTTTTGTCTTTGTTTCCATTGATATTCATGGCAGAGGAAGTTTTGTGTTCTGAAGGTTCCCCGGTGTCACTCAAAATGAACTTGTGTGCTGAATTTCCAATTGGCTTTGTTTTGACCTGTCAGTGAGTTCAGTTTGAAGTATCCCAGCATTCAAGCTGCTTATGCTAAGCAGTCATCTCATTGGGACACCTCTGAATATGGATGTGTTTGTCCCCTATATTCTTTGAAGATGTGTTCTTGTATTCCCTCAGGAGATCCTCGACTCGCTGGCGGAGCTCTATTCCCTACTGCAGGAAGAGGACATGTGGGCGGGGCTTTGGCAGAAGAGATGCAAGTTCCCTGAGACGAGCACAGCCATTGCATACGAGCAGCATGGCTTCTTTGAACAGGTGAGAGACTGAAAAGATTGTATCGCCTTGCATGTGTTTGGCAAGATTTGAATGAATTAATCAAAAAGAAGGGCTGTACACTTAATCAAATCATGTTATGGACTAGTGTCTGTAAATATTAAACTGCAAAAAGGCTGTTCAAATTTCATGTGATTACACTTTATGAAATTAAATTGTTAGTTTTATGCATTAATTTGCTTAAAATTACATTATTAAATTCTTCTTTAGACATTATACATTAGTAAAATGTAATCAAACCATTAAAACAGAATGCAGAATTAATATAGAAAATGCAGAATTCATTTGGAAAGCACAGAATTTGGGAAGAGATCAAACATTACTCAGGGCCCTGTGTATAATAATAATGCTGAGTCCATCATCATTAGGCTCAAGAAACCTATGAGAAGGCAATGGAGAAAGCTCGCAAAGAGCACAATGTCTCACCCGCCATCTTTCCAGAGTACCAGCTGTGGGAGGATCACTGGATACGGTACGTTGAATGACCACAGCTCTGATTCAACCTTTGAGACATGCATTGATACGTGAGTTTGCCAAGCAGTACTACTAAGAATATACTGCACCAGGGCAACAAAATCACTGCCAATAAAACACCATTATTTTTAAGATACAGCTTTGTGGATTAACCAAGACTTTATTGTGCAAATAGAACCAAATTACTAATAGAGGTTGACCAAAATTACACTCTCAAATTTTTGTTTTGCATTGCTTAGGACAAAAACTGTTGTGTCAGTTAATTAATTGCGTCACCCATGGAAGAGGTCAGCTGTCCCCACCCTCACCCCACACACATTTAATGAAATGTTACGTTGACTTGCAGTTGTTCTAAAGAGCTGAACCAGTGGGAGCCTCTGACAGAGTATGGGCAATCTAAAGGCCATAACAACCCATACCTGGTGCTGGAGTGTGCCTGGAGAGTGTCTAACTGGGCTGCAATGAAAGAGGCTCTAGTGCAGGTACCACACTCCATTCAACACAGACAGGGATTTAAAGCTCATGAGTAAATTGTACATGTTTTATTTGAGGAACTGTGTACTTGATCAGTTCTCAATCAGTCTATAGATATATGCCAGTCATAAGGGTCATTTTTTGAAATTGAATAAGCTTTCCATTGATGTATGGTTTGTTAGGATAGGACAAGATTTGGCCGAGATACAACTATTTAAAGAAAGGAATCTGAGGGTGCAAAAAAATCTAAATACTGAGAAAATCACCTTTAAAGTTGTCCAAATGAAGTTCTTAGCAATGCATATTACTAATCAAAAATTAAGTTTTGATATATTTACGATAATAAATTTACTAAATATCTTCATGGAACATGATATTTACTTAATATCCTAATGATTTTTGTCATAAAATAAAAATCAATAATTTTGACCCATACAATGTTTTTTTTGGCTATTGCTACAAATATACCCCATTGACTTAAGACTGGTTTTGTTGTCCAGGGTCACATATTTTCTTTCTCAGAATTCTTTAAATAGAAAGTTCAAAAGAACAGCATTTATTTAAAACAGATTTTTGTAACATTCTAATATATTCATATGTATATATTCATAATTTAAAAAAATAATAAAACTTTGCCCAAAGTATGTTTTTTGGCTAGATATTGGATTTTATTTGAGTAAAATTTGCACACATATTTCCAGCCCAGTCAGATAACCTAAAACTATAGTTATGACTTCACTGTAGCACCTCAAATTATTATTGGAGTTTCACCATATTGCAGAACGTGAAAGCGCACCACTTTTATTACGCAGAAAGTCACACTCTTAACTGTGCTTGCCAAATTGTTTATGACTGTTCAGAATTGTAGCCTTGCCGTCGCTGGGTAATTTATGGGCTTCACTTCTAAAACAAAGTAGAAAAAGTGTGTGATAGGGGCTGGACACATTATAAATACTCTTGGCTCTTGTTCAAGGAGACTTGGAACGAATCCATTCAGGTTTCTGTCCTAAGGTGACACCTAATTAAATTGTCCAGCCCAGCAGCCCTCCCATTCCTCCTCCTCTTCTTCCCCCTCTTCCCCCTCCGTTCGCTTTGCATCTAATATTTACGGATACGTGCTTGAATAATTGCTCAAACATCTGCTGGGAAGTGATTTGTTTTCTCCGTTCCAGGGCAGGCTGCTTGGCAGCAGCAGTTGCTCTCAGGAAGTTTAAATGTCCCTTCTTTCAATTAAAGGCGGGTGGATAAGGCCAGCCCTGACGCAGGGTTATTTATCAAATGTCGGTCGTAATAAGTGTGCATTGACCAAAGAGAGTAAATCCCTTCACATCATCATACTGCACAATGCCAGCAACCTGTACCGACTTATTATTCTCCCTACGACCACCTATTTAGCTCGAATTGCAGTGTGCAGCACCCAGTATGGAATAAGATGACCAGATGACCATGAGAAAAAACTGAGGCACACATGCTGTTCAAATCATAGGGATTTTAGTTTCAAATCATTATTTATAGCAATCAAACTAGAGCTAAGATTAGTGTCCCGTGCAGTTCAAAAGTTGGGGTCAGTGTGTGTATATACAGTATTTATTTCAAATAAATTCTGATAGATTCTGACAGAATTTCAAAATAAATTCTGTTCTTTTGAACTTCCTATAAATTAAAGAATCCTGAAAAATGTCAAGGTTTCCACTAGGGATGAGCGATATGACCACTATCTTATATCATGATACGAGTCATTTTATTTCATGGTGACAATATATATCACGAATGTTTTTGCTTAAAATGAGGTCTTTGATATCAACATTTTTGATACCATAGAAATGTCATAATTGTCACCAGTGTCAACATCACAAAAAAACTCATACTAGCCTAAAAAAAAAAAAAACTCAAGCTCACTGAACACAAGTAAACAGTCAGCAATTAAATAAAAATAAGAAACTAATTACAAGCAATAAGACAAAAAAAACTACAGCAGAACAAACAAATAAGAAATGCTACATACATTGTAATAAATAATCAAATGTATAAAAGCCCAAACCTGGGCCCAGATTCTTTGACCGAGTAATTTCTGCTTATTACGTTATCAAAAGTGATTTAGAGTCATAGCAGTGAGAGATTTTCTCTCTTGTTGTTTGATTAACATGAATGACAGAAAGCAGGAATTTTAGACTGCTATCACTTTAAGAGCTGCCCGGCTCCAATATACTGTTACATGTGTATTTTCCTTCTCAGCTGTTTGCTTGCACTTAAAGGCACAATATGTAAGAATTTATTAAAATATCCAAAAACCTCTAGAACAGTGTTATATATTTTGCTGACTTGTGTACTTGCATTATCCCAAATGTTTCGAAGAATGTTTAAATCCGAAGAAATAAGCAATTTTAACTAGTGACACGACCGGTCCATTGTGTCGCCTGCCAATGACGTCATATTCATTGAAACCCTCGATTTCCGTGTCACGCTTGTTTAGCGGCCTTGTTTCGCTTTGACGGCTTTCAGCCTCAACCTGCTTCATTCTACTACGTTAATAAATCATTAGCTCCTCCATGAACATGATTTCTGCCCAAAGAAAGAAAGGGTGTAAAAAGAAAAAAAGAAAGGGAGTCCCGTCGGATTGCATCAGCTGTGGTGATGAAGACCACAACTCCCATGATTTCACACTCAGTCACAGCGTCATCAAACTACGCCTTTGTTTATTTTGAATACTCACCCTCTAGCGGCAAAAAATTACATATGTGTCCGTTAAGCCTAAATTAATTTTGTGAGGATACTTGAAAGGACTGGCATTTTAAAGTGGCAATAATAACTCAATGATACAAGACTCACTCATTCTTATCTGTTGAAAGGGGAAGAGAAACCGGTCTGTGAAAAATCTTTTGAGTATAAAATATTTTAATTGAATGTCCAATTTTAAATAATACTAGGCAACTTTTTTTATTCAAAAAATATATTAATGGACAATTTTAAAAGAATTCTCCTGAGACGATTTTAAGTTTTTTGTCATGCATTAAGCTGAAAGACTTAAAAAGTAATAAGAACAATTATATAGAGCAGGGGTGGGCAAACTTGACCCTTCCAGGCCACTTTCCTTCAGAGTTTAGCTCCAACCCTAATCAAACACACCTGAACCAGCTAATCATTATCTTCAAGACTACTAGAAGGTTACAGGCAGGTGAGTTTTATCAGGGTTGGATCAAATCTCTGCAGGAAAGTGGCCTGGAAGGGCCAAGTTTGCCCATCACTGCTCTATATAATTGTTCTTATTACTTTTGTTCTTTTTGTTATTTTTATTATATGTATGTTTTTGTATATTTGTACATTTATTTATTTATTTATATATATCATTTTCAAACAAAACTGTTATATAATTGTTTTGAAATTATATATACTATTGAATTGTGAAATTGAAATGTTTCCTCTTGCCATGAATATAGCCACTACTGTTGACATGGTGTTAAATCATAAATAAATAACTCAGATCCGTACTCCCACGCTCTATGAGCACTGCCATCACGTTTACGTGCCTCTCTGACAGCGTTTAGAAACAGTTACTGCGATAGAGATAATAGTCCAAAATCTCTACCGGTTGACAAATTTCTCTTGGAATATCGCACCACCCTATTTCCACAAAAATATTAAGCAGTCCAACTATTGTCAGCATTAATAATCATAAGAAATGTGTCTTGAGTGCTATATCAGCTTATTAGAATGAATTTCGTAATGATCATGTGACACCGAAGACTATGTAATGGTTGTTGAAAGTTCTGCTTTGCCATCACAGAAATAAATTTGATTTTTAAATATATTAAATAGCAAACAGTTGTTTTAAATTATAAAATGATTTCTCAGTATTTCTGTTTTTGATCAAACAAATGCAGCCTTGGTGAGCATAAAATACTAATTTTTAAAAACAGGAAAGTAATCAAGTGAGTGTAGTGTATGCTGATACAGCTGCGTTTCTGTGTGCATCAGGTGGAGCTGAGCTGTCCAAAGGAGATGGCCTGGAAGGTGAATATGCATCGCGGTTACCTGGCCATCTGTCACCCGGAGGAGCAGCAGCTCAACTTCATTGAGCGGCTAGTGGAGATGGCCAGCAGTCTGGCCATCAGAGAATGGAGGAGACTGCCACATATCGTCTCTCACGTGCACACACCTCTGCTGCAGGTGAGGACCCCCTATAACCGGACGTTCTCCAGCTCTAATTTAATGTTCTTGATGGGGTTTTTCACTTTTTCAAGCTGGGCAACTCAATCAGAGCACCACTAGCGATCTAATCTAAATTGATTGTCAATTTTAAATAATGATATCTCAAAAGCAGAACATCTGTTTAGATACCTAGGTTGACAAGCATGAGACTCTGGCAATCTCATTTCATTTGCAAGTGTGTGACTTTATACAAACCCTTCTTGCAGAGAGTGGTTAAAGCTGACACTTTGCTTATAATTGCCTTTTTCGCTGTGCATTTTTGCACAATATCACTTCTCCATTTATCAGACCTGGTCCCTTCTTCCCCCCTCCCTCTTTTTGGCCCTTTAGCCCTTTCTAAAATGGCTGAGATAGTGTTGACTGCACCATTGTGGTGCTCAGTAGGCAGCTTGTATTAATATTCAGCGGAAAGAACAGCCTCCTGACTGCCACACGCATAATCAGGCAGAGCACACAATGGGACGGAGCGGAGGTGATGTGTGCCTGTAGATTAGGGTAATGTGTGAGAGCTGTCCACACACCACGTCCTCTGGGGGACTGTTAGAGACTCTCTTGAGCTCAGCTGTGGTGTGATGGCAAATATGACAGCTAAACTGAGGAATTGAGGCGTTGTTGTTGGAGATTGTGATTACACCACACAGTGTGTTATGGGGAATGGCTGATGGTTCTGTGGCCTGCATGATTGAAGTGTTGTGTGTAGTGGATGAAATCCGAACATCTTGAATACAAGGGATTTTTGATGCTTTATCCTATTAGTATGTCATCATTTATCTTATTCTTAGCATTTTATTATAAAAAATGTTAAAACATTAATTATTAATATGTAATAAATTTTTTTTTATTGTTGTTTGGTTTTATTGGTTCACATTTTTTTCTGTGGACCTGCTGCTAAAATGAAGAAACAAGCAGAACATACTGACACAATTATACACTGAAAAATAATTCTATAATAATTATCATTTTCTGAAGGAAATATCAGTGTATGAAACACAAAAAAGTGTTCAAATTTAAGCTCCAAATGAGAAGTGTGCAAACTTGTTTACTACAAATAGCCAGAAATCAAACTTGATTGTGTGCTGAAAGATGATATTGCGTTATATCCAGCAATTTTATATTAAAATTTACATTTTTTTAATTATTCATTAAATAAAAAGTTAATATCTACATTTCAATGCAAAATATCAAATATGTTAATAAAATAGAAATTAAGATATGCGTCATGCTTGTTTTTTTTTTCTCCCCTATATTTTTTTCTCCACTTGTGATATGGTAAATATGGTTCAAAGTGGAGAAAGTACAATAGAATACTAATCACAATTCAGTATCCAAATGTAATATCGTCACTGACAGTTATGTTTTGGTAAATAAAAACCAAGTTCAGTTTATTAAGTTATATATAACAACAAAGTCGGTTCGTTTAAGCAGTTAATCATTAATAAATAGTGTTGGTGAAGAACCAGCTCCTCTTAAAATACGTTATTGGCCACACTTTGTTGGCTGTTTTAGCCATACTTTCAGAAATTCAGTCTTTGCCCCATAGCCATTGACTTCATAATTGAATTTGCTGATAATTGAATCTGTTTACACCTACACTCCTTAATGCAACCATACTGAAAAACCAAGTCCAATAAGAGTGATTGGAAGGGACGTGAGAGGCAGACAGGAGCCGTGAGACAGAGAGTGAGAACGCCACCAAGTTTAAAATGGCTCGTAATTACTTTTCCACATCAGATAGTGTTTGATTAAATACCTGCAAGAAAATTACATTTACATGATGAATGGGCACTCAGAATGAAGGTTATAATGTGCCATCAGCTGATATTAACAGATAATTGTGAGAAATATTGTATTGCTTAATTTATTTTGTTTTGGGGGGATTTGATTTGGCAAGTCCATAGACTGATTTGAGGCATTTATCTTGTAAAGCAGGCATTACTATTGAACGGATTGTTTTTGGATGCGTGTATGTGTGTTCGCGGGCATAATTCATTATCACGGCTCAAGCTACTCATGGTAAACCCTCATGTTGTAAATCACCTTGTAAGTGCCAGACTCCCTCCCTCACGTCTTTCTTTTCCAATTCGCACAGGAGATTAAAGATCCATGTGGCATTTCGGTAAGAGTGCGGTGTGTGTTTACTGGCTGATATGTTAAGGTCGTGCCTCGGTAGTTTGTGAGGAATGGGTAGCGTTTTTTTTGGGTCACCGTGGCCGGTGTCCTCTGCTGGTGTGGTCTAAGTGTCGTCTGAGAGCGTGATTAGGTGCTTCACTTGTGCGCTTCCCTCTCTCTGCCCGTTCCGGAGTGAATGGCTTTTAAGATACTTTGATCCATCCATTCGTTCAGCCACCTCGAGACTTTGTTTGTCTATTTCTTTTTCTTTCTCAATAGGAATCATAAGCCTGTAATACAGTCTCAGTAATAGATCTCGGAGAGCTCTGTGTGTGTGATATGTGGATTCTTGGATGACTGTAGCCCTCAGAATTAAACTGAGCAGGCGCTTTAAAGAGAGCTTATGGATGTTGCATCTTCCTGTTGGATGTTAAGTAACTACATTGAGATTCTCATCTGTTTATTCTTGGATTATTCTTATTCAGGCAGCACAACAGATTATTGAGCTACAAGAAGCTGCTCAGATAAATGCAGGCCTCCAGCCCGCCAACCTGGGCCGCAACACTAGCCTCCACGACATGAAGACCGTGGTGAAGACCTGGAGAAACAGGCTACCGATTGTCTCCGATGACCTCTCCCATTGGAGCAGCATCTTTATGTGGCGGCAGCACCACTATCAGGGTATGCCAGGATATGGAGATGAATTCCAGTGACAAACTAATTATGTCAGCACTTTTGATCAAATTTATTTATTTATTTTCTTCTGCAGCCATTGTGACTGCTTATGAAACCAACACGCAACATGATCCAAACACTAACAATGCCATGCTTGGAGTGCACGCCTCCGCATCAGCCATTATTCAGTATGGGAAGATCGCCCGGAAGCAAGGTCTGGTCAACGTAGCTTTGGACATCCTGAGTCGCATCCACACCATCCCCACCGTGCCTATTGTAGACTGCTTCCAGAAGATCCGTCAGCAGGTTAAATGCTACCTGCAGTTGGCTGGAGTAATGGGCAAGAATGAATGCATGCAGGTGAGTGAACTATAGCATGATCAATTAGTCATTAGGTTTCTTGAATGACTAGTCATCTAATCTTTCTTAAGGATAACCTGTGTAATTACTGTGGCTTTGGGGTCAGACCCAGATCTGATGCATCTTTTAGAGCATTCTGTATTCTAATGCATCTGGATAGAGGGTTTTCATGGTTGAAATTCATGGTCATATTAGGGAAAAAATGTAAGACAGGACTAGATTTTAACCATCAGGAATTGATTGGATCATTTATGCTTGCTAATTGCTACACGTGTGCTGTCTGTGCACATGTCATCAGAGAAGAGATGATGCTGTGAGGGGGAGAGAAGTTCAGTTTAATAATAATTCCAAGTGCGCATGAATTTAAAAAACTGCATGAATAAATATTGTAAATATTGCAACATTCCATAAAAATAAATATTGTCGATAATGATTTTATGGTGACTTTAACAGAATGAACATGAACACAAGTCAGTACTCAAAAGCCAAAGACGTCCATCCAAAGATGCAACTTAAAAGAAAAAAAAAAACTAAAGGTGGATGACTAGTCGTTGATGTGGTTAATTAAAAAAAAATAAAAAATTTCAACACCAGAATACATTTGTTTATAACCTTTATTTTTCTCTTAACATTTTTATTTATGTTTTTACATCTAACTGAATAGGATTATTTATCATTGCTTCTGTCAAACTGACTTCATCTATACCAAATCTAGTTTGCTTTGCCGACACACCTGCTGATTTTGCTGTTAGCCGGACTCTCTTAATCCAAATAACGTTGCTCTCATTACGGCAAGAATGACTGCGGTGCTGTCACAGTAAGGAATGCATTCCAAACAGTGTAAGGAATGGGCTGCTGGCTGCAGCATTCGCTTAAGCCTGATTAATGGAGCTGCCTCAACTGAGCTCAAGTCATTAAAGTACCATTGGATTTAATACGTCTCTCTCTCTCTCTCTCTCTCTCTCAGCTATCACTTGGACCTGTTCTGTTCCCTTTATCATTTCTCTGGCACACTCTAAGCCACTGGCTCTCACCTGGGAGTCTTAGATTGAGCTACAGAGATGTCTACAGCAGATATACTCTGTTGTCAGTGGTGTTGACTTTTGATGTATAGGAATTCTAGGTCAGAAATCTACACATTGGTGTAGTCTGGCCCATCCATTTTGAGGGATGTAGAATCGTTCTTCATGAGAAAATGAAAAACTCATAAATATGAAATATACTTTTAGGAATTTCAAATGCAATCATTGTTATTGTGTTGTCAGGGTCTGGAGGTGATTGAGTCTACTAACCTGAAGTACTTCACCAAGGAGATGACCGCCGAGTTCTACGCTCTCAAGGGCATGTTCTTAGCCCAGATCAATAAGTAAGAGTTGATCCCTGGCTTTGTTCATCTTCCCTCCTTTTCTGCCTGTCACTTTGAGTCTTCTCCTTATCGCCCTCATTCGCGCTCTCTTTGTCTTTAATTGACGCCGCTCTCGTTATCTTTTATTTTGTGCACGAGTCTTCGCACTAACAATAGAGAATCGGAAACCAGGATCATTAAGAGCTCACTTTTTAAAATGAACAATTTCGACAAAGAGTCATTATGGAGAGGAAAGATAAACATCTGTGTGTGTTTGTGTATCTAATTATCACTTCTAAAACTTTAGGCCAATAATGAGGTCAGAACAGTAGTTAACAGTCAATATGAGAGTATGATGAGTAATTAACCTTATATAGCATGACTGCAGCAGAGGATAATGACACTGAACTCATGATGAGTGATTATCTCCTGTCAAACTTCTATTGACTGGCATTTTCACGAGTCAGTCAGCATTTCCTGGTGAGAATCTGTCATGTAATTGGTATACATCTCAGAATACTGTAGATTAATTTGTAGTGCAATCAGGCCAGGTGTTTTAACCTCCTACGAGATATAACAAACAGATAAGGGTCATTGACTGCCAAGGAGCTGCCAAGATAATGAACAGGTGAAATCTAGTTTAAAATGCATTCACTTAGTTCTAAGAAATGTAATCTTTTCATACATTATTTGAGAGAGAAATTTTTTTTATTATATTATACGGTTATTATTACAAAATTATTATATGACAAAACTGCTTGTTTTGAAATTGGATCAAAATAATTGGATATCAAAGTGAATTTTAATTTAGAGGATAGAGGAGGTGAATTCAAGTGATTGTGTCAGTATGAATTGCATTTTATTAATATATTAACATATCCAGACCAAAACAGAGAATCATGTCATTCAAAAATAAACAGATAACTACCCCTTTTTGCAACACCATAGCTCTATATAGGCCTTCCTCTTTTCCTCATCATGGGTGAATTGATGGCAAGCCCAGAGCCTGGCGCTGGATTGCAGTAACTTATTAAATACACACATGCTGAATAATTAACTCAATAGCAATTTGTGAAATCTCTGTGATCAGCAGAAGTTTCCCCCAGCCTCAGCAGGGCCTAATGTAATCATTAAATTTTCACTCTCTATGAATATTAACATAGGGATTTGATAAAGCAGTAGAGCTGTCGGAGGAAGATGTTTGACACTTGACTGGGCGTGGGGACTTTACCCGACTCTCGGCAAAGGCCATGAGCAGAAACGTATTATACATGTTCACGACTGACTTGACGCTTCAGTGGATTTGGGCTCCCCAGACTCCCATTGCAATCAAGTGTAATTTTGTTGCTTGCCACATACTCATTAAACGTTTCCATTATATGTGATTGGTTTAGTAGGTGTGTCATAGAGTAGCATTTAGAGATGGCAATGGTAAGGGCAGAGGCTTCAAGCACAGATTATGAGTCCCATCCAGTGCTTTCAGTCCCTTATAAAGCCCTTTATGAGCCTTTCTCAACTTCTATTCTTAAACTGCTTCTTCTATAAAGGGCCCTAGAAAAGATACTCTCAGGGGACAAATTCTCAAAGCTCTAAAACGGCTGATGAAACAAAATATTGGACCCGGTCAGCTAATTTCAGTTAGGTGCTGAAATACTGGATAGCTTTTAGAATAGTGTTTTCCATCAAGTTTTTTTTTCTGTTAGATGCTTCCCAGATTTATAGTGAAATGCCAATAAGAAGCGGATATATAATTATGATAAAGTTTAAATGCCTCCTGTTTACCAGTGTACCACTGGCAGAAATTTTACTGACTCAAGCTTAATCCACCAAATTGCTCATATTCTTTGCATTTTCGAGCTTTCAAGATCGTAATGGTCAGAAGTGACAAATTCCCTTGTCATTTGAATTGTCTCTTCTTCCAGGTCAGAGGAGGCAAATAAGGCATTCTCTGCTGCAGTGCAGATGCATGATGTTCTGGTGAAAGCCTGGGCTATGTGGGGCGACTACTTGGAGAACATCTTTGTCAAAGACCGCCAGCCGCACCTTGGTGTCTCTGCCATTACCTGTTATTTACACGCCTGCCGCCATCAGAACGAGAGCAAGTCACGGAAATACCTTGCCAAGGTACGACCTCTTCTCTCTTTTCTCTCCTGCTGACCTCACTGAGTGAATGAGCCAAATGGTATAGTTTATACTTACCCATAGGTTGTGATTAGTGAAAGTAGGGAAGCAAGAACTACTGATCAGTTGTACTGTGTAATCTAGAGGGCAACATGTACTTAGTGTTTTTCTTGTCAATAACAGGCAAAAATGGTTGGCAGAGATGTACATAGCATGTCATAATGGGATAGCATCTTTTTTGACAGGCCTGTAATTAGTTTTACCATTAAACCCATTTACCATAACACACAGGCAAACTCCGTGCTCATTTGTGGTCCAGTAAACCCATTCTGCTCTGATGGCTTTGTTAAATGGGGGCATATCTGTCACCGTGTGCCATTTCTGAATTAATGCAGCTGCGGCAGGGGGGGACACACTGCGTTCAGACTGATGAACCTCCAATGATGGATGTAATTATATTATTAGACCTGATGATGGGTTTTGTATGGATACTATGTACATAGCAGTCTGCTCTCTGTCGAGTGCTGTACGCTAGATCAAACAGCTCCATTTGGCTTTTTCATCTACAAACCCATCCCAGCATGGGTTTGACTGCGAGGAGCACTTTAGGTTGTGTCTGGACTGCTGCTGGCCACTGAAGCTTTAGAGACAGTGGCATAGTTTACACGTGATTAATGAGAGTAGCTGCTCGCTGATTATCAGTAATTATCCGTAAGCTGTGTAGCCCAGGCTGTCCATTGCTTAATGGCTCCATCAGGCCTCAGCAGAGATAAAGGTTCATCTGTTAGCATCCCACCAGCCACCATCGCAGAGCCCCACCAACAATAGCACAATAAGACAGCAGCTGACTGGTGGGAGTAAGGTGGCCGAGATTATTTTACAAGCCAATAAGCCCTGGAGTAGCTATTTCATGGAGCTGATGGCCTCATCTTCAATCTCTGACATATAGATTTAGTTTCAAATGAAAACGTTAGGTGGTCATTCACATAGGTTGAGGAACATTTTATCCAAACTGACTATTTATGAATGTTGACTAGATGAAAACTTGACTTTCCAAATGAAGAGATTTGTGAACAACTGTACATGTGCATGAAAAGATATTATGCACAATAACACAAGGAAAAGGGAAGATAAATTCAGCATTTGCAGGAAGTAGGCAATTTTTTTAATATATAAATTATCCCTTTGAATGTATCCCTGATGTGTATAATAAATATTTTAAAATGTCAACAATTTTTTTTTTTTTTTTTTTTAAATGTCCATTGCATTAAATATAAAATGATTTTTGCTTTAAATAAAATGTCAATGTCATATTTCTTTATTTTACACAAGTTCTGGCTATTTCAAAGAAAATTTGTAGATGAAATGTTCTCCTGCAGCAGGGTTTATAAAATCAGAACTGTTGTCTCTGTTCTTCTTCAGGTGCTGTGGTTGTTGAGTTTTGATGATAAGAACACATTGGCAGACGCTGTGGACAAATACTGCATTGGAGTGCCGCCCATCCAATGGCTGGCCTGGATCCCTCAGCTTCTCACGTGTCTGGTTGGCTCAGAGGGGAAACCTCTCCTCAACCTCATCAGCCAGGTTGGATTGCTCACTACTTTACCTTATTATAGCAGCACATTCATGCTTGATATTTCCATCTAATTGAGATTAATTTCATTTACGAAAGACAGTCTGCAGTCAAGACCCTCTTTGTCAAATTCATAGTTTTACCGGTTCCCTTTTTATTTATATATGCAAAGCATTGTTATTGGGTTAATATCAAACACTCTCCAACTGTGAGAACAGAACCGCCAATTAAACAAGAGACTAATTTGCCCTCCTTGATGGAGTATTATTTCCAAGCCATTTAAAAAGCTCCTGAACTTCAAAGAGAAAACAGCTGCTCCAGGGGCCCAAAGAGAGAGGGAGAAAAAAGGAGACGGAGAGAGAGTTCTGTGTACTTAACCCACATTAAAAGACGGCGAAATTCCCCTCTTATTCACTGACTTGTTCCAAACGGGTTTTGCATGCAGCTCAACCACCTCTTTTCTCACGTATACTTGCCAGACCAGCGACTTCTAATCTCTCCATTTCAGCACTGACGCACCCGTGCAGTGGAAATGCTTCACTTTGAGATTAAGTACACTTGAGTCCCTGATAAGCACCCAAAGAAATAGATATGTTTGCACACCATAATCTCAATTAATGGAGTTGTCAAGGCTGTTTTAGGGATGACAAGACTCCTTGTTGAAGGATCTTTTGGGTCTGATCTAAGGCAGCGATGACGAGTGAAAGGTAGACGTTTTGTAAAACTCATGATTTCTCCAGCGGATGGAGCACCTTTATCTCAGGCTCTGAATTATTTAGCTGTGCTCCAGTTGGTGGGATGTTTTAAAAACGTTTGGTGAAATATTGATGAAGGTGAGCTGTGGGGTGCCTTGAGATGAAACCGAGGCGAGAAAAACTCTAACACCTTTATGCACACACACACACCCATCACATGCATGCGCACACACCCTAAAATATGATGAGACTTCTCTCCAATTTTAGGGATGATCTGTCCCCCGTTGCCTCGTTCATTTTTAATGCGATACTTAACAAGCTCTTAACAGAAGGTCTTGGCCATGGCTGCTTTTCATGTAAAAGCCCATCTGGACTCCGAGGTGTCTCTTTACACCTAAAGGCCAGCCTGCTTTCTGCCGTCTGTTTGACGAAGATCGTGTTTCCACTCTAATGGACTGCTTGAGCTAGGTGCTGTGAGACCTGAGAGGGGCTGCGGGCGGTTTGAGAAGGAGCGCTGTCTGCCTCCTCCATATTTGTCTTCATCCCCCCACACACTGATGCGGACAACATTCACACCCCTCACGGATATCGCAGTGCCAGGGGAGAAAGAGGAGAGGAACAAGTTGATAAGCATGTTTTTGGGACTATTACATAACAATAAGAGGATCTAAAGATTTGGTTATGAGTCAGACTTCGTTGTCTGTTAGATTTAAACTATAAAGACTGGGGGCATTTTTCTTCAAAAGCTGTGAAATAGGCCTCACAAATTGGTTCTTTGACTGCAGCTTAAATAAGCGGTATGCAATATCTGCAGCATTAAATTGAAAAGCAAAAATAAGTGCTGTTTTTAAACAGGTTATCAGCTAGTTCAAACACATAGTACTGCCCAAAATTCATGCCATTTGTTAAAGGAATAGTTCACCCAAAAATGAAACTTCTGTCATCATTTACTCACGCTCATGTCATACACTCACCTGTTCATATTAAGCGATCAAATGTCTTCAGACAATTTGGAGTAAACTGCTATGGATTCGTTTTATGATCTCTTTATTAACTTTTTGATGCATCAAAGTGGTAGTTGTGTAGACTGTCTGTGGAGGATGAGTAAATAAATAATAGTATTAAATAAAATGTATATATTATAGGACTGCACACTTAATCATATTTTAATTGTGATTATGATTTCTGCTTCTCATGATTTATTAAGCATACAAATATATGCCAATAGTTTTTCCAACATTGTATTTATCCGATTTTTTATTTTTTTATTTGGCATTGGCGTTATACAGTGGGGCAAAAAAGTATTTAGTCAGCCACCAATTTGTGCAAGTTCTCCCACTTAAAAAGATGAGAGAGGCCTGTAATTTTCATCATAGGTATACCTCAACTATGAGAGACAAAATGAGAGAAAAAAATCCAGAAAATCACATTGTAGGATTTTTAAAGAATTAATTGGTAAATTCATCTGTAAAATAAGTATTTGGTCACCTAAAAAAAGGGAAAAAAAATTTCTCTCACAGACCTGTAACTTCTTCTCTAAGAGGCTCCTCTGTCCTCCACTCGTTACCTGTATTAATGGCATCTGTTTGAACTTGTTATCAGTATAAAAGACACCTGTCCACAACCTCAAACAGTCACACTCCAACTCCACCATGGCCAAGACCAAAGAGCTGTCAAAGGACACCAGAAACAAAATTGTAGACCTGCACCAGGCTGGGAAGACTGAATCTGCAATAGGTAAGCAGCTTGGTGTGAAGAAATCAACTGTGGGAGCAATTATTAGAAAATGGAAGACATACAAGTCCACTGATAATCTCCCTCGATCTGGGTCTCCACGCAAGATCTCACCCCGTGGGGTCAAAATTGATCACAAGAACTGTGAGCAAAAATACCAGAACCACACGGGGGGACCTAGTGAATGACCTGCAGAGAGCTGGGACCAAAGTAACAAAGGCTACCATCAGTAACACACTGCGCCGCCAGGGACTCAAATCCTGCAGTGCCAGACGTGTCCCCCTGCGTAAGCCAGTACATGTCCAGGCCCATCTGAAGTTTGTTAGAGAGCATTTGGATGATCCAGAAGAGGATTGGGAGAATGTCATTATGGTCAGATGAAACCAAAATAGAACTTTTGGTAAAAACTCAACTTGTCGTGATTGGAGGAGAAAGAATGCTGAGTTGCATCCAAAGAACCATACCTACTGTGAAGCATGGGGGGGAAACATCATGCTTTGGGGCTGTTTACTGCAAAGGGACCAGGACGACTGATCAGTGTAAACGAAAGAATGAATGGAGCCATGTATCGTGAGATTTTGAGTGAAAACCTCCTTCCATCAGCAAGGGCAGTGAAGATGAAACGTGGCTGGGTCTTTCAGAATGACAATGATCCCAAACACACCGCCCGGCAACGAAGGAGTGGCTTCGTAAGAAACATTTCAAGGTCCTGGAGTGGCCTAGCAGTCTCCAGATCTCAACCCCATAGAAAAACTTTGGAGGGAGTTGAAAATCCGTGTTGCCCAGCGACGGCCCCAAAACATTACTGCTCTAGAGGAAATCTGCATGGAGGAATGGGCCAAATAAAAAAATACCAGCAACAGTGTGTGAAAACTTACAGAAAACGTTTGACCTCTGTCATTTGCCAACAAAGGGTATATAACAAAGTATTGAGATGAAATTTTGTTATTGACCAAATATTATTTTCCACCATAATTTGCAAATATATTCTTTAAAAATCCTACAATGTGATAATCTCATTTTGTCTCTCATAGTTGAGGAAACACTCTGATGAAAAATACAGGCCTCTCTCATCTTTTTAAGTAGGACAACTTGCACAATTGGTGGCTGACTAAAAACTTTTTTTCCCCACTGTATAAGGATTGTGGACGAAGCTATAGAGGGCTTCGTGGTTCAAATTTTGTACATTTTAAAGTTAAATTGTTCTATCTAATGTACTTTGAGAGTTCAAAATTAAGAGCTTCAACCCATGTTCTTAACTAAGAAAACAAGTCAGAAAAAATCTGTGAATTGACTTATACCTGAACTTTAAATGGGACTCAACCCTCTTTTTATATGTGATATACTGTCTGTCTAAATTATATTCACACTGGTGTTTTAGGAAGCCAAAAAAATTAGAATATAATAACAACAATTTTATATTATTGTTATTCCTATGGCAGTAATATCCATATTATTGTAAAACAATTGCACTGTAAAATAAATGAAAATTATTATTTTATAGGTATATTATTTTTGCTTTACACTACATTGGGGAAATTACAATACTTCTTTCCTAATTTCTGCACTTGAAAGAAATATTTAGAATTTGGACTACAGCAACTTTACTCATTTAAACCGCTAGCTGTCAGCAATTCATACTGCACTTTTAAGATTTTATTTTGACGGAAACCACAGTAGAGCGTTTATTTTGAAGAAAAACTCCAGCTTCAGTAAAAACAGGCTTACAAAAACACGTCTCACTACAAATCTAGTGAAATGCTGCAATCATCTGCCGTGAAAATAAAGCATAAACTGGTGGGCGTTGCGTTCCCAAATGTGCGCTAAACTCACAGCACATACAATAAATGAGTTCACAGCATTCACTGTGAACTGAGCCCTTCTGAGGCACAGAAAACTCCGGATCATGAGCTGATCGTCTGAACGAAGTCCATGCTTCACTTTGAAACGCGCAAAAAAAAAAACATACTTGATGAAGGGATTAAGCCATATTGTGCTTTTGGTTTTATTTCATTTGACAGATGGAAGCTGCACAATGCACAACTTTAAAGACCTTTAAAAACTACACTTTTTGCCCAGAAGACCTATCGTTTTAATACTAAAACTAAATTTTAATATATAAATATGAAATAATGTATAAAAATGTTATGTATATGTACAGTTAAAATTTACAGAATTTGCAATTTATTAGGTTCCCTCACTTGATTCCAATTGGCATACAAATGAAATTAATTATTTTAAGTAATTAATTTACTGCATTATCAAAAATAGCCATTTGCTGCATGGTTATGTAACATTTTGGGTTTTGTATTCTGGCAAAAATGTGTCATATATCAATATACTGTTACTGTGCTGTTACTTGTAATCATACAAGCTTTACTGTACTGTTAATTAAAAAAGACATTTGTCCATAGTGCCAACGTATCAGTGCCGTTTTGATAAATACACGAGTTTATGGGCTACATCATTAAACAGCCTGAACCTTCTCTTTGTGATGCTGTTCAAGGACACAGCACTTCTCTGAAAGGGAGAAAGTGTACACTAGGGCTTGACAAGCTTTTAGCGAGTGTCATATTGAGCCATGGTTTTAATCTGCCCTTGATGTTTGTCCATCTCATTGCTTTCCCCCTACGGTTTCATTTTCAAAAGCCTGCACTATCACAGAGAAGTTTCAAAACATGTCAGCACTACGTTTCTTTCTCTCGCTCTGACCCAAACCCACAGGGACGATCTGAAATGTAATCTGCGACTGTTTCTCTTAGGTGGGACGTGTCTACCCTCAAGCGGTGTACTTTCCGATCCGAACCCTGTACCTGACGCTGAAAATCGAGCAGAGGGAGCGCTACAAGAGCGGTATGACTGGAGTTTTTTCACACAAAGTCCTACAAGAGTCAACATTTTCCTTCATGTGCTATCATTTCTGTTTCCCCCAGATTCTGGCCAGCAGCAGCCCAGTTCGGCGGCTGCCCAGACCCACTCAGCGTCCGACCCGGGTCCCATCCGTGCCACTGCTCCCATGTGGCGCTGCAGCCGGATCATGCACATGCAGCGTGAGCTCCACCCCACCCTGCTCTCCTCTCTGGAGGGCATCGTGGACCAGATGGTCTGGTTCAGAGAGAACTGGCATGAGGAGGTGAGCGGTTTCATGTGTTAAAGCGAGTGTTTTTGTATTCCAGAAGCGAGTGGCTACCTCTTAAAGCACATCAGCCCTTAGCGCAAGTTAAACATGACATGAATGCGTTTTCTGTCCAGTTTGCTTACGTTCTTTAGTCTAACACTGCATGCTCTCGTACACGTAGCTGTTTTCAGAGGGCCAGCTGAGCAGATGAAAGCTGACAGAGGGGAACGATTGGGGCTCAGTGAGGCTGAAAAGTGGTTTTGCAGCGCAGGTGGACATTGGCGCTCCAGTGCTAATCGGGCTTTGGCGAGGGGCTCGCCGTGATTGATGGGTGAGGGGAGTGTAGACCGAACGTGGGGAGATTGGATTGCCGTGACAGGGCTGATGCGGTGATGCATCGAGACTGGACAGGGACGCAAGAGCCCCGTTCCTGTGGGACACTCGGGACGGGAAAGGGCGAGGAAAGAAAGTTTAGCAAGGAGAACTGGAGGATGAAAGAAATTGGCATTGAGAGAGCTCAGTGAAGTAAAACGTTGGTTTAATTTTCCAGACATTGATGAAGTGTAGTCCCAGTCTAAATTAGTCTGTTAATGGCGATCTTCTTCTCTTGAAGTCTAAGCTTAATCTCTGCAGCAGAGACCGGTAGAGGCGGGCTTTTACAGATCTCTCTGGTGAACATCTTTGCCTCTGAAGGATTTTTAGTATTATCAAAATGGCAAATTGGATTGAATATGTGGGAATGGTGTTATCCTTCATGGTAAATTGATAAAGACTCGTTAACCATTCATCCTCGTCTCTTGGTTTCTCATTTTTCCCCTCATTTCCTTCCACAGGTCCTGCGGCAGCTCCAGCAAGGGCTGGCAAAATGCTACTCGGTGGCATTCGAAAAGAGCGGAGCTGTGTCTGATGCTAAAATCACTCCACATACGCTCAACTTTGTAAAAAAGCTGGTCAGCACGTTCGGCGTGGGCCTGGAGAATGTCTCTAATGTGTCCACTATGTTCTCAAGCGCTGCCTCAGAGTCCCTGGCCCGGCGAGCTCAAGCCACCGCTCAAGATCCTGTGTTCCAGAAGATGAAGGGCCAGTTCACCACAGGTCAGAATATTCACAATTTCTGTGCAAATTGTTCTACATGGAAAATATGTCTTTCAGTTAAATTATATTTTTCCAGCTGTAGTTTATTGAAATGCAGCTTTCTCCACATCTGAAGCTAACATAATAAGCTAACATTATCATACTGTGTGTTCCAACAGAAATAACAGGGAAATAAAATTTTTTATAAAAAAGTGGAAATTTCAATAGTCAATATCAATCAATTATTAAAATATTTCTATAGAATTATTTTTAGAATGAGTGTTCATGCTTTGTTTTCATTTTATTTTAGCTTGTGCTTCTTTTAATTTTAATATTTCTATATAGCTTTGTTTATTTTTTTGTTTTTAGTTTTTTTTAGCAAATTAACTTGAACTTATTCAATTCTATGTCATGGCAACAAGTTTTTTTTGTTTTTGCAGAATATAGCAGAAAATTATTTTTTATTTATTTTAGTTTAATAACATTAGTCAATATACATTTTTCTTATCATTCTGATATCTATGAAATTATTTTTAAAAAATTATTATCCTATGAAAAATCATGGAATTAATTGGTTAAATTATGGGAATCCTCATCATAGCTGGATTTTCATGGTCCAATCAAATCTCAATCTCAAAATTAAACCCTACATTTGTTATTTTACTCTGAAATGTCACATTATGCAGGGCTTAAGGTTCTCCGGCACCATGCCGGATCTCCGGCATGTGGCGTTTGGCTGCGGGAAAAAAAGATAGTCGTCCTACATTTAAAAACACTTGTTGATATCACTTTCGAGTTCATGAGTTCGCCTACCAATGTATGAGAGGAACACAGCTTTCACTCTCAACCAAACTAACATTACTAGCCAATCAGAATGTTTTGCTCTTATAAACACGAGACGCACATAATCGTATTCAATTGCAGAGTCACAGCTTATGAATGAATGAGAAGCCTGGGTCTCGAGCGCAACACATTAAAAAAAGCTGTGAGGCGCAACAGTCAAAGATTTCCATCTAGCGTCATATTTACATAGAAAAGCTGTTTAAAAAGCAGCGGAGCTTTGTAAACAGCTCAGAGTAATCATGTCATCTCCATAAGAACGATATGATTGCCAGAATGCGTTTACCTGTATTTTTGAAAAGGTACTAAACTCTTCCTCTGCATATGCGGTGAGTTTGGGTAGCTTAACATTCATCTGAGAAAACATACTTGATTTGTAATGCAAGTCATTTAAACCTATGCCAACACAGGGGAATACATCAACATATTTCTAAATATGCAATTTATTGTATATCGCGATTTCAAAATAAGTTTCTGACTTTGCATGTGGCCAAATATTAAAATTAAATAGATTTAAACATCGTTGAATCACATGAAACATCACCAGGCCGTTGGCGCCCTCTGCAGGTATTTGTTATAATATAGGCATATTACATTATGTATTTAACAGTGTTGTTCAATAAAACCAAAAATAATTGGTTTTGATTGGCCAATTATTATTGCCTCATTGTTAATTTATATAAATAGTCATACTAAAGCCTGTTTTTCCACTTAGTTCTATTTATATTACTAAAAAACATTAGATTACTCACATGTCAAAATAATCAGTAGATTACTTTATTAGCAAAATAATCATTAGTTAAGCCCTAGATTAGTTCAAACATTTCAAAATACAACTGCATTGTTTTACTTTTTGTGATTAAAAGACAAATATTTTGTCATTTGAAAATTTCTTAAAGTATTAAAACATTGTCTCGAGCTAAGTGTATTGTCACACCCCTAGAGTCTATGAGTGTGATAAAGCTCAATTTTCCAAGTGTATGACATTTTCTTCATGTCACTGAAGAAAGAGGTCACTTTCATTTTTCAGGTCAATCATATATTCATGAAAAAAATCAGTTTAAATAAGGAAAGCAATATCTTTGGCATAGTATCCTTTCAAATGTTAAAGTTGCCACAGTCATTGCATTCTTTGCATGTGCTGCACTTTATTTGTACCATTTTGTTTTATTAGTATGTTTATTAGAATTTGAAAGATAATAACAATATTGATTGATAAGTGAGATCTGATTTTAGTCCTTGAAAACCAAAAAAGTAGTGCAAGTCCTTGAAAGTCCTGGAATTTTATTTAGCAATATCTGTACGAACCCTGTTTAAGTTACCAGTTCTTGGACCATTTTAATGTTTTTGCTGTTGTTAATTGAACTGAACTGTAGTTTTCTGTAGTAAACTGTCGTTGTATATTTCCTATTTTATATTAATTTCCTAGTATTTAATTTACCATTATTTCTTTTGAACAAAATAATTTCAGAAATGTCATGTTTTAGATTGTAGGTCATCTTGTACCCTGTCAAGGACAAAGCTAACCAGCTAAACTTAATATCAAAAGCATCCTAAATGTTACATGTGTTTGCACCATATTGTAGTGAGTAAACTTTCTTGGTATTGCTGTTTCAAATATCCCACCATAATCTGTAGTCTGAGCCTGTCAAGGGCTAATGGCAACAGCAGATACCGTTACTAGTTAGTTTCAAGGAAAATCATTCAAATAATAATCAAATAATTTTTTGCCAAATAACCCTGTGTATGTGTCTGCCCCCGCAACCCCCAACCCCCGGAAAAAAGTTCAGGATTTTTTTTTTGCTTTAACCCCTGTGATTATAAAAGTTTAGTTAATTGCGAATGCTCTTTCCTGTTGTCTTCAAATGTAGTTTAATTTGATTTAACACAAAAGCACAGATAAAATAATTCAAGTGAACTGAGAATGAGCTGTCACACATGGACTTCTCTCAGAAGTGTCGACAGAAGTCTAACTTGCAGGCAGCGCACTTGTAGGATCACATCCCCTGTGCACAATTACACATGCTCTCACTCTCGTCTCTGTTCTGCATAACCACTTCAGCTCAGAGTTAACCACAGGCCTCTCCACCAGACCGACTCAGAGAATTATTGGCTCTGTGAACCATGTGATTAGATTTAATGGGAAGATGACTATGGGCAGAACCATGTGTGCGTATATCAAGGTGCTGTTGACTGTAAAGAAATTACACAGCTTTAGGTAAACATGTTTACCAAAAAACACTACACATGCCTATTATGTGTAGATTGGTTTAAAAAAAATTTGGGGGCAAAATGTTTTGTATTTAATTTTTTCTTTTTATTATTATTATTATTAGTTTAATCAGGTAAAGGGGAAAGTGTGTAATTTCCGTTACTTCTGGTACCAGGTGAAATTGCAAACATATTTGTGCCCAAATGCTCCACCTGTCTTCCTGCATGCCAAACCATTTTCCCAGTGTTTCCGAGTTGTTTGGCACATTTCTATGTATGTACCTTTAAATCATAGTCTGCTTTTTTTTCCTTTTTTTTTTTTTGTTTTTAAAGAAGGGAAACCTATGCTGATTTTTTTTTCTTGACTTTACATTTAAATCCCAAATGTCCTTCCCCAAGATGTTTGTTTAAATCTCTCTGCGTCGGGGAGAACTTGGCACGGCTCTTTCCTGAGGCTAGTTTTGTAAAATGGTATGACAATAACCTTCCAGTACCCCCGGTGTAGACCTGGCTCTCAGAAAGCAGAGCATGTGTGAGTCGAGGCGTATGTTAAAACAAACTCCCCCTCAGCTGTCCTCTGCTCAGGAGAGCAGAATGTTTATACTTCCCTTCCCTGTCCACCTACAGTCTCTACACCTCAGTAAACTTTGAATCCTGGAGCTAGTGCTCTCGTTTGCTTCATATGAAGCTCTATCCGGAGGCCTGTGTGTGTGTTCATGGCCTTAGAGGACTGTTAATGTTGTAAGTGTGTAAAACAGATGTTGTGGTGCCAGCTGTCTCTGGGCAGTGAGGCGTGGCCATCGCGCCCTGAACCTTCTCTGCCCGTCTGAAATAGTGTGCTACTGGGAATGAGTTTTGGAGGGGAACCAGCAAAGCGCAAAGCCTGCTTCGTTCCCTGTATCCTTCTTTCCCCTTCCTTAGGGGTTTCTCCTCCCAAGCTCTCCATTCCAACGCACATGTCCAAAAAACACATACTCCAGCACCATTTGTCAAGAATCCTTTAATTCAATCACAATCAAGCCATGAGCAAATGTTATTGTTTATCAAATGTGACCTTCCCCCAAAAAAAGAATGCTCTCTAAAGGTTATTTGACCATATTAAGATTAATTTAAAGGTACAATATGTACATTTTCGCCACTAGAGGTTTTTCAAAACTGTAACAAAGGCGAAGCTTGATGACGCTATGAAGGAGGATGTTCATGGATGAGGTAATGAATTAATTTTTTATTACCTGTGTACCTTCTACGGTTATTCAAACAGTGAATAAATTATACAGAGGAAGCAAGTAAAGGAACATTTACATTGACAAATAACATTATGACTGACTTCAGTCTAGCACGAGTTTAAGCACTCTCAAAAAACTCTCCTTATAATCAGTGAAGCTGTCTATACACGGTTTGATGAATGAATCTCTTACATCATACATACATCTGCACTTTGTTGCTTATGATGAGAGAATTCGCGTGAGAGATGAATTCAGTCAGCAAAGTGCGTGCAGTGAACAAAAAACTCATCTGAACGCCTCTGATTGGCCATTGCATTCATAAGCTGAACAGACTCGTGTGTGATTGGTTATAATGCGCAACACTGTAAAACCGCGTAAAAAAAATCATGGAGCAACATTGAGCAGATCTAAGTTTAATGCTGCGGTCAACACATTTCATTTTCATTTCACTGTACAGCAGCATTTTTGTCCAAGTGTTGCCATAGTTTCTACTGGAAACTGAGTATAGTGCGGATATTATGTCATTGATCAGCAACAATGACCAGGGACGAGCCATTATTTATTTACAAATCCTTGGGAACTTTTGGGATAACGTAAGTACACAACTGCATGTAATATATCACACTATGCAAGTAGTCCCATCCACGAGATGGGATTCAAACTCGGGATGCCCACAGCGCTACATGTCAGCGCGCTGCCCACAGGGCTATCGGAGCCGACATGGGACACCAACATTGACTCTATGTCTCATTCTATTTCCGATGTGCTCCACATGTTTGCGCTACTTCCAACAACAGTACAAATGGATGTATGCATTCAGCTGTTGCAGCGCAACGTGATGCGACTGTGAAAGCTGAGACTTTATAATGAGTAAAACAAACACACAAAAAAAATTTTCATAGCTGCATGAGTCTTTGCGATTTTTTTATTCAAAACACTGAAGTCATAATTCCATTTCTACTTATTTTAATATTCTTTTAGGTATTTTATAAAAAAAAAATAGTAACAGATAAATTTGCTTAAATTGTCTACATTTTTTGTTTGTGTGGAATATAGTACTGGGAAATAATACTAGTAATAGTACTGTGAGATAGTACTAGTTGTGTTAATATTTCTGAAACGTGTGTTTTAGCGGTGCAGGGTTATGCTGTTCTCAAGCGTCGCTGTCTGCATTGATCTAAAGCGAGAGCATGTCTGCGGGGCCGAGGCTGTTTCAGGGCTCCTGTTGTGCTGTACACTGTGTTCACTCAGGCATTTCAGTGATGGAATTTAAAGTAGAGAATTCACCGGAGACTGCTGCACAGCGAGCAGCGCGGGCAGACGGCCGATGGGGAGGGGGGGGGGGTGGGTGAGGGGATATTTTGAGTGCTGGGCCACCTCCACGCCAAGCATTATTAGGTGCAGGAAACTTCGCCGTCGGTGTATCTCATCACAGGTCAGAGGGCAAGACACGTTTCCACAGCAGCGGGGAGCTCAAATCCCTCTACAGTTGAGCTGATCCTGGGTCAGTGAGAAAGCTGAAACTGAGCGCACCATACTACCCATCCATATTTCGAACCCACAAAGGTGTTACATTTATCAGAGAAGAACCATGCTGCCCAGGAGGCACCGTTATCTGAAAAACCCCTCGCTTCAGGGCACCGCCGCTACAGGGGATTGTCTGTTAATTTTTTTCTAAATTGATTACACCAAGTCGACCGCTGTGCGTAGCCGTGCTTTTCAAGTCAACTCTCTTTTTTTTTTTAATGCTCACTGGTCATTAAACACCTAAACAGTCTTAAAGTCTTTCAGAGAGAGTCGGATTGGCTGAGATTACAGAGCGTGTCTGATTTTAGAAGACAACTTCTAATTCGGGGCCTGGAAATGGGTGGGAGCTGCGTTGCTCATGGCAGTTCACTGCTAATCAAAATGTCATACGGGACATTGATGATATTGTGAGTGTCATGCAAGCAGCGAGAGTTCCTTAAATGGCCTTTCATTATGTGTGGCGGCCACATCTCACTGGCTTTGACATGAGTGGCAGCTCATTGCAAGATGCTTTTGAATTAAAGCCTCTTCTGCCAAAGCCTTAATTATACGAAGAGATTTTTTTCTCAAGGGTGGTTTTCCTCTTAAATGTATGAAATTAAATGCCAAGCCGTTTCTGTATCTGCGGCATGTGGTATTATTAATGTAGCACAACAGAAGAATGAAAGTGGAGCAGCTTTTAGCCTATTTGATAAAGACGTTCTGGCCCGGAGGTTGTCTCTAAAATTGGGAACGTGGCTTGCATTCCGACCATACCTTTTGTGTCTGCTCTCTAACTTAATGCGCAATGTCATTTAGAAGTTGCATTGAGCAGTTAATCCTTTTTTCCCTCCTTATGAACCTTGATGTTATCAGCACCTTCACGTCGCAAGGGAGACCTGGGAGGAAGTGCACCACTTCTGTTTCCCTGATCCAAAGATAACGTCTCCTCTCTCAGTCTCTTTCACACTATCTCTCAGTTTTACGCCACGTCTACCTCTTTCACACATCCGGAGTCTTTTCCATTTGTTCTTTTGCAGTGTTGTTGTTTTTTTTTCTCAGCTACCTATCTGTTCTTCTGGTTTACCTTGCCCTGTCACTCTTTCCGTTCGCAGATTTTGACTTCAGCGTTCCCGGCTCCATGAAGCTGCACAATCTCATTTCAAAGCTGAAGAAGTGGATCAAGATTCTGGAAGCCAAGACGAAGCAAATGCCAAAGTTCTTCCTGATTGAGGAGAAATGCCGTTTCCTTAGCAACTTCTCGGCCCAGACTGCTGAAGTTGAGATTCCGGGAGAATTCCTCATGCCTAAGCCCACACACTATTACATCAAGATTGCCAGGTAACAATCGATACACACTAGGGATGGAGTTGCTCTGGTCGACTGATCATCTAGTGATCTAGTAACGGACTAGTCAATCTGTCTCACGGAAGGCATGAATAATTAAGTTTTGGTTATACTTGACACATTTTGCCACTAAAATATCAAAACCTATTAAAAAATATTTAAAAAAATTAAGTCAGTCAAATTAATCTTCCTTACTAATCATCTAGTCAACCTTACTAATCATCTAGTCATTCAACAACTGACTAGTTGCTCCGTCTTAAGTAAGTCATGAATAATTAGTTTAGTTTTATTAGTTTGATCTGACACATTTTCCCAAAATATAGCAAACTGTAAATCTAAAAAAAAAAAACTAGTCAGACCCACTAATCATCTAGTTTACTGACAAGATACTGGATTATATTTTATTTCTATATGTATTTTTATTAAAAAAAACAAAAAAAACAAACCTACATTTTATTATTAAGGTTTTCCTTTAAAACAAATTAGATGATTAGTCATTCAGGCAGCCCACAGCTCAATCTTAAATATGTAGCTTCATGTCCCTAACACATAAACTTGAACACGTAGGTCGTTTTTGATTGAACTTTTTTTTCCCCCTTTTTTTTTCTCCCCTTGGAGCTCTAAGCTAGACTCCAGCTGAGACCTTAATTCATAGTGATTACTTCATCACTTACCCATCATTCTCTGCCTCACCACCCTCTTACTCTACCTCCTAAGGTTCATGCCCAGGGTGGAGATTGTTCAAAAGCACAACACAGCTGCCCGACGTCTCTACATCCGCGGGCACAATGGCAAGATCTATCCGTACTTGGTGATGAATGACGCATGTCTGACAGAGTCCCGCAGAGAGGAGCGCGTGTTGCAACTCTTGCGGCTACTCAACCCCTGCCTGGAGAAGAGGAAAGAGACCACCAAGAGACACCTCTTTTTCACAGGTACTGCAGCAACCCCAGATCACACAGAAATGTTCACGCTCCCCTGAAATAGCACTGACTACATCTATTTATGTCAGTCTTTTGGACAAGACCTTCCATTTTCATGACCAATAAATTTTTTAAGTCTATTTCTAAAATAAGTAATGAACCCGCACACTGTCAATACTTGCTAATTCTTAAACTTTATTCATCACACGCAACATTTCGGTCCACCGACCTTCATCAGGCAAATGTGCCGAAATGACCGAAACATTGCGTGTGATAAATAAAGTTTAAGAATTAGCAAGTGATAGTGTGGGGGTTCGTTACTTGTTTTCGATTCAACTGTTTGTTTGATTTTGTTCCCATACACCTATCGTCGTTTCAGGTGTGCTGAGTTTACGTTGATTAAGCCTATTTCTAGAAAAAGTTAAATCATATTAAATTATTGTAAAACATATAAAGAATAAAATATAAATACATTGTTTGTTTATATATATATATAATATATATATATATATATATATAATATATATATATTATATATATATACAAGTAGAATAAAAAAATCTTTCCATTCTCTAGTTGTCTTTTTAATTTTGGCATGCATGTGTTCTGAGCTGCCCCATTTGAATGCTGTCCATTTGCTCTGAGTGCTGGATTCAATGGCCTAGTTGCTCTCAGACAGATTGGGGGAGATGGAGAATAGAGGAGAAGAAAAAGAGGCAAGATTGAGGTGAAAGTAAGTACAGAAAATCTATGTAGTGGTAACAGAAGAAGAAGAAAGAGAGGGGACTGGAGCAGAATGAATAAAAATGAGGTTGCTCTTCTCCCTGTGGAGACTGAGGGAGGAAGATCTAAATTGTCTTTCTTGTGATAGACACATGAAAGATGAAACCCTATCAGTTCAGAGGTCAAGGGTGCCACATTTGAGCTTTCTCTGAAACATTTTGTCTGTTCTCTTTTTTTTTTTTTTTACTGCAAAGAAAAGAGGCTGATTTTATGCTGCAGTGCAATTAATAATCATTAAGTAACATTAGGGATGTTTGTGTACGTATTCTATTTTTATCATTCATTAATGCCTTTCACTGAAGTCATTTATTAGATGTGTGTGAGAGGCTCCCAGTGGTCGTGTGACATGCTTTTCTTTTTACTCCCTCACAGGTGTTTTTGGGGCCTCTCACAGCTGTTAATGTGTCTTGTTTAAAAATCACTATGTTAATAAAATGATTGTATAAACGGGGATAAAATGTTTAGAAGTATTTTAGGTGATGAGGTCGTATTTCAGGTTAACCGCCTTTTATCAAAGCCAAATAGATGCTTTTCAAAGAGAATTTTTGAATATCAGCTGAAATAGTCAGTGGGATTTGTGTAGAGTAAAGTACATCCTCTTTAAATCTGTTCTCTTCTCAGTCCCAAGGGTGGTGGCGGTGTCTCCTCAAATGCGGTTAGTGGAGGACAATCCATCGTCTCTGTCTCTGGTGGAAATCTACAAGCAGCGTTGTGCTAAGAAGGGCATTGAGCATGACAACCCTATTTCCCGCTATTATGACCGACTTGCGACTGTTCAGGCTAGAGGAACCCAAGCCAGCCATCAGGTATGCTGGGAATAATATGAGAAAGCATTTCAAGAAATTTTTTTTTTTTTTTTTAAAGTTTTTTTTAAATATATACTCTTGTTATTTTTTTCTACATATTTATATCTGTGTTATTTTTGCTTTTAATTTTGGGGGAAAATTAACTGGGCATTTACCCTAATATGCAGTAGAGTAAATTAACCATTAAAATAGCTTTTCTTTCATTTGAACTATAATATATATTTTTGTCCATGTTTTAAGGTCCTGCGAGACATTCTGAAGGAGGTCCAGGGCAACATGGTTCCTCGTAGCATGTTGAAGGAGTGGGCGCTACACACCTTCCCCAACGCCACAGACTACTGGACCTTCCGCAAAATGTTCACCATCCAGCTTGCTCTTATCGGCCTGGCTGAGTTCATGCTGCACCTGAACCGTCTCAACCCAGAGATGCTGCAGATCGCACAGGTACCTGAATGACTTGACGTCATGGAACTAATACTAGCCCTCTTTCATCAAATATACATGTATCCAAGTCCAAAGCAGTTTGTTGGGTTATCACACATTTCAGTTTTTGATGGCCACTCTCCAGCTGTCTTTATGATTCTTTGTCATCTAGTACAGTATCGGATGAGTGCAGGTCCATAGAGTCTTTTATTATAAATGATTGTCAAACGAGTAACTCGTCCTGTGATTCTAATCTGCAGTTTTCTGACAGGCAGAGGAATGGGCTGCTAAGTGGGTATAGTAAGCCCCCTTGCTGCAGGTTCCACTCTACAGATCTCATTAGGCACTAGGAGATTACCACGGCAGGCAGAGAGGACAAGCAGATATGTGCTGTCTTTGTCTCTCGCTCTCTCAATAACGCACTCACAAACCATCATGCATTTCCCTGGTGTATCACTTCCAGTCCGTTTGACTTCAGATATCGAGTTTGGTCCTGTGCAGGCTCTAAATATTGAGCTTGAATCCTGTTTTAACACTGTTATTGTGCTTGGAGGAGCTTAACAATATTTGAGTGACATTTCATCATTATTAAACTAATATACATCTTGTAGACAACTACAGAATCTCTGATCTCGCCCAAAACACTAGAAATTAGGGGTGTAACAGTACACGTATTCGTACCAAAAATTTTTGGTACGCATGTACCAAGAACACGAACAAATACAGCATTGTTTCAACTACTGCATGAGTGAAACTTCTTGGAAACTTCCAGTTTTATATATTGTTACTTTTGATTAGAAATAAAGTCTCATCTTTAAAATTGTCCAAATTTTTTTTCAGGAAATTCAAACAAAAAATGCAGTTTTGACGCTCTTTGATGTGGCGTGACAGATCACTGTTTAAACTCCTCAAACGACACCTCAGAGCAATCAGTTCTTTACTACTAGTTTTAATGCGAAATAAACATAAATGAACATGTAATTGCTCAATCTGTGTTTCAACCATGGAAAGACGTCAAAACAGAATGTCACGTAGGGTTTCATTTACCTCAGGCCATCAGTGTCCACAGCTCGTTACTTTGCTAGAGAAATTAAGTCTAGAGAAGAGCATTTGGCGAAATATTAGACTATATACTCATATTTTACTTAACCTGTTAGTGATGTCTTAGTTATTTAATGTATGTTTAAAAAAACTGTTCTGAAACAAGTTATGACAGCCACTGTGTAAATGAATATATTTCAACAACAAATAGAAATTTTATAATTTAGAAGTTAATTTAAAAACAATTCACATGTTTGCATACAATTTTTTAATTTGAGTGTTGATTATTATAGTTAAAAATAAATAGTAATTAAATTTAAGTTCAGGATCTGTTGTTAATTGTAACCTATAGTAATGTAAAAGGGCTCCTTATAGTTTAGAGCATCAGCTGAGGTCGATTTTTTTTATCCCTAAGAAAATTTGAATTATAATTGTATTTATTTCAAGAAAGAGCATTTTGTTCAGTAAACCACTGTTTAGCTATTTATTTTTAGTTTTTTTCACCATGCTGTACCGTGAAGTCAAAACCAAGGTACTTACCGAACCGTCATGTTTGTGTACCGTTACACCCCTACTGGAAATGGTAATCTTGAAAACATTAGTTATTTGAAATAATTCATTGGTAAAAAAAAACGACGCTCTAAATCAAGGGCATCAGAAGGCAAATGGAAGATTATATTTGTTCATATGCTGAAATGCTGACACAGACCACAGTGGGTGTAGGATCAATACATCCTCACATTTTTGTGGTCGGATGTCTACAACGCTATCCAGTTTTCCCAGAGTGCTATAGATTAGCTGTTGTCTGATGTTGGTCCCACTTGAGTCCCACATGAGCAAACAGGCTCCTTTCCCAAATTTGATTTTGCTTTGTTTCTCTGAATGGAAACTAACAACTTGGCACCACATGATACTCCCTCTCTCAAAGTTTGATACGTCTGCATACTGTAGTTTCTGGATGACAAGGTCAGATTTTCAAAGTTGAATTAGTTAACACCATCCTGATGTGTTGTTCCCCCAACAGGACACTGGAAAACTCAATGTATCGTACTTCCGCTTTGATATTAATGATGCCACTGGTGATTTGGATGCCAACCGGCCTGTCCCATTCAGGCTGACGCCCAACATCTCAGAGTTCCTGACCACAATCGGCGTATCTGGACCCCTCACGGCTTCTATGATAGCAGTAGCACGCTGCTTTGCTCAGCCTAACTTCAAGGTACGCTTTATGAGGAATGAGAATAATGACAAATGAGACTGCACTTTCAGTCTCCAGGGCTCTTGACCCACTCTAAACCTGTGTATCCTCTCAATCAGGTCGATGGCATCTTGAAAGCTGTTCTTAGGGATGAGATCATCGCATGGCATAAGAAGACGCAGGAGGACACATCCATGCCTCTGTCCTCAGCTGGACAACCTGAGAACATGGACAGCCAACAGCTGGTGTCTCTGGTCCAGAAAGCTGTGACTGCCATCATGACCCGCCTCCACAACTTGGCCCAGTTCGAGGGTGGTGAGAGTAAAGTAAATACACTAGTGGCAGCTGCCAACAGCTTGGACAACCTGTGCCGCATGGACCCCGCCTGGCACCCTTGGTTGTAGACAGGCATGTATAGAAACAAACTCTGGCAGATCACTGAGAAATGCGATACTGTGAAAGTGAATGTCAGAGTTGATGAATTTGTCCCACGAGTTTAAAAAACATAATGTGTTGAGTTAACAATCGGAAGGGGTTATATAATAAGGCACAAACTGTAATTTAAAAAAGAACAGGATAATACTTAAGATCTTTAGTATTCACTGTTATTCACAGGTAAGAGATACATGCAGCAATTAAAATCAGCTTTGTTTGGTTGGAGAGGGACTATTGTTTAACTGATGAGCTTAGTAAGGTGCTTTTGTTGAGACTGTCGTGTTTGCTAAAGTGTGACGGTACAAGACAGCCTTTAAGAAAATACTGTTTCCGCAGCCTTTTTTTGGCTCCACACTGGAAGAGGGTGCAGCAGCTATCCCAGCAGATGTTATGCAACTTCCATCAAGCTCTCCTTTTACGCCTCCGCCATTCTCTCTGACTGACGGCAGCCTTTTAAATTTAGTAATCTAATTTACATGAATCAACACTCGGCAATGTTCAGCTTGCTGTTACGTGTCAGTATGTCATTATTTAAAGTTATATGTGGGCATATTTTTTTTTACCCTTGTACATCATGTAAAAATGACATTGCATCTCTTAATTGCTGTGTACTTTTCTACAGGTTTGTGCAGTTTAAAGCCGTCATGTGTTACTGTCAACCATAGATTTTTGTTTTTTGCAAAATACTCTGGAAAGGCAAAGACCTGTGAGCCTTAAGACAGGGGTAGCTCTATATTTAGCTCATTTTTAGTTAATCATAGCACATACAGTTGTTACAGCTCAGTTTTTCAACTTTGCCTTTTTAGGAGTGTCCCAAAGCATTTGTATCTCACTGATACACCTAAAAGCATTTTTGTATACATTCTCCTCTTTTGTAAAGGTACATAATATTGTGCCAACCTATGGATAGTTACCTCTGCAATGTAAATATGCATTTTGTTTTAATAAAATGCTCTTTTTCAAGAAACAAATGTGGTTAAATGTGACGCGTCTCCTTGTGGGTGGTTGATTGAAGACCTCTTTCAGAAAGAATAACCTTGTCTCTTGCTGATTGTCTGAAGTACAAGAGAGGACCTGAGTGAGAGCATGCCGTGGAGCCGTTTGGGCAGGTCAGATCTCAGTCTGCTTTTCCTTCTTTATTACACCCCGTCAGTATATCTCACCAAGCGCCGTCTTCTCTGAGTTACACATGCTGTCAGCGCTGGCTTCAATCCCATAAACCATCGCTTCACCCTGTATGCTTGCACAGTGCAGGTACTTATCCTCCTTTCTCTGATCTCTCTCCAGCCTCTTTCTAACATCAGTCAGGGACCGTACGCTCCCACCTTTGTCCTCCTTTTGAGGTCCTTTGCTACCAAACAGTCCTGGGGGCTGATGTACAACTGCAATGTCTGAACATGAAAGAGCTGCGATATTTAACTCTGAATGTGAGAGATGTGTCAGGTTCTTGCTGTGGCTCGGAAGCCCCCGCCGCATTGCCCGTTGATGTCTAGACTGATAGCAGGAGGATGTGGGCAAACTGATTGATGGAAACCCTCAGGGAGAGCTGTGATTGGCAGACACATGGAGGACAAACAAACCACCGTTTCTTCTGCCAGCACATTGATGGAGTGAAGAAAATTTTCCTCGATGACCATCTATCTGTTAAAATTTTGAGTGATGTTCACAAGTCAAAAATGAATATGGAGTAATATTATTTAAAGGGGTCATACGATGCTGCTAAAAAGAACATTATTTTGTGTATTTGGTGTAATGAAATGTGTTTATGCGGTTTAAGGTAAAAAAAAACACATTATTTTCCACATATTGTACATTATTGTTTCTCCTCTATGCCCCGCGTTTCTGAAACGCATCAATTTTTACAAAGCTCATCGGTCTGAAAAAGCGAGGTGTGCTGTGATTGGCCAGCTATCCAGTGCATTGTGATTGGCCGAATACCGCAAGCGTGTGACGGAAATGCTACGCCCCTACCATACTGTGATGATGCCCTGTCAGGCCAGAGCGATGATTCAAAAACATTAAAACCATTATAACGAGGCATTCGTTGCATCCAGTGGTGACATAATTACTGATTATAATGACTTTTTTATACTGTCTTTTTACGCGTTGCGTTGAATCGCGCTGCGTACACGTAAAAACCTGTCTGCATTTGTGATCGGGAGAAAGAAAGAAATGACCAAACAACAAGCCCTACTATACACTGCCCAAAAAACTCGCTTTAAATATATAAAATATAAAAAAAAACGTCTTTGCAGTATTTGAGTCAAAACAGCCGGCATTGTAGTCTACTCTCCCAGGATCAGGAAACAGTCCTCCATAAAATGCACTACACACACTCTAATATTTGGTTTGAACTGTTCTGGAAAAGTGTTGTAAATACTACTTAACCACTGATTTCTAGTCGTGTCCATTTTTGGAAGGCCAAACAAATAGTTTAGCTTTCACAACGAAACACAACGTCACACACGGTGGCTAGAGTGAGCAGAGGCCGGGGGCTTGAGTGAGGAACGGCCGGCGGGCTAGAGTGAGCAGAGGTGGCGGATTTGACAAAGGAGCATCCAGAGAGCTTCGGCAACCACATGTGACGACCCAGGGCTGGACTCCGCTTCGTCCACGGTGAAAGCCGATCCGGCGATCCACAGCGCAAAGTTGTAGTATTTCCTCAGCAACCAGCACGGATCAGCTCCAGGCATGACGAAGCAGATATCGTCCTCTTTTGGAAGACAAAAACAAAGTAGTTTCGCTTTCACAAAAAAACACAGCGCCTTCATGACATGGCAGCAACAACAACAATACTACAGCAAGAATAAAATGTATGCCTTCTTGCGGTGAACATTTGGGCGGTGTTATGCTAATATTTCCACATAGTGATGTATATATGTGGGGGTGTGTTAGAACGAGCAGTTTTAGGTAGCCATGGCTGACTCTTAACTTTTATAAAAAAATATCTCTTTGGATTTGAGAATTTAGTCTTTGCAACTTTACAGATCTTCTTTATGCACCAAGAGCTTGTAACACTCCAAAGAGAAAGGAAAAATTTAAATTGCATATGACCCCTTTAATAAAAATTTTCAGTTATTAACCTTAAAGGTGAAGTGTTTAGATGTGTTTTTTTTTTTTAATTAAATTCAGTTGTTGATTAGATAGAGACAGGATGTGGTTTAAACCGACATCTCCAAGTAATTGGAGAAGTTCAGCATACATCAGAGAGAAGTTTGTTGTTTTACTGGAAAATTGAGTTATGAGTAATTCTTAGTTAAAAAAAAAATATAAATTAAATAAGTAAAAAATATTATTTAAAGACACAATTTTTTTTAGACAGACTTATTTCTGTTTTCTTTTTTTTTCTTTCTTTTTTTGCTGTGATGTATGAAAATAACTTTGATAATATATTGGGACTAATTTGGCCAAATTTTAGAATGGAAGTATGTCCAATTTAATCATTCGTGTGATATGGTGTCCGCTATAATTCCAACAAACACCAGTTGGAGTTGGTTTTACCCAAGGTTACTTGGCAAGTCCAATTATTTTTGAATTCAACTAGACAGTTACGGACCCCTTTCAGTCATTGGTGTGAAATCACAATATCCAAATAAATGAATTTTGAAGGGTCTTAGAGATCGTGACCTTGCTTCCTATTATGAGCTGACAGCTGCAGGCTTACGATAAAATATATGGGTACTAAACACTAAGCTGACATGAGCGAATGTGTCTGGAGGATGTGTCACCTATAAACCACAAACATAACCTTTTTTTTCACACCCTAGACAAATTACAGCATCCTGTGTGAGTCTTATCCTCGATCTAAACGAGTGTGCCTTGAACCGAAGAAAATGTCATTTAACGCCTCTACACAGGATTTGAATTGGGATTGTTTTTGCTGAATAGCAGAATTCTCATACAGTTGAGCAACCGCTATATTCTGCTGTTGCAAATTAATGGCAAAAGTTTTCAAGGTGATGCTCTGTGGCGCATTACCAGGTAAAAGTCATTTGAAGGAGCGCCACGTGCTAGTACCGAGAATGGCATATAGTCCTGTGATGCCCTTGGGCACCAACCCATTTGGAGGACCCCTCTTGAAAAATATCCAAAAAACAAGACAAAAAGTTGTAAATACAAGGAGATTCATGAGAAACTCAGCTCTGTCTGTAGTAGGGCTGTCCAATCCTACTCCTGGAGGGCCACTTTCCTGCAGAGTTCAGCTTTAACCCTGTAACCATGAAGCTGGTTTTAGATGTTTAATTAGTGTTCGAACTAAACTATTCAGGAAGGCAGCCTTCCAGGAGCAGGACTGGACAACCTTGATATACTGTAGACAAGAACTCCTCAGGTACATCTCAGTTAGCTTGTTTCCAGACGAGGCCCTGGGCATTTTGCCCCATTAGTATGGTCCGTAATTTGTCCTTGGAGCTTATGTAGAGTTAAGATGTTAGTATTTTGAGATTCAAGTCCATTGCAGTAACATTCATTCTTAAACCAAGAACAACAATTTGGTTTCACTGACCAGCTGCTTGGAGAGGTACATAAGGTGTCATTTTGTTTGGCGAGGCTAAACGATGCACTGCAAAGCTCTGAAATGAACCTCTGCTGAAGTATTAGCTTCATTACCTGAACTTTCCCAGCGCTCCTCCTGAGATCATTCTCTGCAGTTCCTCTGTCTTCGGGTGCTTGTCAGAAACACTTCACGTCCTAAACCAATTAACCAAGCTCTTCTCCGAGTGCCCTGATCTCCTGGCAGGCTGGGAGGAGAGGCTGTGGTGCGTCTTGACAGGACCTCCCCCCACTTCTCCTCCAAGTTCGCTGATTTAATTTGTTTGGTAATATGAGGATTGGCATGTTCAGCCCAGATTCACTACAAAGTGAAATTGGACAAGGGCATTGGAGCTTCAACATATAAAACTGTCTCACCTTGACAGCTGGCTGAGTGGACTGGGGATTGCCTGCAGAGATATCTGAAAGGACCACACACCAATCCTTCTGCCTCCATTGTAAGGATTCATGATACGACATCATGAAGCCATAACCCTATATGTAGGGAGGAATATAAAGACACTTTGTAAATCTCTAGATCATTTTGGTGGTTGAGCAGTGAACTTTCCCCAAATTGTCCAATACATACTACCTTCTTGTCCATCTGTCCATTGGTAAAGTAATCTACTGTGTTTACTTGTTTATCTCACTTTCTCCTCCATAAATATGTTTAGATGGAGGAATGCTGACACTACAGCTCAAGAAGATAATCAACTTACTCTTTCCAAATGTCAGTGAACATTACTTGAGTTGATTCCAGCCCGCCAGGTCCTCTAAGCTTCATCATAGATCATGTAACTTTGACTGATGTTATTGGATTCTTGTGGGAATTTTCATAATGGTGAGTATTTAAAGTTAATGTGTGTATTTTTTGTTTAAATACTTTCTCCTGCCCCAACTTAAAATGTAATAACAACAATAATAATAAATGATTCGTTGGAAGTTTTATTTCCCCAGAAAGTGTAAACAGTGGCGCTATTTGTTTGAGCATCCTGACCAGCCCAGCAACACACACTGACACAACCAATGGTGTGATTGTGGGGCGGGGCTATCATTTAGTTGACCAATAGCAAATGGGAGTATTCAGCTCTTTATTGAAAATAATCATTCTCTTTTAAATGTTGTTTGGTGTCACTAAAAGCACAAATAATTCACTTCACAGTTTCTTTTTTGTGTTTATATATCCTATTCAAAAAGGAAGTTTGGACATATCGAGGGGCTTGTCTTTTAATTTTTAAATAGCTAACAGGCTTAAGTTACATCACAGTTATGAATCATGATTTTCTACTTGCTAGTCAGGGAAGTGACATTCTCATCCTAGAGAGCATTTGATTGGATGAAATTCTGTGTAGTGCAGGATGAGTCATCAATATTCATGGTTCGTTTTCATGGAGGAGAAAGACTGAATGTTTAGGAGTACACTAGCATATAAAGCATATATAACAAGGACAAAGCAACAGTGAACTGATAAGGTAAAAAGAATTAGTTCGCAAATTTTTTGTGGTTATATTGTCCCCCCCCCCCCCCCCCCCCCCCCCATATTTATGCAATGCAAATTAAACTGTAATATCTAAACGATATTATCTAGCTGGTGGCTTAATTAGTTAAAGTACATTAAACTGAAACTCCATGTCTTTTAGTGCAGAAGCAGTACTGCAGACATTATTCCCAGACTCTGTCTAGTTGTCCTGAGAGACCTACACCAGGAGCATCTTAAGTTCGGTCATTTACACATTCCGTGAAGGGAGGAAGGTCATTAAGGTGTGTGTGTATGAGGTTCGCACTCAGGGAAGATAGCGTGATTCTCAGCAATCACAGCGCTCTGCAGGATAGACAGATCTTTTGGAGATCAGTTGGGGAGGACTTGCTATTTTTGTATGGTTTTCAGAGAATTAAGCTAATGGTGCGGGCGTTCAAGATGGGGCTTCGTTATACTTTATTCAGGCTTTCCATTATATGTCTAATATTTTATTCATAATGAAACATGCTATCTGTGACCAATCTGTATTAATGTCTATAATTGGAATGAAGTTATTAAAAACAATCGTCATGTCGCATCCCTTTTAACTGTCAAATTTATATTTGTAGAAGTAAACTTTAAAGTGGTCATATGATGTGATTTAAATTTTTTCTTTCTCTTTGGCGTGTTACAAGCTGTTGGGCATAGATAAGATCCCTGTAGTTGCAAAGACTAAAGTCTCAAAACAAAACAGATATTCTTTATCAAAGTTAAGACTATGCCACACCCCCCTAAAACGGCTCGTTCGAACACGCCACCACATATCTACCTCACTATGTGGGAATATTTGCATAATGCGCCCAAACATGCACGCAAAGAAAGAAGGCGTGGTTACAGTAACCGCAGTTAGTGTTGAAGCAGGCATGTCAGGGAGACGCTGTGTGTTTTTAGGTGAAAGTAAAAGCACTTTATTTGGCCTTCCGGAAGTAGATGCATTTAGGACTCTTTAAGAGGAATTACAACAGAACAGCAATGCATTTTAGGGACGACCGTTTCATGAACCTAGGAGAGGAGGGAATTCTGACTTTGCTATGACAATCTGAATCAGCTACTGTTTTGTTATTAGTTTAAGATTTGCTATTGACTGTTCAAATGCGCATCATTTTGTGATGTTTTGCGCATCGTGTGTGTGTGTGAAAGAGAGAGAGAGAGAGAAGAGAGAGACAGAGTCACATCAAGGGGAGCAAGCAGTCTTAACCGCGCTGTGTACTGACTCATTACTGGTCGGTCCCCTTTCGTGTTTGAACTGATGGTAAAACTAATGACATTCTTTACTGTCTTTACATTTATTTTGAGAGATGAAGCTCGCAATTATCGTAAGGGGCGTTACATTTCCAACGAGTGCTTGCGGTGTTCGGCCAATCACAATGCACTGGGTCAGCTGGCCAATCAGAGCAGACTGCGCTTGTCGGAAAGAGGGACTTTGTAGAAAACGGAGGGCGGGGCATAGAGGACCTACAATTAATGTACAGTATTTGAAAAATAAATGTGTTTTTTGAACATTAAAGCACATATTAGTCAACATATTCTGTTGCACCAAATGCACAAAATAATGGTCTTTAAAAAAGCATCATATGACCCCTTTAAAGTGTGTATTTCTGTCAAGTAGTGTAGTATTCTCAGCTTCATTTAACTCATTTCACCATTTTGTTTTCGTTTTTAATTCATTCCACAGACCTGACCAAACACCCCCCCCCCCCCCCTTAACATGTGGTGAAAAACATGGTGGCCTGCTTTAAATTTTTGCTATATGAATTTAGTTTGATGTTCATCTTCAATTCTTATATTGTTCAGAATGGCTGATCTTTTGTATGTTTCCAAACAAGCGATTTAATTTGGTTAAGCTATGATGAAATCCTGGTCTATTCTCTCTTAATGTTTTATGCTAAACACTGGAGCAGCTCTGGATGGGGCCAAATGGCTCTTTTCCTACATCCTGCTGTATCAGCAGCACAGCAGCATGTCGTCACCCGACCGACTGACGCTTCTGTATCCTGGGATTACAGTCTTAATGAAACATTCCCTGCACCATTTCTCTTTATGGCCTATAATGATTATTAAACAGGGCCGTGGCGCTATCAGGAAAGCACAATAAAAGCTAATGATGTAGCCAATGCTTTAGCCAAGCTTCATCAAAATACCAGATATTTCCGCATTGGGAATCCCTGATTGAATTATTTAATTACAGATTTCATACTTCAATGCACTGAGGACCATTCATATAGATTTGTTTTTCTACAAATCTCTGGTGAGGTTATTTATAGTATTCCAGTGTGGATGGTTACCTTCAGTGTGTAGATTGGGTATATAGTTTTCTATGTATATAATTAAGTAAAATAGTTCAAAGGTCTGCCTAGTTTTATCTGGATAAACAATTTTGTCATGCAGAGAAATGATTCAAATTATAGAACAATGCACAGCTGTATTGTGTGCTCTCGATTGAATGTTGGTGTCTATGCATGAATACTTCGATTTATCCTACTATTTGATTTCCATAAAACAAACATCACTCTACATCATAGCAGCACTTGCTGATTTCTCCATATGCATAAACCATTAGCTTCCATTACAAGCAAAGTGTTCAAGCTAATGAGCAAAGCATCTCTCTCCAGAGAGAAAAACAAACAACAGGAAAATCAACTAAATCTAGTTTACAAAGCAAATCCTCCTCTTCACATAGACCGGCTGCTCTTTACAAACTAGCAGATGCGTCTCTAGACTACCAACATTTGTATGTAATGGGATCATGAGTTCAGCGGTCTCAGATGTGTCTTAGAGGCTGCTACATCTAAAAATAATAGTGTTATATAGTTTAACCTAAAGCTTACTGTACGATATTTGATGCATGATTTTCTAAGGCCCCTAAATTACCAACATGATCAAAACTCAATTGTTGTTTTATACCGTGTATGTATCGTATTATACTGTGTTTGAGGTAATAAATTAATATTAAGTAACATATTTACGTTATTCATGTATCTCTGACGTTAATTAATGGTCACATGATATGCAGGTAAACTAAATATTTCATCTTTTTTTAGTAAGTTCTTTATTTTGGTTGTTGTCATTTTAAAATGATTTATTTTAGTTTTACGTTTTTATGATTTAATTAACTAACCCCCTGCAGTCCTTTCATGAAACCCCAGCTTGAGATGCACTTCATGTTGTTAATAACAATGTTTTTGAATTTTTATTTCACTTTGGTACAAGATTATCCTATTTAAATCAATGTTATAAACAAGTTAGATGAAAAATAATATAAAAGTAATCAAAAAGTAGTCTGATTACATTTCCTTAAATGTGTAACGTAATGGATTACATTACTGATTACAATTTTTGTCATGTATTTTGGAATCAGTAATGGACTACAACTTTTAAGTAAGCCTACCTAGCACGTCCCACAATAAAAACTACAGAGCTTTGACCATAAAACTCATTTACAGCATTTAAATATCTTCTTACTAAGAGTGACAAATGTTGTAACCTTTGTTACAGAATAATGATTTTGTTTTCTGAATAGAAGTATATACTAAGTGTGCTGAGAACGTTGTTTTACATTTTAAGCCTCGTTACGTCCTCCTGTCTCTGCTTTTCTTTCTTTTATTCTGAAGTAAACAAGTTTTCTACATGACCTCCGTGTAAGCGTCTCAATTCCTCGAACTTTCACTAACAACAACTGCTATTTAAATGCATTTTATGTAAGTAGTCTGCTATACTGTATAGCAATCTCAATAAAAATCTCATTGATTTACATTACAATCTACCAGAATTTACTGTAATCTTAGTCAATACAAATAACATTTGCACCAAACTGCATATTTTGATCAGTTTGGGCCTCTGAATAAAACACAAATTTGAGCTCCAGATTCACACTTTATCATATTATAAGTCTTAATATAAGATTTAGTTTCTTGTAATATTTTGTCTAAAGGTTCAATAAACACTTCAATTTAAAAAAATTAGTTTTTTCTGACTATTATTTCATATGTAAGGGTTTAAAGGGGTAATAATTTAGGCATCTTAAAATAATGTTTATACATTCTTAAACTGTGAAATTGGTAATAAAAAGTCCTCTGTTGTTACAGAACACAGTCATATCAAATTCTGTATTTTTGTAACCATTTGCCTTGTGATTGATTAGCGCATATGATTATTATGTTCAATAGTGCAGAGGGGACAATAGAGTATTCATGAATGCATAAAAAATTTGGCGAATCTCGTTCCTGTGCTCCGTTTGAATTGGAAAGTACGTCTGCTTCTATTTTCATCAGCAGGCTAATGTAATGTCATGACTAATATTATCCCCATTGACATGACAGACAATTTATTTCTTAATACTCTCAGAGGGAAGCTAGCTCAGCGGCGCTTTTCCATCTCACTGATAGCCATCAAACTGCGGCCCTCATTTCAAACAGGGCTCAGTTGTCGCACTGCTATGAGAAAAGGAGGCCTTTCATTCACACGATTTCTCTCTTCTGTCTGTCAACCCAATCGCCTTGAGAAAAGTCAAACAACACGATTTAACTTTGTTGTCTATTACAGCAGCATGACATCTATCAACAAGAAGGCAAATTCCAAATTTAATAGGATTTTGACTGATCAAAATCCTGAATTATCTCTTTGGCCAAGTGATCACATGTTCCAACACCTTGAGCCTTTTGAGACTTACAATGATTGGTAACATTTAATTACAGACGTACACATTTACGCTGTTTTTCATTTGTTTTTAATTAATAGTTTTTTGGGGGGTTTTTTTCAGCCAAAATATTAACAATGAGAAGAAAAAGGAAAAAAGAAAATACTTTAGTTTGGGAATTATTAACAACAATGTTTGCCTCAAATAAACTCATAATTTGCTGGTTATTAATAGTTAGGAAGATAGTTGTTAAGTTTAGGTATTGGGTAGGATAAAATACTGTGTGGTCATGCAGAATAAGGCATTAATATGTGCGTTTATGAGTACTAATAAACAGCCAATATGCTACTAGTTAATTAGTTACTAGTTAGTTAGTAATATGCAACTACTTAATGGCGAGAATTGGACCCTAAATTTAAGTGTTACCACATATATATAAAAGAGTATAATAAAACATTGGTGGAAAATATCCTTTTATTTTATATCATTCGCCCCTTCTTATCCCATCATTTCCATGGAGGAAATGAAATCATATAGGTTTGGAACGACCTTAGGGTAAATAAATGATGACACAAATTTCATTTTTGGCTGAACGATCCCTTTAACATCAGCAATAAAACCAAACTCAGTCCCACACTGTTCTTCTATGCTGAGGCAGACACTTTGAAGAATGGTAGAACTAAATGCTTAAGAGGTAAAGAAGCCCCATCAAGTCTGCTGTGTTCTTTCATATGGGTTGTTCTGAAACTTAATTCCTTTAAGTGAGCTCTTCTAATGCTAATTAGCTGGTATAATTGCTTTTCAGTTCTTCAGCTGTGATTACCACAACCTGAGCTGTGTTCTGACTGATTTGTCTTAGTCTGAGCAGACAAAAGATTACCTGAAATTTGCCATTCAGTTTATCAACAAGCAAGTAATTCAAGTCTGTTCTGTATTATTTTGTCATAGGAATGAAAGGAAAAACTCACCGATTGTTACCTGGCACAGAAAGTAATTCTTTTTCTAAGGACACTTGTCAATGCTCCCTTCAGTGTGGATTTTTTTTCATAAATGGCCAACAGCATGTAAATGTCTGCAGCGTCATGATTAATGGACTAAATGCCCTTACTGTATCCTTCACTGTGGCTACTGTACCCTCACCAGTCCTGTTCCCTGTGGAAAAAACATCCTATAATTTACACATTGATTGGAAAGCACACGGGCCGGACCGTACTGCACAGGAAAATCAGAGGCAAAGTGATGAATAATGCTGGATCCCAATCGTACATTTTAACAAAAGTGCATGTGAGGTAATGTGCCTTTTGAGCAGAATTATTTTAATAGCATATGTTCCAGATATGCTCTTTCTCAGCAAACACCACAATTTGTACATGTAATAAAATAACAGGTGTAATAGAAACCACAAACTATTCTATAAGTTAAACTGAAACCTAACCTAGTTACACTACAGCATACATGGAAAAGGTACAGTATCTTGGTACATTTACACTACAATTCTTTTCCAATTGTGATATATTAAAGGGGTCATATGATGCTGCTAAAAATAACATTATTTTGTGTATTTAGTGTAATGAAATGTGTTTGTGGTTTAAGGTTAAAAAAACATTATTTTTCCACATACGTTCATTATTGTTTATCCTCTATGCCCAGCCTTTTCGAAACGCGTCGATTTTTACAAAGCTCATCAGTCTGAAAAAAGCAAGGTGTGCTGTAATTGGCCAACTATCCAGTGCGTTATGATTGGCCAAAATCCTCAAGCGTGTGACGGAAATGTTACGCCCCCTTACCACATTGTGATTATGCCCTGTCGGGCCGGAGCGATGATCCAAAAACATGAAAACCCATTATAAACAAAACGAGGCATTCGTTGCATCCAGTGAGGAAATAATTATGGATTATAATGACTTGTACTGTCTTCTTTAGTATGCGTTGCCATCGAGCCGAATAACCATAAAAACCATTGTCTGGATTTGTGATCAGAAGCAATGGCACCAACAAGGCTTACTCGACACTGCCCAAAAAAAACTCGCCTTGATCATCAGTGGCAAATTCTTAAATATAAAAAACGTACTTACAGAACTTGCAGTCAGAACAGCCGGCATTGTAGTCTACTCTACAAGCAGATGTGGGGGCGTGGTAGAACGAGCCGTTTTAGGGGGGCGTGGACGAGTCTTAACTTTTATATCTCTTTGGATTTGAGACTTTAGGTCTTTGCAACTTTACAGATCTTCTTTATGCAACAAGAGTTGTAACACTCCAAAGAGAAAGGAAAAATTTGAAATCACATCATATGACCCCTTTAAATATATTAAAGAGTTATGTAGTATACAAACCATATATAGTAAATATAGTAAGCAGTACTTATTAAAAAAAATCTCCAAAAGATATAAACAAAAGGGGATAGTAAAGCGTCCCTACTGTTTTATTAATTGCTTTTATTTAATACTATAAATAATCTTTTCACATACTGTTTTTTTACCCTACTTAATCCAAATATTGTCATGCTACGGTGAGATAAACGCACGAAGATGATGAAGATAAATGCAAATAGTCTTTAATAAATCCAAACAAGGGTAAATCCAGGACAGAACAGCCAGGAGCACACGTAGGGACGTAGTAGACCGGACAAATACTAACTGAACAGACAGGGACTTACATTCGTAAACAGGGACATACATTCATAAACGAGGATAATAGACGAGACACACCTGAACTAAATGACATAATCAATGGGAGACAGAAACTAGGTCACACAGAGCACATGAGAGATGAAAACACATCAAATACAGTCCAGGGGTGTGACAGCTCGCCCCCCTCCCGGAAGGCGTGACCTCGCGCCGCAGAAACAACAAAGGGAGGGACGGAGGGGGACTTAGGAGGAGGACAAAGGAGTGGATATGGGATGGTGACAGGGGATGGCAAAGGGCTGGCAGGCAGACAAATACTGGAGGAGGTTCGGGCGGAGGACGGACACCCAGGAGGAGGGCGACAAACAGAGTCCAGGGTGAAGACTACGGAGGGAGGGAGCCAGGGTGGATTCAAACTGAGGGAGGAGCATTTTGACGCTAGAAGGGAGCCAGGGAGATGACTGGAGGGAACCGGAGCAGGAGGAGGAGCCAGGCGGGACCCAGGCCACAGCCATGATGGCGGCCCATGGTGGAGCCGACGGGGGGAAGAGCCATGGTGGAGGAAGGGCTGACAACTCCAGGGGGCCAACCGACGGCGGCGGAGCCCGAGGTGGAAGAAGCCAGGGGATGGGAAGGATCTGGGAGGGCCAAGGCAGAGCAGATGGTCCTGCGAAGAGGCGAAGGCGGGGATCCGGAAGGGGGGGGCGGGGTGGGGGGGGGGGGGGGGACCGCGGTTGAGAGGAGCGACAGGGGACCAAGGTGGAGCTGGAGGGAAGGATTACCCCCCCCCCGCACCCGGACAGAGCCAGAGGGACGGAGGGACGAAGTGTAGCCGGAGGAGTGGAGTCCCGAGGCAATGGATGGTTGACGACAGACCAAGACGGAGATGGAGGGATGAGGGAGCCCGTCAGAGCTGGTGGACTGACGGGCCACGGAGGAGATGAGGGAGCTAGGAGCCATGGTTGAGCCGCTGTGTTGAAGGGCCGAGGTGGAGTCCGGGACTCAGAGGCTGAAGGCGGAGACAAGGGATCCTCCAGCCAAGACACCAATGGAGACTGGCATACCCGCGGCGATCCCACCGCACAGATGGTGAGCTGAGGGTGAGCTGAGGGGCTGCCAGAAGACAGCGGAGGCAATGGTCAGGACTGGTACAGAGGTGGTGGGAGAGGGAGGCTGGGCGGGAGTTCAGGATGCTCAGGGGGATTAGGGACGGTGTGTGCCGCCCACACACACCACCTTCCAGCACCGTGAGCGCCCGCGGACCAGGTGAACGACCACCGTGGTCATCTAGTCCAGGCAGATAGTTCCGCAGACAAAATATTTTCAGAGACAGACATTCAAGGCAGGCAGCAGTTCAAATATGACCTACACGGCTTCCGGTATGGCGTCGACACGTGTAGCAGCATAGTGAGAGTGCTCCCATATGGTCTGGTGTTAATCCTCCGTTTTATATTACATATTATAATTTAAACTGGATTTAAATAATATGGAGGGGGACAAAGCAAAAAAAGCTAGGATTAAACAACAATCGAAACTTGAAAAGACTGAAAAAACAGAAGGAATGGCTGAGACAGACGGCGCCGCTGATAACCTGTCAGCTAGCATTGCGGCGATACACGCGGACATTAAAGCTTTCTGGGTGGATATTAAAACTGAACTTACTGCCTTCCATGATTCTCTTGCGAGAGATGTGAAAGAAGAGCTGAGCAATTTTAAACAAGAGGTCAACCAAAAACTGAACGGGCTTGTCATGGACCTAAATGTCACGGCAGAGAGGATCGATAAAGCGGAGCAGCGAGTTGCGGAATTAGAGGAAAACATTGCTGAGTTCAAAGAAGTACTCGGACAAAGCATCCAAATTCAAGAAAACTTACAAGAGAGATTGTTAGATCTTGAAACACGCTCATGTAGAAGGGAATAATGTCCAAGAACTGGTGGAATCGATTATCAAAATGGAGCTGTCACTCGGTGACTTGGACCTCAAAATTCAATGGTGCCACAGAGCACTTGGACCCAAACCACCCACTGATGCATACCCTAGATCTGTGGTGGTATTCTTCCTGGAATATAAAACGAAGGACTTGGTCCTACGTTCTGCATGGAGGAAGAAGGAAGTGCACTGTAAAGGAAAAAGGATTTTCTTTGACCAAGACTATCCACCTGAGGTCCAACAGAAAAGAAGGGCATTTGCACCGATCAGGAAAATTCTGAAAGAGAAAGGGATTAAGTTCCAAACGCCCCGCTGTCGAAACTGAGAGTCTTTCTGGAAAATGGCTTACATATAATACAACGATGGAAGCTTCGAAAGACTTGAAAGAAAAGGGACTGATAAGTAGCAAAGAGGCAACTGAAGTAGAGCTTTCTGAAAAAGCAAAACAGAGGCCTTGGGAAAAGGTGGCGCAACATCAAAGAAAAGTAAGGAAGCTCATCGAGCGAAGATCCGGGAGATACTATGTGGATTTCAAAGAGACAACACATGCTCTGTTTGAATGAACGGGTGAAGCTGATACAGCCCACCATAAAACTTTGATACACTGGTAAGACTTTTTGAATTTGTGGATACATCTTTAATGGTGGACGTATAAACTGAGCGAAAGAGGATGGATACTTTAGCCGATCTGCCCGGTGTTAAAAAGGATGAACAATTGAGGACACCACGTTCGGAATTGAGTTACTTAATAACATATTTTGTTATGTTGATGCAAAAGGACTATAATTTGTATTAAAACAAACCTGTTATCATAGAGGATAATAGAAGAAATATGACCTCCGTGGTCGATTCAGGACAGACAGAAGATTCAATCACAACCTCCGTTGTCGTGACGGGTCAGACAGATGATGATGGCAGGAGAAGACAAGGCAAATCCTCTGAGTGCAACTTCAGCTCACCCCTAGCGGAGGTGCGGTGGGCGGGGCAATCCTCCGTGCCCTTGCTCCCTACTGACACTTCCACCGTTGCATGTCTAGCAGCTGGCTCGCGCACCTGGACTGACGTTGATTGAGACTTTGGCTCCGGGGCGATCCTCAGCACTGACGCTCTCCTAGGCGATGGATTGTCGGTCGCGGCGGGCTCTGGCTCTCCATCAGCGGTGGGCTCAAACTGTAGCTCCGCAAAGAAGGGTGGTGGTAGGCTGGGCTCTGGGTCAACCATAATAACACAAAAGAAAAACTTTCCAAACAAAAACAAAACGTGGAGAAACACACCGCGTTACTTTCACTTCTAAGTCCGGTCTTCTGTCACGCTACGGTGAGATAAACGCACGAAGAAGATGAAGATAAATGCAAATAGTCTTTAATAAATCCAAACAAGGGTAAATCCAGGACAGAACAGCCAGGAGCACACGTAGGGACGTAGTAGACCAGACAAATAAAAAAAAAAACCGAAGAACAGACAGGACTAGTACATTCATAATGAGGGTAACTAGACAAGACACACTGAAATAAATGGAATAATTTCCGGGAGACAGAGACCAGGCAACACAGAGCAAAATAGGGCTGAAAAACACATCAACCACAGTCAGGGGTGTCTGCAAGCCCAAAATGCAGGGTATGACGTCACTGATTCAGACTGGTGGAAAGAAACCAATTTAAAGTTATTTATTTGCGAAACTGACACTACTTTCTAAATGGCCAACAGAGAAAAACTGAATAATTATCAGCTTTAAGGCTATTCCACAAAGGGGATGAAAACTGCAAATGATATGAAATAATTATTTTTCAGCCGAGACTGCTAAAAAGTAACCTAGAATCCCATCTGACTTCAAGGCTGGAGGATTTAAAGCGGCAGATGATGGAATCACAGCGTAAGCTCATAATATTACATTTACATTACATTGACATTTTATGTCTTTTAGCAGACGCTTTTACCAAGGACTTACAATGAGGGACAACAAAAGCAAGTCAACTAACAAACAGAGCAACAATAATAAGTGACAAAATGACCAGTCTCGGTAGTAACGCAGTACCCGTAGCAAAGGGTGTGCTAATATATATATATATATATATATATATATATATATATACAGTGGGTCCGGAAAGTATTCAGACCCCCTTAAAATTTTCACTCTTTGTTATATTGCAGCCATTTCTAAAATCATTTAAGTTAATTTTGTTCCTCATTAATGTACACACAGCACCCATATTGACAGAAAAACACAGGGATGGTTGACATTTTGCAGATTTATTAAAAAGAAAAACTGAAATATCACATAATCCTAAGTATTCAGACCCTTTGCTCAGTATTAGTAGAAGCACCCTTTTGATCTAATACAGCATGAGTCTTTTTGGGAAAGATGCAAAAAGTTTTTCACACCTGGATTTGGGGATCCTTTGCCATTCCTCCTTGCAGATTCTCTCCAGTTCTGTCAGGTTGGATGGGAAACGTTGGTGGACAGCCATTTTTAGGTCTCTCCAGAGATGCTCAATGGGTTTAAGTCAGGGCTCTGGCTGGACCATTCAAGAACAGACACAGAGTTGTTGTCAAGCCACTCCTTCGTTATTTTAGCTGAGTGCTTAGGGTCATTGTCTTGTTGGATGGTAAACCTTTGGCCCAGTCTGAGGTTCTGAGCACTCTGGAGAAGGTTTTCGTCCGGGATATCCCTGTACTTGGCCGCATTCATATTTGCCTCGATTGCAACCAGCGTCCTGTCCCTGCAGCTGAAAAACTCCCCCACAGCATGATGCTGCCACCCCATGCTTCACTGTTGGACGTATTGAACAGGTGATGAGCAGTGCCTGGTTTCTCCGCACATACCGCTTAGAATTAAGGCCAGAAAGTGCTATCTTGGTCTCATCAGACCAGAGAATCTTATTCTCACCATCTTGGAGTCATTCAGGTGTTTTTTAGAAAACTCCAGTGGGATGTCATGGTCTTGCACTGTAGGAGAGGCTTCCGTCGGGCCACTCTGGCGTAAAGCCCCGACTGGTGGAGGGCTGCGTTGATGGTTGACTTTCTACAACTTTCTCACATCTCCCGACTGCATCTCTGGAGCTCAGCCTTAGTGATCTTTGGGTTCTTCTTTACCTATTTCACCAAGGCTCTTCTCCCCCGATATCTCAGTTTGGCCAGACGGCCAGCTCTTAGGAATGGTTCTGGTCGTCCCAAACGTCTTCCGTTTAATGATTATGGAGGCCACTGTGCTCTTAGTAACCTTAAGTGCAGCAGAAATTTTTTTGTAACATTGGCCAGATCTGTGCCTTGCCACAATTCTGTCTCTGCGCTCTTCAGGCAGTTCCTTTGACCTCAATGATTCTCATTTGCTCTGACATGCAATGTGAGCTGTAAGGTCTCACTTCCGGCTTAATAGTCCATCCGTATAATCAAACACGCGGACTCAAAAAGGAAGGGTAGAACAATCTAAAGGATGATCAGAAGAAATGGACAGCACGAGTTAAATATATGAGTGTCACAGCAAAGGGTCTCAATACTTAGGACCATGTGATATTTCAGTTTTTCTTTTTAATTAAATCTGCAAAAATGTCAACAATTCGGTGTTTTTCTGTCAATATGGGGTGCTTGTGTGTACATTAATGAGGAAAAAAAAACTAACTTAAACGATTTTAGCAAATGGCTGCAATATAACAAAGAGTGAAAAATTTAAGGGTTTTTTTTGGGTCTGAATACTTCCGTAACCACTGTATATTATTATACACAACAACATAAACACAAACACCTATACAAACACACACACACCACAACACACACACACACAAGAAAAACAAGTAGATAGAATACAAAATATAAATAATAAAAAAGCAGATAAATGTAGATAAAGTAGAATTTAAATAGAATAGAAAGTGCTAGAGTTAGAGGGTCAAATAAAGGTGGAACAGATGTGTTTTTAGTCGTTTCTTGAAGATGGCTAAGGACTCAGCTGCTTGGATTGAGTTGGGCAGATCATTCCACCAGGAGGGAACAATTAATGAAAAGGTCTGTGAAAGTGATTTTGTGCCTCTTTTTGGGATGGCACAATAAAGCAACGTTCAACTGCAGAATGCAAGCTTCTAGAGGGCAAATAAGTCTGAAGTAATGAATTTAGGTAAATGGGTGCAGAGCCAGTGGTGGTTTGTAGGCAAACATTAATGCCTTGAATTTAATGCGAGCAGCTACTGGTAGCCAGCGCAAATTGATGAACAGAGGTGTGAAATGCGTTCTTTTCGGCTCATTAAAGATTAATCTTGCAGCGGCATTTCGGATTAATTGTAGAGGTTTGATAGAACTGGCTGGAAGACCTGCCAAGAGAGCATTGCAATAGTCCAGCCTGGACAGAACAAGAGCTTGAACAAGGAGTTGTGAAGCATGTTCCGAAAGAAAGGGCCTGATCTTCTTGATGTTGAATAAAGCAAATCTGCAGGACCGGACAGTTCTAACAATGAGATCAGTGAAATTCAGCTGATCATCAATCATAACTGCAAGGTTTCTGTCTGTTTTTGAAGGAGTTATTGTTGATGAGCCTAACTGGATGGTGAATTTTAATAAAGTGATGGGTTTGTTGAAACCACAAGCAGTTCTGTCTTAGCCAGGTTGAGTTGAAGGTGATGGTCCATCATCCAACAAGAAATGTCTGTTAGACAAGCTAAGATGTGAGCAGCTATCGTCGGATCATCAGGATGGAATGAGAGGTAGAGTTGAGTGTCATCAGCATAGCAGTGGTATGAAAAGTCATGTTTCTGAATGACAGAACCTAATGATGCCATGTAGACAGAGAAGAGAAGTGGTCCAAGAACTGAGCCCTGAGGCAACCCAGTAGATAGATGTTGACTTGGACACCTCACCTCTCCAAGATAGCTTGAAGGAACTATCTGAGAGGTAAGACTCAAACCAATGGAGTACAGTTCCTGAGATGCCCTTTACAATAGGTTTGACAGGAGAATGGTGGTCACCATATCAAACAACAGACAGATCAGCAAAATAAGTATAGAAGATTTGGAAGATGCTCTTGCCAGTCTTAGGGCTTCAATAACTGAGAGCAAGGCAGTCTCGGTTGATTGTCCACTTCTGAAACCAGACTGGTTGATGTCGAGGAGGTTTTTCTGTGTGAGAAAGGCAGATACTTGGTTGAACACAGTTCGTTCAAGTGTTTTTGCAATGAAAGGGAGAAGGGAAACCGGTCTGTAGTTCTCTAAACCGAATATTATGTGCAAGGTGTAGATGTAACATGGTTAGCGTACAGTTATCGTCATAGTACAATCTTAAAAATAAAGGTGCTTCATGTTGCCATAGAAGAACCTTTTTGTCTAATGGTTCCATAAAGAACCTTTAACATATGAAGAACCTTTCTGTTTCACAAAAGGTTCTTTGTGGCGAAAGAGGGTTCTTCAGATTATAAAAAGGTAAGAAAAGAGATGGTTCTTTAAAGAACTTTGACTGAATGCTTCTTTGTGGAAACAAAAATGGTTCTTCTATGCCATCGCTTGAAGAACCTTTAGAAGCACCTTTATTTTTAAGAGTGATAGTTTTCTGCCTTGAAACCGCCTTAATGATGTGTAAATCCATTAGGCAGAGGCAAGATACAACATATTTGGCTAAACACATTCATCAAGAAAGATAATCAAGCACATTTGTCTAATGTTCTAGATGATTTACATCACACTGTGATCATACCTGCCCATATATCCTACAGGATGTGCTCTTCACGTACTTCACAAAGGTCAGGCGCTCTGTATGTCTTATTGTGACGAGGAGTGAAGATTAAGAGAAGAAGAGAGATTGAAGCTCTTAATATGTACAGTATGCTCTTGCCTCAAAGGGTCAGAGCCATATAATCATCCGCAATAACATTCTTATCTACCTAGAACTGTAGTTACACTAGACACTGGGAACAATTGTCAAATTAATCAAGGTGTCAGGTTATGGTAGAACAAATAACCTCATTCGCCGTGTCTGTGATTGGTAGATCGTACCTGGACTCTCTATTGTAGCTATAATTAAAAGCAGTAATACAGCTGTCAATGTCAGTAAATCAATTCTCCCTCTCTGCGGGAAACAAGAGGAATGGCCTTGTCCCTGACTTTTACTAGTAAACATATCTTTTCATGCAGTCCTCATAGTAGATCTGCCCTTAACAAAACCTGAGCTGAAATAGCTGGAAAAACCTTACTAATTGCTAAATATCCTGTTTTTTTTGGTCATGCCAGCACAAGTTTTGGCTGACCTTAGTTTAGTCTTAATGTTTGTGGCTAAAAACTCTCTCGTAATGTTGCTTTTTATGCTCGATTTACTATACCGCAAAAGTTTAGTATTCATAGAGGCTGGTCTGTTTGCTGTATAATCTCATTTAGAGCAAAAGCAGAGATAATATCTGAAACTCTCCTCCCTGCAAATTTGGCAAAAAAAAAGATGTTAGCATCATTTTTGGATGCCTGAAATTGTCGAGGTAAGCCATACATTTTCCATCTGCTTCTGCTGTTGCAGTGTCTCATTTAAATGAACCTACTTGACACATCCGGGCAATTGAGACAAATGAACAGCGCAAACGTCGAAAGTATGCAAGTTTGTTTACAGACGGAGAGAGTTTCAGTACTGTTCTGCTCAGGTCCTCCGCGAGTGGGTGGTAAATTGACAGCCAGTAGTAATTACTGATCATGGCAGTGATAGCCCTGTAGATTAAATCCCAGATTGTTTTCAATCAGCTATTTGTGAATACGCCTTGTCTCATCGGATCTGGAAGGATGCCAGATAATTGGAATTAGAGCTTTGGAGGTGTGTTGCGCCATTAAACGGCAGAATCAATCATTGGGATTGGGACACTCGACTCCCACTTCAATTGTTCACAGGAGTCATGTTTCATGGATTAAAAATGAGAACGGCTTTCATAACATCGTTGGCAAGAAAAAATATGCGCGATTGTCTGCTGTGCGTGGAAATTACTTCTTTACAGTGTTTTATATTGTCTGCTTGTTATCTCTTTATTACATGGCTTGCTCATTATCTTTATCCTATTTTATCACACAGCTTCATTATAGTCAGAAACCTCAGCTGGAAAGGTGCTGAGCAGAGGCGCTCTGTTTGCTCATGCTGTCTTGGCCCCAGACATACAGTTGTATCAGGTTAGTGTTAAACAGGAAGAGTGATGAGGTTTTGCTGAGAGACAGCATCTCTATCACGACAAGAACGTGTCATGGGCTCCCAGTCTACATCAGTGTCAGCGAGAAAAGGAGCACACCGTCAGGGAAACGGGATGCCTGACGCATGAGCCCTGACTACACCTAGCACGCATTAATGGGTCTGTACTGTATTAATTGATGTGAAGAAATCATTTTAATGTGTTAATGATATTCAGTGTGAATACATTATGAAGGGGAAGAAACTCAAGAAGAGGTTATTTTGCATAAATTACAACCACTCCGGTCAAATTAATAGGAAACCTTTAGATTTTATACTACAAATAGTATACTACAAATACATTTAGATATTTATGAACTTAATAACAATACTAAATGCAATTTAATTGTGTGGAAGTAGTGCTGAAGTCCATTTGATTGTGCTAAACTGGAACTATTACAAATATACTTCAGGTACACTTTAAAAAATCTGCATTTTTTTAAGACTGATATTATCAAAGATCATCAAGTTCTCATGAATATTAAAAATAAACACATTTTAGGCCAAATATTAGGACATGCATTGTGAACAAATAGTAAATAAAGTTTAATTCGAAATTTTTATTCAGTAAGTCTAAAGTGAATGTCAGTAAATATTTTAAAAGATGTAAAAACATACGTAGATGAAATAAATGTATTTTAAATTATTACTTTTTAAACTCGGATTATTAATTACTTAATTCATAATATATACCCTTACAACTTAAATTATATATTTATAGAAACCAGATTTTTACCGTCTTATAATATATATTATATATTATTATATTATATTATGGAAACTACTAGTTTATAATCATGTATGTGTCTATAACAATGGTCTTTCAAATTGAAGCCAGCCAATGCCAATGGTATTCTCTGATGACTGAAGTAGAGACAAGAATGCATAACAACACCACAATAACAAACTTCTAAAAGTCTAAAGATGTAGAAGATGGTAGTTAAAGAGAAGATGATCAAACAAGATCATCAAACAAATATAATTTGGTTATTTGAAAGGTAATTCTGTTGAGCTAGCGCTAATGCTAATGGTGTTCTAACGACCAGCTTTTCAATTGTGGTTTCTTATAGTGTTAACTATAATGCTCTATTTCAAATGAATAATTTGGTCATCATTGATAATGCAATTAATAATCAATGATTTATTAGTTCCTGTCTTGTTGTTGTAAAAAAAAAAATTATAAAAATATAGGCATGGTAAGGGGATTGAAAAGTTTTAGCCGTGTAAAAAAAAAAAGTACAGTGCTTTGACACTACATGACCATGGTACGCATGTTCAGTACGCATGTTGATAGATTTTTGAGATATTTTCCAATAAATTAGCTTTGCCTCAGTGCCCTGTAAAAGTGCCTAATATTGTAATGAGCTTGATTTTATAACAACACTTCACTGCACCGATCCCAAGGCCTGGGGCGCTAATTAAAACATTGAGCTATTAGCAATAATTTAAAAAGCAAGTTACAAAGAGATGAAAGCTTATGCAGAGAGGTTTAATAAAACATGTTAGCTTAAGAAATGTTCAATTATATTGAAGTGAGCTGTCAAAAATACTAAACAGGCTACTAGGCGTGATATATGGTTTATATTTACAAAATTATTCAGTTGCAGTTTGGCTTCAGGCTGTAGAGAAACAATGACATGAAAGTGACTTTCACTATCAACTAAGGAACTGAGACAGTCTAATTGTCCGAAATAACAAACACTGACGCCTTTTGTCGGGAGTGTTATTCATTTTGTGTTTTTAATTTGTTTTATGCAGCCATGTTCACAACTCATTTCCTACTTGAAAATCTTTTTCATAAATTTTGCCATACTTGTGTTGGAGAGGGGCTACAATATGTGAATCTAATAAGACATCATCTCAAAGAGGAAATTAAAACACAGTTAAAGAGTGATAAGACATATGGTCATGTGTACACATGATACTTCTGAAACATAATTAGCAGACAAAATTACAATCTAAAAATATTGTACTAGTTAGTACTGCTGTTGAACACGTGTAGTTTGCCATATGTTTACAGCTGTCCCATGTCAGCAGCACTTCATTAAAGGATACAATTTAATATAGTTTGTAATGAGGGCTGACAGGAAATAAATATTAATTAAATCACATCAAAAAGCGTTCTAGCTCTTGCCTTCATTAAATTTTTAGCAACTACGCATTTTAGGGTATTCTGAGGTTCAGAAAGGGGCCGCATGTCGTTCTGTTTGTGTACGCAAAATGGTGTTACTACGGGCTAATGGCCCAGCAGTCTAGCGCCAAATATCAGCTTTCATAGCTCTTATGAATTTTATATTTCGAAATGAGCTCCAGCAGTCACATGAGTGCTATCTATTTCATCTGTTTCACAAGCGGTATCCGTTTCATAGGAACGGCTCAGCATTCTTCTTTTGATGTCAGTTCCCAGCGGTTTTCTGATTACCATTCGCAGTGTGGATGCTCCATTGTTTATTGATTAGGTGTTCATAAATTGTGAAAGAATATCGCAACGATGAAGTTGTTAAAAGCATTTTTAAATCGATTACTGCTGGCAAGTGGGAAAGTGCTAAAGCGGGGAAGAACTTTAAAATGAGTGAGGGCTTACTGCAAACCCCAGAGTCACATTGAGAGATTACAGGCAGAGCAGCGCTGAAGCAGTCAGGATTTATTTCCTGTCCCCTTCGGTTGCAATATTGTGTTTTTAAATTGAATATGGTTATGGTAATGTTTTTGATCAAGGATGGTGGGGCTACAGATAATTGAGTTGTTTAGATTAGAAAAAGCATTTCTCCACGCCATTACCGACATGACTGCCTGGACGGCTAGCGCACGCCGTGGCTCGGTCGGCTGTTGCTAGCTGTATAGAAAATAATGTTTGAATTGTAATGCTGTTCCCGTGAGTCAGAGTCATTTGTCTTTGTTCTGTGCGCTTGTGTCTCGCTGTGTATCACAGGAAAGATGAATGCGGCTAATAGACTGTGACACAACCATTAACTACAGCTGTAATGAAAGTGTAATAGAATCAAACAGTCATTTCTCTGCAGAGCCCTAGCAGATACAGGTAAACGTCTGAAGACCGGACACAAAGGCCTACGCTTCCCCGCCACATTTCGCCCTTGAACTCCCATCAGCCTCAATAGGAAACATCAAACACCTGGGGGAAAAAAGTGGCTGACTGATCATCTTCTTTACATATGAAACAAATCCACTGACTGCATTATTCTTTCAGTCTTCAACAAAGGACTGAGGTTTTTCTTTCATGTGTGATCTCGGCTTTTATGAGCTACTGTCCTTGCTCTGTAGGATATATTGACTGTAGAGATTCCCTCATTTTATAGAGATGTTGCGCTCTCGAGTGTCAAGATCATAAGGGAGGGACAATAATAAGCTCTTGTTATTAAAGGCTGCTGGCCCTCTTCTTTGGACCTGCAATAATGGAGGCACGAGTTTGTCTGGTGAGCAATTGTCTTGTAAATAGGGAAATAATTCCCAGAACTAATTTACATTTTTTTTCCATATCATTTACATAATATCAAATATTTGTAATTACCCCTGGGTCATATCTGTGTTTCATGAGTTAAAATAAAACAGCATAAACAGTGCCTTCTGTGTTCAACTGTAATAGTGAAGTGATTTCCACATTCACTAGACAGACATACAAATGCTTATCAAATTATGAAATTATTATTATTAAAGTCTTAATGTGATCCTCACACTTTAATCAAACAAAATCTAATAAGTAACACATTAAAGATACTCTACTAGTTACAATTCAGCCTTCAAAGGGGTTGCTAGACTATATCTAAACTACATTATATAATTTATAATGTATTATTATATTACCTATTATATACTGTCTGGAATAACTGCTTCTGATTGGTCATGGCTGTCAGCAGTCTGATATTCCCTAATATTTATCTTCATCCATAGCAATTCTGTATAAAACCTGTCACGGAATTTTTGCTTCATTGACTACCATATGTATACAAACAGGAGTCTGTGCATGCACTGAAATTAGCATTTTTCAGCGCTTGAAAGTTCAAGTTACCTGAACTCTGACCGGCGAATTTGCATGATGTGAAGACATATGACTAATAGACAAGACTGACCTTTTTGTGCAGTACAAATAACAAACTTCAAACCTGCAGGTGTGTGGTGTTGCAGGGAAGTGGAGTAGCCTATAGATGGCTTATTTCGTATTTTGAATGTAGGTAGGTAGGTAGCTTTTCTTTATTAAAAACACAAGTCCTAGAGGATGACATCAGGCTTGTTTGAGATAAGTACAATTCATATACGCAAGATGCATGCTGGTTAGATATTTGTGGTCTGACTTGCTCTGATGTCATGCCAAGAAACTCTTACATTAATCAGATGCTGATTTGTTTAAACCAGGTTTTACCAAATGGGTTCATGAACCCCTGGGTTTGTGAGTTGATGAACAGCTAATAATTAATTAAATCATAAAAAAATCTTTATTTTATATGTTTACCTACATGTCATGTGAACATTAACCAACTTCAAATAATCATGAACATGCGAACATGTTAAAGTATTGAAATATTAAATTCAAATCTCAAACAGGTACTTTGAGTAAACAATTTAGATCAAAAAGCTAACAGAACATGTTGGGATTGCCTGGTTTAAACAACCATGATGTTTTGTTCTCTTCTACAATGTTTGATTTTTAACTCTGATATCATGTAATTATATGTGTAAATTGTTTGTGAACACAAATTATTTGTTTTCTTAGAAAAAAAAGGTGCAAAAGCTGTCATTACAGCCGTACCTTTTCAAAAGGTACTAATATGTACATTTCAGGTACTAATATGTACACTTTAATGACAAATATGTAACTTTAATGTACTAATTTGCACTTTTTAGGTATAAATGTGACAGTGACAAATGCAGTGACAGCTTTTGTACCGTTAATGTTTTTCTGAGAGTGTGTATGGGATAGGTTATTGTTGTCATATTTCTAAAAAAAAAAATGTATTAAACAAAACATTGATGGGAAACACATTTTTTGGGGGAAATTACAGTATATGAAATAACCAGGTGCTTTGTTCATCATATTTATTTTCATATAAAAGCCTTACATAAAATGTATTAGCAATAAAAGCTCATGAGGGCGAATCATGCGATATCTGCTTTTGATCTCATAGGTACAGTACCTGTTCCTATATGAGAAGTGAACTGTCCATCTTGACTGTTATTTTTTCATTCCTCCACTGACTACAGCTGTCTATTCTTGCCTATTCTCAGGCAAGCTGTCTGGCAACTTAAATGAGCCGTCTCTGTAGTTTTATACAAAGGCAATTGGCACCATCACAGTTATCGAGTGTATTGACAATGACCTGCTCTAAAGTTATCATCACATTTTAATCAAACAAAATCTAAATAATTACCCAATTTCTAAGAATCTAATCTTAGAAATCTTATTAAAGCTAAGCTGGTATGACTGGACTATATTTTTTAAACTATATTATTATCTTGGATGAAAATAATGACTTATCATATTTTCCGTCTGATTGCATTCCATAATTGTAGAGGGGAAAAACATGTTTTCCTGCATGATCACTTTCCAATGTGTTGGACTGCTGAGTTGACACGCATTCATGTGACACATGCGGATGAAGACACATGAGTCATGATTAGCATGAAAGAAGAGTGACTTGTCACTCATGAAGTCGTGATACACTTGTGTGGCTGTTAGAGAAAAGTGAAATTTTTTTCTGGTGCTATGAAAGCAATAGACGGCAAATTACAAATATCCAGCATACTAATGTCATGCAACACTCATATTGAGTGCACTGAATCCTCATGACAGACAAGTTATAATAAACATTTACCTTCAAATGATTATCTCTCTGCTTGAACACACAAACACGCAATTGGATAGATCCAGCAATCTATCAAAGAGGGGACTGGTGATGAAATTTTAGCTTGATGATGAATCTCTCATGGTTATATGTCTGGGGAAATAATACAACCGAATTTAGTCTGATGAAAAAGCTTGTTACACTCCACAATCTAATGATTTAATAACAAAGGAATTATAATGTGCAAACGCAAGGTGTTTTAAAGCTCAGATTCATTTCCTTTGTTTAAAATGCTGGAGGATGCACCATTAAAACAAAACCACAGCAGGTGACTAATTAATCATGAAGCTTCATTACAACCGCATGAGAAATTCCACTGAGTGATATATTCCTCATATGAATCAAGCAAAACACATAAAAACTGAAAAGCCTGATAATACCCAAACCAAGTGTATCAATTTTGTTGAAGCATAACAAGATATGAAGGAAAGTATACTTTATAAGTGAAGGACCATGTTTCATGTATCATTAGAAACATACGGTTCAGTCCAGTATATAGCAATTTTCAGTTTATGGAGCTGTAAGATAAATGTGTCACATCTTTTCAAGTATTGTGGGGTCTGCTCGTCGATACCAATCCAATGTGCCAAAAATGGCTGGATTAGAGAATCTTTCTCTGCTTCTTCAAAGGTATTCAAACAATTTTCAAGACCAGCAACTTTAAAGTCTATAACAATTGATTTGTTTGCCATGGGAGCCGACCCATTTAGACTCTTTGGGGCGTGAAATCTTTGTGAGGAATGTGAGGAATGGGTGTATCAATCAGAAACATGAAGAGATAGAAAGAAATAGAGTGTGGTTTGAGTTTAATATAGACATTGTTTGATGTACCAAATCCCTGCGGTATAAAACAAAGAAAAGAAAAACTGCAACTCCACAGAGGTAGTAGACTGTCCTTCACCACGTTTATGAAATCCAGCAGAAGACGTTTCCTCTGCAGGGCTAATTATCAGAAGCCATTCGGGCACAGAATGCACTTTTACTACATCTAAAATAAGACTTGGAAATGTTTTCATTAAAGTATGACTTTTTTAAATAATCATTTAAAAAAAGACATCCCGAGGACACATGCTCACTATTGTTTAACAAGTAGAAAAAATGACACGTCAGGCTCTGAATTCTCATTCCATCCATCATGTTAAAGAAGAAATAGAGAATGATGAGAAGAGATAGCACACCGCAAACAACTGAAGCTGAAAATATAATTATATTTTATTGTCTTGCTATTTATAACTGCTTTCAATTTTACAAAATTTTGATCACCCTTTCCTATAGGGTGTTGTTGAGGTGGGATTTACAGTATAGGAGGTTACACTGTGAATATATTTGTGCAATATGCAGTCACTCTAATCTTAATCAGAGTGACAGTATCAAATTATCAATTACATAACCAAGTTGAATCAGTGAAGCATTTTTGTGAATCTGTTTATTTCCATGAACCTTCTGAAACAAACCACACATCTCATGAGAAAACAGAATGGTCCCACTTTATATTAGGTGGCCTTATACTCTATGTACTTACATTTAAATTAATAATTTGATACAATGCACTTACTTTATACATACATGTTTTTTATATTTTAAAAAATACCTGCATGTAATTACATCTGTCATTCATTTCTGTAAATACATTTAGAATTACACTGTTGACCTATCCCTTACACCTTAACCCACCCTTAAACCTACCAATACTACCAAACCTGTCTCTAACCTTATCTGTAGCCCACCTCAATAGCAGCGTGTTTTGCAACACAATATGAACACAATAAGTACTTATTTATTACTATAGAACATAATAGTTAAGGCTACCTAATATAAAGTGGGACCCATTTTTGGCAAATTCATGTTAATTTGTATGATTTGTATGACAACATACAATTTTTTGAAAAAAAAAAAGCATAAAGGTCCACCCCTAAATCTAACCCTCAGTTAGTAGATTGTACAAAAAGTACAATAAGTAGATTGTGCAAAAAAACATACAAGGGAGATCATATGAATTCGCCAACCATTCGTAATATATAAAATAGTTACAAATTTCCATGAGAGTCTGTTGGAAAGAATCAATTAATTGTGATTAGATTTTCCAGTGAAATTGGACCTTCTAATCCTGTAAGAGACAGAGGGAGGATCATTTAGAGTTCAATAAAATCATGATTTAAAGTTCGGTCGTTCTACTGCTAATCGTTCAGTAAAGTAGCTTGTTACTGGAAAAGTTGAACTAAACTACTAGCTGAACTACTCTCATGTTACCAAAAAATTACGTATTGCTGTATTCCACAATATATAGCTGGAGATTTCTATTTCACAATTGACTTTTATCCTTCATAAACCATTAATACATACAACAAATAACAATTTCCACTCCTGCAAGTTAATCAGCTATGAACATAGGAATAGCACGGTTGAACAGCATCAGTGCTCAGTGGGTTCTCAGACAAGCCAAATCTCTGAACGCTCTGATGTGAGTGTGTGGTGGGGGTTGCTAAAGCGATTTGATGAATCACATGTCATCATTTTCCGTCTTGAATTTCAACCCATAAATCTTCTGATCTCTGTCGTCAGTAATTGTTGCTTCATACCAGTGTCCCAAACCTCAGCCCCTGAACTAAAAACCCAATTACTCTGGCATGAGCCAGAGTAATTAGCCTTGACTGATAGGTTACCATACCATTATGCTCCTAATTAGGTCCCTATCAGACCCAATAATATATAATATTGTACTTCAGACTCTACATAATCAACCCGGATGACATAACTCAGTGCATAATCATCTGTCTGTGGGAGAGATAAAGCTGTTGACTGATGCTAATGTACTTTTTAAGCAGCTTGGTGTTGACAGGGATTTCCTGTACTGTAAAAAGGCAACAATATATGGATATATTTGACGTGCCAAAGCACCAAATACGAGGAAGATGGTTGCGCCTGTATCAAAGGGCAAAGAGGACAGTGGTGTGAGCAACCAGTTCTACGCTTGCTAACAGCATTGTGTGCTTTGGGGGCACTTAGCAAAATGAGCACAGGCTAATGTATCCCAAACGTACCCGTCTGGGACACACAAAGTCACTGTCAGACAGATAGCTTTATTAGCGCAGAATTGCAGAAAGGAGAAAATTGATTTAAATTAGGGTTAATAGAACTTGCACAGAAATCTAAAGCAGCATCCATTAAGTGTCTTTAATTCTCCTTTCATTTTCTCTCTAATCCACCTCCCGGCCTCCAACCTCTACCCACTGACATGGAGGATAATGAGTACTGGCAGGCGATAATTGCGCCGTCCATTTTACAAAAACCTCATCCTCCAGCCTTGACCATTAGCTCCTCTCTATGAGCGCGAGATAAGGCCTGACTGACTGCGGTTGGAGCTGACGACATGTTGGCCGTGGAGAACACAGGATTCTGTCTTTCATGCATCCCTCGGGGTTTATTTACATGGCAGATTTCAGGCTAATTAATATAATTACTGAGCCATTGTCCATAAATTAGACACAAGGCTCCCCACTGTTACTGAAATGCGCTGTGTGGAAGCTGAGGAGTTGGACCCGGGAAAATAATAATAAGAAATGTACAATGAGCACACCAAAATCAGGCATATTTGTTTGATTTCTGAAGGATCATGAGACACTGACGACTGCAGTAATGGCTGCTAAAAAATAAGCTTTGCCTTCACAGGAATAAATTACATTGGTAACACTTTACAATAAGGTTCATTAGTTAAACATTAGTTAATGAATTATAACTAACAGAACATAACCAATGAGCAATACATTTGTTACGGTAGTATAATCTTCGCACTAAACGTTAGTTAGATAAAAATACAGATGTAGATTGTTAGTCATGTTAGTATCACACAAGTGCGTAACTAATGGTACAAAGATTTAATAATGTGTAGAGTATGTTGAAATTACAATTAACAAATGTAATAAAGGACTGTATAATGTGCCAGATTCATTATTAGTTATGTAACTATTGTAGTTAAAACTAATGAAGAGAACAGAAGAAGAAATAAAAAGAAAAGAAGAAGAAAGCAGTAAAGCGAAAGAGAAAAGAAGAACGCAACCACGGGAAATAAACCTATTGTAGAAAAGTGTTACACATTACATTTTAAAAATAATATAAAAATAGAAACACATTTATAACTAGAATATTTCATGATCTTCCGGGTTGTAGTTTGATGACGCACAATAAGCAGCCTTGGTGAACAATACAGAAGCAGACTTCAAAACCAACACTACAAAATCTTAGATAAGACCCCCAATTTTTATTGGTAGTGTATCTTGTTTTCTTATTTAAGTGTTCAATAAACACATAAAAAAGCTTTGAAAATATACAGTGTGTACGGAAAGTATTTAGACCCCCTTAAAGTTTTCACTCTTTGTGATATTGCAGCCATTGGCTAAAATCATTCAAGTTAAGTTTTTTCCCTCATTAATGTACACACAACACCCCATGTTGACAGAAAAACACAGAATCGTTGACATTTTTGCAGCTTTATTAAAAAAGAAAAACAGAAATATCACATGGTCCTAAATATTCAGACCCTTTGCTCAGTATTTAGTAGAAGCACCCTTTTGATCTTATACAGCCATGAGTCTTTTTGGGAAAATGCAACAAGTTTTTCACACCTGAATTTGGTGATCCTCTGCCATTCCTCCTTGCATATCCTCTCCAGTTCTGTCAGGTTAGATAGTAAACGTTGGTGGACAGCCGCACCTTTTTCGGTACATCTCCAAAGATGGTACACGGATGTGGCTGATTGAAGTCAGGGCTCTGGCCTGGGGGCCAGTTCAAGAAGCACGTCACAGAGTTGTTGTGGAAGCCACTCCCGTGTAGTTATTGTCGACTGTGTGCTTGAGAGTCATTGTCTTGTATGGAAGGTAAGACTTTGTAGACGCACAGTGTCTGAGCGTCCTGAGCACTCTGTAGAGAAGGTTTTCGTCCAGAGAATACTCCATGTAACTTGGCCGCATTCATCTTGTTCTTCGCGATTGCACCCAGGCGACCTGCGCCCCTGCAGCTGAAATACACCAACACAGCATGATGCTGTCACCACCATGCTTCACTGTTGGGACTTTATTAGACAGGTGATGAGCAGTGCCTGGTTTTCTCCACACATACGCCTTAGAATTAAGGCCAGAAAGTTCTATCTTGATCTCATCAGACCAGATAATCTTATTTCTCACCATCTCACCAAACTCCATGTGGGCTTTCATGTGTATTGCACTGAGGAGAGGCTTCCGTCGGGACACGATGCATAATAGCCAGTCGACTGGCGCGGCGGGAGGGCTGCAGTGTTGGTTGACTTTCTACAACTTTCTCCCGACTGCATCTCTGGAGCTCAGTTACAGTGATCTTTGGGTTCTTCTTTACTCTCTCACCAAGGCTCTTCTCCCCCACTAGCTCAGTTTGGCCGGACGGCCAGCTCTAGGAAAGGGTTCTGGTCGTCCCAAACGTCTTCCATTAAGGATTATGGAGGCCACTGTGCTCTTAGGGAACCTTAAGTTCAGCAGAAATTTTTTTTGTAACCATGGCCAGATCAGTGCTTTGCCACAATTCTGTCTCTGAACTCTTCAGTCAGTTCCTTTGACCTCATGATTCTCAATTGCTCTGACATGCACTGTGAGCTGTAAAATCTTATATAGACAGGTGTGTGGCTTTACTAATCAAGTCAAATCAGTATAATCAAACACAACTGGACTCAAATGAAGGTGTAGAACCATCTCAAAGATGATCAGAAGAAACGGACAGCACCCGAGTTAAATATATGAGCGTCACAGCAAGGGTCTGAATACTTAGGACCAGTGAGTTTTCAGTTTTTCTTTTGTAATAAATGTGCAAAAAAGCAACAATTCTGTGTTTTCTGTCAAATAGGGGGTGCGTGTGTACATTAAGAGGAAAAAAGAAGATTGGACCTCATATGATTTTAGCCAATGGGCTGCAAGTCTAACAAAGAGTAAAATATTTAAGGGGGTCTGAATACTTTCCGTACCCACTGTATATGATTAAAAAAACACCTCTCTTTTGCTCTCTTAAATTAAAGTATTTCCATTTTAGGAGATCGCTTTATCCCCGCAGTATATTTCAAACAAAAACTTTTTGCCTGAATCCAATGTGCAGTTCTCTGAGAGCAGATATGATTACTCTGGGATGTGAAGAGTAATGCGGGGGGAATAATAACACAATTCTCTCAAAGGTCTTGAGGAAGCTCTCCACCATCTGCTTCAACCATATGGCGGTATTATATCAAATGAGATTTGCTTTTGAAACACAAATATCTGTACGGTTTCTTAACTCATTTTATTTGGCTTTGCAGCTCTATAGCATTACCACAGACCATTCACAGCGCAAGGCCAGAGCAGCTAATCGGGAAAGTCAAGACAATTCCCAGTGGCCCGTGCATCACTTGAGCCAGTCGAAAGCGAAGGTGATGTAATGTGATAATCAGCTATGACAATACAATAAGTACAACATAAGAAACGAAAAAAAATAAAATAACTTGATTTTATTATTATATGAGCATTGCCCAAATTGTTATTGCTGTGGATGGCCTTGAGTTTCTTGAAAAATTTTAAGTATTGTTTTAAAAGCCATTATGTATAGGATGAATGTATAAGAAATGGCTCTGTTTTTATTCTCTCAACTCATCGGCTTATAGCTTTCTAGTAGACCTTGATTCGCTTGTTCAGATAAGCTAAACTCTGCAGGAAAGTGGATATTAGGGACAGAGTTGTTGAGCCCTGCTCTATGTTTGAGCTACATGAAAACTGGAGGGCTGGTGAGTCCCGATGGCCCCTGCTGGTAGATACTGTAACTACACTATTAAAACAGCAAAACACTGTGTATTTTTACATGTAGATAAATATGTAAATAAATACAATTCCAACTAACATATGAATTTAGCATTTGGCTATAAGTTTTACATTTTTGGAGGCCTTTTAGAAGTGTAAAATGGGCTTACATATTTCCCTGCCTACTGCCATTTGTCATGTGATCAGTCACATGACAAATATTCTGCTAATGCAGTGCCCATAAGAAAAGATGGCAGCCTCCATAGTTCAAGAGAACCCTGTGCCAACTGACCTCCATTGAGATGAATGACAATGCTTACAGATAGGATTAAGTTTTCTCCAGATATTATAGACCTCCTTGGTAATATTTCACCAAGAATTCTGCACAATTTTGCACGTCAAAATGACTTAACTTCAAGTGTGATTACAGAATGTAAGATCATCTAAAAATCTTGACTTTAAGTTGACTTTTTTATACATTTCTTGTCTGTTTATACAATACAATTTAGTCAAAAGATCCTGTCGTTTTGGAAATAAAATTCAAATCACCCTTTTTATTTAGATAATTTAGATCATTTTATTTAACAAATTTGATTAGATAAGCTGCAGCCTGATTAGACCGAAAGTTATTGCTCATTGAGGTAACACTTTATTTCTTTATTTTATTTCCACTTTAGACATTCTACTAACTAACTTATGTCAACTAACTCTCATTAGAGATAAGACTGTTAGGTTAGGGTTATTAGAACATTTGACATGTTCTTGCAAAGTAACGTAAAGTTAGTAGAATGTCTAAACTATCAAAATAAAGTGTAACCCTTATTACAAACTGAAGCCTATCAACAGTGATTAATGTTGGCTGAAACATTATGAAACTCCCAGTACAACATTACAGCCATGTCACAGATCTTGGAGTTTGAAAGGAGTCATTGTGAAATATGTCAGATAAGAATATTTAGCACCTATCAGCAGTGTTGGACATCCTTCAAATGAGACTTCTTATCACGATGAGCTTCCCACTCAACTTTCTGTCCTCTGCTCAGTCTGTTAGATTGAAATTCAGTTGCTGATGTGGCTCCTTTTGAAGCTCATCTCAATTTGAATTTCATGTCTAAATCAGTGGTTTGAGAGAGCAGGAATCAGTGGCCGGCAGTTAATGATCAAGTCTCTTCTGATCCCCTCAAAGGTCAGTCAAAATAACACACCCCAGGCTTTCAAATCTCAGAAAAGCAACCTCTTGTTTAATATTAAGATGAGAATGAATGTTGACATTACTGACAGGGATTTTTAATAACCTCTCAGGATAAGTGATGGCTATTTTGGTTGCAAGAATTGGTTGTTTTGTGATTTGTCTCTCCTTGATCAAGAACTTGTGGATTACTTATTTATACATTTATTGATGTTTTCATATCTAAATTGTATATCTCATCTCAATCACGGGCCCTTTATGACTAAACTAAGCATAGAAATGACTTCATTAGTCATCTAGGGACCTAAAAGATGATATCAAAACAAACGAGGGACATTTCCTATCTTTGGCAGTAATCTATCCCCTTTTCCTTGGCTACTAAGAAACCAAGGCCCGCTGTGGCCTCATTGACAGTAGTGTAAATGAGTTATAGATCCATTTCCTCTCTCTACACAAGATCACTGCCAGGTAATTGGGAGGCCAGATCATAAAGAAAGAAAGAAAGAAAAATCATTGGCTCTCGCAAACCGGACAGCTCTGTCCCTTCCCCCCTCGTCTCTGAGAGTAATATAGATATTATTTCAGCCTCTGCCCCATTTTCCTTTCAATGAAATTATGATGTCCTCCACCCAGTGATACAGTGTAAAGGGGAGAATTGGATGCAATATGAAAGCTTTATTGATGTAGACAATTACTGTTTGGGAGCTACTCTAGGTCAGTTGAAGAAGGGCTGGGGAGCGTCTTTGTGACTCAAAGCAACCTGGGACCAGGAGGGGAAAGATAAATAATGTACGCAATATCTGATGGATGCACAACAGAGATATCTCCAAGGCCTGTACACATCCTTTACAATTATGTGTGACAGTACACAGCAATGTTTTTAACAGGAATGGCAGAGTTTGTTTAAACAATGCTTTGGGCGTTTCTTCAGTTATTTGCATTTTTGCCTCTGTGCACTCTGTGTCATGTGTAAACTTTCTTAAAACACTATTTTCTTACTCTCACTAGTTTATTTTGACAGAATTCTGTCATTTTTTATTATTTTAAGTAATAAAAATCCCCTCCAAAGTAATGTTACTATATGTCATAAGTGATTAAGATTACATTGTATGATTAAGTGGAAATTACTTTTTTGTAAAAAAGAAAAAAGAAGAGGCTAATGTCCTTTTTCTTGCAAAGCTAAATTCAGCTAGCATTTTATTGATCTTAAATATATAATTAATATATGGAAATGGAAATGACAGAGTAAAATATTCTGTTCAAAAGTGATATTTTTATATTTTCATATTTCATAATATGCTGGTTTTATGATCATTTCAAGCTTTTCACTGACACTGCTGTGTCTTTGGTAAATCAATATGAAAAATGTTTATGAAGCAAAATTGTGTGGTGACATTGACACCACAACTGAGAGAAAATCATATTTTAAAAAAGATTAAAATAAAGCATTTTGACACAAAAGAAATATTGAAACGGTATGTTTATTTCACTCGTAAAATACTAGAGATTAAGATTTATAGATTTATAATTTAAACATTTGCATTTAAACAATTTGAACAATTTAATTTAAACAAAACAAATCAATTATATTTTTTTAAATGATAGCTCTTCATATTTTTAAGATTGAATTTTAAGATGCATAAAAGCCCTTTGAACAGTAGTAAAAATAAGTCCATTTTAATGTGATTTTCATAGAACAAAAATAAAACATTCTGTTAGATTTAATAAAAATCAATCCTTTGGACATCATTTTAATGGACATCTTGTGTCTAATTTTAGTAGTTTATTAGTAAGTGGAATCATTTAATGATGTCATTACTCAAAACTAGCCCTAAAATGCACACTAACCTTGAATATGTTTATTAGCTTTTACAACACATTCACATAAAATGCATTTTATGGAGGTGTGGAAAACGAAAATGTATGCTAGAAGCCATCATTCTGTGTTTTCATCTTACATATATTTCTCTGAAATGAGCTCCATGGCATTTGCCTGTGAACGTGTTGAAGGACCCATGCTGCATTCTCTGATGGCTGATCTAATATTGTAAGGGGAAAGTGAGCCTGCAGGGCCAGAACTAACAGACAGAGGTTCAGCTCCCACGTGTAATGAGAAGAGACCAATGCGTGTATGTGTGTGTGGGTCTCTGTTACAACGCTCTAATTGGATGTTTGATATACCCTGACCCCCTGACAAAGCACACCTCTGCAGGTGAAGAGCACAGGAGGTGCTGCAGCAACATGCTAGACTAAAGTTAAAGGTCTTGTTGAACAAAGGTGGAGATGTTGGATCGTTTTTTTCCGGCTGCCACATGAGGTAATGTTCTAATTGGATTTCTCCTGAAAAATTCCGCTCTCAGATTGCTGCCGCAGACAGGGTGACCTTTTTGCTCTTAAAAATTTGCATCGTCCTTTCATTGACAAGGGAAGGGGCTTAATTCACATACACAGGCATGAGGTAAATTGCTCCTTTCCTTTGTTCTCTACGGAAGCTGGAGAATATTAGGTTTCATTAGATGTATGAGTTGAAATAAAGAATGGAGGGCTTTGTGTTTTGTTTTTCGTGTTTGCTGCTTAGGCAGACTACTGCTGTTGTACAAACAGAGCGAGTTGTCACAAAAAGGCAATACTACTTTTCATAAACTAAATAAGACAGTTTTATTAGTAAAATAATACTAATATCCAATATAAACAATAATTGTAATTATACTCTTAATTCCAAATCTCAAATTTGATTGGTTCAAAAATGCAGATAGACTGTTAATGTAGTATTAGTTGTGGGGATTTTTCATTGACTGTTGTTATAGTAATTGTTATTCATTGTTATATCTTTTGAGTCATTAAATCATTCCATATCAACCTCATCTGATTTGTTCAGATAACTGATCATTCAGGGGAATCAATGGGCTTAAAGGGTTAGTTCACCCAAAATAAAAATTATGTCATTAATTACTCACCCTCATGTCGTTCCAAACCCGTAAGACCTTTGCTCATCTTCAGAACACAAATTAAGTTATTTTTAATGAAATGTGAGAGCTCTCAGACCCTGCATAGACAGCAATGCAACTGAAATGTTCAAGGCTCAGAAAGGTAGTAAGGACATTGTTAATATAGTCCATGTGACATCAGTGGCTCAACGTCAGTTTTGCGAAGCAGTGAGAATACTTTTTGTGCGCAAAAAAAAAATACCTAATTTATTTAACAATTCTTCCCCCCGATTACTTCTTCTCGCATTTTGGAGATACCCAAGGCGTAATCGACTGATCAGCGTTGTTTACGTTCGGGGATAAAGCGTGCGCATGAACGCTCTGCGTAATCAGCGTTGTTTACGCTTAGGGGAAATCATGCATATGCATTGTGATACTCTTTAAATGCGGAAGGACGTACCTTGGGAAGAAGATTGTTTTGAATAAATTGTTATTTTTGGTTCTTTGCGCTCAAAAAGATTTTCTAGCTTCGCAAACTGAGTGGAGCAGATGTCACATGGATGTTTTGTAAACCCGATGTCCTGACGACGTTTCTGGACTGGGAACCTTACACTTGCTTTGCTGTCTAGCAGGTCTCAAGCTCTCAGATTCTATCAGAAATATCTTAATTTGTGTGCCGAAGATGAACAAAGGTCTTACGAGTGTAGCATTTGGACCAATCAGACACACACACTTTTTGTTATATTTAACAAATAATATCTCACTTAACCAAATGGCCAATTACGAGTGTCTATGGACCCTTCCCCCGAAATGCGCCTAACACCTCATAAAGGCAGAACCGGCCTCTGGTTCCATGGCAACCAATGCTGATATCACTGATTTTATTGCCCAAAGGAATGCGGGCAGAGCAACTCGCTCATTTTCCTCATAAGACAGACACATAATGCCCAGAGAAATGGACTGTTCTCTTAATTAATTCATAGGAAAACCTTTCTATGATTGAACACACATATCCTCAGGTCATTGTTTATACCATTACTGTTCTTGTATATTTTCTTTTGAATTGTATACTGTTTTATACCTGCATGTTCTCATACCACTTCATATAACCTCCCTATTCATGTTTGGTCCTATGAATTCATGCTTCGGAGGGATCTTAACTGAGAGTGCATATTACTGCTGATACCTATGCAACCATATGCTGTATCTAAGCTTTAACTAATTTGTGCATTCACACACAACACGAATTACATATGCAATCCATGCTTAGAGACAAAAGGTCGTAAACCCTCCAGCAATTGCCACCTCCCGCTCGAAAATTCCCTTTTGCTCATTGGACAAGCCCATCTTTGAGAGGCGGATCTTCTCCGACCTTAAAGGCCCGCTCCAGGACCCCGCCCCCAGTCGGTGGTTCGGTTTAGATGCAGATAAGATGTGAACCCGCGATTTCGGGAGGATACCAAAGCATTGTGCCAGGCTTTGGCCTTGTCTTTTCCATTCAACAAGATTCTCTGACTCAAACTGTTTTTTTTCATCGACCCGAATTCAGCAAAGCTCAACGGGAAGCTTTACGCTTGCATCCCGAATCTCTTTCAGACCGCCGAAACTCGCTAAGTATCAAACTTAGTCTTATTAATTGGTACATTAAGTATCAGTTACACCTTTTTACAAGGTGTTTTTGAACTAAGAGTCTGACGTATCCCTCAGGTTTAGATCTTTGAATATGCAAAGTGTTCCATAAAATTTATTCTTTATGCCTCTTTCTATGCTGACTTAAACTTTAACCCTTTCCTATACCAACTGAGTGTTTGTGTGTGTTTGTGTGTATGTGTATGTTAGACCAGCTAATGTGTTTATGTCGTATGTTCGACTAGTTTAAGTGTTTATGTAGTTAATAAAAACCTTACTTGTATCACACTTGACCTTCATTGTTTGCTCATAACTGGAGTCAATAATCATGCACATTTACGTTACAAACTTATAGAATTGAACAGTAAGAAAGTTATTTCCCTTAACCAGTAAATTAACGTTCTTGGAATTGACAGACGGTTGACCCTGAGAGGTCAAGTAAATACAGCGGATCTAAATATTTATTATTAATTATAACTAGTTATGGTTAATTATTCATATTTCCCCATGAGCTGATTCGCTACACGAGTTTGGAACGACACGAGGGTGAGTAATTAATGACAGAATTTTTATTTTTGGGTGAACTATTCCTTTTAAGGTTACACCAAAGTCCAGTGCGCTCAATTTGCGGTCTTTTTATTGTATTAAAGAACATCATTGGAGTATTCAAAGAATTCAGAATTGAAGGTCAAGGTATTTCAGATGATAATTCAAATATTAATTCTTTCTGCTCAACTAAATAAATAGATGAATCACCCTCTGTGTTAATGAGTGTTTAGAAAAATCAATGCTTATAGGAATTGATTATGCCAGCTATATATAATGTTCTGACAAATCCTGATTGTTAGGTCAATCTGGATGGTATCTTCCAAACAGCAGGTCTCTAAAAAGTTATCATGGTTTGTTCAAAAGAATCCTGCCAATTTTAATGGAAGAGTTTACATGTATGACTTTCCTTCATCTGTGGAACACAAAAGGACACATTTTTAGGATGATGCTAGTCAATTTTATTTATGTTTATATAATGTTAGATTTCATATTTATGTAATATTATATTTAATATTTAAAATACAGAACTTTCTTCTAATGCAAATGCCTTTGCAAATCCTTACGTCAGCAGCGGCAAAGCAAAAGGACACAACATGACATTAGATTTCTTGTGACACTTGATAAGGCAACGTGAGGACACAGAATCACAATCACTCTTCAATAAAGCTTTTGTTCTTTTGGAGACTAGCAATGCTCCTGTTTACCCTCAGGGAAAGTCCCTCACACTCCAGCAAAGAGGTCAGTCTACGTTACACTGAAGGAAAGCTCAACCTTCACGAAATCTAGCTCTGTCCCCTAATAGTCATGACAGGACCTGGCCATTACAGTAAAGCATATACGTAACGCACACATTTACGCACTACTTTCATTGTGCTTTCAACATTCTCTGAGATTTAGGCAATTCACACACTGTCTCTTTGTGAGACTGATAACAGATACGGCACTCACATTAGACTTCCAGCCCACAAGCCCACTCTCAGACCTCACAGTGCCAGAATTAGCATTTTGTCTTCAGACTTCTACAAGAAACTATTTTTAAGCTGGTAATTGGCAAAAGCACAAAACCACTTAAATACGTGTGAGACTATTAGGATCCCGTTTAGAACCTCAAAACATCTAGCTTCTCTCAAGCAACACACTTCACACCCATTTAAACAATGCTAATAACAGACTGGCTGTATATAGAGAGCTAAATAAATACACGGCTCTCATTTAGCAGAATCTTTTTTTATGAAATGATGACGTATGTGCTGTGAAATATGTTTAAAATAATGCTAAAGCAAGGAAAAAGGTAATCAAGATCTGCCAAGCACAGCCGGTTTTAGCCACACACACACACACACACAGACACACACACACTCTCTCTCTCTCTCACGCACACACACACACACACTCTCTGTCTCTCTCTCTCACACACACACACACATGGTCTTAGCGTACGGCAGCTGCACGCTGAGGGTGTGAGTGTTTCACTGGTTTTCTGTTGCTGCGTCTGCCACACGGTGATGTACTTCATGTAGTGATGTACTAAATAACTGAACTATGAGTTAAGCCGCCATGACCTGACAGATTCCTTGGCCTAGCTCAGGCAGAACAGCTCTGCCAATGCTCTGTAACCTCATGTTTATGCAGGTGTTTGTATCTTGCCTCCTAACAATACACCATGGTGACATTTTGCAGGGAGACAGCCCTGGTAATAAAGGCCTTAGCAAGCACTGCTACCTGCCACAGCCAAGTGTCTACTAACTTATAACTGCTAGAAGCTGCTAGAAGATAACCTGCCGAGTCAGCACTCACATAATTGCCATGTAGGTGAGCTGTGAGTGGTACGATTGCGGAGAGAAGGAAGACAGCAGAGAGAAAGTTCGCCTTTTGGAAAGTTTGGGGAAAACTTTGAGTTCATACAGCTAATTATAATGGCTATACATCAATACAACTGTATATTCAAAGCCTGCCCAAATATTAATGAGGGGAGTGAGACATGCAAGTCGAGGGTTTGAAATTGTTGTGATGAATATTATACACCACACATTTTAAATGAATTATTTCTCAATAGCTTTGACTTCTAGGAGTGAGGAGATGACAGAAGAATTCATATTAATCCATAATAAAATGGTTTGTGTTATTTTAGAATTATGTATATATGAGTACAGAATTTTATATTTAGCATTTATTTTCTATAAATTCATTTTAGCTTAAGGTTTAGTAATTTTGCTATGTGCTTTTGTCATTTTTTTCAAATATTTTGTATTTTCATTTAAAATTCAGTTAATTTAAACATTTTATTTAAGTTAGTTACATATAGCATAAAAATGTATTTATTGCAAGCTCTTTTTTTCAATTAATAAAAACTATTTTTAATTTTAGTTAAAGTTTTAGTTACCAATAACAACAATATCTCTGTATCCCTGCCTTAACAATTTATGACTTGGCTTGATCCTTTTTCATAGGTCTTTCTCAACTGTTTTCAACAATTATCTATCAAAATTCTGACAAACTCTTAATTTATATATTCAGATAACTTGTGTACAAAATATTTGGTAACACTTTGTTTTAAGGAACAATTCTCACTATTAACTAGCTGTTTATTAGCATTCCTATTATTAACATATTGGCTGTTTATTAGTACTTATATAGCACATATTCTGCATGACCATATCCCTAATCCTACCCAATATCTAAACTTAACAGCTACTTTACTAACTATTAATAAGAAGCATATTAGGAGTTTATTGAGGCAAAAGTTGTAGTTAATGGTTTGTTAATAACGAGAATTGGACCTTAAAATAAAGTGTGACCACTATTTTTTATTTATTAATATTGTGTAATTTACATTATCTTTTCATTTTTCAATTGCATACAATTAATAAATTAATTAATTTAATTAGATTTTTTAATATCTTTAATATCTGTCTCACATTTTGTGATCGAACAAATAAATGTAAAAATAGACCAAATGATCATACAAATATTCTTGTTTTATTCATGGGAAGTATACGTTTATTCATAACTACAAACCAACATTTGGTCCCAAACCAGCAATTAACTATTGAGCGACAGTCTAATCAAGGCAATAAACTTGTAACCCCGTTACTGTAATTACTTAATTTTTTTCCCCTTCAGTTTCAGGCCCTGTTTTGTACCCTATTCACGGAATGTGCTGGCTTTATAGACTCAAGGGAGCAACCTTCTGACCATTGGTGATTACTGACTCATCACAAGGTTAAAATAGCAGGTGGTGGCGGATAAAAAGTTGAGTGGCCCACACGCTGCAGCCACATTAAAACAGGAAGCTCTGCACTTTAATCATCTGCACAGGCACATCAAATAATTCCATTGAATAATACATATGAATCTTCAACAGAATGATTAGCTGAAGGTAAGGTAGATCTTACCAGTCCAACCTAAGCAGACGTGTGTGATCATGTTCGCACAAGTAGGATTTGCTCATTTATGTGCTAATAACAACAATCTTCCTTCAAATTACCATGAGATATGCAAATTCATTCTTCGATGCAACAGTAATATTCTTAATCTTGACTGTACAGTCGGATTCATGTGTGAATAAGTCTTACATTTATTCAAATCATCCAGCTGAATTCCTTCGCTTAGCGATGCTAGTCTATGACAACAAACCAAGAATCTTTGGCTGTCATTTGCAGCTTGAATATGTATATATAGTACTTGAGCAAAATAACAAACAGTGTGGCGCAGATGACTGTTATTTGGACAGGGCAAGGGGGTTGTTACTAGAATCAGTGCTGACCAGCCATCCTTAGGGACATACATTAAAACCCACACACTGGAATAAACACAAGCCTAACAAAATCATTTGAGCTAGAAAGCTTCACTGTCAAACCTCACAGTCATTAAAACCATCCGCGCCGAGCTAATTATAGTGTTATATGGGGCCTGTAGTGCGCAACTTATTTCTCTGGTTCATCCACTCAAGTCATAAACATTGCATGCTTCGGTTGTGTGACCTCTCTCTTCTCGACGCTCGCTTAAACAAACATAGAGACCGAAGAGGTGTAGTTGCAAAATGTTGCTATAAATAAAAAAGGTGAAGACAGAAGAGAAACAGAGTGGGGGGCAATGTGAGAGTGCAGGGACAGGCAGATCTTTCATAATGTTACTGCTCTGGCTTATTTTAGTCTTGTGTGTTACCACATATCTGCTGGCACCGGAGTACAATCTCTTCATGAGGACATGGTTGACCTCTTCTGCTATCATTAAAAACGGCGTATTTCTAGCTATCATAACACACTGTTTGTTTACTGTAGATGATGTAGATGCATATGAAGGTAAACAAAATGAGGTGTATTTTTTTATTCTTTCTAATTTAACTGGAATGCTATTTAAGTAAATCAATCTGAAATCTAAAATAATATACTTGGATTTTATTGCTTAAGCTTTTCTATGTGTATTTAAGTTGTGCTGACATGCTCGTACAGTACAGTAGATCTGATGTTCCCATTTATAGTAAAAAAAAAAACTCTGTATGTGGCACTTTATGTACAAAACAATGTTTAGAAATAAAGTTCTTGTAATTTATTAAAATATAATTATAGTTCTTGTAATTTAATAAAAACACAGCCTAAATTTGAAGGAATTCATAGTCTGCACATTCAAGGGGTTTAATTTACACATGTATTGTGTTTATTTCTTTAAAGACAAGTTTTAATTCACACCTCAAATCTGTCTTAGTCACAACCTTGGTCATTAACATAAATGAACTGCTTGTTTCTCCTTCTTGAAGGGATCCCAAACCATTCTATTTTATTTTATTTTATTTTACTTTATTTATTGTTTTAATTTGTTGTTATAAAAAATGAAATATTCTTTTATTTACTTTTTTTCTTAACCAGTGCAGCCTCTTTGGAAACAAGTTGACTTTAATTAAAATTATTTCTACCATTAATATGGTCAGGGCCGTCCCAAGCTGGGGCGGGGACAAGTTCGAGATAAGAAACAGGGCCCCCCTTGGTCCGTTTGCGGACCAAGTGAAGGGCCTGGTGCAACCACAGGACGGCCCTGAATATGGTATCAGAATTTTTTATTAAAACTGACATTTTATTTGAATTCTACATCATTTGAGTCATTATAAAATTTATGGTTTTATCATTTTTATTTACTTTTGTGAATTTGAATCAGAATGTGTTTTTACCTGCAGCTACCTCAGCTTCATGGATTCAATCCTCTAAAAACAGACAAAATGTGGCAATGTACATAAATTATATCCATAAATTATACAGAGACAGTTCTATGTGTATCTTCAACAAAAAGCAGAAGTGGTAGCATTACTTAAAAAGTATTGTGATCCATCTCATAATTCATTATCAAGTTGTTCTTTTATACATTTAAGTATGCCTTTTGGATGTATGTAATACAGTAAGCCTCGTAATATGAATAATAAATGAATGCTGTAGAAACAATTATGCTTTTGGAGAGTTTTGTGAGGACATGTGGAAAAGTAAGCACTTTCCTTACATGGAAATGTGTCTTATTTAATGCTAATGTAAAGATGAAATCCCATTACATCTCCTCACGGTTCTCTTCTGATCACATAGGTGTCATTTAAAGCATATAGACTACTCTAAATTAATTTCAACTTCCATCAAACCCACGCTCTCACTCTCTATCGCCATCCCAGGAAATTGTAGCATAAATCTCTGACTAAATAATGAATAGACATGTCAGCCAATGCTTTCATGCCCTAGCCCTATCTGTATCTCTATCTTCAGCATAATCCCCTATCTCTGTCCACAGAACTGTATCTAATGGTCCACCCTGATACCTTGCAGAGACAAACAGGAGTGGTCATAAATCTATTCAGGCTTATTTACAGCCTCTGCTGTAGTCAGCGCTTTGAAAAGAACAAATCCTCGGAGTTGCCTTTGCCATCTGTAGAGCTCTCTAGCCAGTGCCATTTTGATAGTGAGAGTTGTGACGGAGTTGGACACAGTGTTGACACTAGTTGTGCATTCTGGTTTAAATGGCTTGTATTGTGGTCATTTCTGACACCCTTGCTTTAGATATGACAAAGGTGAATGACACAGAGTTATTGTTATAGGGAGAGTTATATCTATGTTAGGCCAGATCCCGCAGGCAGTCAACTGTTATTTTTCCCAGAACGACAAAAGTTAGAGTGCATGTTCATATCATAGAAAATGCAGTTATGTGACTAGAGGAAAGAACAGAAGCTCTCTCACAGCGAAATCGAACCTTGTTTGAAATCAGTGATCATTAATTAGCTCTTTTCTCAGGCCAGCATCCAACCAACAGACAATGCTCTGTTTTTGGAGGATTGTCACCAAATACCGCCGGGAATTTAAAGAAAACTCTTTCCACAGACAATCAGCCTTTCATTGCTGTCTTTGACAGTTCTCTTGTCTGAAATGTGACATTTGACCTAATAAATTATAATTATGTAATTAGTGCTGTCTACATTTCCTGTGACATACTGAACCTGCCCTTTGTATTAGGAGGCACATCTTCATTTCATGATCAGATCAAAGTGAATTTTAATGGCATATTTTATTTCATTACCTTCATTGTTCTGTTCTATTATTCTGTTCTGTTATTATGCCTAGGTGTGTGTTTGCCTTACAATTGATTTAAATAGCTATGTGGAGCTTTACAACTTGGAATTGTGGAATTGCTTTTTTGGTCATTTGGACTAAAGATGTACAGTGGTTCTCAACCAGGGGGTTAGGGCCCACAAGGCGCCCCCAAACCTCAAAGGGGGGAATTTGAATGGCAAAAGCGTTATTTCTATACCTGGGAAATAATGAGAAAACACACACACGTATATATAAAATCACAAAAGACTAATAGACTAGAGAAGCCATAAAAGTGTAAACACCAGAATTATTTAATAGTAATTCAAATTATAAAATAAATATTAAATTATAATTATTTCTAGTTCATTTGCTTTAAAGGGGTCATATATGTTGCTAAAAAGAACATTGTTTTGTGTGTTTGGTGTAATGAAATGTTTTTATGCGTTTTAAAGTAAAAAAAAACACATTATTTTCACATACTGTACATTATTGTTCTCCTCTATGCCCGCCTTTCTGAAACGCTTCGATTTGTACAAAGCTCATCAGTCTGAAAAAGCAAGGTGTGCAGTGATTGGCCAGCTATCCAATGCGTTGTGATTGGCCGAATATCTCAAGCGTGTGACTGAAATGTTACGCCCCTACCGTACTGTGATGATGCCCTGCCAGGCTGGAGCGATGATTCAAAAACATGAAAACCCATTATAAACGAGGCATTCGTTGCATCCAGTGGGGACATAATTATGGAGTATAATGACTTATACTGTCTTTTTACGCGTTGTGTTGCATCGCGCCGCGTAAACATAAAACCATGTCTGCATTTGTGAAGCGGACTGGACTCCGCTTCGTCCACGGTGAAAGCCGATCTGGCTATCCACAGTGCAAAGTTGTTGTATTTCCTCAGCAACCAGCACGGATCAGCTCCAGGCATGATGAAGCGGATATCATCCTCTTTTGGAAGGCCAAACAAAGTAGTTTCGCTTTCACAACTAAAAACACACAGCACCTTCACGACATGGCGTAACAACAATACTACAGCGAGAATAAAAGTTACGCCTTCTTTCTTTGCGCGAACATTTGGGCGGCGTTATGCAAATCTTCCCACATCGCGACGTAGATATGTTGGGGCGTGTTAGAACAAGCCATTTTAAGTAGGCGTGGCTGAGTCTTAACTTTTAAAGAATATCTCTTTGGATTTGAAACTTTAGTCTTTGCAACTTTACAGATCTTCTTTATGCACCAAGAGCTTGTAACACTCCAAAGAGAAAGGAAAAATTTTAATCGCATCATATGACCCCTGTAATATACTGCCTCTTCTAAATGAAATTTGCGTTAAATGCTTTGCTATTACAGCACAAGTACCAGATCAGGACACAAAAACACAGTAAAAGTAACATAACTGTAGCTTACATGACTTATGCAACATATTCCAAGTCTTCTAAAGTTATGCAATCGCTTTGGATTAAAAACAATTCTTGACATCAATAAATCAGATGATTCATTTCACAAAGCCTGGTCTGAATGATTTGCTCACAAATTAGTCATCCTTCTGTTTTGTGTTTCACAGCAGTCATGGGGTTTGGATTGACAGAGAGTAAACAATGATAAGACAATTTTCATTTTTAGGTGAACTATCCCTTCAATGAGTGATCTTTTTTTAGCCGTTTGGATCTTTTTCTTAACCTATGTTAGTACAACATACACAAAGCGGAACCCTTTGACACTTTTTAAGCATAGGCTATAATTTTACCTCAACTTATATTGCAGTATGACTCTTTGTCAACTGCTCCATGACATGTGGCATGGAGAAAGAGTCCAGAAATGTTCCACCAAAATAGGTGGTAGGGAGCGGTTAGGGCGTGCGTGTTAAGTACATCTTAAAAAGTCATTTCAGACAATAATGGGTAGCAGTGTGTGTTCAGACGCCCTCTTCTTGCACAATTTGACGCTACAGGAAGAAGCGAGCCTGAGCTGTCTGTCCTGCTGTTTTCAAGCTCAGCCAATCCTCTATGTGCGAGGGGCTTCAGCATCATGATATTTAACACACCCACCCTGAACATCCGACAGAGGTATTTCCTCAGGCGCCTGTCAACGGGCAAGCATCACCTTCACATGAGCTGGATGTTCAGCAAGAAACGCTAAAACTTTCTCCAAAGATCACATTTGTCGACGGAAGGAGGTGCGATGCTACACTTTCTCGAAACCTGCCAGGGCTGCCATGCGTCTCATTGCTTTCAACGACTGAACAGCCTCGATTTGTACCCCATAAGAAGAGCGAATGAACTTATGCAGCTGTGAAAGCGATCTCGTGCGTTGTATAGCGACAGATGTTTTCTCCGTACACTGAGATGGACATCGCGAATACGCACTTTTGTGGATCATTTATCTGACGAGGCTTGACTTAATTATATCTCGCAAATATCTGCAGCTATTAAATGTTAAAATAGACTACGAGTGATTGTGTCGGAGATTGTTCTCGCGTCTGACTGCACGGGAGGAATTTAATCGCGAGCGCACGTAAATATCTGGATTATTGTTTCGCATGGACGTGGATGAGCGCTTTGCTAAATAAATCAGCCTTTCTGCCCTGCAACTGGCAAATGAAAACGAAAACGTTCCATGTGTTCTTCTCATAAAATTGGGAGCCCGTGTTTTATGTACTGTTGGCGATGTAGTGCGCTTGCTCACTTTTATCCCTGCCATTCCAAACAAGTCTTTTCTCGAACAGGAGACCCAGAAGATGATCCTCTTCAGAAAATTCCGCGTCTTGATTTTGATGGTGTTTCTTATAGCCTGCTCGATGCACATTATGATAGACTTGTTACCGAAGCTGGAGAGACGGAGCAGTAGCGCGTGCTCGTGCTCACACACACCCAGCGAAGATCCGCAGAACTGGGCTAAGCATCGAGCCAAGCCGGGATCAGAGTCCGGCTGGCCTAATAAACACACGCTCAGAATACTTCAAGACTTCAGCAACGAGCCGAACTCAAACCTGTCCTCTCACTCGCTGGAAAAGATCACCGTTGGGGAGAGATCCGAGGCTTTGAAAAGGTTTGAGCAGTTGACAGGTGACGAGAAGAGGCACACGGCACGGGACTCTGCCTTGAAGAACGCAGCTGTCAAGGGTTCGAGGCTCTCTGCGCTATTTGAGCATCCTTTATACACCAGGCCGTTGCCTCCTTTAATTGACGAAGACACTTTATTCAATGTCAACACTGATATAAGATTTGACCCCAAAGCTGCAGAGAACCCAGAGTGGTAGGTTGAGAATCTCAGGGGGTTGTTTTCTTTCTCTCACACATTAAGTACCTACAAGACTCATAAATGCCTACATGTGAGATTTTTTCTTCTTCACATTTTACATCATGCTTTCCCCAAGTAATATTGATTTCCTAATGATGATCATTATAATAATAATAATAATAATAATAACCACAATAACGATAAAGTAAAATAAAGGTTTAATAGTATTAATTATAATATTTGTTATTATTATTAGGCTAATAATAAAAATGAAGTATTGTTTTATTATTATTATCATGCATTTGTTCTTGAGAATGTAAATAACAACACCTCATGGGGTTCAGAACAACATATGAGTCATCCCTGGAATGGCTTATAAAATAGCACAACATTCATTGCATTTGGGACATGTTGTCTTTCCGTAGGAATGGGGAAGGTAAAGATGGGGATTATGCTCCTACGGGCGAGATGTCCTCAGACTCCTACCCAAATTGGCTCCGCTTCCACATTGGGATCAACCGGTATGAGCTTTACTCCAGGCACAACCCGGTCATAGATGCAATGCTGAAGGATCTGGTGTCGCAGAGAATTACCAGTGTTGGTAAGACAATATTTAAGATTACACAATAGAGTTAAAAGTTAAATGGGAAGGTGATTTTAGGATTGCATGCAGTATGATGTCTGAGTGCAGCATCATCTTTTAGTGCTGCTCTTCCTAACAGATTTATATAGATCTGTTGAATGAAGTTTCTCCAAGATAATGGCTAGACTCTTCCTGCACTCTGGGTGCAGATGCATCAATAAAATTGGACTGAGATTCACTGGTGGATTCCAGCAGGGTAAATGAATGAGAAAAGCGTGCAATTTAGACTTAATCAAACGCCATGCTGTGGAAAAGTATCTCCTGCCAAGCATGCATATTGTCAAGTAGACTTGTGCTTGATGGGCTGCATTTATGCGAAGCCCCTAGGTAAATATCTCAACTTATTACTGAATACTTGATTCTGATTGGACAATTGCTGTATTTTGTGGTCAGAATGTTTTTGTATAATGACCACTGAACTGTATATTTGACCAGTGTCCCTGGCCACCAATCTCTCTCACATCAACCCTGAGCTCTCTGTCTTCTAAGATAATAAAGTAATTCCTCAAATCAATATTTAATGTCCTTTTATTTACTTATTTACTAGTAAGTGAGATGATGTACAGAAACCCAGTCATTATCACAAAATAAACCTATTCAGCATGATCCAAGACCCCTCCGGTTCACGTCGGGGTCTGGGTTTATTTTGATTTATATTGACCAGTTGACTGTACATTTATTCCTTATTAATATACTGTTTCTAAGAACTCTAGAAGAAAGTTGCATGTTAATCTGCGGTGATGGCAATCTTTAAAAAACTGGTATGGCACAGCAAGCCTCTTAAGTGACTCGAGGCGGTGTCTCCTTGTTTTCCTTCATCTGTTTGTGATTGCCTGCAAATTCATCGCAACACACTTTTTTTTTAAAAAAGGTCTTATCAGCTTCCCTACAAGGACATTGTTTATGTCCAAAATACACTTCTTGTCTTTTGTTTATTTAACAGTTTATAATCAAATGCAAGACTAGAACCATCTGCAATGACAAGAAAAATAATTTTCTAAATTGAATTTTCACGTTGTTATTGCTACTTGCATAATGAGTCTTATTTCAAATGGTTCATTGTAAAAAGGCTCAAGTTATTTTCCTGATAAGTTCAGCGTAACTCTTTTTCTCTCTGTAGCAATGAAATCTGGAGGCACGCAGCTGAAGCTCATCATGACATTCCAGAACTATGGCCAGGCGCTCTTCAAGCCCATGAAGTAAGTGATACAGTAATAGGAAAATGTTGATGCAATTGTTCATTTCCCCATGGTTAAAACTTTATAATGGTGTAAACATCTATAATCTTGGTATCAGTGATTTTTATGTCTTTATTGGTTACTGCTTCTATCTTCCAGGTTTAGAATTCGTCTGATTGTCTTATGTGAATTTTTCCTGTTCTATATAGTTGTCTATACCCTGTTATTAAATCTTCTGACGGACACCATTGTGTGGTGCTTTTAGCTCAGCTGCTCAATTCTATTTGGGTACGTCTGTTATTATAATCGTGTGATAATATGCTCGGATCAGAGCTATTGAAAAAGGATTTATAGTCGTCGGCGTAGTGATCCACAATGGACGGATCATATCCCATTTGAAATGTAGGTTACAAAGGGAGGGAGGATGTTTTTATGGATCTGACAACCCCTCAGCGCAAATAATAGTTGCCTCCCTGTAATTTTCCAGATCTATAAATGGCAGCAAGTAAATCTTTGGTGTCATTGTCAGATTCAGAGCAGCAGCCCCTCCATCTGCATGCACCTTAACTATCAGTTTCACAGACACTGCTTATGCTTTCTCTGGCAGATTAGTATTTAATGACTTAGTGGTCTCATTGCTATCATTGAGATTCACTCTGTTTCCTCAATGGTTTTTCATAAAGAGTTATGTATACAGGATGTGGGCCTTGGTGACTGAATCATTACTAATGTGCTGGTCGACCGTATGTCCTGCCATCTGAGTGCCTTTATTGGCCATGAAGCTGGTGTTCAGACTGCAGACATCCTGTATTCATAAAGACATGGTTTAGCATTGACAGACTGTATTATGAGATGCTTTTCCATGTGTGAGCATGAAATCGAAGAGTTGATCAATACTCTTGAATAAAAAAAAAAATACTCTCAATTTTATATAGATGAACGTATGTTGTTTTTCTGTATTCTGATAATGTTTTCAGAATTAAGGAAGCCAGTGTATGAGGTGCATGAACGTGTCCCAGAGGTTCAGAGATGTTCTTGGTTTGTTCTTGGGGAGTATTTAAGGAGAGATGAGAACAATGGGTCTTTGGTGACAAGAAGGCTTGGATTTAAAAATTGTTTTTAAAATTTTTTGGAAGAGAGGAGGTCGGAGCCCAGCCTCCTCTCTTACTGCGGTGTTCCTGCTATAATTAGCACAGACCAACAAAGACACACTCATTTCTTCCAGCCACAAGCTAAACACTTCACCCCCATCTCGCTTTTGAGATCATCTTTTCTCTTGTGTTCTCCTTTTTCACTGATAGTTTGAAACCCAGGACTTACTCGACCTTCTTTGAGGACAAGATCTCATATGTTTGCCAGCTAGCGCATTGCTAACATAATCAAAGTCCCAATGAAACTTCAAACGTCTTTACTTATCTCTGCCTTTGCTTGTACATAATTACATTTGGTAAATATTGTTTTCACAAACTGATTTGTCTACGTGCTTTCCATGCCTTCTCTGAGGAGTCAGGCAAGGACGTGTTCTTGCGACATGTGTGGTTTAGCTGAACAAGTTTCTTTCGTTTGATTCATGCCTGCGTGCTCAAATATGCCCCACACTCAGACCTCCCTTTATTACTGTACAGCCTGAGGAAATTGCCTAATCAGCTTTAATTCTCTTAATCATATTAGCCGAGAAATAAAAGGCAATTCTGTCGTCATTCACTTCCCTTCAAGTCATTCCAAGCCTGTATGATTTTCTTTCATCCATTGAGCACAAAAGTAGATGTTTTCCCCACAATGAAAGCAAAAGGGTGACCAGGGCTGTCAAACTCCAAAAACAAGAGAAGAACCCTAAAATGGTGAAGGGGTAAGGTGAAAAACGAGAGGTCATATGGTGCTTTTTTTAAATCATGGGCTTCACAGCCCATAGTTACCATTTGCTTTTATTGTATGGAAAAGAGCAGCCTCAAAACCATGCCTAACATACATCTTTATTTTTGATCTACAGAATAAAGAAAACCAGACAGGTATGGAACAACATTAAATGTTTCCCTCACCTTTTCATTTGTAGCGTGTGTTTTCAGCAGAGGAGCAGTGGGCTCCTGAAAACTAGCTAGATTGTTAGATTATTCACTATGAACATTTAGTAGAATAGAAGCACTTTGATTGCTCTCAGGTAATTTGGTCTGGAATTCTTATGTGATTTGTCAGCTTAAGCATCTGCTTACGCAAAATTGCTTAGGCTATTTAACAGAATTAATGAAACTCTGTGATGAATGGGTGCATGAGTGGATTAGTGGGTGGACAGATCAGAGGGGATGATAGGTTTTTAAGAACTTCCACAGTAGGGCTCCTCAAGGTTTAATAAAGAAAAGATACAAGAACTCAATGTAGGATAGGCGAGCTCTTCTAAATGCATCATTGCTCAAGCACTATTTAAAGATAAAGGAGATTTCAATAGCAAACAGACGTGTCTTAAAGGCTGCTCTCTGAGGCATGAAATGCTCCAAAATGGATCTTCCTCTGTCCTGAGACATAGAGGCAAAGGGACAACAACACAATTGTTTTAATCTGCTTGTGTTGTTTGACATCTTGTAGATATCACATGATAAGCGTGCATCTAAGACAGATTTTGAGCAGTGGTTCTTAGCTGCTTTTGCTTGAGGACCCAGATTTTCCATTGGAAATCAAGTTTTATTTCAAGTACCAAAATTGATTCTTGTAAAAACTTTAAATATCCTTAAAATCAAATATTAAAATGTATTAATATTACTATGAGCTGCATAGGTCCAACATTATGCAGAATTGTTCTGATTTATAGGTATAATTTTTGATTGTCTCCCTGTTTTGACACAAAATAAATTATGGTCAACATAAATGAAAAAGGGTTTTCAAAATACAAAATACTTTTTTTTACTTAGTCTGGTTTTGTTCTTTTTTATGGTATATTTGGTATATTTATTTTGTTAGCCTAAAAACGGTTCATTATACGGTTAATTGCATTTTATTATATATATATTTTTTTCTGTTGTCCACACCCACCAGCTGAAAACTACTGGAAGAACATCTCACACGGCTGTATGTGTAACGCCCCTGTAGACTGTTTATTGTGGTTTCTTCCCCTTTTGTTGGTTTAGCCTGTACTGATTATTAGTTAATCACCTCATTGTGCTCACCTGTCTGCCCCTCGTTATCTGTCCTATAAGTTCCTGTCTCTTGTAATCTAGTATTGTCGGTTATTGTGAATGTTAACCCGTGTGTGTGTCTCTCTGCCTTGTTGTCACTACATTAAAAATCCTTATTTTGTATCCTTGTCGTCCTTGTCGTCCTGCCTGCCTCCACACACCGTGACCATGACAGAATAACTGACCCACAAGTAAAGTATAGCGGCGTCTTTCCCCTCGTTTGTTTTTCCGTTTTTTGCCAGTTTTTATTTTTCTTGTAATGGATTACCCCGCCTTCCAAATCCTCCTGCTGGAGCAGGGGGAACTCTCTCTTGAGGACCACACGAACGACTTTCTGTCACTGGCTCACCTCATGCACTACCCGAACAACTGCCTCTGTACATTCTATCAAGTTGGACTTAACACCACCACACGAGCACAGTTGCCCGGGGAAGGTCTTCGAGAGAGCTTCACCACCTTCGTCGAGTGGATGCTGGTGTCCTGCAAGTCCCAGCTAAACGTGGGCATCGCTGACGACGACACCAGCCCCACTCAGGACCCTGAGCCCAGCCCACCATCTCCCCACGGTACGGAGCATATGCCTGAGCCCACCAATAACGGAGAGCCATTTCCCGCCGTGATCCACAAGCTGGAGCGAAGCCCCGTGGCTGAGAAGAGAATCGCCTTGGATAGTGACCCCAACACGTCAGACCAGGTGCGAGAGCCGGTGAAAGTGCTCACCACGAGGGAGCAAGCCATGGATGGTGTGAGCGCGGAGAGGAGCTCCGCCCCCTGCATCATGGCTGAGGGTGAGATGACTATGGTGGGACATAAGGGCCAGAATATGGAGGGAAGTCGGTGTCAAAATGAGGAGGAGAGACACCGGAATCCTCAGTTTAGCCCAGGAAGATCTCTCGATCCCCTGTCGAGCCTCGGAATGACTCCCGATCCCCTGTCGAACCTCGGAATGGCTCCCGATCCCCTGTCGAGCCTCGGCATGGCTCTCGATCCCCTGTCGAGCCTAGGAAGGGCTCCTGATTCCTCGTCGAGCCCAGGAAGGGCTCCTGATCCCCAATTCAGCCCGGGAAGGGCTCCTGATCCCCAGTTCAGCCCAGGAAGGGGCTCCTGATCCCCAGTTCAGCCCAATGAAGGCTCCTGTTCCCCATTCGCCCAGAAAGCGCACTCAGTGCCTGCTCTAGAAAGCGGCCATCCATGGCCAATCCCGAAATGACCGCCCTCCCACCCGCTTTCCCAGAATCCTCCACAGGTCGTAGGGCAGTCCCTTGCTCTCGCCCTCAGCCCATCATCATTGCCCCCCGGTGCGAGCCCCACCGGAACGCCATCCTCAGAGTCGCCGGGTTGGAGTTTCCCTCCACCTCTGCTCCAGCCTCCGAGGCCGGACTCGCCCGGCCCATGACCCAGTGCTCCAACTCGGCCTCCAGCTCCCTCGCTCCGCCTCAGCCCATTGATCCATCAGCTCCACCATGCTCCCTCGTCCCTCAGGCTCCGCCTTGGTCGGGCGTCAACCCCCCATCGCCTCTGGACTCCACTCCTCTGGCTGCACCTCATCGCTCTGTCCCACCGTCTCCGTTGGGCTCCTCCCTCCCGCCAGCTCCACCTTAGTCCTCAGTCGCTCCGGCTCCACCGCGGATCTCCGCCTCCGCCTTGGTCGCCAGAGCCCTGGTCTCCACCCTGGCCCCCCGGATCCTCGGCATCCCCTTGGCTCGTTGGCTCTCCGTCTCTGCCTTGGGCTCCTCCTCCACCTGCTCTGCCGTTGGTCGGCCCCCTGGAGTCGATGGACATTCCTCCTCCATGGCTCCTCCCTCCGTCGGCTCCACCGTGGGCCGCTATTATGGCTGTGGCCTGGGTCCCACCTGGCTCCTGCTCCAAGTCCCTCCTGTCTCCACCCTGGCTCCTCCCTCCATTGTCACCTCCCTGGACTCTGTTAGCCGTCCTCCTCCTGGAAGTCCGTCCTCCGCCGGAACCCCCACCTGTCTGGTCTACCTGCCAGCCCTTTGCCTTCGCCTGTCACCATCTCAAATCCACTGCTTTGTCCTCCTCCTAGTCCCCATCCGCCCCTCCCTCTGTTTCTACGGTACGAGGACGCACCTTCCGGGAGGGTGGAGTAATGTAACGCCCCTGTGGACTGTTTATTGTGGTTTCTTACCCTTTTGTGGTTTAGCCTATGATTAATTAGTTTAATCAACTCATTGTGCTCACCTGTCTGCCCCTCGTTATCTGTCCTATATTAGTTCCTGTCTCTGGTATTCTGGTTGGTCGGTTATTGTGAATTTTACCCCGAGTGTGTGCGTCTCACCTTCCTGAATCTGCCTTGTTGTGTCTACATTAAAAGTCATTATTGGAATCCTTGTCGTCCTCGTCGTCCTGCCTGCCTCCACACACCGTGACAGTATGACTTTGAGTTTCAGAAAGATTGAATGAAATGAATCAAATAAATCAGTGTTTGCCTGTCACTCATAAAACCTCCATTAGTGTTGATCCACCATGTAGCTGACTGCAGCCCCGCTTCCTCAGAAACACTGATATGCTTCATCCATAATTAGCTCCTCCCTGGTCACACTAGACAGGATTTTTGGACAAACATGCTGTCATTGATTAAACTAATCTGATGAGTCATTCCGATGCTGCTCGCTTAGCTGTTTGACAGATGAGAGATGCTAATGTAAAATTTATACTAGAGGTATGAATTTCACTACAGACGGTATAAGGAGGAAGAGATAGACCACTCATGAAAAAATGAAATCTCACTGCTAAATGGAAGTCCCATCCCTCAGTTACAAGAGCCAGCTTTTTGATAGTTGTTTGCTCTGGAGCATCTGTGTGCTTTATAGCTGAAGAAGTTATAATACAATATATACTAAAGTTTTATGTTTAATATAGTTAATATATGAAGAGTTCAGATGCAAAAGCCTCTAAATGCCATCTGAAATTTTCATCTAAAATTAGCATTTTCATCAGGCTCCTATGTTTAGGTTCAGTACTGTTACTCTAATTGCAATGTATAGGTCCTTTTCTATGCAATTAAAGTGAAATAACTGAACATAAATATAGGAGCCTGATAAAAATGCTCATTTTAGAAGAAAAATTTCAGACGACACTTAGAAGCTTTTGCATCTGAAATCTTCATATATAAGTATAATATAATATATATATATAGATATATAATATAGTCTAATTAATTATTTGTGACTGATAGTTACTTAATGTAACTAATTAAAGGATTTTAATGGATATGAAATAAAGAAAAATATAGAAAACAGTAATTAGAACTAGAATTTATTGTAATGTAATCCATTTGCCATTTCCATATGTTGAAAATGTTTCTCGTCACATCAAATTCAATTATACTTGACACGAATCACATAAATTCAAAATGAAGAAAGTTGCATAGTTTACATCACTGGATATTTCTTTGTCTATCGTTTAACATTTCTTCATGTCGCCAACTGTAGAATCACACTAGAACTCACATTTGGCTTCTGTGCACAGTAAAGCCTGCCTTTTTTAGTTTTGATTTGATTGGCCATCTCAATCATTTTGACATTGATGAGCACTGTTAGACCACTGAAGCATACAAAAAAAATTTACTTTAAAAACGTTTTATCATCCTAACAAATGAATGGTTTATAATGAAGTCCATAGGTTATTGGAAATTTGTCAACATCTTGACAAACGAGATGACTGCCGACATGTCTTAAAGGGAATTTGATTCCACACAGGAGTAAAAATTATAAAAGGCCAGTAGCTATCTGAAGTAAACATAAGTCTAAAAGCTTTTCATAATGCCTTGCGGGAATAAAGCCAAAAAGTATTAAAAATGCCCCTAGCCACCTACCTGAGAAGTCCTATGTTGTGCAAACTTTGGAAACTTTTTAAAGTGTTTGCTATAACATTAACTTGGGCTGGACTGGCACTGAAAATAGCCTAAGCCCAGTTCTGGCCCATCACAACCGTAAGCAAATAATCCCACACTAAATGTATCACTTATGCATATAATACAAACTACTGTCTGCTGTACTTTCTAGTTTGTATTGATTTTGCACTGTGTGTGAAATGTTTACATTGAAAAGGCAGTGCAATTAAATTACACAACAAATGAAAAAATCCATAAAGCTAAAGTGTGTAAATTTTTTTATGTTCGAAAACGTTTTATAGATTACTAAAGCAATAAGCCCCAAGAAGCCGTGGTTTACAGTGAATTCATAACAGCTAAGGGGTGTTGTTAGGCACGACGTGAAGCGGAGTAAGGTTTCACAAAATAAAACAGAGCAAATAAAGTGTAATGATATTAATAAAAACATTATTCTTCCGCCAAACAATGCAGATCCTCAGAAACGGTTGTGGTTCCAACAAAGTGGTTGCCAAGCAGCACACAAATGTAAACAAAGGTGTGTGTTTGTAGAGTAATTTACAACAGCTTCGAACTTGGCTCAACCAGTCAGAATCAAGGACTGGAACTATCAGTTTTATCATTATTTTTTGATAGAATACTTCTGACAGATTTTAACACTTGTGTCCAGTAGCTGACTGGACGAAGTGACTCAACCTGTCCATCTGAAAAAGACCTGGTGCCATTAACATGTCTTTATGTGTTTCGTTTATGCCGTTTAGTAGCCACAGTATCTTGCTGAAAGCATCTTAGTTATTCATGTGGAATATACTGATAGATTCACAGTCACAGAAGCATGTGCTTCAGGGGTGTCTGTCATAATTTATTACTGTCTGAATGCTCTGAGGTTTTGTGTATCCACAAGGTTAATGATATCTACCCTCACAGTAAGGTTTCCACAGATCTGTTCCTATCCAAGATATGACTCTCATGACAAAGTCTTCCAGAGTACAGAGAAGAGCTTACTTTCATTTATAATGCTTCTGATTAGTTCTTGCCCTGTCTTTGTCAAGGCCTTTGGCAAGACTCGTAAAAAAGGAATCAAATCAGCTTAATGCACCATGAAATTCCAAAACTGCTGGTAGCTTTAAATAATTTATTTTATTAGTTTTTAGTTGTGTTTATGGTGTTAATTTACTTGAGAGGGGTAATCGATTTGACCAGGATTGATATTTTATGATATTTTTCTACTGAATTGATAATTGATTCTTCAATATTGAGACCACTGATAAAGGGCATCATTTTGTGGATCTCTAAAGATTTGCACAAAACAATGCCACTGTGTGAAGTAACTTAATTTCTTACAGCCATTTATTGTCAAGTGAGAAACATGTAACATTTTAAAATTAGCATTAAAATAAATATAATGGCATAAATTGTTGTTGTTTTGCAGTCTTAAGTGGTCACAAATTTATTTATTTTTTTTCCTGGGATTATCTCTAATGGCTAACGTCATTGCATAGGAAACAGTATCGACACCCCCTTGCTATTGCATGTGAGTGTTTTATCAACATGATCAAAAATAAAATGGCTATTTCCAGGCAAAGCATTATTAGATAATTTACTTACGGTTTCGTGATGCAGCTGCAGTCAGATCTAGTACCGCTTCATCTTTCAACAAATGTTTCTTTGTAAATTCTCCATGACACTGTGCCTCGTTTTTAAAAAAACGAAATGCTGCGATCAGGGCTGGATTGGTAATCGGGCATACCGGGCATTTTCCCGGTATGCCCGCCATTTATTTTTATTTTTTTGCCGAGGACCATCACGCAGGGACAGCCCATTGGGTTTGTCTCCTGTATTGACAGTGTAAACATCCAATCACAATGCGCTATAGACGGAGCGATTAAGTATTTTGCTCCGCCTATATAAAGATCGCTTCACCCCAACTTCTTCCTCGTCGGCATTTCCAACGTTATCACAGCAGCATTATCAAGAACAGGCATGCTCTGCGGTGAGTGATGCCGGCCAAAGAGCAAGGCAGGAGGAGAAGAAGAGAGTTGTTGAATCGGTAAAGTGCTTGATAGGGACTCGCAGCGGAGGCAGGCATCTAACCTATCCTAATGTTTGCTCGCGCCATGAGAGTAGAATATGTAAACACTTTTCAATAAAACGTAAATTCATCCCCACGATTTTTTGGCCAAGTCAAGTGTGTTCATAGAGGTTTCCATGCATGGGCCAATGCGAATAAATCTAGATTTAAATGAAAAAAAGACACGACATTAACGTCGGACCTGATGTTTTATTCTTATCCAAAACAAGATGTGATATGAGTGTGATACATAGGCTACATACATACACTACAGTCAAATGTTTTGAACAGTAAGAAAGATTCAAAGATCAGCATTTATCTGAAATTAAAAAAAACTTTTGTAACATTAGACATATACCATTCAAAAGTTGGAGTCAGGATAATTAGTAGTAGCCTATAATTTTGTTAAACAATGATCGAATTAAACTTTATTTAGAAAGGATGCTTTAATGATCAAAATCTTAAGTGACAGTAAAAGCATTTATAATGTTACAAAAAAAAAATTATATTTCAGATAAATGGTGTTCTTCTGAACTTTCTATTCATCAAGTACTGGAAAAATTATACCCGCTGTTCCATGTAATAATAATAAAGGTTTTTTGAGCAGCAAATCAGAATATAAGAATGATTTCTGAAGGATCATGAAGACTGGTGTAATGATGCTGAAATTTCAGCTTTGTATCACAGGAATAAATGAAATTTTAAAATAGATTCAAATAGAAAGCCATAATTTTAAATATAAAAATATTTCACAGTATTACTGCTTTTGCTGTATTTTGGCTCAAATAAATGCAGGCTTGGTGAGCAGAAGATAATTCTTAAAAAAAAACATAAAAAATTTTACTGTTCAAAAACTTTTGACTAGTATGTATATATATATATATATATATATATTACTATATATAATATATATATATATATATAAATAAGTATACTACTATATATATAGGCCTATATGATTCGAACAGTGATGGTGGGCCGCCTGGACCAAAACTGCCAGGGCACGATTTTATTTTTTTGTCCCAGTCAGCCCTGGCTGCGATCAATCCTCTGACACGATCCGGGGTGCCATTAAAAATAAACTATCCACTTGTTCCTTACGCTTGGATCCTTCTGATATCTGTACAAAGACGCCAACGAGCCGTTTAAACCAATCGCGTCAAAGCAAAAGTTCTTTCACTCCATTTGTCCTATTGACGACAGACTCAAGTGCATGGACTGTGTCAGAAAGCGAACATGCATCTGTATACTGTATCTAGTGTAGACAAGATAGCAGCAGTGATTTCTATTTGCTTTTGACACGATGTGACACTTGCATTCATTGTAATCAAGTGTGGCCCGTTAAAGGGTTAGTTCACCCAAAATATGAAATGATGGATGATGTTCATCTTCGGAACACAAATTAAGATATTTTTGATGGGGTCCGAGAGCTCTCTGACCCTGCATAGACGGCAACGCAACTACCACATTCAAGGCCCAAAAAAGTAGTAAGAACATTGTTAAAATAGTCCATGTGACATCAGGGGTTGCACTGTAATTTACGAAGCTATCGAGAATATTTTTTGTTGCAAAGGAAACGTAATAACGTAATATTCAGAAAGAAATTCTCTCCCGAGTTACGTCTTCTGCCATTTTGGGGAGTACCGCAGTATGTAATCAGCGTTGTTTATGTTCAGTAGACAGTGTGCGCATGCTGAAAGTAAACAACGTTGATTACGTTCTGGGGTAATATCCAAAATGGAGAAGAATTGTTGAATAAATTGTTATTATTGTTTTCTTTGCTCACAAAAAGTATTCTCGTAGCTCCGTAAAATTACAGTTGAACCCCTGATGTCACATAGACTATTTTACTGATGTCCTTACTACGTTTCTGAGCCTTGATCGTGTAAGGACCCTTGCTGTCTATATGGGAGGGTCAGAGAGCTCTCGGAATTCATCAAAAATATTTTGACTTGAGGGTGAGTAATTAATGACAGAATTTCATTTTTGGGTGAACTATCCCTTTACTTTCCCTTTAACTTTCCAGAGTGAACGCCTGTGGGCAGGGCCTATGGTCTATTCATCGATGTCTTGCTCTGGAGACAGTGTTTACACAAATGTTTGTGCCCAGGTGACGTCACCTTGCACCTCAGATCCAACATAAGCAGTTTTTGGAGCTTGATTAAATAAATGCTTTTGTTATTAATGAGGAGGACGTCTTAGCTATGAAACTTGCAGGAAGTTTTAATGTTACAAAGACCTCCCATATGCCAAATGATCAAGGCAAATTTGATTTCTCATGTCATGACCCCTTTAAGACATATGATGGGTGGCATAAAAATAACACACAGTAGGTGCTATTCTCTTTACTCTTGATCTTTCACTATGAAAGTCTATGGAGAGGAGCAGAGAGCTCCCGATGCAGAGGCTTAAGAGGTACAATGCACTGTGCTTTTCCTGGATATAGTGAAGCGCTTATCACCACACAAACAAGTATCTGCGGTAATCCTAAAAGAGGCAGAAGGGGAAATATAAAGAATGTGAAAGAATAAGTGAGAGAGACTGAGTAAGAGGGAGGGAGTCCGCCTGCTAACACAGATTATTTGTGGGCATTTGAATCCAAGGCCAGTTACATCGTTTATTTTGTCTACCCAGCCTCACTGTTACTCCAACACAAGTGAGAAGAAAGTAAAGAGGAAAGTCAAGGCCATTCAGCCGAGCGGTCCACATCCTCCACAGATCAGCTCTATCTGAAAGCTATCCCAGAGTTGCAAAGAGAAAACGGAGTGGCGCTCATTCAAAGCTAAGCTGTAGAGCAGATGTCCTCAAAGCTTCGGTTGAGTTCATAAGCTGCAGCACACTTCAACGAACTACGCAGCTCCACAGAGTTAGTATTGTGTTCTTGGTTGTCCCCCAGTTGTGTGCATTCTGTTGTCCCCCAATAATCTCTTAAATCCAACGTTATGTTTCAGATACTCTAGGACATTCAGGGCCAATTAGAAAGTTTGTCCTACTGAGAAGAGATAAAATCATGCATGTAACGCCTGTGCTGTTATATAATTAAGAGTGACAATCAAGAGTTTTAACAACTGTGAACACAGTATTTTACCTTGTGCCTCATTATCAGCTAATTATTCCCCGAGGTGCTCGACTGACAGTAACTGCAGGTTATAAAATAGATCTGCTTATGCTGTTGTGCTCTTGCTGACCGCTTATATGCTCCTCTGCTTTTAAAACTATACCAACAGACAGACACCAAATAACAGAGATTAACTGATATAAAAAAAGTGAAAGAACAGCCAACTGAAAAAAGAAATGGTTAATTCCAAAATCTTTAGACCAAAACAACAAAATAAATAACATGCATTTGTAAGGATGAAAGAACCTCAGATACCTTGCTCTCCTGAGAAACAGACAATACAAACACACACGGACATCTTTGAGACACCCCACAGAGTGGAGGTGCAGGAAACTACCTTCCCTTCTGTCCATTTGTTTCTTTTTAAATACCTTTACCCATCCTTCCTTCTACTCAGCCTGCTCAAAATGATTACATGAAAATGCCAATGCAAATTAACTAATAGTCATGTCTGGTATCATTTGAAATATTCCAATTGTTGGTACATGCCTCCATTTGGGGGATGTTTTATCTTGGTTGTGTATTTAAAGGACTGCAGCAAAAGGGTCGGGGCGATTCTGTAGCCAGAAAGCCCGTAGTGTGGTGTGTGTCTCTGCACTCCATACTATGTAGTTTCCAAGGTCATGTATGCAGCTTTTACTCTTAGATTCATCTTTGAGAATTTGATGTCTTGTATTGATTTGATATCTCTGAATTGGCTATGTAATTGGCATAATACATATTCACCTGACTGATAATAAATGGTTACATTTGACTTATTCTGACTTACTCTGATATTATTTTCTCAAGTAGATTAAGTGAAGGCGTATGTTTCCGCAAATCTGCATCCAGGGTTAAGTGCATACCACTGGTTATTGTTTGAGTTTTATTCAAGTTGTACGTAGTTATTTTAACTATCGGGGGCTAGATAAAAATACTATTGAAATATTAGTATTTGTAGTACTAGTCATAACCGCTGGTTATTGTCTCAGCATTAGTTAAGTTGTACGTAGTTATATAACTATCTGGGGCTAGACAAATATTAATAGCATAACCGCTGATTACTGTTTGAGCTTTAACTAAGTTGTACATGGGTAACTGTTGGGGGCTAAACAGAACTACTATTTAAAGAATGGTAAGCATGGGCAACCTATTAAATAGTATTAGTCATAACCTCTGGCTAATGTTCAGACCATAGAAGTAAAAAAAGATGGAAGACTGGTCTCCTATTCCGTTTTCCACTACAGAAAAGTGAAGCCAACAGAATCTCAGTAGGCCGATGCCAGCTTGAGTAAATACGTCATTGGATTTTTTGTGTGCCAGAATCTGATGCAGTAGAGCTTCGGTTTGTAGCCAGGGTGAAGGGGGGAGGGGGACCTGGTATCAAACTCTCGGCCAACCTCCCGCAGACCCAATCAACCATAACGACACGCCACGTTTTTATAGCATCACATTACTAGCTAAAATCAAACTTATCACAAAAAGACAATTGACAGATATCAGCCAGTTTAGTGAAAACAATAACCGTAAAGAACATATAACCATTCTTTCGGAAAATTGTATGGAAGTGTATGTATTTTTTTTCTTTTAACTCAAGTTCCATGCGTTTACATGGAGAGGGCGGGGTTTAAGAACTGTACTGCAGCCAACCACCAGGGGGCGATCAAAGAGCCCGCAACTTCACTTTTCCACGGTCTATCTCCGACCCCCCCACAGACCCCCACCACCCCCCAAAACCACGCCATACCCCGCGTAACACCCGCACAGACCCGGGAGCAGATGGATGGCACACCACTCCCTCCCCCCCACCCCCCTGGTTTCAGGAGGCGAGTTGTGGAACAACCATCGAAAAAACACAAGAAGAGAGGGCAATAAAACAACAAGCCCAAGGAAAGCAAAAGAACAACACACAAGCCCAGGCGAAGACAACAAGAACAAGACATACACGCCCGAGAGCACCAAAAAAGCCGAACAGTCAGAGGCAACACCCAACAACACAAAACAAAAAAAAAAAACAACCCAAAACAACACCTAGATCACCGGAAAACCCAATACAGATTCCTAACAACACCAGTTGACACATAGAAAATAAACAAAGGCAGAATGAATAATAAATAATTAGAATGGTCAATCAAACAATTCAAATGACAATCCCTAAATTTGAGGCATAATAAAAGGAAACCCCAGTCAGATAGAACCCTCGAACTAAAATGAATAAATTGCGTGCCTAGAAAAAGACAGAACGCGCAAGAAACCTTCAGCCACCACTGGTTACCTTCCTTGGGCCAAGTGCGTGGACCTTACACATTGCAAACAGTATTTTTAATGTAAAATTATTAGTATTTTAAAATGAAAAAATTTGTTGAAAGATGAAGTGATTCTGACTGCAGCTGCATCACAAACCGGAAGTAAATGATTTCATGATGCTTTGTCTGGAAATAGCCGTTTTATTTTTGATCATGTTGTCAAAACACTCACATGCAAATAGCGAGGGGGCGTTGATACGGTTTCCTATGCAGTGACGTTAGCCAATCATAACAGTGACTGATTACTGAGAAGCCTTAAGGGACCCACCCCTTAAAACAGGTTGTTTTAGAGAGGGTCAGAAAGAGGGTTGAAAATAATAATTTTCCCAAATATTTGTTTTTTGTGCAAAAGAAAACTTTATTAACATTACAAGTAAACCTCAAGGAACATATTAAAATAATAAAAAAAATCCATGTCTTAGCCCCCTTAAATATATTGGATCTCACAGTTTTTAAGGGCTGAATTCATGTTAGTTTGTTTTCTTTTATCATGGTATCATGGTTAAGTGAACCATGGGTCCAGACAAAACCACTCAAGCTGAATATTTATAATATATAAAACATAGAATAGATATAATTTAGAGTATAATTTCACCACTTTGCTTTGCTTTGTCCCCAGGTACACACACTTGTGACATGACCATTTTACAGTTTATTAAGAAATGTTGATTCAGTTTCTAGAACACTGAATAAATCTGAAGTTGAGAAAATGTAAGAGTTTAAGGGAACTGGCTTCAGGAGATTTTTGAGTTTTCTCAACTTGTTGTATTCAGTTTATACAACAAAAATCTGAGAAAACTCAAAAATCTCCTACAAAAACAAGTTGAGAAAACTCAAAAAATCTCCTGAAGGGTTGTCCTAAACTTTTAAGTTTTCTCAAATTTAGATTTTTTACGGGAATCAACAAAGAAATCTCTCATGCAACTACTAGCATAGATATTATAGAATAAGAAAATATGTATACGATAAGATTTTTCTATGTTTTGAAAGATGCAGTAAAAATAGTAATATTATAAAATACTATTACTATTACTATTAAAACTGTTACTATTATAACTGTTTTCTTAAAAAAAAATTTTTTCCAAAAGTTATTTATTCCTGTGATGACAAAGCTGAATTTTCAGCAGCCATTGGTTCAGTCTTTAGTGCCACATGATCCTTCAGAAATGATTCTAATATGCTGATTTAGTGCTCAATAAAGATTCCTATTCTTATCAATGTGGAAAACATTGTGGAACTTTGTGGAAATGGTGATACATTTTTTAATCAGGATTCTCTGATAAATAGAAAGTTGAATATATAGGAAGGTTTTATTTGAATCAAACATTTTCTGTAACAATGTCGAAGTTTTTACTGTCATTTAATCATATGCCAGGAAGAGACATCCTTTTTCAAATGGAGAAAACAACAGCACAAACATCAGTATTAGCTATGGACTTTAAAAATAGCAATGTTCTGTTGGTTTCTCGTTCAGTCTTTTTTGATTAAATCATACATTAAAAAAACAGTTAAAAATATGCCAAAATGAACTCGGCAAAAACCGACTCACAAAAAAACCCACAAGATAGGTACGCAATCTAAGCCTCAATGTATATTTCCATCCGACATAAGCCCCACAACCAAACCAATACAGACGATGAACCACAGTCCCGTCTGTAATTGATAGCCCACCGCCAGATAAACGCGTAATATCTCAAATGAATAATGTGCAATGGACTGAGCGACTTTTACCATAGCAACTATTCTTTAAAAGTCTGCTATACTTTTTAGTAAATACTTCCTTAAATCACAACTCAAATGTATTCAAATCTAGAAGTCAAAGAGTTCAAAGGTATGAATAACAGGAGAGAGAAGAGAGGAAGACCCCAGGGACGACAGTGGTGGAGCCAAGAGAGACCCACCCAACCCGAACGGAGAAGATGTTAAAAATGACACAGATCACCCCAGAACCAGGGCAGATAGCCACCCAAAGAGAAACGACAACGACGTCCTGCGTTTTAACCCAAGGCGTAGTTCTAATGGGCTGTTAGACTGGGAGATGTATAGGCTAATGACTGATCAGCACTAGAGCAAAACAGCTTGCAGGAACCCATTGATCTGCGTCTTGGGGCGGCTGTGGCGTGGCGGGAGTTTTTGCGGGGGACGGGTTTTTGGGGGGACGGGGTGGGCGTGTGGGCGGGGTTACTCAGGATTGCAGAAATAGGCAATAGACCTGAGAAAACATGTGACCCCATTTGTGGTACAGCATATGCAAATATAAGCTTTGGAATCTAATTTTTCGTTGATGCACGTGGTTTTGTGTCTAATCTCAAATCATGCAAAAGAGTGTGCAGTCATTATATTTGGGCATTAGAATAATGCTGTTGCTCAGTTGGAGGATTCAGAGGAAATGGCTTTGTCATGCAGAGGAGTTAATCACATTTAGACACACCTTCACATTGGCCAACACCCAAAAAGCTCTCATTGAGAAACTGTCTAAAAGTTCTCCATAATCCCTGTCTCCACAAACACAGACCCTTCTAAAAAGCAGCCTAACCAACCAATGTTATAGAAGCCTAATGAATCATACCGAGGGTAAGATGTATGAAGTTCTTTGTCGGGTCAGAAAGTCAGTGAAAACACACACCGCAAGCTTATATCACAGAGAGGGAGATGCAGGATATTGCTGTATTGTCTACCCTTCCTCTATTATCTATATAGCCTGTAATCTACTCGCTCTTCAGAAAGGTAATATGCCACGTACTGAACTCCACCAGTTGGACTGCTGAGGATTTCAGGGCTTGCAGCCTAGCAAATGTGTTTTTGTGTTTTTTTTTTCTTTCTTTCCCCTGTCTTTTGTGTCTATGCTCTGGGAATTATGAAGGGAACTTCTACATAGCTGGAAAATAGGAACTCTTTTCAAACCAAGCCAGCATCAAAAGTGTAGTTAATCCAAGCTTTCTCTCACAAACCTGTTTTTCTCTCTCTCTATAAAGCATCTCAGACTGTTCCTATAAATGTTTAACGATTTGGATTCTGGCACTGCTTTCCGCAGTGTGGCTGATATGTTTCCTATTGGGCTACGGCCAGCTACTGGATTCCATGTTCCCACCACACGGTCAATAGCATGTGATTTAAATTGAATTTAACGGTATTCTGACCCTTAGACCAAGGCTATATTTTATTGTGTGAGATCTCAGAATTACAGAAGCCTTTGTCTCTTTTCGTCTGTTTTAATTTAATTACAGTTGTCTGTCTTTCTTCACAACAATAAAAGAATGAACTAAACCTGGAATTATCCACATTCAATACAAGAATATCCCTCCTTGTCCGATTTGGCCCTCATTTTCTTTAAAACAAGCCAGTCTGTAAATGTTAGAATACTCGATGTTTCAAAAGTATAGTCATAAGACGTAAACAAATATGTTAACATGATTTTAGTGTGAAAAAAATCACTTTCTTATACCTTATCTTTTTACCTATCTAGTTTTTTTATGACAACATAGCACCTAAAACCCTAAAGTGACTAATAAATTTACTAGCTCATATTTACAACTCAAATAATACAAAATATTAATTAATGTAAGTGCTTTTGTATATAAGCTTCCAATTTGTGCTTTTACATCCTCTAAAATTGGCTACATTCATTTCCATTTTAAGTGTCTCACTCTTTTGCTTTTTCTAGAAAAAAATAAGCGGCGAATCTAATATTACAAATGTTCTTAACTTGTATTGAACCAGGAATGTTCCTTTTAAAGCATTGACACTCCTGGAGAGGAAGCCCTTGTGTTTAAGTGAGGAGTGAAAGCAACGACTGCGAACACCAGTGTTTGTTTTACGTTAGACTGTTATAACCAGGGCTGGGTCTTTTCTTGCCCTTTAATTTATAGAGCTCTGCTTATCAACTCTCGCTTTACTTTTCCACCCACTAATTTACCTAATCTCATGGTGGGATGCTTACCACAGACTCAGGGAGTTTTTTTCCCCTCTGTTCATTGCTTACAGCTGCATTTTACCTGGGCATGATGGTTGTTATGGGGGCTGGAAGGAATACTAAAATATTACTCTGGATAAAAGAACTGCAATTGTGATGTGTTCACTTTCCAAACAGAGAGTAATCTAATGTGTGTTTATAGAGAAGAGGTTTGCATTAGTCTCAATCAGGTAGTCTGCAGCTGTACTGCAAATTATTGGTTGAACTAAAAATATGCATCAAATTAAATATAATATTGCGTTCAACCACTTTTGCCAATTTATCCTATTAAGAAGTTACATTTTAATCGTCCTTCGCTGATTAAAATGTAATAAAAATTACATTTAAAATGTGCAAAAATATGACTCCATTTCAGTACTTTGCAATGTGACTTGTAACAAATTTGAATGCATTAATATGGTAGTTTATGCATTTTATTATAGGCCAGATTTAAACACTCAAGTTTATGTAACGGGGGTCTCCAGCTATCCACCAAAGGGGATGGTGGTCTCAGAAGGTTGAAGACCCCTGGTCTACGGTAATTGATTTAAACACATACAACAAAGTGATGCTGCTTTTGCGATTAAGAATGAGAAAATAAGAAAACATGTCGGGCACAAGTCAGGCCTTGCCAGCGTTGTTGCCACCAACAGCCACACCAGACTGCAGCAGTATAATTACTCTAATTGTCTCTGCAATAAATCTGAAGCCAGACATAAAAGAATTCAGGAAACATCTTTAATTATAACGCTCTGGGGACCAAATAAGCACTTAGCAACTGAAAGATGTTTTATATAGAATTTATCTAGGGAATGTTTAATTTTAATATATTGGGAGGAACGCTTCAGAAATGGTGTCTCTTCAGTTTGTTGAAGTGTCAAAGCTTACTTCAAAAGACCTGTTAAAACAGTGGCAAACAAGGAGACGGTTTTCCCACGTCTTAATCATTTCCAAGCACTCGAAAGCTGATTGGTTTCTCATTTGGAGCACTTCCTGTACAATATGTTATTGTCATCAAGAACTTTAGTGTGTGACAGGTCAAACAGTAATTAAGTGGGGCGTCAAGAAACGGATCTTGAGGGGTTTTTCCCCCACAGCGGGACAGAGGAAGCTCTCTGATGCAGGTGCAGTGTGCTGCTGGCTGTTGTCTGCCTTCTGATTGCTCTCCCCAGGGCCTGGGGAATAAGGAGTGGGTGTTGACTGCCCGCCTATGGGAAATGCACACTGTAGCAGAAAAAGGAGACAGCAGGAGACAGCAGAGGTGGAGACTGTAGTTTGGTTTCAAAACCTAAAACCCTGCCTTGTTGTCTACATAGGCAGCTGAAATGGAACATCATAAAAGACTAATTTAGACTGCTTTACTTAAAGAGATAGTTCACCCAAAAATGAAAATTCTGTCATTAATTACTCACCCTCATGTCGTTCCAAACCTGATAGACAAATTAAGATATTTTTGATGCATTGCGAGAGCTCTCTGACCCTCCATAGACAACAAGGATCCTAAACAACGATCATGACCCAGAAACCGTAGCAAGGAATTGTTAAAATAGTCCATGTGACATCAGCAGTTCAGCCGTAATTTTACGAAGCTATGAGAATAATTTTTATGCGCAAAGAAAACAAAAATAACGACTTTATTCAACAATTCGTCTCCTCCGCGTCACCCTATAGCGCCATTTTGGAGAGTAACACATATGTAAACAACGTATGCTGTTCTGTGTCAGCAACACCATACGCAGATACGTTGTTTACACTTTGATCTGAATGTAAACATCATATCCGCGTACATATGTTGTTTACGTATGTGATAGTCTCCAAAATGGCGCTATATGGTGAGGCGGAGGAGATGAATTGTTGAATAAAGTCGTTATTTTTGTTTCTTCGCACACAAAAAGTATTTCTCGTAGCTTCGTAAAATTACTGATGTCACATGGATTATTGTAACGATGTTCTTGCTTCATTTCTGAGCCTTGATCGTTAGGATCCTTGCTGTCTATTGGAGGGTCAGAGAGCTCTCAGATTCCATCAAAAATATCTTAATTTGTGTTCCGAAGATGAACAAAGGTCTTATGGGTTTGGAACGACATGAGGGTGAGTAATTAATGACAGAATTTTCATTTTTGTGTGAACTATCGCTTTAAAGGGGTCCTATTATGCTCTTTTACAAAGTCTTGATGTTGTTTTGGGGTGTACTAGAACATGCTCTCATACTAGGTTGTTCGAAAAAACACATTATTTTTCCCATATTTTACATTATTACAACACCTCTCGCTGGCCCTCGGTTCTCACCTCATCTTTCCCCAGTCTGGCATGAACGGCTCGAATAGTTTCTGTATCAAATGAAGGCCCGCCTTCTGAAATATGAAATGTGCTGTGATTGGTTAGCTGGGCCAGTGTGTGTTGTGATTAGTTAGCCGGGCCAGTGTGTGCTGTGATTGGTTAGCTGGGCCAGTGTGTGTTGTGATTGGTTTGTTGGGCCAGCGTGTGTTGTGATTGTCATTTGGCAGCACTCGGCGCCTGGTCGGGAAATGTCATGCTCCGTACCCATAGCCGCCAGTGTAAATATTGCTTCAAAACCAAATAAATTTGACCGCGATTTAAACCCGTATGCTGTAACGCTTCTAAGTTTCCGTCTCTTTTGGAAGCTATAGTGTGTCTCCGACATACTGTAGTGATAACACTCGTTGCCTTCTCTAGTGCAGCTCAACCAAGTCTCATTCCATTCGTCGATATCTGTGATATCACAAATCCCGGAAAATATGCGTTGCAATCCAAACGAGTCGTTCGTTTTAGTTTTTGAAAAGTGATTTCTGTTAAACAAAATATCTCCTTTTGAATTGGACTTTAAGCTTTTTAACTTTGCAGATCTTTTTTATGCTCAAACAGCAACATTACAGACCAACTAAAGTTGAAAAAGTGAAAAAGCATAGTAGGACCCCTTTAAGGTGCTTTCACATTAGTAAATTTTCTGCACAATTTTGCAGGCAAAAAGGTCCATTGTCTATTGACAGTAGTGTAGTTATGTATCAAGCACAGCTCACACAGAAGTCACTTTTAACATTCCTGTTGGTCAATGCGAAATCTGTTTCGAAATCTGCATGAGGAAATCTTTTCCAGTCACTTAATATGTCTGATCGCGTGGATTCCTATTGAAATGACTGGATTTCGCACACGAAAATTTAATGAACAAAGGTGCAATGCGACCACACCTTTTTACTACCAATTTTTTTAGTTTTTAAAAGATGTCAAAATTGTTCCCCGAGACTATATTATTTGATCACAAAAACACTGAAATATTGTGTGAAATAGTAATAAAAAAAAAAAAAAAAATGTACAATAAACTTTTTCGGCCTCCATTTTGAATATAATTTCAAATAACATTTTTCCCTGTGATGGCAGAGCTGAAATTTCAGCAGCCCTTATTTCTGACTTCATGAGTGACATGATCCTTCAGAAATCATTTTAATATGCTGATTTGGTGCTTAAAATTTTTTATTATTATTATTATTATCATCATTGTTGAAAACAGTTGTGCTGCTTAATATTTTTGTGTGGAAACCTTGATGTTTTTTTTCAGGATTTTTTAATGAACAGAAAGCTCAAAAGCAATTATTAAAATATAAATATTTTTGTAGCATTTTAAATGCTTTTATTTTCACCTTTGATCAATTGATGCATCCCAGGCTGACATAAAGTTTTCGTTTTTGAAACGAGTGTTACTTGTAAGAAGCAAATAGGTGAGTCCCATTTCTCAACAGTTGCAGTTTCCCTACATAGCAGAAAGAGAGGGGCTAACCATGCTAAATATTTATTGATACTTGTCAGTATTTACTGAAAAATAAGAGTATCCACATTTTATTTGCCTTGTTTGCCATCTTGGATCCTGTTGGGAGCACAGCTATGATGTCCTAAAATGCTGCCTCCCAGGCAGCTCACTAGGTTTTGGAGCATAACACACTATGACATATGATAGTGTGATTATGTTATATTGAGAGCACAGAACTGAGTTTCCTTCTCATAAACACTACAACCAAGGCCCCTTGTATGAGTCTTTCACAGCAGTGACAGTTTTAGCGCTGCTGCCGGAGCACCAAGGACAGGAAACAACAGAGCACCTTCTGTAGGCAGATGTTTCTTCCATTCTCAGAGTGGCCTCAGTAAATCCCTCTGGGCAGAGTAGCCAAGCTGTTTACAAGGAAAATAGAGAACAGCATCCCAGCAGAAGAGGAAATGCCTTTTACTCACATTTGCTCTTCTGAATTATCTCTGCATAGCTGAAACTAAGGTTGACACCGTCCTGACCCGAGCTCTTGAGCTCAAAACTCTTGAAATGTCGATAAATGTCAAGTGCTTGAACCGAAGCCTGTTGACAGGATGTTACAGAATGAAAAAGCATTTAAGCATTCTGCTGATTCCACTTTATTTTATTGCCGCAGTATTTCTGAATCTACATGTGGACGACAGTCTTGCTGTCCTCAGAGCAGTCATCACTGAATGATGTATGTAAAGCACTATGTGACTCACAAACTAAATTATTATAATAGATGATGTTAATAGTCTTAGAAGTCTTAAGATAGAATAGGTGGAAAATGAGGGAACACTGCATTTTAAAGGTGTCCCTCGTTACACATACCAGTTTGTACAAAATGTACTATGGTTTACATGTCCTTACATGTACTTACTATAATAATAAATGATGCATAATTACATGCAAGTAAACCCTAACCATATAGTAAGTACATGTAGTTAATCTTAATACCACTACTCAGTACGTAAATGTATAATTACACTGTAACAAACACCTTAAAATAAAGTGTAAGCGAAAATGATAAACAAATCAGCAATGTTTTGCAGAATATGACATTTCCCAGCTGAAATGTGTGTGAACTTTTTAAAACTAGTGCTGTCAAAAAAAAAAAAAAATGAGTAATCGCGATTAATCGCTTTCAAAATAAAAGTTTTTGTTTACATAATATACAGTAAGTTTGTGTACTGTGTATATTTATATGTACAGTATATATAAATACACACACATGCATGAATATATTTAAGAAAATATGTTATGTTTACATAGAAATATATATTAAAATATACATGTGACCCTGGAGCACAAAACCGTCTTAAGTCGCTGGGGTATATTTGAACCATTAGCCAAAAATACATTGTATGGGCCAAAATTATAATTTTTTCTTTTCTTCTTTTATTGGCCAAAATCATTAGGATGTTAAGTAAAGATTATGTTCCATGAAGATATTTTGTAATTTTCCTAGCTTTAAATATATCAAAACTTAATTTTTGCATTATTATGCATTGCTAAGAACTTCATTTTGGACAACTTTAAAGGAGGTTTTCTCAATATTTAGATTTTTTTTTTTTTTTTTTTGCAACCCTCAGATTTCCAGATTTTCAAATAGTTGTATCTCGATAACTAATCTTGTCCTATCCAACAAACATACATCATGGAAGCTTATTTCTTCAGTTCCAAGATTCTAACTGCTTAATTTCGAAAATGACGCCGTATGACCTGGTTTTGTGGTCAGGTGCCACAATATATAATATAAATATATAAATGTATATACATGTTAATATTTTCAAAATATATACTGTATGCGTGTGAATTTATATATACATAATAAATATACACAGTACTCATACATATATTATGTAAACAAAAACTTTTTATTTTGTATGCGATTAATCGTTTGCAGCATATTTAAAAAACTGTCAAAGGGGGCATAAGACATTGTAACATTATAATTATGCAATTGTACATAGGTACATTGACTTTATCTTCCATAAACCTATTTTAAACAGTCAAGAAAAACTGCTTTCTTTAACCTAACTTCACTGAATATTTTGAAAATATTATTAAAAATGTATGATTGTTCATTCGTTCATTCTTCCTTCCTTTGGCTTAAGCAGTCGTTTAAGATCTAACAAAGCAAAGCAAAGCAGAGTGAGTTATTAGGAATATAAATAATTTAAATATTTGTTACTTGATTTCTTGTCATTGACGTTGTCAATGTTAAAAACTTGTATTTTGAAAATACAGTAAGTGGAAAAATATTTCCAAGTTAGAAGAGGCTGTTCAAATGTGCACATTATTTATATTTCTTTAATCATTTCTTTTTAAATAGTTTATTTAATCAGATCATGGGTGTTTAATTTCTGTGTAAAAGATTTTCTTTGAAAAACAATTGTTTAATGTTAAAAAGGATTGATTTTATTATGAAAATGAGTCTTTTATGAGAACTTGTCGCAGGTGTTATAACCCTTCATTCCTGAAATAAAATAAAATAATGAAATATAAAAATCAAGTAATCCTTTATTATTAGTCATAATGTCAAGATGTTATTCATTTATTCTTACTGACAGCATTTCATGAATAGTATAAATATGTTTGTCTTACTAAAAAATCGACACATTTTTGTTGTTGAGCCCTGCACTGTAAAAAATAAGTGTAATTTTAACTGTATAATTTTGTAAAAACGCTATGGAAAAAAACTGTTAATAGGTTAACAGTAAGTTCCCGTACTATATACAGGGAAAAACTGTAAAATATCTAACCAGCCATTTCATATAATTTTACAGTAACATGCTGTTAATTGTACAGTTTTTAGAAATAAAAAAGAACAAATCAACGTATAATTTACAGTAAAAAACTGTAAAATGATATTCCCAGAATTCCCTGCATGACACTCCCCATTTGAAAGTATTTTTTTTGTAAATAATCCTTGCGTTTTTTAAAAGTAGTTTTTAGCTGTTATTGTATGTATTTTGTACATTATGTTACATCTAATGTTGTTAAATTAATGTTTATTGTATTATTTAAGTTTTGTGTGTTACCATGATGGTGTTTTGTTTTTGCATGAATGACTCTGTGCACCTTCTATTTATTAGTATATACTTCTGCTTGTGGCTAAGCTACTTGTGATGAGTTTTGATTCTTCATGTGGCTTTCTCTTTACCACCTGTGTTTTTGTTGTCAGTATAGTTTAAAGGTGTAAAACAGATTTTAATAGCAGAGTGCATTGTTGAATTTACTGGTTTACATTCAAATTTTCTTGTTTGTAAATTATAGTTTTATACTGTAAAATGTACAGTTTTTGGCTGTAAATGTGTTTACAGTTTTTCTTTTCTTTTTTACAAAATTATTCTGGCAACCACAGCTGCCACAATTATTTTGTAAAACTACCGAATTGTTTTTTTTTTTTTTTTGCAGTGTGCGTCCCAGCGAGAGGTCTGCTCTGTGTATTTTCAGTTTTGTATCTGATGCCAAATCTGGCTCTTAACAGCATCCCTCTATTCTCCACACCCACTCTCTCTCTTCCCGCCCAGAGGGATATCACTGCCTTCCGCATGGCCATCCCCTCCGGAGAGGTTTTTTCTTCGCTTTCTCTCCCATGTCTCGCTTTCTTTCTGCCCTCACGCTGGGCTCTGGCCTCGGATCCTGTCCATTAAGCTGTTTCCAGCAGCTCTGTAATATGAAGGAATGGAGTGCCCTCGGCACCCTGACATTCTGACTGTGTCATCATTAACCTGCCCGTCTGTGTATCTGCCCTCCGCGGGGCTTGCGTTTGCTGCATGGCTGAGGCGAGCGCTGGAATGGCACAAATTATGTGCTTTTTATTAGACGCTGGGGTTATCCTATTAAAGGGGAGGTAGAGTGGGCTGGGATACGATATTCAGTGTAAAGCACTGAAAAGCTCTCTGAATGCCGTCTAGAAATAATCCCTACCTTCACAACACAGACATGCGCTTTTCAAAGCCATTTTCCCATGCACTTATACACACCCTGATCCAAGAGCACCAAACTGCCTTCTGAATGTACTATAGATATAATTACTGACATTGTTTCAGCTAAGCATTGTAGATTTTGTCAGCTCACATATTTTAATAATGATCTAAGACTTGAGTTTACACGGTAAAAGAAAAAAAGATATTGGGCTGCATAGGTTATTTGAAATGATGCACTGGTAACATGATAAAAAATATATAATAATCTCCAACATATTTAATAAATAGATTTAATAATGCTTTCAGAGCTTTGTGAAGTCTACCAAGAGAATTCTAACACGTTTATTATATTGCTTAATGGGCTTTGGTATTGGTACTCTATACATTATCTGATCCTTACCTTGGGTGTGTTTTATAAAGCTTTTTTATTTTATTTATTTTAGTTATTTATTCCTACATATATAAATAAAGCCTGTAGTATTATTCATAAATGTGCTTTTTATTTAATTTTAAACATACATTTATTCTCGTTATGCAAATAAGAATAATAATATATAATAATAATAATACCATACAAAATAAAGTCTTTATCTTTAAACCTTGTATCTTTAGGATCACACTTGTATTTTATTTTTCTTTATTTTATGTTATTTTATTTAATAACTTTTCTTTTAACAGTGCATTTAGTGTTTCTTGTTAGTATGTAATAATTAATATAATAATAATAATAATAAATAAGATAAGTGTCCGTGACATTTAATTTTTTTTTATATATACTATATTTTTTTTTTTTTTCATTTTTACATTCTATGTTTATTAGCTTTTTTTACCTGACATTTCAAATCAACATTTATATGCTACTTTTCTGTCCTGTGTTGAGGATGAGGTGGAACTAATGAAGTGCTCATCCTTCTAAAAATATTTAACAAATGAACACAGTGATGAGGATTTGTACATATTTTTCCATAATTCTTTTGGAAATTTGCCGATTTTTCTGCAGATTTCTACAGGCACAGATTTTGTGTAAGTCTAGTTATAGTAAAATGTCTAGTTGATTCATCTTGTGCTGTAAATACTCAATCTTTAAATGCACACATACACACAACACACACACAGCAGCTTATGACCATTAGGCTGTTGGAATTGCCAGGAGACATTCCTGGTGATGCCCCTTTTGAGAGGAGTGGGAATATGGGATATAAATTATGTAAAGCCTTCTCCCGAGATGCTCTGTCATATCCCGCTGTTTCGCTTTTGACTGTGTTACTGCGTACTCTGTGTTGTTTTCTCATCACAAGATAACACCTAATGCTGTGGACCGATATTCACCTCAGTAAAAGGCTTTTCCCAGAGTTCCCTCCTACTGTAAGACAAAGGCTGATGAGGTAGCTTGTTTGCAACAATAATGCAAACATCCCCTTGTAAAGTGAAGAGTTGGCCGTCCCCTGAGCAGTTATTCTGCCGTTCCATGGGTTAGCTTTAGCATTGTTTTCCTGCAGTTGAATAACTGCCTTTGAGTTCTCGGCTGCAGGCTTTAGTCTGAGGAGAGACAATTAAGGTGTGCTACGTGCACTGAGAGCCAAATCCAAAAAACGGAGGACTCAGCCTGACTAATTAGTGGTAATTGCTGTATAGGCAAAGCAATTTGCTTGTTTTCACTACAGTACTGTAAGTCATACATCTAAAGACGTGGCTTTCCTTTTAGGGCTTTGTGAAAGATACCAGGAGAATGATAACACTTAAGATTGTTTTAGAGGCAACAGTGATTAATGGGCTTTTGTATTCATTGTCTGATCCTTACATCTGTGCTTTAGAAATATGAAATTTTAGATACAGCATGTAATTACCATAGACTGTATAAAAACATGGACGTAGTGTCCGTGATGTCACCCGTAGGGTTCAGAAGATAGTTTTTGAAGCTCAAAAGTGGGCGGAGGCGGCCGTCGCCATCTTGGCAGTGCGTCACAGCACGTCCCTACCCGTGAATCGCAGAGGAAAGAGGCGGGAGCTAGTTGTTGAAACCACGCCCACCTAGCTCGATGGTGGTGACAGCATTGGCAATCCACCCTGTAGCTCGAAGTGGCCACGCCCCTAATTATGCAGAACTTTAAGGCTTAATATAATTTAAACGGATGAGTTATAAAAAAATTCACCCCCCTCACAGTTGTCATGAAGGGCAAAATAGCTATATAGACCAAAATAATTTTTTGAACCAGGCTGTAAACATGTTTTTTCTGCTGTAAAGTTAGGCATTTTAACATGGGGTGTCTATGGGATTGACTCCCTTTTGCAGCCAGCCTCTAGTGGCCAGTTGACGAATTACAGTTTAAGTCACTTCCTTGTTGGCTTCACGAGAGAGAGCGGGAGGTTGCCGCTCGGTAATTACCTTCTGTTTTTCTGTCCTGTGTTACATTTCCTATTAAAAAAATTAAGAAGATGGGGTGAGACTAATGAAGTACTTTCCCCCTATTTTAAAATGGTGAATACAATGTCACAACCTTGTAAGATTTTATGTTTTATTCAAAGATCATTTGTGTTTTGTTTTGTTACATTTTGTTTTGTGTAGTTATGTTTTGGATCTATATTTACAGTATTACAGTCACCCATTGTTGAAGTTGGGCATGTTAATGGTGGGGTAAGCGATTTCTGGTAGCCAATGTTGACATTTGAAATCACCAAAACAAGCACGCCCCTACCCCAAAAGGGTCTCGCCCCTATTTGATAGCTCCGCCCCACACATACGTACGCAACCAAAGCAACGATTAGTTCTGTGAAACAAAGCAAAACCAATGTTACACCGTGTCTACACCGGATGCGAGAGGCGCAGCGCGACAAAATACTATGGAACTCCTTATAATCAGTGATGCTGTCTACACATTATATAGATATATATATATAAGTATATATTTCTTATAAAAATCCGACAATGTGGTTTTCTGGATTTTTTTTCCTCATTTTGCCTCTCATAGTTGAGGTATACCTATGAAAATTACAGCCCTCTCTCATCTTTTTAAGTTGGAGAACTTTCACAATTGGTGGCTGACTAAATACTTTTTTGCCCTACTGTATATATACATTATCTATGGTCTACACTGGATGCGGCGCGGCATGGCAGACAAATTCCTGACAGTAAACTGCTGCTGCGTTCTATTTTTGATGTATTGACACAAATTTCAAATGAGTTTCAGCGGTCGCTTTGTCGCGTCCAGTGCACTAGACAGACTTTAGCTGTTGTGTTGCAATACATGTACTGAGAGGTCTGCTACCGCCCGACCCGACGGGGTCCCAAATACGGGTCGTTCGGTTAAATGTTTAATGAATAGCTTCATGTTCGGATCAGGCTTGGGTTTATAGCTAACTAAAACTAATTCAGTATGCTACTTTCTATGTCCGCTATTCCGGGCCACTCCCAGATTACTACAACGACAACACAGCACGGAAACTTTTATTAGTAAAATAGCTTCGACAGGCTACTGACTCCCAACGTTATATTTCTCTACAATGAGGGGGTGAAATTGCTGTTTTTGAAGTAACTAAGTCTCATTGCTTGTAGAGAGAGACGCGCAGACGCAGGTTCACACACGCAACTTTCATCCCTCTCTCTCTCTCTCACTCGCTCTCGCTAATTAAAATAAATGATATAATTAATTCATTCAAATAAATGTGATCTTACCGCACTGCATCTCTGTGTCTGATTTAAAGCAGGCCGAATGCTAACGAGCCTTAACTGACGAAAATGACCATAATTTGCACGATGGAAGAATTATCGTCTTGTCGTATACAACCATTCAAAAACTCGGCAGAATTTATGTGACCGCTGCAGCTGATGTTCATAAACTTTCATAACTGGTAAATGTTTTTTTTTCTTTTGCCTTGTGAACTGGCCGAGTCTTAATGATTCTGTTTCTTTACATGTGTTTGTTTACTGACCGTTGCATGCAATCGTGAAATACAGCTCTTTTTTTTTTAAATTAGCTATTCATTGTGGGGAAAAAAATTTATTAATTCGACTTCGGGTCGAGTTCGGGCTCTAAATTTAACTGTGCCGCTCGGGTCGGGTCAGACGATCTCGGGTACGGGTCGGGTTTCAGTTTACAGGCGCGGTTCGTGCTTCAGGTTTGAAAGCCCGTGCAGACCCCGCTGTTGTTACCTCACCTATCAAACAAACACGCACCTCGGGCGTCCGGTCTTGGCATTTTTCGCAGGCCTTCCGCTCCTTGAGTTTTCTCCAGCGCTGGAAAGCTGATCCAATGTTTACACGGGTCCTACTTTTTGCCTTAAGCCTTCTTTTGTTCTGCAGATTTTTTCCTCTTTTGTTTTTTATCCGCCCTCTCTATCTTTCTGTCGCTCGGCTCAACTAATGTCCGTCCCGTGCACTGAACTCTCTCATTAGAGACCTCTCGCCTCCACAATCATGATTAGAACCCGCCCCTTACTGCTGAGTGGCTACATTTTGTTTTGCTAGTCGCAGCCCGAAGCAATTTTCTGAGCGTTTGTGGAAAATTGCTATACCCCCCACCTTTATGTGATCGTCATTAAGAGAAATACATTTCTGTCGTTGCATGTAGAGCTTGACCGTAGTGGATTAACCGAATAGCTAGTTGGAACACACTGACCGATCAACGACTAATCATTCCGAGTAGTTTTTTACAATGGATACTGACGAAACGAAATTGTGTTTTACTATTTTTAACCTGGACTAAACCATAACTACTTAAATGAACAACAGATCTTCACTTTATTATTATATTGAATCATTACAGTTAAAGAATGGCTCTTTAAAATATCTAACCAAACGGCCATTATAAGTGAAATTGTATATACAGTTGGGAAAAAAGTATTTAGTCAGCCACCCATTGTGCAAGTTCTCCCACTTAAAAGATGAGAGAGGCCTGTATTTTTCATCATAGGTATACCTCAACTAAGAAAGACAAAATGAGAAAAAAAAATCCAGAAAAAAACATTGTATGATTTTTTAATAATTTAATTTGCAAATTATTGTGGAAAATATGTATTTGGTCAATAACAAAATTTAATTTCAATACTTTGTTATATACCCTTTGTTTGGCAATGACAGAGGTCAAACGTTTTTCTGTAAGTCTTCACAAGGTTTTCACATATTGTTGCTGGTATTTTGGCCCATTCCTATATGCAGATCTCCTCTAGAGCAGTAATTTTTTTGGGGCTGTCGCTGGGCAACACGGATATTCAACTCCCTCCAAAGATTTTCTATGGGGTTTAGATCTGGAGACTGGCTAGGCCACTCAGGACCTTGAAATGCTTCTTACGAAGCCATTCCTTCTTTGCCCGGGTGGTGTGTTTGGGATCATTTTCATGCTGAAAGACCCAGCCACATTTTCATCTTCAATGCCCTTGCTGATGGTAGGAGGTTTTCACTCAAAATCTCATGATGTATGGCCCCATTCATTCTTTCGTTTACCTGGATCATTCGTCCTGGTCCCTTTGCAAAAAAACAGACCCAAAGCATGATGTTTCCACCCCCATGCTCCACAGTAGGTATGGTGTTCTTTGGATACAACTCAGCATTCCTTCTCCTCCAAACACGACAAGTTGAGTTTTTAAATACATTACAAAAAAGTTTATTTGTTCATCTGCCCATATGAACTTTCGCCCAAGGCCCTCTGGATCATCCCATGCTCTCAGCAAACCTTCAGACGGCCTGACATGTACTGGCTTAAGCAGGGGGAAACGTCTGGCACTGCAGGATTTGAGTCCCTGGACGCGCAGTGTGTTACTGATGGTAGCCTTTGTTACTTTGGTCCCAGCTCTCTGCAGTTCATTCACTAGGTCCCCCCGTGTGGTTCTGGATTTTTGCTCACAGTTCTTGTGATAATTTTGACCCCAAAGGGTGAGATCTTGCGTGGAGCCCCATAACGAGGGAGATTATCAGTGGTCTTGTTTGTCTTCCATTTTCTAATAATTGCTCACACAGTTGATTTCTTCACACCAAGCTACTAACCTATTGCAGATTCAGTCTTCCCAACCCGGTGCAGGTCTAAAATTTTGTTTCTGGTGTCCTTTGACAACTCTTTGGTCTTGGCCATGGTGGAGTTTGGAGTGTGACTGTTTGTGGACAGGTGTCTTTTATACTGATACAAGTTCAAACAGATGCCATTATCAGGTAACCATGAGACCGAGGACTCTTCTTAAAGAGAAGTTACAGGCCTCTGTGGGCCAGAATCTCTTGTTTTGAGGTGACCGATACTTATTTTACGGGAAAAAATTACCAATTATTCTTTCAAATCCTCAATGGAATTTTCCATGGATTTTTTTTCTCATTTTTGGTCTCTCTAGTGAGGTATCCCATCGTGCAAAAATTAGCTAGCGCTCCTCATTTCCTTTTTAGGGGAGAACTTATTCACCACTTGGGGCTGACAAATACTTTTTTTTTTCCCACTGTACAATGGATATTTTATTATACTGCACACCTTTGTTTGCTTCTATTGAGAACCTTATGATTATCTACAACAGTTTGATTTTAGGGTGTGCTCAAACTTGTAGTTTGGTTCTCTTGGTTCGTTTGGTCCGGACCAAAAATGAAAACGATACATTTGGTCCTGGTCCGCTTAGCGTTCACACTGGCATTTTTGACAGCGAACCTAAAGATACCGAACCTAAAGGCATAGTGATACGTTCACAACCTAATTGGTCGGGTTGAATGACATATATTTCTTGATGGAACTCACCGAACACCCCAAACAAAAGGTGTGTTTGACTTCAAAGTACCCATTCACCGATCGGTCTGCTCAACACCGCTTTAAGTCGAACACACATAATGCCGTCTGCTGGACTAAGTGCGCTCATTGTTGCGTGTACTTATAAATTTATTTTCACCACCTGCGAACTCACGAAGAGCTCATAAAATATACTTTACCTCCTCGTTGCTCCACGTTTGCCCTCTGCTCATTTTGTTTTGGATACACCGCTCGTTCCGCGTTGTCAAATCATGTCACATAGCGTCGCATCTTATTACATCCTGTTTTTGGTTCATTTAGAAGTATTTGGTCCGTGTTGCGTTCATATTTCATTTGAACCGCACCAGAGTTCATCTGGAAGCGGATGAGACCCATCTTTTTAGTGGTCTTGGTCCGCTTGTTTGGTGCACACCAGGGCTCGGATGGCAGCATTCACACTTACTCAAATGAACTACACTAACAGAGCAACCAGAGTTCGTTTTAATCGAACCAAACATGACAAGTGTGAATACACCGTAATTAATCACCGAACAGGCAAAAGTTTATTTCAAGAATGAACAATGTGGAGAGAGAAATCGTGAGAGAGAAACGGAGAGAGAAATCGTGATCTGTATTATAGCTCAGTAAATGAAGCATACTTTATTTGAGCCACAGAAAGACAAACGTTTTGCTGAAAATGCACAATACATAATTTATAGCCTAGGGTGAAGTCATTATGTACATTATCAATGATTTGGGACAAATATAATGTAGTTTAATGGAAAACTATGTGAATGGCATTCTGTGGCATGGATTTAAATCTGCATCTGAAGTTTCCCGCTCTGTGCAGTGTGCAGCCTCATGTGTCAAAACAAACAACACGAAGTGTCAGTGATTTCCACCTCTGGAGGTCTCTCTCGAACTGTATAATGACAGCAGACCCTTCTCAGCCACTCCAGCAATGGACGCAACTCAGAAAAACTATCGCCATGGATTTTTGCAGATAGACGATATTTCCGGCAATCAACTATCGTTGCAGATTAATCGGCAAAACCGTACTCGTCGACCTCTAGTTGCTGGATAGGGGCATTTTTTAGGGTCACGACATATAATACCTTCAAACTACAAAAAAACTAAACCTAAATGCTCATTTTGCGATTTCTGGACCTGTCAAACTGTTTAGGAGGAACGTTTTGATTGAACCGTAAAGTCTGTATGGTACTCCAAAAAGGAAAAAAAAGTGATTTATACAGGTTTGTACCAATCGAAGTCAACTATTAAGTGGCTGGAAATGTTAAGAAGAAAAATATTATATTTTTATTCAGATCTGTTTGATGGGAATCACAATCACAAATAACCTCATTATACTTATTTTCAGTGGAAAGCGAAATCTCGGGTGATGCATTTAACATTGACCATGTCAGGGCTTTGTTCTATTTATATAAACAACAAAAAGGACATGTTTGCCTAGAAAAGAATAGCTGAACACCGGAAATCAATGAAAAATACTCACCACTCCCATGGGTCAGTCGTAATTATAAATGACAATGGCAGATGCCTTTTCTTGCAGCTGGAAAGCAGTGGCTGAGATGGAGCAGTCAATTCCAATTAAGTGGAGGTGCTTGGAACTCTGGTATTGCACAAACTTGACATGACCCATAAGCAGGGGTGGAAATTAACCGGGTGTCAAGGGGCACAAATGCCACCAAATTGAACAAAAAAATGCAATATCACATCACTACAGTTTTTACAATATATTTCAATAAAAATGGTCTTAAAATAAGTAGCAACTGACTATTGACAACAGATGTTTGATATTTAAACTTTATTGGTCATGCTGACCGATGTATTAGCACTGTGATTCATAGATTTGATTCTCTTGTTGTCACCTGGTTTTATGACCGTTATACTTGGTTAACGTTCACTGTCACGTTTGATTTTAGGTCGTTACAAATCATGTGCTCCATCTCACCATTTCATCATTAACCCACCCTGAGGGTTTTACGTCCAAGCAGAAAGAGATAAAGCTTGGTAATAGAGACTGACAGGGTCACAGCCTTGATCATGGATACATGGCTCTATTTCACAGTGCATGCTACCAGAATTCAGCCCTCACATCAAAGGCACCTGAGGGCGGCATTAATGGCCGAACGGCTCATAGACCTGCTCTTAAATGATATACGTTTATGTTTAAATGGCCAAAATAAATGAATAAAGGAGTGAGGGTTTTGATTCCGTGAGGTCGGCCAGCCAATGAGAGGCATTCCCGTCAGCGAAAGAGGAGATGAACAGACCTGCAGGGCAGAGATCGCAGCCATTTGTCTCTGGCTGTTAGGCCTGCGTGGATCATGAAATAGCAGTACACTGCCTCTCAAGGATGATATTAGGCCGTGTATGAAATAGGAAATCGTATTTTCAAGCCAATTTTTTTAATCAAAGACTTTAATTAACTGGGACATCTTAAATTTGAGAAATGAAATAAGACCTAAATTAGAACTTTCGGAGAGTATCTGAGACCACCAGTATAACATTTATTGATTTCAGAGGTTTGTGATCCGTGATGGTCGGGGGGGGGGGGGGGGCGTTTATTGTATTGCATATGGCTAGTTGAGCCTAAAATAAATATTAATATAAAAAAAAAAATGAAACAAAAAAATAAATGCATAGTATTAATGTATTATCATGATTATATATACACTACGCTATTCGTTTTTATATATAATATATACATATAGCATATTTGCCGACGTTTAATTCTTTGTTTATTGTGAAGTATTATTAATTTATGATTAAATAATAAGTTAAAGGTAACAACATTTTTACATTTTTATTTAACTTGTATCTTCTAGGCTCTCCTTTATTTAGTTTTTATGTTATTTTAATTTTAGTTGCTTTGGTTGTATTGTATTTAATGTCATTTATTTTCTCATTAGAAGTGATCTAATTAATAATATATAATAATAATAATATAGTGGTCCGGTCAACATTTTCATTTTATTTAAACTTACATCTAGGTTCTTTATTTAATTTTATTTTGCTTGCTTTTAGTTTTTCTTAATATGACCAATACAACTGTTAAATAAAAGTCTTGTTGCAGTCAAATTAAACCACTTATATCACAATGCGTTAATTACTAAATGTATATTTTGAGTGGTAACCAGTGGTGTGCACAGGGGTTTGAGCTGCTGCCCCTTAATCACTAATGTTATGGCGCTTTTCCACTGCGTGGTATGACTCGGCTCGGCTCAGTTTGCGTTTCCACCGCAGTTTAGTACCACTTTAGAGTTGGTGGGATTATACACATCGCCCCACCAAGCTCTCGCTGGATCCGCACCTAAGCTATCAACGAGAGGAACATCTGTTGGTTGTTAAAAAAAGTGCACTCGTTCAAAACAGTTGCGATTGATCCTTTGCTGGTCGATTCCTCCACTGGTAAAGGTGGGTTACCAAAATTACCGTACCATACCGTTACCAAAATGTGACGTGTAAACCCTGCTGATCACTGATTGGCCGGAGAGAATCGTCACTACCTGTGTCATTGACATGAGACACCAGACCCGTTAGATGATGTGTGACAGCAAATTACTCTGTCTTCAAACCCCAGTTGTGTGTTATGGAAACATCTCAACATCTGAAAGCCCAGATCAAACCACAACAAAGATGAGCGCATCCCCTCCACACACTGCACACTTGAACCTGTCAGAGAGACGATGCGCTGTGGGTTATTTGTATGTGTGTGTGCTCGTGGGGGGTGTTATCCCAGACGTGCTATCATACAGGGAAGCCTGTCAGCCCGGGCCAGTAAATCTGTCAGAGATTATGTGCAGATGATGGATTCCTCTTTATGGCCTGTTGATCTGGCTGGAATATTTACACGATGCCATTACAGGGATGATGCGCATGAGAGGCTGATGCTGTGGACTCGCTTATTTAGGCCTGCCTGTCTGTCAGCTTAGTGTGTGCTCTCTTTTATTTTTCTCTCTTTCTCTCTCTCTTCATCTACCCCCAGCTCTCACTCTCTGACTCCCTCCGTTTGTGTGTGTGTGTTTCCTGTGAGCGCCTGGGTTTTCTTTGCAGTCAAGATCTGTTAGTCCATTGTCATCTCAGGAGTCTCATGTTTAGTGATTGTGAGAGCATTCAATGCTTATCTCAGAAACACAATACATTTGCAAAGGATCTTTCATTATTTTCAGCCTTGCCAAGTTTCTCAAAGCAAATTTTTTGCTCTGTACAAAAAGCAGCCTGTTCCTGAGGGTTTTTTTTTTCTTGTGAGTTTTAGTCTCGTATTCGCATCAAGTCATTTTTCACATTTGTGCTGGACTTAAAGAAAACAGCTGGCTCACAGAGCTCAGTCTCGTACCCTTGAGCACAGCTGTGAAAGTGTGAAAAAAGAGAGAGCGGTGAAATACAAATATTACACTTGATTTTAAAGGGAATGTGTAATTCTTTTTCAATGTAAAGCCCATCATATGAAATAATGTTTTTAAAGTTTTTAAAATGGAACAGTTTATTGAACCATTGGACAATATACATACAGTAGATACATTTTTCAGAATAAGATCTATAACATGTATTTAGAAAAAATATATTTTAGAATGAATTTTCATTTCATTCTAACTTTAAAAAGCATTGAAGCGTGAATGTTCATAGGCCTTATGGTCAGAAAGAATGATAGATTTAAGAGATTTTTGCGGACCTGAATGAAAGAACACTTCATTTCCCAGGGTGCATCACTTGTGTTGAATATTTTTGATTTATAGTTCTTTAAAATCCTCTTTCCATTTCAAATTCTCATTTAACTTTCTGTGGGTTGTGGCCAATTCTATTCAAATTCACATGCAGTGGGGAGTCAGTTCTTCAGAGTTTTTCTGAATTTTGCCCAATTCCTGCTGGCAATGATGAATAGATTGCAAAAATAATGATGAAACTGGTATCACAGACACTCCCTGAAACCTCACTCATTATTTTTGCAATCTCATACATGCCAAAACATAACCTTCGTGGAAGAAGAAAGTAGCGAGTAAATGATGACAAAATACTAATTTTTGGGTCAACTGGCCCTTTAACGCTCACATTCAAGCACATTACAGTCTATATTGTAAACTTATGTTTGGAATATAAGTCTGTATTCCAAAAATATATGCCTGCCTTGTGCGTAAGCAAATATAGGGCTGTACCCGAATAAGCTCGTCAGAGCCTTAAAACAGAGATGCAAAAGCAGCATCCAGAGGCAGAGAAAAAGTGTTTCTCAGTGGAATTTTTACAGCAGGTCTGAATATCCCCTCACATAAAGCAGGCTCAAGACGAACATCAGGCTCCTCTCTCACTCTCACTGCCCATCAACAACTCTACCGCCGCTGTCAGACGCAACACTAAATACCAGACATCCCCGCTGACCTGCCAGCAGCACTTCTAGGCCAAGGAGGAGGAATGATTTGGCCTTAGTCCTAACTCAGGAGAGGTCGCCCTTCAGAGATGGAAAAGCATTAACCACTTACATTTTCAAACAAAGAAAAATTACACCGCCGTTTGCTATGACAAGTTTCTAGAAACAGACTTTTTTGTTTCAATGCACTGGTGCAGAACAATTAAAAAAGAGTGGAAAGTCAATATTTTTTGCCTGGCTAAATACCAGCATTTCTGCTCATTTGTGGCTTTTAAAACTCAAATGTTATGCAATGATGTGAGAAATAGCAACTGCTGAAGTTTGTAATGTGAGCCGCCTCTTAACATTACCTGTTACCTGTTATCACAAACAAGCCACAAAATGCAGCTTCATTCCAGTCCCAGTGCCTCCTCTAATATTTGCTCCCAGCGCCATGACACTCACTCCAAAGGTCATTTTTGCAGGCTTCTGCAGTTTAAACAATGCTTCATTTGATAATCATTCACAGTCAAAAAGTCACAGAGTGGCTCTTGTGGAAAACCTCTTGTGAAGTTACCAAATTTATCAATTACTCCAACAGTTTTTCTTTTAAGTGAAAGTTCACTCAGAAATAATAATTCTGTCATCATTTACTTAACCTCGTGTTGTTCCAAACCTGTATAGTTTTTTTCTTTTGTGGAATGCAAAAGATATTTTGAAGAATGTCCAAGTTGTTCCTTTCCATACACTAAAAGAGAATGGTGACTGTCATTGGTCCCCATTTACTTTCATTGTATGAAAAAGAGCAGCTCGGACAATTTGCTAGATATCTCATTTTGTGTTCTATGCTAGAAAACAAGTCATTCATGGTTGATGTAAGATGTAAGGATCAGTACATAATGGCTAAGCATTTTTATTTTTCGGTGAACTGTCGCTTTAAGGCTCTAGAAGCATGTTTTAAGTGTCTGCTTGAACATTGCTTTTGTCTCCTTTCGTCATCACAGTCTGACAAACACACCTCCTAAGAATGCTGGGATAAGCTTTTACAAGTGCTGCAGCCATCAGGCTTTGAGAGATGAATTTGCTTTCACAGCTATTGTGAGAGCTTTTTTGGTGTTTGTCCAGTGTAAAGCCAACAAAGGGATTTGGCTATATATATTGAATATAGTGTCCTAGATACCGTATCCTGTTTGATTAATTTGTTTGCTCCTGTGTGTTTTCTTAATAGATCAGGTTTTTCTGTGGATGTCTGTACCTTTTGCACTTTGTCCATCAGCAATTTTCTCATCTGCTGCTGTTTTATTGTTTGCAAGGCCAGCTTTTACATATACTGTAGACATGGCCTGTGTACAGTAGTGAGAAACGGATATATCTCGACCACGACAGTTGGTTGGCTGATATTTAGCATATCTGATGCCTTATTTGGGCCAATTAACAGTGCCTAGTGTCAGCTCTAATGTTTGGTTTGTTACTCACCTTCACATTGTCCCAGATGTATTTGAATTTCATTCTTCAGACAAAATGTTTTAGAAAAAAATGATCCCTCTCTGTAAATCCATGTTATGCAATTGGATGGGATTCTCAAAAAATGTGACTTTTCAAAAACCACACAAAAGAAACCCATAAAACCCAGTCAATGTGTTCTAAAGTAAAACAATAGGTTTCGCCTATTGTTCTGCTTTAGAAGACATTAGCTGCATTTCCATTACAGATTTGCGCAAAACTTTTGTGATATTTTATAAATGCTGATAAAAAAAAACTGTGACAGCGCTTCCATTAACCGATGTTATGCAACTAAAATGCCTTGTGATAAGTCATGGTGTCTGATGTTGGTAGGTTTATGTATATCGCAGCCACAGCACCAGCCATTATTTTTAATCGAAGGAGACGTAGGCGTGTATCTTTAGCAAAGCAGTGCAGAGACCCGCTTCTGGGACACTTCTGCACAAGTCCACGGTGTCATACCAGCATGCTAACAGTTGCTGTGATCAGCTCCGGACGGTGGCTGTGTTGGAGCCGTAATGCACTGCAGACGTGTCCAGTGTAAATAAGGGGTTATCCAAACAGCCCTATATACTCGGGAGTTATGATCTGTTTCTTGGAGGTTATAGTAGATTAAAAAATGATCATGTGAGTTTTACGTACGCCAGGTGACCTGTAAATGGGAAAAAACGGTTTCCATTGCAGTTTTGCGAAATCATCTTTTTGAATTGCCTGAAAAACTACCTCATGTGAGCCTAAAAAACTTTTTTTGCGATATATGGGAGTTTTTGCGAAATTGACGTGTTTCCACTGGGTGCATTTTCAATTTGCAACTTACTGATTCATTCCCTGGGGTTGTATGGGTTACTGTAGTGTTTGTTTTGCATGGTTTTTGAAGCATCAACTTTGAGAGACCCATCCACTTACATTATATGAACTCACAGAGATGGATTATTATTCTAAAAATCCACAGAAGAAATATTTGTATGCATCTGGGACGGCATGAGGGCGAGTAAACAGTAAGAGAGTTTTTTGTTTTGGGTGGGTTGCCTTTTTAATGAATAGTCCACATTTTGTGTTTTCTAATTGGATTTTGTAAAACAGATTGTTGAGACTAAATTATTGATTGAGATCCATTTCTCTCTGCCAGAAATGTAACATTTCAGTGCATCTCTAATAAATAATTGTTTTTTGCCATTTATTTTTTCATTATATCAGTTAAGCACTTGCATATACCAGTGTCTTTGTGAGCCTGTTTGCATGCACCAATAATCTGTCGGTCTGGCAGGAGTAAACAATGTGTTTACCTTGAAGTACAGGGTCATGGAGAGCGCTCTCTCAGCGTATTTTGATCACTAGAAACATCCTGCTCTCAGCAGAGTTGGTTTTAAGATGTCTGCACACATCCCAGAGGCCCATCTTAAGTGTACGTTAAGAGTGGCGACCATTCACATGGCATCTTTTATGGGTGAACCACATCCACTGAACGCGAGTTTGAAGAAATGGAAACAAAATCACCTTGAGCTTTCAATCTCCCACACACATTTGTTTTCTTCGTTTTTATATTTAGTGCCTCATAAACTCGTTTTACTAATACAGAGGGAATTTTTCCTCTCTCCGAGGTGTCGTTTGTGTCGAGTGTAGGAAACTAAGCTTTACAGAATTCTTCGCAGGGATTGTTTTGACCCTTTGACAGGCTGGCCTGTGTCTGGTTTCCTTTGTTATAATTTTCTGGTCCAACAGCCAGTTGAGTGTTGTTTTCCTCGTGTCTCTCTGGGGTTTTACGGGAATAAATGAGAGCTCTCAAGCTCCAGCTTAACAGGGTTGTCTGGAGTGCCAGTGTGAGAGGAGGGGGTTTGGAGTTCTCCACCCACAGAACACTCCTCAGAGGGTTTTGCCATCAGCTGCTGTCTCAAAGCCTTTTAAAAAGCTTGTGTTTTTTTTTTTCCCTGTTGGGACCATTTGTGTTATGGAGTTGATTTTAAGCACTGAATTTACCTTGATGGAATCCTATTTGATGAAAAGTGTACTGTAGAACAGAGGCAGATGTGTGCAGATACTAAGTGCTTTTCACCGCAGCGAATGCCTTGTCTGGGTCAAGTGCTTGGGCACAGTGGTACTCAATAAGTGCTTAGAGACACAATACTACATTGCTGTACATTAGACAGTGAGCTGCCATAATAACTGTGCTAACAGGCTGATGCAGTATCCAGAGTACTGAAATTATGAAGCCTGATGGCTAATTTTTATTAAAACTAGCAGATTTCATTTCTGTTTTTGTTTTATGTCTTATATGCTTTTTTTCTTCTTTAAAAATGCAGTATAAATATATAAATATACACTGCTGTTCAAAAGTTTGGGGTCGATAAGATGTTTGAATGTTTTTTAATGCTCACCAAGACTGCATGTAGCTACTCCAGTCTGATTCTTCAAAAATCATTCTAATATGCTGATTTGGTGCCCGATGGAACATATCTTATTTTTATCGAAAACAGTTGTGCTGCTTAATATTTTTGTGGAGACAGTGATACATATTTATTCAGGATTCTATAATAAATATAAAGTTCAAAAGAACAGCATTTATTAAAGAGAAGCTCTCCAACTTTAGCAATTTTGACATGTAATGATTTTTGCTGAATAAAGTATTAATTTCTTTCATAGTGACCCCAAGCTGTGGATGATCTATTTTTTGTAATCTTAAAACATGACAATCCATTGTGAATCCACCTTTTTAAACTGATGAACTCTTTCATATAAATCCTATTTAATGAGTGAAAATATTATGATCTGCTGCAACTACACAAATTACAAGCATGGCCCTGTTGACTGACATAATGTTTATCGCAACCAACAATTTTGCACCTATTAAAAATCTTTGTAATATTGGTGTACGTTGTTTTACTGAGCGCAGTGCAGGCTGGCGATCTATACGAGTCATTGTAATGTGTGAAGAAATATTTCTTGTGAACAGAACATTTTTATTGTGCATTTTCCAGTCAGGCTGTAATTTTGTGAAAATGTTTAGTATATATTAGAAGTATTTTGGGTAAATATTTAAAATGTATAATTGTAAATACACTGCCAGTTGCTGTTAGTGGACAAATTAGTGAGAGTGATAAGTGTTTTAGGGGAGTTTATTTTCTTAAAGTCCACAGGGCCAAAAGAAACACCCGTACACACTTCTCTGCCAATTAAACATCTGAGCGTCTGGGGGCAAGGGTCCAATGAGTTCATCACAAGAATGCTTCTGGGTTCGTTGCAGTAGTAGGCCTGTTTCTTCCGGCAGAAACACAAATCTATTTTAATTCTCTTCATGCCTGAAAAGAGGTTCTCAGTTGGCGAGTAGAGCGATATTATCCAGGGCTCCGAGGAGCGGACTGCAGAAGAATGTGAAGTTGGAGACTCTCGTTTGGCAGGTCCCATGCTGTGTTATTTAACGATCGGTGAGCGTGTCTTGAACGACTGCTGCCAGCTGAGGATGATACTGAATGCCTGATTTTGTCAAGATAAGGATCTGTTTCCATTACAGGATACTGAATGCCTGATTTTGTCAAGATAAGGATCTGTTTCCATTACAGAGCTGGCACTCTTCATGCCAGCTACCTTGTCTTCGGTTCAGACTGGTTCGGTTTGCCACAAAGACGTTGGGGTGTGACACGATTCACTTCCCAGAAAAGTTATTGTTTTGAACCGTCTTCTCGCATGATTAAGACTGTCGAGAAAGGAGAGATCCCAGCTGGATTTAATTGTTCTGACATTCGGACAGCATTCAGAGAGAGAGGGAGAGAGAGAAAAGGGAAGAGAGTAGAGAGAAATCTCAAGTATGTTTGAAATCGAGTCTGCTGAAAGCATTTCAGCAGGACCGTATGAAGTCAGGCTGTTGGTTAAAAATAGTTCCTCTGGCTCTTGTCTGTAGAGAAATGTTTGCCTGGAACTTGATATGTCCTCCATTGACCTACAAGTATTGATTAAACGATATTGTTTTCATATTGTTTGGTCTGTTATTAACTGCTCATGTACAATATCATAATTTTGGATGTTCTTAAATACCTTATATGAGTTTTGTGGCTTTAAATCCATGTCAGTTAGCTTTATGCTAGTGTAATCCTAAATGCTAACAAAATTAACCGTCTGCACTACACAGATTTTTTGCAACTCACTAACAATAGCAACTAGCAGATCATGGTTCATTGATTTAAAAAAAAAAAAAAGGACAGCTATTTGATATGTTTCGTCCAAACAACCTCATTCCATAGGAAATACATCAATACAGGAAGGAAAACTGTGTTCTTCAAGTTGTTTCATGGTCTTTAATAGAAAAGTCGTTAGTATTACGCTATTAGCATTGCAGCATTTGTAACTCGCGTTGCTTTTCTGTTTTCTTGGTTCCTTCGGTTATTTTTAAGTGAGTAAGTAATAAAATAAGGTATTTTGAAAAATATGTTAAGACATTTTCTTCCAGGCATCAATCCAGAAATAATGGAGGGGCGTCTCAAAGTTTTCCTGACAGGGGTTTGGCTTTAGTTTAAGGCTAGGGCTGAGATTATCGATTGTGGAGTGAAAGGGACTATACGCGATTAACATGTGCCTTGCAGGCCAGACACGGGAGAAGGAGACACCTCCAGACTTCTCTACTCTCCGATTTCGAGAGGCACACATGCTGAGGATCGCCGCATATCATCTAGACAGGTACGGGCGTAAATATCAGCCTCTGGGCGGGAATAGAGTTTGTGTGAGATGTTTGTCTTCCCCTGAATCTATATGTGTATGTATACATCCACCACATGCCACTTGTAAAAGTGTTTGCCTGCTTGTGTATATGAACCTGTGGGGCTGCATTTATTTGCGCAAGAATGTTTTGTGTGCGTGTGAATGTGTAACACTTGTGGTGTGTCCTGCATGTTTTCAGCAGGTTTGAACTTGTGTTTATATGTATGTGTGAAAGTACAGCATGTGAATGTATCTCAGGGCAGTAAGCAGTCAGAAACCTGCAGTTTAACACTCATAAACACCAAATCCAGAGAGAACATAATGACTCACTGTGAGCACAAACACATCCGTCAGTATCTGATCACCAATCGAGCTCCATCCAGCAATGTCTCCTTATAGGTGATTACCCTTCTGATGAATGGCAGTGATTGAGAGGCTGTCATTTGTGTCAGGCACAATAACCCGTGTAACCCGGGTGTACATCTGTTCTTGTCAGCTCATTTCAGTCGAGTTTATTGGTTGTTTGCTATATGAGTCAGATTTTCCCCGATTGTGATCTGAGACTCAGGGATTTATTGCCATTATAGTTTATTTCCATTCTCGTCTCGTTTTCTCCTCATCAATGTGATCAGACGGGGGTGGACACCCGGAAAAACGTTGTCCCAGGCCCTGTCGAAGAGGAGGCGCTATGGACAAAAATCACAAATTGCTTGACAAAAAGTATATAAAAGCTAACCGCTCTCTACCATTATCTGCAGGCTGTCCGTGGGGTCAGTGCACTTGTGTTTGAGTGTCTCCGCTGCTCGATAAGTGAAACGCAGTCAACAATAAGAAAGAAAGGTTTTAGCCCTGCGATGCTCGAACGCCCGACCACTATTCAAAGAATATGGACACAAACCTGTATCAAGGTTCTCACTATAAGTAATGTAGAAATGGAAAATGTAAATAATGTTGGAAAATATATGTACAAAGAAGAAACCAGTTATCTTTAAATTGTAAGAATATTTCCACTAATTATATTTTTAATCAAATAAAATGCAGCAGCCTGTAGTATTGAGAAGTCCTTGTCAACAACCTTAAAAAAATCTCACAGACTCAAACTTAATAATCATGATTAATATAATATATATAATATAATATAATATAATTAATATCATATCATAATATAATATAATACTGTTTTAGGTATAATAAATAAATGTTTAAAATAAATTTGAATCTATTGTCTTATACAAAGTTGCTTCTCGCATATTTATTTATTTAAATTATTGATCTTTATTATTTTATTATTTTTAAGAATGTTTATTAAACCAACAAAGTGATTTTTGGAGGGTATGTACTCTGCTAATATAACTATCATAGAAACTAGGAGAGGGGGCCCAGCCATAACATTAGTGAATTTTAGGGATGGCTCGTGGTCCACTCTATGGAAGGCTAACTCACTTGGATGCGATTCTATTGTCCTGTGAGGCTCTGTTTGTGTTGTCCTGTGCTGTCTCTGTCACAGCACTCCGCCTCTACTCGCCAGCAGTATTGTGAGTGTGAGTCAGAAATGAACCTTCGCCACTCAGTCCCTCGTGAGTCTCGGGCACAATATAATCATTCAGCTGGCCCGGCCCGGCCCAGACCGGCCTGGTCCGCCTCACTTCCATCTGCACATCTGGTCGGGAGTAAAATCTAGTCGGTACACACAGGCATGTGTGTGGGTAGAAAGCGCAGACCAAGAACGCAAAAAAACACCAGCTTTTCTAAATAAAGTTCATCTGGGTTAGACAAAAGTGCAGGTTGTTATTTCTATTTTAAAGCACCATCACCCAGTGGGCCTCTCTGTCCTCGCAAGCCCACCACGGCTATATCTGACAACGTACCATTAATTATCTGATTTTAGTCGATGGGAAACGCTCACATTAGCGTGGCTTTGGGGAGAAAGTCAGGATTGAGGGAGACGAGTGGTTTGAAAAGACAACTTTTCATTTGCCCCACAGTTCCCTCTAAGTTATACATCGGACAGCGAGAGAGGAGGAAAACGCTCCTGCTCACAAACTCTCTCTGTCATCTCTGTCAGCATGACTGGGCAATTAGTAGCTTCAAGTGCTTTTTATCCCTTAGGCCCCGTCCATTAGTTGTTTTCAGGGTGATTTTTTCTAAGTTGCCCTGTCAGCAGCGGGTCTACACTTGCACGCGGGGTGAATAGGTCTTAAAACATGGATGAGCAAACCACGCTCACTCATAACCGGTTCAGTCAGAAAGAAACACTCTACACATTTGTCACATTCAACAATACATTCAGTTTTGTTCAAGGTCAGTTCTGTCAAAAGAGACAATCATGAATAAAAATGTATTATTTGCTAAGTTATGAAATATGAAATGTACAGTAATTAAAAGGGTTTGCGATGAAAATAAAAAAAAGTTTAATCTCTTAACAGGGTACTAATTTATTATTCAAAATCTATGTATTTTATGTAGAATAGTTTGAGCGCCCTCTACTGGTAAAAGTTAGTACCAATTTTGCATACTATAGTTTCATCCAACAATTTGCTATATGAATTTGGTCATGTGTGTGTGTGTGTGTGTGTGTGTGTGTGATCCGTACACAGTATGCACATATTTTATCAGTCAAAAAATAATAATTATAATAACTAGTTTATCTAACACATGATGTTTACACTAATTTGTGTCCTGTAACTCAGCAGTGAACCTAGTATGTAATGTATGACCTATGTGAAGTGAACATATTATGAAAACAAAAATGTCTCTCCTGTTGATTGATCAACAGGATCCTGGATTTCCGTCGAGTGCCGCCAGTGACTGGACGACTGGTGAATATGACCAAAGAGATACGAGATGTGACCCGTGACAAAAAACTGTGGAGAACCTTTTTCATTTCACCAGGTACTGAACACCCAGAAGTCTCTTCTCTTCTCTTCACTTCTCTTCACTTCACTTCACTTCTCTTCTCTTCTCTTCTCTTCTCTTCTCTTCTCTTCTCTTCACTTCACTTCACTTCACTCACTTCACTTCACTTCACTTCTCTTCAATTCTCTTCAATTCTCTTCTCTTCAATTCTCTTCAATTCTCTTCAATTCTCTTCTCTTCAATTCTCTTCAATTCTATTCTGTTCTGTTACCAGCAATTGATAAGCACTGAATAAGTTATCAGTTAGGGTGAGGTTAATGAACTTATTCAAATTAATAGTTTTGACCCAAACAAGCATAATTGAGGCAAGATCTAGTTTTTTTTTATTATCATATTTTGCATACTTTCTCCTCTGTGCTTTTTAACCAAATCAAAGGAGACTGTGATTTTCTCTTACTATTGTAAGCAACCAATAGATGGCGCTGTTGGTAAATTAATTTTCAAGTGAGACCTCATTTGACACCAACTTCAGATTTGTGCCATATGATCCCCTGAAATTGAAAAATATACAGGAGCCTTCTAAAAGTTTTCTACATTTTTGTAAATGTTTTTGTTAAAACATTAATTTGATCAAAAATACAGTAAAATATTTAATGTTTAGAAATATTAATGATTTAAAGTAACATTTTAAATTTTTTTTATTGTAATATATTTTAAAATGTAATTTGTTGTGATGGAAAATCTGTGTTTGCAGCAGCTATTGCTCCAGTCTGCATGATTAAAAACAGTCATTTAAACTCAATATGAAATGCTGATCGAAACCAATACAATAATGTTTCCAGGTGAAACAGGATATTCAACAAAAATGTTGTTTGATTAATTTGTGAAAAATATTTAATTGTCTTATTATTCATCCTTTTGATTATAATTTTCTCTGAAATTGTTTAAAAGTCTGATTTTTGTTTCTCCCTTTTGATTAGAGGAACCAAACAGTGTTGTAAAGTAGACAAAAATGTTTAATGCAACAAGTAAAACAAAATACATTTCTAGTTAAAAATCTAATCTAATCTTTCTTCTTTTTTTACTAAATGCTTAAGGAGAATTCATCATATTTGCTATATTAATTACTTTTGATTAATTATATTTACATGTATTTTTTACTAAGACATTTAATTTCATGAAATTATGCACAATACGTCCAGAACATGCAAATTAGGTCATTTTTTTATTTAATGTTGACTTTAAAATAATCATCATAAATATGAACTGTATGTCATAATTTTAAGAGGTTTGTTTTATTACACCCTATCATCCCTGCAGCCAATAACATCTGTTTCTACGGTGAATGTTCGTACTACTGCTCCACTGAGCATGCCCTGTGCGGAAAGCCTGACCAGATCGAGGGCTCTTTAGCAGCATTTCTGCCCGACCTGGCCTTGGCCAAGCGCAGGACCTGGAGAAACCCCTGGAGACGATCCTATCACAAACGCAAGAAAGCAGAGTGAGGACCACACAGCACACTTTCTTTGTTGATCTAAATTCAATTCAAGAATACATATAAAGAATATATATAAAGATTAGCTGTCTTAGCATGAAACACATTCACACAGTGTTGAAGGCTGAAATACAGGATATACTCATTATAAAATCCTGAATAGGAGGGTATTAAACATGCAACATGTTTTATCTGCTCAGTTCTAATGATCCAGTTTCTCCTCAGATTATCATGATAGCCCTCTAGTGTCTTATTACAGTGACCTTCATCACGTTGTGCTGTTTTTCATTGTATAGTGTGTGTGTGTGTAAGCTAACGAGGTGTGTGTGTGTGTGTGTGTGTGTGTTTGTAGGTGGGGAGGTGGATCCAGATTACTGCGAAGAGGTGAAGCAGACGCCACCCTATGACAGCGGCACACGCCTGCTGGACATCATGGACATGACCATTTTTGATTTCCTCATGGGTAAGAGGATTTCACAGAAGTGCATCATTTGTTTCTGAATGCACAATTGAAGCTGAAATCCAATCAAGCTATTTAAGGCATAAATAATAATGTGTATGTATCTTCAAAGGAAATATGGATCGTCATCATTATGAGACATTTGAAAAATTTGGAAATGAAACTTTCATTATTCACCTTGATAATGGAAGAGGGTAAGACTCTTATAATACAACTAGCTTCTTCAATTTGTTATTAGTAAATATGCGTTTTTTTATGCTGTGAAGTATTGTCATAAAAAAATAATTTCTGTCTGATTTCTCTTTTAATCTTCAGCTTTGGTAAACATTCTCATGATGAGCTATCCATACTGGTGCCTTTGAGTCAGTGCTGCAGGTTAGTATTTGCTTTATTAATGACTTATTATTCAATATTTGTCCAATCACTTTATAAGAAATTCCGAAAGTTGTTTGAATCAAGGCTGTCAAATTAAGCCGCATTTAACTGCAATTTCACTATTTGTATGGTTGAAATGATCTTTTAAAATTAGGATTATAAAAGTTGACCTGTTTTATATATGTCATTTAATTATTCTATTCTATTATTATGTGATTAATTGCAATGGAGTACAACATTCAGGTTCTTGACTTTTAACAATGAACTTCTAATCTTATAAACCTCATAAACAGACCTGTTGTAGGCTATGAGGTTGTTAATAGATGGTTTTGTTAAAGCTATTATTTTAATTCATTTTTTTTAAATAGCAGAATTCATGGTAAAAATCTACATTACCCATAATGCAGTACAGTCACCCTCTTCCATGGAGCACTGACATAAACTAGCTAGTCTCCCTATGCTCTCACAATACTTCAACAAATCAATCAAATTTAGTGGAGGGCTTTGTATATATGTATATTTTGCAATAAACTTCTAAAATACATTGTTGTCATAGATATTATCAACAACTTTAAATGAACAGTTTTAATTTCACCATCTTTTTAATTCAGTTATGTCATTCGCATTGGAATTGTAATTGTAGTTATTTCCCTCTGCTGTCAAAGCACACAGTCTTGTACCTTTGTCTTTTTGCCTGATCTTCAAATACCTTTTTGCTTCAAATCAAGGTTTTGTGATGTTATGATTCAACTCATAGCTGGTTGGAGTGATTCCTGGTTTATAACGCTTTAACAAAGACTTTAAAAAAATGGAAAAAATACTCCAAGGCTGCTGAAAAAGTGGGCAAACACTTATTTACTAATTTCCTAATGTCCTAATTTCATCCTAATTCATTCACTAATATCCTAAAATGTCCTAAATTTGATCCTAATTCATCCCACAAGAAAATGCATTGATAAATTATTACATAAATGATTGGAAACGACTTGGTGGTTTTTGGTTAGTGATTCTGACTCTCTGTTTGACTCAGGGTGAAGAGGTCCACTCATTTACGGCTTCAGCTGTTGGCTAAGGAGGAGTTCAGACTGAGTGCTCTGATGGAGGAAAGTCTGCAGACTGATACGTTGTCACCCATCCTTATTAGGCCTCATCTGGAGGCCATGGACCGCCGGCTGCACCTGGTGCTCCAGGTATTGGCCGACTGCATTGAGAAGGAGGGCTACAGTAACGTAGTAGAGGATGACCTGCTTGTGGAGGGCTTGAACACGGGCACAGCCCCACAAAGGTAGTGGGCACAGACTGATCAGGCGCCCCCGGCGGCTCCTTTGAAGTCCCACCACAGCTCTATGGACCATGAACGTCTTGCAAGAGATGCTCTTGTTGATAAACTTTTCTGAATTCAGTGAATTCCAAAGACTCATTCCTCAACTAATGGACCATGTGTTAAAATAAAGACATGCAGTACACAGAGAAAGAGACGGTGTTCTGTAGCCCTGCATCCAAAATGGAAGCTGATCTTCACATGTAACAGCCAGTGGTTCTCAGCTGGTGGATTGTCACCTTAAAATGGGCTTGTCTGATGTGGACAGCAAAGAAAAAACAACACTTAAATGCAAATAATTATAATAAAAATAATGGTGATACTAGTATTTTTTATTAGTAGTATTATTATTGCAGCTTATAAAATACAGTGCAAACAAAACTGAAATAATAATAATAATAAATAAATATTGATGGATTATTAATAATAATAATTAGAGTTTATTACAAGAGTATATAAACAATAGTGAAAAAAAGAGATCCTATTCAGTTTATGTTTATTTAATTTGGTATATGATTAGGCCTAAGCAATAATAATAAGAATTATTATTATAATCATTATTACTTGATTAAAAAAACAGCCTTTGGTTCTGTATTGTGTTGCCACATATTGTCCAATGTGAGGTGCAAAGCAAATCCAGTTGAGAACCACTGTTATAAAGGATCTAAATGAGTACTCCATTTAAACCAGTATTTGCTGTCCCGTTGGGAAACTATTTGAACTTTAAAGTTATAGCCACTTTTTTTTTTAAGAAATAAGCAAAGGATGTGCAGGACAGACCAACAGCTACAGTGAATGTTTGGCTGACGTTTTTGCAGCTAAAGAAGGCAACATTTCAGTTCAAACTTATGAGGAACTACAGCTTCACAAACTCTCTCACCGCTGTACGAGACGTGTGCACCTTTGTCTGAATAAATGTGGACTTTCATGTCTTCAAATAAAATTCTTTATACTCTCTCCATACCAAGGAGGAATGAGAGGAACTGTGCTTTCATATAGCAATGTATTTTTCTTGACCTTATTTAGGACAAAATGCTTTGAGTGAAATGTGAGTTTTCTCCCAAAAGTGTCCCGTCTGTCACGCTATAGCTCAGGGGTGTCAAACTCAATTCCTGGAGGGCCGGAGCCCTGCAGAGTTTAGATTCAACCCTAATTAAACACACCTAATCCAGCTAATCGGGTCCTTCAGGCTTATTTGAAAACTACATGGTATGTGTGTTGGAGCAGGGTTTGAACAAAACTCTGCAGTGCTCCGGCCCTCCAGGAACTGGACACCAAGTTTGACACCCCTGTTATAGCTGATCAGAGGTTATTTATTGAGTTTCATATTTATTATTCCAAACATGCCATTCATAAATTCTGTTACAAATCAAAGAGGTAGATTCATCTAGAACATTAAAGGCAGGGTAAGTGATTTCTGGTAGCCAATGTTGATATTTGAAATCACCAAAACAAACACGCCCCTACCCCAAAAGGGTCTTGCCCCTATTTTGATAGCTCCGCCCCACATATACGTACATTCTTGCCTTATTGTTCCGCAGACGTTTTCCTCTTTTGTTTTTTATCCGCCATCTCTATCTTTCTGTTGCTCGGCTCGGCTAATGTCCGTCCCATGCACTGAAAGCTCTCTCCTCCACAACATGAGTAGACACGCCCCTTATTGCTGATTGGCTGCAAGTTTGTTTTGCTATTCGGCCCGAATCAGTTTTCTAAAGTGTTTTTGAAAAATGACATACCCTACCTTTAAACCAGTTGCAGTATTTGTGCTTATGTGAGTAGATAAGTAACAATGTGCAGTATATGTTTGAAAAAAATTGATGGTTTACTGGATTTCAGAGAAATGTCCTTAAGATGTAACAACTCGCATCATTTCCAGCATATCAGATCTTTTTTCAGTCATATTTAATGCAATATCAAAAACTGGACATTCGAATATCAGTAATAAATATAGTTGAGTGTGACTGCTGCATTTCCACCCACGTGACCTAAAAATGTAGCCCTTAAATTGCACAAGGATACTGATTAATAATGTCAAATCTATGAATAACTGTAGAATTTTCATGCTATTAAACGAAAATTTTGAAAAACTGTTTTGTTGTGCTCAGAGGAGTGTGAATGATGCTTTTTTAGATCTATATGATGGTATAAGTTACACATCTTTAGTCCTCTGTTTCTGAATTAGCATTCTATTGCAGAATTTTGAGAAAATGAATAAATACATTAAATTGGGATTTTTAAGAAATGTTTTTAGAAACTACACAGCTCTTAAAGAAACAGTAGATGACAGTTAACTGAACTATTACCACTTTTGGATAACCCAAAGTCATTGGCAGACGCACAGAGGTCATGTTAGTTTTGCTGATTGAACTATTTTCTTAGTATAATTTTGTATATATTATATGCTTCAGCGTATGTATAGCATGTACATTGTAACATTTAGTGTCTTTTTAGTTGAGGGTGGGAAAGATGTTGGTGTTTATGTTGAGCTCTTTACATCTCTTGTTGTACTACCAAACACGTTTCGACTAACTGTTGAAAAAGTTCTGTAAATATGTGAATTCAGTGCCTGTGCAATTAGAAATATACTTGAATACTCGGTTGTGGAGATGACAGTAATCAGCAGAATAAATGTGGTTCATCATACCAAGGCTACACCACAGTTCCATACATTTTGTTGTTTTATTTATATGTACAGTTAGTATTTTCACATTTTCAAAGAAATACAGTATCTTTTGCTGTTGCTGTCATATTTTGTCTCTTATTTGGGACTTTTTGTTTCAGTTTTCCCCTTGGTTATGGTGCAATAAACAAAGATTAAGCAAATGGTCTTCTACAGATGTTCTATGTATAATAATTTAATTTTAAAAATGATATACTTTTGAATACATCACAGACAGTATCTTAACACTGCTTTATCCAGTATAATCCACACTGATTATATGGACACCAGCAGTTAATTTTACATTGGGGATTTTGTTGTGTAGGCACTGCTTTTCACCGTTTCGTTTTTTCATAAAAATTAGACATCATTATCACTAAAAAGCATTTACAGAAAATACTTTGCTTTTATTTAATTGCTACAAAATCACATGCTTGTTCTAAAAGTGATCAAATGTGTAGTTTTGTTTAAATAGTTCCAATTGATCAATTATCTAGACTAGCTAATGACCAGAGGCCATGTAGAAACATTTTATGCTATAGTGGTTACAATTAAAGTGATTAGGAAATGTCTGGACTGTTTTATGACATGGTTCTTTATATATTAGCTCATAATGGTATGATAATTAAAAGCTGTCCCACTGTACAGAAGGCCACTGTCCCACTTTATTTAACACATTAAGCTAAAATGAGACTGTGTTTAAAATAGAACCTCATAAATAATTAGATATCATTTTCAATAATTGAAAAAAATTTGTGCACGATTCATCGATAAATCGCTTCCAAAATAAAAGTTTTTGTTTACATGATATATATTTAAGAAAAATATGTTGTTTATATATATAATATAAATGATATGCATATAAACATACACGTGTAAATACATGTACATATTTTCAAAATATATGCTGTATGTGTGTGTATTTATATATACATAATAAATATACACAGTACACACACATATATCATGTAAACAAAAACGTTTATTTTGGATGCGATTCATCGTTTGACAGCTCTAAAAAATATGTATACTTTTTCAAAATGTGGTGCAAAATCAATGCAAACATTAATAATGTTTTTAGGTCAATTATGACAGAGTTATTAAAGTGTTACATGTAGTTTTGGTTCTGGTGAGCATCTAAATAGTGCTGTAAAAAAACTACAATGTACGAGAAGTACGATGAAATATTTTCAGAATATTAAAGAAATACTATTTTCTTTAAACAGGCTACTGATAAAATCAATAAGGCTTTAATCGTAACAGTTATGACTTGGTATATTATTATAAAATCAATATTAATTAAACGAACCATTAAATAATGTATTGTGATATAACATAATAAATACATTTACATTACTGTATTTTAATGTAGTTTGTATTTTTTTAATATAATGAAAGAAAGAAAGAAAGAAAGAAAGGCCTAAACATGTTAAAAGCTTATTACTTATTACTACAGTGACTTCAGAGGAATGCATCTATTAGGCATGTAAGCTATTCCTAATGAAATATATCAGCCTAAATGTTATACACCTATAGCAGTCGATACAAATGGAGACAGGGTCATTTTGCCCTTTTAACTATCTGGGGCCGTTTTGCCTGAAGCCCTGGTTAATGTCTGCCCCTGGTGCACAGTGTTTTTCTGCTGGTGCAGTAATGGTCTTGTCTGGGGGGACAGGGACTGGAGCGATCAGAGCAGCCGCAGACGGTCCAGCAGAGGAAACGGCGTCATGGGAACGGAGCGGGACTCCGCGGGGACCGTTATCAGATCACACTCTCTGTGCACTCAGACAGGAAACGCCACATGAGCGTTTGTAAACTTCATTTTAAACGAACGAACGCAAAACAACGGAACGCCTCACCTGCTAAAACATCAAATCAAGGGCAATTTTGACGTTGTGTATCATTTAAAAATAAAAAAATGAATGAGTTCGATCCCAGCTGTCCGAGCTGCATGTGTCCAAACAAGGACGCGAGATCGATCAGAGGCCACACACAGACATCTCGCGCCGCGGGCTGTTTGCTCGTGTTTCTCGGTCCCTCATAAGCCACTTAATGTTCTTTTGAACACGCATCCCCTTTTTAGTCACGGAAACACAATTTATGGCTATTATGCCGCATTATAGATTGCATCTACAGAAGCCAAGAGTTGTTGCCGAGAGATATGTGATTCAAGGGGCCCCAACTCAACACAACACAAACAACCTGAAAGAGTTAAGACTAAAGGCACGAGATACATGTTTGTGAATGTTTCATTCGTCATTCAGATATAGTTAAGAGGATCAGACTATAAAAAGAAACGGGACAAAACAAAACATCCAATCCCGAGGACCGGACCACCCAGAATCAAAGAGTGAATGAGTGACTAGAGTTTGTTGATCACGCCCCGGGTTCAGACGTTTACAGTAGTTCCAGTCATGTACGCCCATTATATGAGCATCTGAGCAGCAGCCGGCCACTTCCCCTACACACACTCACAAACACTTCTCATGAGAGCTGCTTCATTTGTCTTGGCCAGCTAGAGCCTTTCTCATTACGCCCTGGACGTCTGATGATGTTTGACAGTTCGCAATATCCTTATAACTGTTTTAACTATGATGGAGAAGGATACCCCTCATGTGGCACTGAAGAAGAGAAGAAAGTGTGTCGACCAGCTTACAGGTATTTCATTGTTGTTGTTGCTGTTATTCTATTCTATTCTGTTATATATTAATATATTTTATTATCTAATTGTATAGATCTAATATAAAAAGTAGTAAACAGTAGCTTAATTTACTATTCCTTATATATTAATTTAATAAAATTAGCACTTTTTATTGAGCACTTTACATAATTTTGTAAATAAATTAAATAAGTTATGGTATTATGTTATGATGTTTTTTTATGTATGTTTCAAATATGATTTCTAAATGTGCTACATTAGTGAAGTATTAAGCATCCAGAGGGTAATAACGTTTATAAGTAATTAATGAAAGGTTATTTTAATATAAGTATGAAAGATCTATTATGTCTATATGTGTATGTGTGTATGATGTGAGTATGTATTATTAATCGAGATCTAATTCCAGACTTGTATTAATAATGATATTATTAGTAACTTGTCTGCTGTTGCTTGATCAGAGGGCGCACTTGCAATATGGAGTCTCGACACATTATTACTAGAGGTTTCATTAAAGTCTAGTAAATTATATATTTAAAGTATATTTTTAAATGTTAAAGTCTTTTTATTTGTAATATATTCTATTCGTTTTTTTGTGCATGTGTATGAATGATTGCAAATAAGCTTTTATCTCCTAAATTAAGGGATACAGACCGCTTTGAAGGGACAAATCTGTTTCTTACTCTTTCTCTGACGTCCGTTTTCTGTCTCTCTCTATCAGTTACATTGCACTAATAGCGATGGCTATACAGCAGAGCCCAGAGAACAAAGTTACCCTATCAGGAATCTACGAGTTCATCATGAAGAGATTTCCCTATTACAGAACCAACCAGAGGGCTTGGCAAAACTCAATTCGTCATAACCTCTCTCTAAACAGCTGCTTTATAAAGGTACGATGGAGACTGGATGTGTATGTTAAAACGTAAACGTCAAGTACCAAGATAAAAAAAGAAACGAATGAATGAACAATTTCCAATATATAAACAACCAGATTGTTTTGTTACGCTGTGCATCACAGCAAGTTCTGAAATCTGTACTCAGTTGCAATAAATGCTTAAGAAATAGTAAAGAAAACCCATAGTTATAATTAGTAAGGTAAAGGCATTATTACTAATGGTTTTCCTAACTTTAGGGGTTTGTTGTAACTGGCTGCTGATTATTTGTTTTCCTCAGGTGCCCCGTACGGAAGGTAACGAGAAAGGAAAAGGTAATTACTGGACATTCGCCACAGGCTGCGAGTCCATGCTGGACCTCTTTGAAAATGGCAACTTTCGTCGCCGCCGCCGCAGACGCAACTTAAAAATGGGCCTGAAGGAGCCAGCCGAACCCTTTGTTGCCATGGACACTCATCAGGGCATTGCAGTAAGACCCACGGATTCAGATTCTTTCTGCCCTGTGAACACCAGTCACAGACCGGCCCAAAACAAACCTGAGCCCGAGATCAAATTCAGCATTGACTACATTCTCTCCACGCCAGACCCTCTGCCCGGGTTCAGAGCCCCTAACAGTGGAGCTGGAGCTGTGATCCATCATCTGGAGCCGCAACATCTCAGTCTACACTTCTGGACCATAACTAAAACCATAGGGTGCAGATCAGTAAATACCCTGATGCTGAAACAGTCAAAAAACTTTAAGGCTTCTATAGTCTTTCCCATATTGCAAATCAGCTTGTCAGTAGGCACATGCAGTTTGATGTGTGCTAGTGCTCCCGTCAGTAAGTCTGCTGTCGCTCATGTTAGCAAAGCTGTTAAATAAAAATACATACAGTTATGTGACATACGTATAATAATATTTAATGTAATGCTAATATATACAGTATTATCTATATATTATAGATATATAACATCTTATATATATATTCCCCATAGCGTCATGGAATTTTTGAAGGAATACCCTAGAGATAACTAAAAACAAGTTATATAATTAAAATAAATTTATTTCATACTTAGAATAGTTCAAATCTATTAACATATTTACTAACATGTTGCTTGAGACTTACTGATATAAAAAATTATAATTAAACTTTATTTGAAGTACTACTTGTGCACAATGCACATTTCTTAATATTAAGCCTAAAATGTGTTTTAATGTCACTAATAATAAGGATTGTATGATCTTTGAATAATATCTGTATTTAAACGCAAGATATTTAAAGTTTACCTGAAGTATTGCAATAGTTCCACTTTATCACAATCAAATATACCTCAGTATATCTTTAGTTGGACTTCAGCACTACTTACTCACAATTAAAGTGCATTAAGTACAAAATTTGTTGTTCCTATTTAGCAGACTTTAAGTATACCAGAATAGTATAGTAAAAGTACAACTGCAGGGTATTTTTATTAAGTGTAGAGATATGTAAATGTATTTGTCGTATACTTAGCATGAAATAAATGTATTTCAAATACATTTCAGTATATTTATTTTTCACTAGGGTAGACAGTTGATTTTGATGAAATCAGTCATACTTTTAATGTCAAACATACTGTAGGAAATACTTTACAATAAGTCTCCATTTGTTAGCATTATCAAAAGAAGAAAAGAATTATAACATTTACTAATGCATTAATAAAATCAAAAGTTGTATCTGTTCACATTTAATGGACCTGAGTTCACATGAACATAACTAACTTTAACAAAGATTGATAAATGCTATAATAAATGTATTGCTTGTTATCAGTAATATTAGCTAATGCATTAACTAATGGGACCTTATTGTAAAGGGTGACCCAAACATTACATTACTAGTTTTTAAAGTAAAAACTAAAAACTGCAGATCTCATGTTCACTTGAGGTGTGTTGGTGTTGCAGTAAGTGAAGTGTTAGCAAACAAATGCACTAACATAGCTATGGGCTCGGTGTAATCAGCATTCCCTGCTTACTGCACAACTCTATTGTTTACATATGTTGTTTATAATGTGTATCATTGGCCCTTGACAGTCTGTGATCCGTATCAATCACTGATAGACTGAGCATATGCTCCCCCGGGCAAAAACCAGAGCTCTCTGTCTCTAAAGCCCTCCCCGGGGTGTTTTTGTCATTTCGTTCAGGAATCTCTGTTTATTTGAAAGTATCTTTAAACTTCAGACAAACATGATTTCAGAATCACTGTTTTTTTAAGGGAAGAGTGAGATGTGCTCTTCTGCTATATTGATCACAATATATAATAGCCCTTAGTTTGGTCATTAGTTTTTAGTCAAAATCAAACAAGCTTAGTGACCAAGTAGTATATGAAACAATAATCACAATATCTGTTAAATTTGTACATTTGTTTATAAGAGAAAGCAATGCTGGAATCTATGACATTGTTTGAGTGCCAATATAAGGCAATAAAGTAGTAATCATTGAAAATATTGCTTAAAGACTCTTTCTTCCCCCGTCTACAACATTCAGGATTTGAGAAAACATTTTCTATATGTTCTAATCTTCCGAAAATATTCTATAACAGATTAGATATTCTGACATTAAACACTGACATTAGTGAACTGCTAACTAAAATGAAGCACTCATTGAACCAAACCAGTTTATAAATAAATTGACACTCTGAACTGCTGCCAGTTTTCAATAATGTTCTAATTAGGCAAAGTATTTATGATTTATCATAAAGAATGAAAACAAGAGTGCTTAGTTTTATACATTTCCCACATATACGTAACTTCTCTTGTGTATACAAAGTAAGAAGTCCATTACACACACATCAAGAAAATTCATATTAATGATATAGAAATGCTTTGGCATATTTGAACAGACATAACTGAATATTAGCAAACTGTCAGACAAGCGCAGTCTAACCTTCTCCAAATCTCCCTAATCTCTCTGACTGACCTTTTCCATTTATATAAGGTCTGACTAAATGTGATCCAAACACTATTAGAATACATATCACTCGTAAAGCTGGGAGTTAAGAGCGGAAGCCTGTTAACATTTATTTTCCTTCGAAGGTGTATCAATCATGGCTTGCTTTGTGTTCAGGAGGGGACATTTTTCAATTTAACCTTTATATTACGGAGTGACTGCATCAGAAAGGTTTCAACACACTTAACATGAGTGGCATTTAATATAGCATTACACTTGCAAGGTTAGTCGGAGATGTGACCTTATTCAAATCCTGCTGCCACTACAACACCTATCCTGATGCAATTATAATTAAACGCCTTATGCCGGCTTGCAAATCCTCTGATCGATCACTGATATTAAGGTAAATATTGCACTGCCCCCAGTGAACATCTAACTCTAAAAGTGTTATGGATCAGCAGGTTTTTATTAACAGCGTTGTTGATGTTGTGCGCTCTGGTGTGGATATATTTGGGTAAATTAACTTAGCATAAAGTGCTTCAAGGCTTGATCTTAAAAGGCCATAGACCCCCCCCCACCCAAACCAAAAATAAATAAATAAATACATTCAAAGCTCCGACAGCATTCTTGCGTTAAGATTACTCTCATTTTTGTTAAAATGCAAAACCAGTTCATAGTTCACCCATTAATGTGTCTCTTCTGGTTTAGGAATATTGTGACAGTGTTGTTCACTTGGCTCATCTGTCATTGTACAAATCTTAAGATAAAAATTGTACCCCCCCCCCCCATCATATTTGTAAATAAACCCTCTTTTTGTGCATACATTTATTGCATTACACTGAAGCATTGTCAGCAAGGTGAAATGAGAGGCTTAGGGCTAAGTAAACAGCACTGAATGAGGAAATTGGGAAATCAGTGATGTGCAACGATAATAGCACCCATATAATAAACATAAACAGCTAATTTACTCAAAATGTTTAGCTTTCATTGCCTTTTCCCCTGTTTTAAAATTGGATTTTGGCCAGGAAATTATTATAAAAACAAGATAGCGATAAAGCCTTTAAGAAATGCTTCTTAAAAAGGGAAAAAAAGCAATCTAATAATGCAATAAGGAGTCCCTGATTAGCAATCGTGATTTCCTTAAGGTGTGATTTTTAGTGGATGCTAAGGATGTAGCATTCATTGAATAACTCAATTGAATGAATAGGTGGTGGATGTGTATGTACGCTTCTGAATAATCCTAAGAATCTAAAGAGAGCTCTTTAAATAACTGCGGGTTATGAGGTTTTTAAAACATGAACAATGGTGTGATTTGGACTGACACCAGTTACTAGAATTATTTTCAAAATTGTATTCAATATGATCATATTTGTGAATTTTGTGGTAATCAACATAATCTCTAAATAGCTCAAAATTCACAGCAGACCCCAATTTGAACAGGCCATGTCATGAAAATGTTGTGCAGCTGTTCAAAACAAGCATTTAAACCATCAACCCATGTTTTCTATGCAATAATTAGCCATTGGTTTGAAGTATGGAGTTTATTAAATTAATTCCAGAGCCCAAAATGTGAACACATTAAAAGGCCCTTGCACTATGATTAGGAAATAATTCATTTCCATTACGCCCATGATTATGCACTTGTTATGTGTTTACTACAGCCTTTCGAACATTGGAGGTTTTATTTTTAACCCTTAGGAATGTGCCATGCAAGCCTGATTCTCATTGGTGCTTGCATCATTTCCTCTAAATTGTTGTCAAATTTGTCCACATGCTCAGAGGATTCTGTCTTCAAGGGTTTACGAGAAACAACGTCACCCCTTCACTGGCAGACAGTCACGCAATTAAAACGAATGAAGTATCTTTGAAATAAAGTGGTTATGATAAGGACCCTCACCTTTTAGATCTTGAGCAGCTCTTCCTGTTCATTTGGCCTTTTCTTAGTTGCTGTGTTTTGAAGTAAACAACTCTTCACAAGTTTGAGATCAGTTTTTTATGTTTTTGAAAGAAGTGTCTTTATACTCACCAAGGCTGCACTTATTTGATCAAAGATATATATTTATTTCTGCGATGGCAAAGCTGAATTTTCAGCGGTCATTACTCCAGTCTTCAGTGTCACATGATCCTTCAGAAATTAATAGGCTGATTTGGTGATTAAGAAACATTTCTTATTATCATCAATGTTGAAAACACTTGCGCTACTTAATTTATTTATTTTGTGGAAACTTTGATATGTTTTTATTTTTATTTTAGGATTCTTTAATGAATAGAACATGCATTAAATAAACAGCATTTAAAAATATTTTTGTAAGAAATAAATATTTATAAAAACATTACATACAAACATCTGTACTGTCCATTTTGCATACTTGCTGAATAAAATTATACATAATAAAATAAAATAAAATAACTTACTGACCTCAAACACTTTAATGGTAGTTTGTGTAGGGTTAAGTAACACCTTACAACCCGACAAATGCTGGTGTAATAAATAAATTAATAAATAAACAAACTGTGACAAGTAACACTAATGTATCACTAGCCAATCTGGTGGATCAGGAGTCTCCAGTATTAACAGAGGGTCATTTGTTTGTCTGGGGACACTTAATGTCCAGCAATATCGCCGACTTGATTGCACAGATACTATTTAAAGGGGTCATATGATGCAATTTAAATTTTTCCTTTCTTTGGAGTGTTACAAGCTGGTAGTGCATAGATAAGATCCCTAAAGTTGAAAAGACTAAAGCCACAAACCCAAAGAGATATTCTTTATAAAAGTTAAGACTCGTCCACGCCCTCTTAAAACGCCTCGTTCTAACACGCCCCCATGTCTACGTTACTCTGTGGGAAGATTTGCATAATGCCGCCCAAATGTTCACACAAAGAAAGAAGGCGTAGATTTTATTCTCGCTGTAGTATGGTTGCTGCCGCCACCGCCATGTCATGAAGACGCTGTGTTTCATTGTGAAACTACTTTGTTTGGCCTTCCAAAAGAGGACACAACTAGAAATCAGTGTTCCAAAAAATCAATCAATGAAATCAATTCCAGAACAGTTCAACCCAAATATTTGAGTGTGTGCAGCGCATTTTATGGAGAACTTTTTCCTGGGAAAGTAGCCTACAATGCCGTCTACACACAAAGGCTGTTTCTATAAAGTGGGGCAGTTCCAACTTTGCAAGGACAGTCAGGCGCTTCTGACTCACAGCCTGTAAATAAGTTTTTTATATTTAAAGAATTTGCTACTGATGATTCAAACGCGAGTTTTTTTGGGCAGTGTAGAGTAGGGCTTGTTTTTTTGTAATTTCTCCGATCACAAATGTAGACAAATGGTTTTATGTTTATGCAGCGCGATACGCAACGCAATGCGTACAAAGACAGTATAAGTCATTATAATCAGTAATTATGTCCCCACTGGATGCAACAAATGCCTCGTTGTAATGGGTTTTATTGGTTTTGTCTAGTCGCTCCGGGACACGGCATCACAGTATTGTAAGGAATAACATTTCCTGTCACAATGTTGGGGAAAGTTACTTTTAAAAGTAGTGCATTACAATATTGCGTTACTCCATAAAAAAGTAACTAATTATGTTACTTAGTTACTTTTTATGGAAAGTAATGCATTGCGTTACTTTTGCGTTACTTTTTAAATCTGGACAGGGCTCGCTTGCTTTGTTTTTAAAATAAAAACGTTATATTTTTGGCAAATATCAAAGCCTTTTCACACCAAAAGTGAAATGAATAAGCCTCAGGCTGAAGGGAAAGTAAATTTACGTCCGTACAGTAGAATGAAGAAGAAATTTCAACACACTTCAGCAATAAAAAAAGACACACAAATGTTTGTCTAGAGTAATTTGTGCTTATTATTATAGTTAAACGGCATCATCGAAGGTCAGAAGCAAAGACATTGGTTAATAAAATGGGATTAAATACATAAAGGATATTTGTGTTGTTTAACATTTAATTATTGCAGGTTTGCACCATATTTTGAGTTGCATTATTTGTATTCATTTTGAGGAATACTGAATCTGTTTTTTTTGTGAGTGAGATGAATTAATGCATATTCATATTTATTTTAGAACTACAGTAACATCTTCTGATTTCTCTCAACATGGGGACAGGAGAGCTGTCAGTCAATAAATTGAAAAAAAAAGTAACTTGCGTTACTTATTTGAAAAAGTAACTCAGATATTCTCTTGTAAATTAAAAAGTAATGCGTTACTTTAACTTTACTAGTTACTTGAAAAAAGTAATCTGATTACGTAACTCGCGTTACTTGTAATGCGTTACCCCCAACACGGTCCGTCACAGGCTTGAGGTATTCGGCCAATCACAACACACTGGATAGCTGGCCAATCAGAGCACATCGCTTTTCAGACCGATGAGCTTTGTAAACGCGTTTCAGAAAGGCGGGGCATAGAGGAGAAACAATAATGTACATTATGTGAAAAATATTGATTTTTGAACCTTAAACCGCATAAACACATTGCATTACACCAAATACACAAAATAATGTACTTTTTAGCAACATCATATGACCCCTTTAAACTGAGCTGAAACACTAAAAATTTAGTTTACTATTGTCATTTTGCATTATTGACACTATTTTCCTAATAATGCTGTACAGTTGCTTTGACACACTCTGAATTGTTAAAAAGCGCTATATAAATAAAGGTGACTTGACTCATACACTGAACATCTTTAAAATCTGACTAGATTTCTATGAGTGTACGCACATCAGCGAACCTGCTAGGCATCTGTCTGCGGTGCCCATCTACGACTCCTGAGTCGGTTGAAAATCCAGAATGATACATCTGGTGTGCAATGCCTGAGAGACGTCCAAGGCCCGGTATGCAACTGAAGTTCTCCTTCTCACTTCAGGCCTTTTTTTTTTAATAGATGTCAATGGAGGACAGGCTTAATACAGTGAATTCAGTATACTGACATTTGTGAGGAAACAGCAGATCACTTTACTCATCAAACATTTATTTTTGAGTGAGCTACATTTGGAAATAAAAGCTGAGGAAGAGTAGTCAGCGAAAATTTAGTCTGAAAATTCGGTCTTAAAACTGAAAGCCATTACTATCCAGAATAAGATTTTCTAATACATTTATGATTTTGTTTTGGTAAGTACAGTAGGTATTCTGAATGGCTGGAAACTTAAAACTTTAGTATGCAAATTTGTAAATTACAGGGTTTGAAATGTGTGCGTGTGTGTGTAATAAAATAAAACTATCACAGTGAACTACATTTTAACATGATCTGTAATTCAGTTTGAGAGGTGCTGCTGAATATATTCAATATGACATATCTACAATAGAGAGTCTGGTAACATCACCATCTTGGTATATTTTATTGGAGTTCAACACATGCATGAATCAAACAATACAGAGAGCAGCTTGAGGTATAACAACAGGTAAGCACACAGACCAACACAAGTACAATCTGTAAAACCAAGATTGACCACAGAAATGATCACCGGTTAGAGAGTACAGCTTATTCAAGCCCTTCACTCACTCACTCACACACATACTGCAGTTTCACTTTTCTTTATAAAGATGTGTCGTTTTAGAAAGCTAGATTCTCTCCTTCCCGTCCCTTGGTAAATACAGAATAAACACGGTGTCTGCAGCAGACATCAGGATATCAGGAGCTGTTGTTCACACATATACATAGACACACACACAACTCCAAATACATATCAAAGAGAAGAAAAGTGCCGTTCCTATAAAGAAATGCTCTCAATGGTACAAAAGACATTGGCATAACCTGACCATATGCTGGGGATCACTTTTGTCTGATTGCAATAAGTCAGTCAAATATTTTCATTCCAACTACACTGGAAAAAAGTGGAAACTCCAAATCTATGATTTTTAAAATTTACAGTCCCTTCATTCTAATATACAGTAACCAATACTGTCTTCTGCAAAAAAGAAAAAAAAAAAAGATACTAAATAAATGTTCTGCTTTCTCAAACTGTACATTACAGAGACTAATTTACAGCTAAAACCATTTCAAATAAATCAAACCTTAGTGCAGCATTGAGTGATGAAATTGCACAATTGCTGAAAAATGCATTCAAGGTAGATGCTGATAAACTGATAAATAACTTCAATTAAAATCACGTTTTTATCCAAGATGAACCATTTCAGTGATAGTGTCAAAAGCAGTAACAACAGCATTTAAATGGGATGGTTAACATCCATGGGAGGTAAAACTTTAGTGTAGTTTAGGGTACATATTAGTAATGTAGAAGGAGATACAGATCTCATGAAAGAAACTAGTCAACTGTGTCCCTCAAATCTCCTGTTACAAACGGAAATAGACAGTAGCCATAATATTTTAGTATTAATGCTTGTGCATAATCGAGCTGCATCCCTGCTACAGCTATCCTTGAGTTTCTTCTTAGGCTCTTCTCAAAAACACCAAACTACACCAGACTAAATATCACTGACACCTGATCCCTAAACTGTTTCCCTTACATTGTCCTAACAGCTCCAGTTCACAAACACAGCATAATGAACTCCCAATAATTCTGCCAAAGGCGGCGATCCTCAAAATTCCAGTTTTCAAACTGAAATTATGAGTGCAAGAGGGCCAAAGCTTAATTACTCAATAGATCTGGGGTTCATAATACATATTTTGTAGTGTGACAAATCATATAAAATAATTAGCCATGCAAAAGTGCACTGTCCCTTTGATTTGTGCTCACCTATATGAACAAATAAAATCAAATACAAACACAGTGTTTCCCACAGACTTGCACTCGATTTGTGGCGGCATAGATGTGCAAATTCATTCTCTGCCAGCAGGAGGCGCTTTTAGAGCGGTAGAGATAGAGGTTTCCCCGCTAAGGCTGTACACAAAGCAGCGCTCCGCTCACAAGCGCTGCTTTATCAGGCATTACAGGCAAGATGAAATGAAAATGACATCGAAAATTTTCTAAATACAGTCGGTTTCCTTCAGAGTTACAGTGATATAAAAACACCCACGTTGCCTTTTGATTTTGAAACATGCAGTGCTCATGTGTATTTAACAAAATAAAAGCCTTTTGAAAAATCTATTTGTGGCAGGCCACCACAAATAAATCAATGTATGGGAAACACTGAAACAACTAAAACTCCTCTGGACGTTAAAAGCAATATATGTCTGAAGTTAGTTGACTTTATGCTTAAATTATTTGCCAAGGTTAAACATTTGGTCCGTCAAAACAGTATGTACACAACAGTGAGACACAGCACTCAAACAGATATTACATCAGCACATTCACCTCACTAAATCAAATCTCTGATGTGCAAACATGAGAGTACCAAACGTTAAATGACCATTAGTGGACTACACCTTAAACTACCCACAACCAGTTCTTTAAGGCAGATCCATTTCATTCTCAATAATAACATTAAGCTCGACACCACTTCTGCTGCAGTTGTGCAACATAAAATCCAATTTAAACTGCCTCGCAGTCACCATCAGTTCTCTGGAAACTCCATTTGTTTTCAGCCTCGTAATAGACAGCGTTGAAATGAACGCCAGCTTAAAATTTGTATTTGGACAAAAGCTCTTTTAACACAGCCGAAAGGCGAATAATTCTTTCAGTGCAAATTAAATTGAAATACATACTTTTTGTTCCTATTAATCCTTTCTAATAGGCAATGGTTTTGCCAAGTAAAATAGCATTTAAAAGTATCCAGTAAAATATTAATAATATAATTTTCCCTCTGATGTGACCTTTGTGGTTAAGAGATGTGGTACAGACACGTCACTTCTGTCACTTTTAAGCAAAATGTGTTATAATTTGAATAAATACCGACTATGCTTAAAACTTCTCTCTCTAATAGTTGTCTCATTCAATAACTGGTACTAATTTCTGATAATATGACACAATCTTAAAATTTGCCAGCTGAACTGCTACCATCAGCTTTCATCTTGTCAGAGGTATTAATTGGAAATTTTATAATAAATAATCCTATGTATAACATCCCTTTAAAGCAAACCAACAGGTAAATAAAACAAAAAAAATAAAAAAATAAAAACAAGAAGAGGAAAAAACTATTATTAGCTCCCATTACAGATAATTAATGAGGAAAGAGAAATTGGATTATCCAGCTGTTGCATGCAGGACCACAGTGAACGCAAAGTTAGACATGACCGGATCTGGTAGTAGACATTGCAAGAACTTTCTTGCTTTATACCACAAATATCAATTAAAAAAATAGACACTGAACTCTCGAACCCACAAGGAACGGTATATTTTTAGAGGGAGTTATGAGTGGATCTTATACAGTATTTTCAATGGAATGAAAACTTGGTAGAGTATGAAAATGTCCATTATGAAAATGTCTAGATCATGAAACAGTTTTGATCACTTCAGCTGTGGTAGTGTTGATTGTGCTGGAGAAGCAGGAAGCAGGAGAGAAAGAGGAGACGCCGATGGATCTGCAAAGCGGCTGACCCATCACTGGGTGCTGGGCTGGGCTGCCCCATAGGATCTGACACTTATCTACAAGGCAAAGACAGAGTCCTCGGCCCTGCCTGCCTTTTTACTCGCATTTGCAGAAGCGCCGGCGGCAGCAGAAAGCTCGTCACTCGGGGGTGTCGGCAGCGTGGGCACCATCTCTGCTGCTTTGGCTCTCTCCTCCAGAAACTTGTCAAACTCTGGAAGAAAGTTTTCATGGGGCATTTAAAGTCAAAAACTGCATATAATTGGGGAATAGAAAAATATACACACTACTGTTCAAAAGTTTGGGGTTGGTTTTTAATGTTTTTTAAAGAAGTCTCATGTTCACTAAGACTGCATTTACTTGACTAAAAATACAGTAAAAGGGTAACATTGTGAAAATGCAATTTTAAATTTTAATATATTTTAAAATGTAATTCCTGTGATGTCAAAGCTGATTTTTTTAGTGTTGTATCATCATGCAGAAATCATTTTAATATGCTAATTTGCTGCTTAAGAAACATCTATTATCACAGTTGAAAAGATTTTTGTGGAAGACAGGGCCGGCGCCAGAGAATTTTGAACGCAGGTGCTGAGGGGGTGCTAGATCATTGACAGGGGGGGCTGGGCAATTAATAGCAAATAGAACCAAAACCGGTTTTATATATATATATATACACTGAACAAAATTATAAACACAACACATTTGTTTTTGCCCCCATTTTTAATGACCGGAACGCAAAGATCTAAGACTTTTTCTATGTACACAAAAGGCCTATTTCTCTCAAATTTTTTTCACAAATCGGTCTAAATCTGTGTTAGTGAGCACTTCTCCTTTGCCGAGATAATCCATACACCTCACAGGTGTGGCATATCAAGATGCTAATTAGACAGCATCATTATTGCACAGGCTGGCCACAATAAAAGGCCACTCAAAAATTTGCAGTTTTATCACACAGCACAATGCCACAGATGTTGCAAGTTTTGAGGGAGCGTGCAATTGGCATGCTGACTGCAGGAATGTCCACCAGAGCTGTAGCCCGTGAATTGAATGTTAATTTCTCTACCATAAGCCGTCTCCAAAAGCGTTTCAGAGAATTTGGCAGTACATCCAACCGCAGACCACGTGTAACCACACCAGCCCAGGACCTCCACATCCAGCATCTTCACCTCCAAGATCGTCTGAGACCAGCCACCGGACAGCTGCTGCAACAATCGGTTGCATAACCAAAGAATTTCTGCAAAAAACTGTCAGAAACTGTCTCAGGGAAGCTCATATGCATGCTAGTCGTCCTCATCGGGGTCTCGACCTGACTGCAGCTTGTCGTCGTAACCGACTTGAGGGGCAAATGCTCACATTCGATGGCATATGGCACTTTGGAGAGGTGTTCTCTTCAAATCCCGGTTTTCACTGTACAGGGCAGATGGCAGACAGCGTGTATGGCGTCGTGTGGGTGAGCGGTTTGCTGATGTCAACGTTGTGGATCGAGTGGCCCATGGTGGCGGTGGGGTTATGGTATGGGCAGGCGTATGTTATGGACAACGAACACAGGTGCATTTTATTGATGGCATTTTGAATGCACTGAGATACCGTGACGAGATCCTGAGGCCCATTGTTGTGGCATTCATCCACGACCATCACCTCATGTTGCAGCATGATAATGCACGGCCCCATGTTGCAAGGATCTGTACACAATTCCTGGAATTTGCTATAATACGCCCAAATGCCTATTAAAGGATGGTTTAGTAGGTTATTATATTAATCAACTTAATATAAACGTGCAACTAGTTGCCTAGAAAAATGTTTAGTCGGGCGTGGGCCTACTTGGCACAAGGAACTGATCCATTTTTAAAATAAAATGCTATGACATTACGAAATGTGCGACTGCAAATCACGTCACGATGTATTGCATTGCACGAGTTACGCATCTGTAAAGCGTCAAATATATATTTTTTTATTTAATCTTTTTTATGTATGGGGGTGCTTTGGTCTTTCTTGGGGGTGCTGGAGCACCTGCTAGCCCCTCCCTAGCGCCGCCCATGGTGAATAGAAAGTTCAAATAAACTACCAACAGAAATAATTACCAACATTATAAATGTCTTTACTGTCAGCTATTTATCAATTTAATGCATCTTTAATGAGTGTTAATTTCTTTAAAAACAAAAACAACAAAACAACAAAAATCCATTGACCCCAAACTTCTGAATAGTAGCAAAAATACAATAATTTCTGTATACCTTCACTTGTCACACCCTCTTCTCCATCTCCTTTCTGAAGGAAAGCAGAAAAAGGGTAAAAGATTTCCGTGCATGAAGGCTTGCACAAAAAGGAACACACCATTTTTTTGCAACCACATCAAACATGATTTTTTTCTCTTCAAATTACCTATTCTTCATTTAACCAAATGACATTACCCAAAACATCCAAAAGAGTCATTAATATAGAAAATAAAAGTGTTAAAAGCATATCAAGCAAGCGTCTATTCACTATGCACTCAGTGTATATTTTAATCAGTTAAAACAATTGTAAGAATATCCCAGAAAAGTAAGGAATGCAGCAAAACCATACAAGGAGAGTCGTTAGTGACCCCAAAAAGAGGATAAAGGGCAATCAGCCAAGAACAAAAAGGCAAACAAAAGGAAATATGTGGTAATAAGAGCATATTTCTTTTAAGAAAAATGGCTTATTATGTCCTAAAGAAGAAGAAAAAAATTAAATAAAATAAACAAAAGGAAATCTCACCACATCAGTACAGAGCCACTCCTCAATGTCATCCATGACAGAGGACTGGTCAAGAGCTGCCTATGGGCCCAAACCATGGGCCGGAGCAAAGCAAATAATAAATAAAATAATAATCCCAAGAAAACATGACAAAACAAACAAACAAACAACAAAACAAAAAAACAATAAGACCTCAACATAAAAGTCTTAATCAAACCAATATTAGCAAAACTACCCCCATATGGAGACATTTGGTAATAAATCAAACACATGCACAGAGCGCCACCGCACAATACTGCAATTCAACTCTTTTGAGCCGCACCCACTGAATAATACCAGTAACTAAAATATAAAAATAAAAGTATAATCTGAACTCTTGCTTCCAGAAATAGTTTCTTCTAACTCAAATGTATATGTTCATCAACTAGTGTCACTTTCAAAGTCACGTCCTTCTCACTTACTAATTTGGAGTTTTTGGTACACTACGTACATTGCTGTGTACTATGTACCTTGGTATCCTCTGAAAATAGCCACAATTCATTTGCCTTTTCAACCACTCCAAAATAAGTACCTCAATATCCAGCCCTATGATGCCTCTTTGACATTAAACCAATGATTCCAAATGCACATATACTGATGAAAAATAAATTCATGAAAAAAATACTGATCCTAAAATAAAAATACACACAGAGAGAATCAAAGAAAACTCACCCCAGTGTGTTGTTGTCTGACATCCAAAGTCGGGGCCACTCCACTTGAAGCCTTTGTGTCTTCGAATGGTGCACTGATAGTTCAAAATGAGCAATGTTAAAGCTAATATAATACAACATTATATAAAATAAATTGTATCATAATATTAGGGAATGATGCCTCTCTTAAACCTTTATTTTATAATAAAGATCTGCAAATGTATTATTTCAGACAGCTTGATTTAGTATTTCACATAAAAAGGGGCCCCTTTTGTCTAAGTAAATAAACACTTTAAAATTAAATGTAAAACATTAATAAATGAATGAATGACACTAATCTGGCATAAAATCGAACCATTTGGGACGAAAGGATTCCACACGGACAAAATTTATAAATCAATGTCTTCTAGCGGGTAGAAGTCTGTCTTATGGGTTCAGACTGTAGGTGTGTGTAAGAAAAATACTAATATTTGTAGTTTTAAGCTACAAAGCATAATTTTCAGCTAACTGTCACATGCGTGATGATCCATCGGAAGTGATGGTTTATAGTTTAAAAAGTTGAAAAAAAGTGTATTTTTTGACACACACCTATGATTTCGCTTCAGAAAACAATGTTCAACTGAGGGTTTATGGATTACCATCATGCTTGTATTGTGTGGATTATGAAGCTTCAACATCAGAGTACTGTACAATTGCATTACTATATATGGACTTATCTTTTTCTAAAATTCTTCAATTGTGTTAATCTGAAGAAATTAATTTATAGACATCTGGGATGTTATGAAGGTGAGAAAATTATGAGAGAATTTTCATTTTTGAGTATCCCTTTCGAGGAGGCATCTTACTCTATATATGATAAGCTTTTAATGACATGAAATAGATTTGTTTCATACTTCTTCCTCTCAGGTATGGTGCCAGTCCTGGTCTGGGCAAATGTGTCAAAGTCATCTTGGGGTTGACAGGTAGTCAAAGAGGTCAAGGTGCCACTCACACTGTCGGAACCGACATCTGTAAAGCAATGGTATTCTCACATTAGTACAGACAAACAAGAGAGCTTCCCACTTGATATCTAAAATGTAAAAAACATTGCGGATCTAATGTACGACTCACCCAAACCAGCCAGTCTGGAGGAGAGAGTGAGTGGTGAGGCGGAGCGAATCGGAGCCACAGAGGGAGGCAAGCTGGACGGAGGAGTAGCACTGATCCTGGGGCTGACCACTGCAGGAGACCCTGGTCCCAGATCAATCAGGTTATCTTCTGTCGCCTCATTCAGGACCTGAGGATACACAACAGCATTTCACATAGACACACATTGATTATGGACACTTTGGGGCAATAAGATAATTTATTTGCCATCTTTACACCATGAACATTTTTGAACTGGTTTACATACAGTACTTCTACTTTTTACATACTTTAAAAAGAGAGACCCTGTAGTCAGTTATATACTGCAAGGCCAAGAGGAGTTAAGACGAATGGTTGGGATGTGGTATACACATTGTTTTCACTGGTTTCACCAACTCTTTTGTGAGGGGAGGTTCAATCTGTAACTCAGGGTACACAAAGAATTTATGAAAAAGGTGAAGTTTTCAGACTGTACAGGAACATTGACTATTATAGTGGGCACAAGAGGAATGGCTAATGGATATTCTCAGGCTAATTGTTATTAAATGTGTGTGAATGTTTCTCATAGCATTTGTTTCTTTGCCACTTAAAGGTTATGGTGCTGTACTCCCTCAGTATCTAATTTAAAAGCACATTAAAACATGCTTTCAAAAACATAATTTGTTAATGTCTTGGCACAGTGACACATGCTCATGTCAAGTAATAAGAGGGTTCAAGTTCTTTATTACAAGGCAAAAGCCCATCAATAATAATAATAATAACAACAACAACAACACTACTAGTACTACTACTACTACTACTACTACTACTACTACTACTACTACTACTACTACTAATAATAATAATACACATTGTCAAAAATGTGTTTTGACAGAAGGAATAACACAATGATAACTCATGTGGATGACCTGGACTACATGTCCTTACACTACTCCCCCCTCTTTCCACATAACTTTTGGTCCCCTCTATACTATCTTGTGTAGGGCGGAAAACAGTAGGAATTAAGATTCTGTGACAGTGAATTATGGTACACTATATTTAATATGTATTCACGTATCTATTCATTTGATCTCAAACGACTTACCACTACAAGCACGCACAAATCAGGCAACCAACTTGACTTAATTTACACACGCAATTGTATTGCAGACAACATTCTGGTCAAACCCCTACATATCTCTGATCATTTCTTCATTACATTTCAACTACATTTTGCTACCTGTGTGCCACCAACCCCCATACCGGTTACTTTTAGACGAAACCTACGCTCTCTTTCACCCTCCCATCTTTCCTCTGTATTATCCTTCTCTCTTCCCTCACCTACCCATTTCTAATTTCTGGATGTGAATGCAGCAACTGACATTTTATGCTCTACATTAACCTCTTGTCTAGACAATGTTTGTCCTCTCTCCTCCAGGCCAGCACGGGCTGCCCCCTCGAACTCCTGGTTATCCGATGTTCTTCGTGAACATCGGACCAAACTCCGGGCAGCTGAGAGAAAATGGTGCAAATCAAAAGATCCGTCAGACCTAAGTATGTATCAGTCTTTGCTTTCATCTTTCTCTGCTGAAGTCCATACTGCCAAATCTTCATACTTCCACAACAAGATCAACAGCGCTCCAGACACACGTAATCTCTTCAAACTTTCCATTCTCTCCTCTGTCCCCCTCCTCCACCACCTCCTACCACTTCTATAACAGCTGATGATTTTGCCACATTCTTCACAGACAAACCCAGAACAATCAGTAGCCAATTCTCAACCCCACACACACAGGACTTCAAACCAACCCAACCCACAGTGCTAAAACTCCCATCTTCTCCTTCTGTCCCCTTACTGAGGCAGAAGTATCCAAACTTCTCTCCAGCCATCCAACAACATGCCCTCTAGACCCAATCCCCTTACACCTTCTCCAAGCAATCTCTCCTATACTTTTACCACCACTCACACATATCAACATATCTCTCCTCACAGGCACTTTCCCCAATGCATTCAAGCAGGCTCGGATAACCCTACTGCTCAAAAAACTTACATTAAACATTTCACTTACAGATAGCTTCAGACCTGTCTCTCTCCTTCCGTTCATAGCGAAAACCCTCGAACGATTTGTTTTCAACCAGGTATCATTGTTTCTTTCACGGAACAACAAACTGGATGCTAACCAGTGAGGTTTCAGGAGTGGTCATTCAACTGAGACTGCGCTACTGTCGGTCACAGAAGCCTTGCGGATTGCAAAAGCTGATTCCAAATCATCAGTCCTTATTCTTCTGGATCTTTCTGCTGCTTTTGACACTGTTAATCATCAGATCCTCCTGTCTGCCCTTTCTTCACTGGGCATCACAGGGATTCCTTTTCGCTGGTTTGAATCCTATCTCACTTGTAGGTCTTTCAGGGTGGCTTGGGGATGGGAGGTATCCAAAGCACATCAACTTTTCACTGGGGTTCCTCAGGGATCAGTTCATGGACCGCTCTTTTTCTCCATATACACTACATCACTGGGACTCATCATACAGGCACATGGTTTCTCCTACAATTGCTGTGTTGATGGCACACAGCTCTATCTTTCATTTGAACCAGATGATCCAACAGTAGCTGCACGAATCTTAGGCTGCCTGGTGTACATCTCGGCATGGATGAAAGAATATAATTTACAGCTCAACCTGGCAAAGACTGAGCGTCTTGTCTTCCCTGCCACTCCAACTCTACATTATGATTTTTCCATCCAGCTAGGTTCTTCTACATTTACCCCATCAACTTCGGTCAGAAATCTTGGTGAAACTTTTGATAACCAGCTGACCTTCAAAGACCACATTGCAAAGACCGCTCGATCTTGTAGGTTTGCATTGCACAACATCATAAAGATCAGGCCCTTTCTAACGGAGCATGCTGCACAACTTCTTGTCCAGGCCCTTGTCATAGGCTGGACTACTGCAATGCTCTTCAGGTTGGACTTCCATCATGCACAGTCGAACCTTTACAAATTATTCAGAATGCAGTGGCACGAATGGTCTTCAACGAGCCCAAAAGAACCCATGTTACACCTTTTTTTATCTCCTTGCACTGGCTACCGGTTTATAAATGTTGAATCAAGTTCAAGACATTGATGCTTCCATATAGAACAGCCACAGGCTCAGCAACCGCCTACTTCCACTCACTACTACGATTTTACATCCCCTCCAGAAGTCTGAGATCCGTGTGAGCGATGCCTCGTGGTACCATCATTGAGAGGCACAAAATCACTTTCCAGAACTTTTTTGTTCACCGTTCCTGGCTGGTGGAATGGTCTTCCCACCCCTATCTGGAATGCTGAATTCCTGACAATTTTAAAGCGACAGCTGAAAACTCATCTCTTTCGAAGCTACTCGACTTCATCATAAAAATAAAAAATAAAAAAAATTCTCTATTTATTCCTTCTCTTTCTAGCTTACTTATTTGAACAATGTCTAGAAACGTGGTATTACAACCACTTCTTGTCTGTTTGCCTCTTTTAAGAAGAATCGCTTTTTGTATCCCCCAATTGTAAGTCGCTTTGGATAAAATCGTCTGCTAAATGATTAAATGTAAATGTAAATGTAAATGTAAATCTCTCTGTACATTGTACTTTACACCACATGAGTAAATTCAAATTTAATTTAACAGAAAAAGCCCAAAATACATTACTACATTTTTTTTGAAGATTTTTTAAATGCTTTTGAAAGAAAACCAAGGCTGCATTTATTTGATTCAAAAAGTTTGATCATAAAGTTATTAGTATGTTGATTTCTATTTTAATTATTTTAAAATGTAATTTATTCCTGTGATAGCAAAGCTGAATTTTCAGCATCCATTTCACAACTGGCACATGATCCTTCAGACATCATTTTAATATCCTTGATTTATCAGTATGAATATTAGTTATTCTGCGTAATATTTTTGCAAGAACCATGCTAATATTTTTTGACGTATATAAAAAGTTCAAGAACAGTGCTTTTTTTTTGTAATCAATAAAAATTCTTTACTATCCTTTTGTCAAGTTAATGCTCCTTACTGAAAAAGTATTTAATTGCAATCATCATCCTTCAAAATCTTCCCTTACCCCCAAACTTTTGAATGGTAGTGCATGTCTCTCATGCAGTCCCGGAAATTACTAAAATAGCCTATAAATTCTTGCTGTATACAGTGGGGAAAATATTTATTTGATCCCCTGCTGATTTTGTAAGTTTGCCCACTTGCAAAGAAATGAAGGTTCTGTAATTTTTATGGTAGGTTTATTTTAACTTATAGAGACAGAATACCAACCAAAAAATCAAGAAAAAACACATTATATAAAGGTTAAAAATTGATTTACATTTCAGTGAGTTAAATAAGTATTTGATCCCCAAGCAAACATGACTTAGTACTTGGTGCAGAAAACCTTGTTTGCAAGCACAGAGGTAAGACGTTTTTTGTAGTTGGTCACCAGGTTTGCACACATCTCAGGAGGGATTTTGATCCACTCCTCTTTACAGATCCTCTCTAAATCCTTAAAGGGGTCATATGATGTTGCTAAAAAGAACATTATTTTGTGTATTTGGTTGTAGTGAAATGTGTTTATGCGGTTTAACGTTAAAAAACACATTATTTTCCACATACTGTACATTATTTGTTTCTCCTCTATGCCCCGCCTATCTGAAACACATCGATTTTTACAAAGCTCATCATTCTGAAAAGCAAGGTGTGCTCTTATTGGCCAGCTATCCAGTGCTTTGTGTTTGGCCGAATACCTCAAGCATGTGACGAAATGTTACGTCCCTTACCATACTTTGATGCCCTGTCAGGCCGGAGCGATGATTCAAAAACATAAAACGCATTATAAACGAGGCATTTTGTTGCATCCAGTGGGTACATAATTATTGATTATAATGACTTATACTTTCTTTTTTACGTGTTGCGTTGCATCGCGCCGCGTAACATAAAACCATGTCTGCATTTGTGATTGGAGAAATGACAAACAACAAGCCCTACTCCACACTGCCCAAAAAAAACTCGCTTTAAATATAAAAAAACGTACTTTAAATTAAAACCTTCCTTACCACTCTGTGAGTCAGAACACCGCATTGTAGTCTACTCTACCAGGAATCAGTAAACAGTTCTCTATAAAATGTGCTGCACACATCTGAATATTTGGGTTGAAGTGTTTCTGGAACAGTGTTGCGGTAAACTAGGGGTGTCGCGATATACCGGTATCGACGATAACCGTGATATTAAAATCATGAAATATCGACATCGTGTTAATTTAGTGTGTGACGATATACCGGTATTGGCGATAACCACAATATTTAAAATGAACAAGACACTTATGATAACACGACATGCAAATAGCCTACTCCAGCACCAGTACCTGGTTGACCTCCCAGGTGGCAGTATTGCGCCTTAACACTGACACCTGTCACACAAGAAGAAGACGCAGCGTGCGGCCGCACTACTCCAAGAAGAACCAATAGTATCCATGCTGCGGGTCTGCAGATGAATATATCTCAGAAGAACCATGTTCAATATTATCCAGACAGTAAGTTGCCATTATTTTACTAGTCATTGAATGGGAAATGTTACATTAACCTATTAAAAGCGGTTTCCTGTTTTATTTAAATAAAAGGGTGATTCTTTTAATGAGTACCGCGTTTTCTTTACTCGTCTAATTTTTGTATTTGTATTTGCAATCAAGTCATGGCCAATACTACCTTTGTGTAGCAATTGATTTCTTTGTTCAAATCTATTACACGATTAAAACTGATCTAGAAAAACTGAGCGACCACATTAAACTCTGTAAAATGTAAAGTTGGTCGCAGTGCCATGCACTTAATGCCTCATCTGCGGTCGTTCTGGGTGCACATTAATACTGAATTAGAAGCGCGTTAACTGCATGACTTCATTGGCGCCGGCGCAACCATAGGTTAAAGAGATTAAAATACGGGTACGCAAGTTAACAGGTTTGAGAATGGCGCGGCCGGCCGTCCGTTCGACGAAGGAGTGGCTTGCGGCAACTACATGTGACGACCCTGGGCTGGACTCTGTTTCGTCCACGGTGAAAGCCGATCCTGTGATCCACAGCGCAAAGTTGTTGTATTTTTTCTAAGCAACCAGCACGGATCAGCTCCAGGCATGACGATGCAGATATCGTCCTACAAACTACAACACACACAGCGCCTTCACGACATGGCGGCGGCAACAACAATACTACTGCGAGAATAAAAGTTACGCCTTCTTTCTTTTCGTGAACATTTGAGCGGCGTTATGCAAAATCTTCCCACATAGTGATGTAGATATGTGGGGCGTGTTAGAATGAGTCGTTTTAGTAGGGCGTGGTTGACTCTTAACTTTTAAAGAATATCTCTTTGGATTTGAGACTTTAGTCTTGCAACTTTACATATCTTCTTTAAGCACCAAGAGCTTGTAACACTCCAAAAAAGGAAAAATTTAAAATCGGATCATATGACCTGCTCTTTAAGGTTTCTTGGCTGTCGTTTGGCAACTCAAAATTTCAGCTGCCTCCACAGATTTTCTATAGGACTGAGGTCTGAAGACTGGCTAGGCCACTCCATGACCTTAATGTGCTTCTTCGTGAGCCACTCCTTTGTTGCCTTGGCGGTATGTTTCGAGTCATTGTCATGCTGGAAGACCCATCATCCATGACCCATCTTCAGTGTTCTGGCTGAGGGAAGGAGGTTCTCGTGCAAGATTTTACAGTACATGGCCTCGTCTATTTGCCCCTCAATGCGGTGAAGTCGTGCTGTACCCTTAGCAGAAAAAACAGCCCCAAAGCATAATGTTTCCACCTCCGTGCTTGACTGTAGGGATGGGATCATAGTCAGCATTTCTCTCCCTCCAAAAACGGCGAGTCAAGTTCATGCCAAAGCATCTCACTTTTGGTCTCATCTTACACAGCACTTTCTCCCAACCTTCTCTGAATCATTTGATGTTCTTTGGCACACTTTAAATGCCTGTACATGTGGCCTCTTGAGCAGTGTAACTTGGCGGGCGCCGCAGGGTTTTCAGTCCATTGCGTAGTGTGTTACCAATGTTTTGCTTGGTGACTGTTGTCCCAACTGCCTTAAGATCATTAAAAAGCTCCTCCTGTGTAGTTCGGGGTTGATCCCTCACCTTTCTCATGATCATTCTTACCTCATGAGGCAAGATCTTGCACGGAGCTCCAGACCAAGGCCGATTGATGGTTGTTTTGTATTTCTTCCATTTCCGAATAATCACACCAACAGTTGTCTTCTCACCAAGATTCTTGCTGATGATCTTGTAGCCCATTCAAGCCTTGTGCAGATCTACAATCTTGTCTCTGACATCCTTTGACAGCTCTTTGGTCTTGCCCATGGTGGTGGGAGAGGTTGGAATGGAAGATACAGATTGTGTGGACAGGTGTCTTATACACCTAACGAGCTGACATTAGGATTAACTTCTTAAAGTGACAGGACTAATCTTGTGTTCCACATGGGCACATAACCAATTTTTGGGAGCCAGAATTCTTGCTGGTTGGTAGGGATCGAATACTTATTTCACTCACTGAAATGCAAATTAATTTCTAACCTTTATATAATGTGTTTTTTCTGGATTTTGTGGTTGATATTCTGTCTCTTTCCGTTAAAATAAACCTACCATAAAAATTACAGACCCTTCATTTCTTTGAAAGTGGGCAAATGTACAAAGTCAGCAGGGGATCAAATAAATATTTTCCCCGCTGTATGTGCTGTTAAAAATCTTATATCAATTAAATAAAATGCATTGTTACTACTGTAAACCCCCATGTAGCCTATTTTATTTGAAGCAGTGCAGGAACTAGTACTAGTGCAAGTAGATGGAAAGGGTGAAGGCAAAAGTCACAGACTGTGGGACAGGCATTCTACATGCTAGTGGAGGTTCATTGTCAAGACATGCCGGATGCAACACAGGAAGATGTACCAGCCAATACTGACATGACATTTTTTAGCATTTGCATGTCAAAGTAAAAAATGAGATTAGATGACTTTCATACTTGCCTCCCTCAGCTAGCAATATCAAAAAATAAAAATAGGAAAAACAAATCACAAAACCGACCAAACCACACAATAAATAACACCAACATGCAATCACATCAGTTGATAACCACACAATGAAGCTTGCATCTCAAAGCAAACGTACCACGCATTCTCAGAGCATATTTTAGAGCAAAAAGCAAGCAATGAGAGGAAGAGGAAATTATATAGTGACTCCGAGATGTGCTGTTGGCATGAACAATTACCTTACATGTGTTTGGGGAAAAATAAAACACACACCTTGATGATGAAATGATTCTAACACAGATAATAGAACATCTCTCTTAAAGAAGACACAACCCACCCCATTGTTTACGCCTTGAGCAGTTCGGCCAGATCGGAATCTTTCATATCTAAAAAAATAAAAAGCATGAAAAATAAGAAATCAGAATAAATACAACTTATTAAATACTTACTCTCACTTAAAACAGATTTTTTTTTTATTAAGCATTAAAGGGATAGTTCACCTCAAAATGAAAATTCTGTTTTTCATCATTTACTCACCCTCATGACGTCCCAAACCCATTTAGATGCAATATTGGAAATATTTGTGTTTTAAAAAGCATTAAGGCGAACCAATGGATATTACACAATCAACATGCAAACTTTGCGCAAGAGTTATGCCGGTGAATGTCCTGACCTCCGTCAATTCACTATACAGAAAGTGAAAGCAAAAAACTGACTGAGCTTTCTAACACTGCATTAATGGCATATATTCTCTCAGAGACGACGAGAGACAAATCTACTTCATATGCTGATAACGGTATATAACCATCTTAAATGTCCCTTAATATTTCTCTTGTGGTCTGTATAGTGAAAAACATGAGAAGAAACGTATGCCGCTTTAAACAGGTTGTTTTTTAAAATCGGTGCATGAAATAAAGCTGCTCTTAATTTTCACTGATGTCTGCAGTGTTAATAATTTTAATAATAGGCCTATAATTCATTGTAACAATTAATAGACCTGTTTTAAAAACATTTTCAATGAGGAGTAAGTAAATAGCCTAATCTTTTATTATCCTTACAGCATGTCATGCAGTGATGCGCTATGAAATTATTGCGGGGCAAATTATTTGACATTTAATAATAAAAGTAACCTAATAATAATAATAGGCCTAATAAGAAGAACATAACAGCCTACATTAATTGTAAATGCTAAATCCTCTTAATATTGTCAATATTTGATGCTTTTGACAATAGGGAGTATCGTCGTGTGTCGGGTGTCGGGGTGTCCGTTCTCTGTTGTGATACAACGCAACTCAGCATGGGGAGGTTATCTCGGGGCCCCCCCACAGTGTGTGCCCTGCATGCCCATCCGCTACGCCACTGTGTGCGACATGTGCTAGAAAAAATCTCATTGGTTCTCGTGAGCTTCCGATTACCATATGTAATGTGCACTACGTACGTGTGTTGATCATTGTTTAGATGTTAACAAAAGCCTAAATGAAAACTTTTCACACAAGACTTGGATTAAACGGCACTATTCATATGGATTCAGTTTAAAACGCCTTCATAACCTTTAGTGGTCGACCGATATATCGCCAAGGCTGATATTTGGCATTTTTTCAATATCGGCATATAGGGCTGTGCGATATGACGATATACAGTATATCGGATGGACGAAATAAAAAGTCTATTGTTTCATATTATGCTCTATCATTTATTTCGTGGTGTTGCAAAATACATTGTTTACAGTAATACTTTTTCATCATTTGGATGACTGCAGTCTTTACACACCACTACGGGGCGTGAAGGGGAGACAGAACCAAGTGGAGAACGACCAGCCAGGACAAAACGAGGAGCTTGTTCCTAAACGAGGGATTACATCTGTAGCATGGTCATGCGTCTTAAGCACTGCAGTTTTAAAACAACCGATTTTAAGCCGTTGAAACACAAACAACAGAGCTATATGCGTGCGCCGTCTCCGTCTCTGTGTGAGGAGTGCACTTTTTTTTTTGCTGTTTAGGTGATTGGCTTTGAACCGTACATAAACACACTTGGTGTGTCAGATCCCGTCTTATCCATATTGGATCCGGACTTTGGTCTTAAAGGAGAACCGTCCAATATTTGTCCTGTCTGCCAATCTATTAATCAAACAATAGTGAGGAAAATCTCGCACTGCTCTTTACACATCACTTTGTTAACTTAAGAAGAAAATAAAAAATAATACATAATAATTATCATAATTATATATGTATCTACTCTATACTTTACCTGTGTTAATTCATCTATATCTAGCTACAATCTATAGATAGCTAAACTCTAATTACCTCAGTTAGCTTTTAGGAAATTACAACATTTAAAGTGACTGGCCAAAAAAATGGGAAATTTGGAGTAATGGTTAGTTTGGTGTATTCCTGATTTAAGAACTTTTGAAACTGTAAATCATGAGATTTTACTTTCTCGGTTATTAAATTGTAATTTTTCAACTGAAGCTGTTATGTGGTTTAAATCTTATTTAGAAAATAGAACACAAGGTTACAGGTTATAAATGCGACATCAGATTACTTGGATTATAATATTGGAGTTCCACAAGGTTCTCTTTTGGGCCCATTATTGTTTAGTATGTATGTAAAGGATTTACCAAATGTATGTCCTCCAGATGTCATTTGTCAAATGTATGCGGATGAAGTTGTGTTTTATGTACATGCAAAAAGTCAGCTACAACAGGCTGCACAAAAATTTACTGAAACTATGAATCAAGTTGCACTTAATGTCTTAATCTTAATGTCAGAAAAACTGTTTGTATGTTTTTTACTAAAAGGCCAGCTTATGATGTGAAAGCAGATGTATTTGTCCACGAACAGGGGAATTTCAGATTTATCAAAAATTGTTTGACCAATGAAGCAGCAGTTTTATTCATGAATTCAATGATTATTCCTCATATTACATATTGCATGACTACCTGGACTCAAACATGTAGGTCTTTTCTTAAACCAGTTGAAATTATTTATAAACAAACTCTTAAGGTATTGGATAAAAAACCAAACAGTTTTCACCATTGTAGCATATTAACTAAGTTTTCTATTTTAAGTTGGGAACATTTGAATCAATTTGCTGATTTGGTACTTATTTTTAAAATCTTAAATGGTTTTGCTCCACATGTTTTTAAGGATTACATCGATCAGATAACAGGACGGTGTACACGTCTGTATTAGAGGTGATTGTAACGTGCCATTAAGAAAAACTACCTTTGGTCAATTATCTTTTGCTTTTAGAGGAACACATGAGTGGAATAGACTCCCAGTAGAGTTGAAAGAATTAAAACAGTTAACAGGAAAATATGGTTATTGACCCATCAAAATTGTGACTATGTTTCCATTGTCTTAGTTTATTTTTTCTTCTGCTTTACTATTTTCTCCTTGTTCTTAATTTGGTGTATTAATATTCTTTGTTTATATTTTCTCCCTGTCCTAAACATCAACCTGCCAAAAGGGACTACGGATGAAAATTAACAAGTGTTGGCTAAATCTGGCGCATTTAACATATTTATGTATTATTAATGTGCATTGTCCCTGATTAAATAAAAAATTTAAATAAATAACGTAATCGCCCGTCAATACAAACGTGTTAAGGCAAAATTAGTAGAAACAGCGCCATTCAACTCCATCGCACGTATTGATCGGCGCATCTGAGACATATTAGGATGCCATGTAGCCAGGCAAGCTCACAGAAAAGTGAGCATAGTCTCATTTTAAAGATAAACTAATCTAAGAGCTGATATAAAGTTTGTGACCACCTTTAGCACACGGAAGTAGTAATCGGAGCAGGAATGTGACGTAAACGTTTGTTTGTTTACAGAAGTCATTTCCATCGTTGTGATGCTTTTGATCATTATTCTCTGTAACGCGTTAGATCAATTAAATAAACTACATAATCACATTTTAGGGAATGAGAGCTTTCATTTGATATATGACTCATCTATGTGTGGTAAGTTTGTGTGATATGAATATTATTACGTCGATCTTCATTGGGGGGGGGGCGAATTCAGACCTTATCTTACCTTACTTTATGTAACATAAATGCTAAATTAATGAATGTATTCCGAAAGTTTAGATTATATGCTTTCAAAAGATACTATAGATGCTCCAACACTTGTAATATATATTTTTTTAAAAACACACGATGACGCAATTCCTATACCGGTACCGGGATTACGACCTTAAGGGGTACCAAAAAAAAACAAACAAAAAAAACTATATTTTGATATAAGATTTTGGTCATATCACCCACCCCTACCAGCATCGGCCGATTAAGTTTTCCTGTTTGGCTGATTGCGTTCGAGACAGGACATTTATTTTGATGGCACTGAGAACGGCAGCGCCTGAGCACCATAGACTGTATAAAAACATGGACGTAGTGTCCGTGACGTCACCCGTAGGGATCCGAAGAGAGTTTCTGAAGCTCAAAAGTGGGCGGAGGCGGCCGTCGCCATCTTGGCAGTGCATCACCGCACGTCACTCCCGGATAATCAAAAATGGGCAAAAAGGCGAGAGCTGGTTGCTGAAACCACGCCCACCTAGCTTGATGGTGGTGACAGCAGCGGCAATCCACCTGTCACTCAAGTGGCCACGCCCTTAATTATGCAGAACTTTAAGGCTTAATATAATTTGAAAGGATGAGTTATAAAAAAATTCACCCCCCTCACAGTTGTCATGAAGGGAAAAATTAGCTATATAGACCAAAATAATTGTTTGAACCAGGCTGTAAACATGTTTTTTCTGCTGTAAAGTTGGCCATTTTAACATGGGGTGTCTATGGGATTGACTCCCTTTTGCAGCCAGCCTCTAGTGGCCAGCTGACGAATTACAGTTTAAGTCACGTCCTTGTTGGCTTCACGAGAGAGAGCGGGAGGTTGCTGCTGAGCACACTCAGTGCTCACATTAGATAATAGAATGTTTAAACAAAGGAATTAAAATGCCACTACAAAAAGTATTATAATGATTGCTTTTACATTATTAGTAATAGAAAGGCAAACATTATAATACTTTCTCGTTTATATCATTTAAACAAATCTTTGAATGACTAATGAACATTTAATTTCACAAACCTTGCAAACTTAGTCAGATCCAGTTGTGAGATCTTGTGAAGGTGTGTATTTGTATCCTGCATGATCGCGTGTTTTCTGCGTGACGGTCGGTCCGTGTGAATTGAATGCTGACAGGTGGAGAGTTCAGCTTCACTGAGATGCGCGATCGACAAACTTTAAACTCGTGATTTTAAATTATGCTGCGCTTTATGCATTTGCCCAGTGCCATATTCAGGTCATTTCCCCCTTGTCCCCCACGTGTGCTGTATATAAATGCGCGCCGGTTGAATATGATTCCCAGGCACACAAAATCCCAGATACAAGTGCCCTGTGGTACAGGGTTACTTCCGTTTAATTATATTTTTATTAAAAATTAATTGATTGGTGGAAAAGCCTTGGTCATACGAAGGGATCGTAGGTTTATTTACACATTTATTTAAGAGCCATTTTCAATGATTGAATTTCTTAAATATTAATTAAAAATAAATAAAATTATATCGGCTTTATATCAACCACCCTGGTTTCCAAGATATCGGCATATCGGCTGTCAAAAAAACCAATATCGGTCGACCACTAATAACCTTTCAGGACTTCTTGTACGTTTTCCAATGGAAGGTCAGAAACCTCTCAGGTTTCATTAAAAATTATCTTAAATTGTGTTTCAAAGATTAACATAAGGGTAAGAAAATGTGAAAGAATTTTCATTTTTTTGATGAATATCTCTTTAAAGAAAAGGTCATTCACTGTTCTTGATCACACCTCTCATATCGTAGAAAGATGTTGTTGAGGTCATCGTTGACATGCAGGAGCTCCTCTGTGACTTCCTCATTGGACACACGTGAGATGAGCTCAACTATCCTCTGCTGCATGGCCCTGCACGTTCTGTTTAACTCCTTTAAACAAAGGAAGCAAACCATGTAACACTGAATAATAAAAACGGTCAACATAATGCTGCACCAACACTCCCTCTAGTGGCCTTCAGTAGCTCTTTCAAGCAAAGTAAACAAAAAAATCTGAATGAGAAACCTGCAGAAGCTCATGATCGGATGGATCCTCTTGACCAGGAACCATCTCGGTCAACATCTCTGACATCACCTTAGTGTTCCCGCGCACAATGTCGAGCTCACTGCGCAGCTTGCAAATCTAATCAATTATATTTTAGTAAATCATTATGCAATCTATGAAAACAAATGTTGATCTATCCCATTTAAAAGAATGAAGGAAGGAGTACCTGTTCAGGGGAAGGGTTGATGGGCCCAGAGATGTGCAGATTGGGCATCTGTGGGGAAGTGTGGGTCACAGGGGCAGAGAAAGGAGGAGCGGAGGCAGGGTGAGGCTGTGGCTTGGGCTGGACTGGGGCGTTATATTTCTGCTGGTCCAACTCTGGAGCACTTTGCTGCTATTATCAACAGAGCAAGACAATGAACGAAAGTGCAGAGATAAAGAGGGAAGGTAAAGTGATAAAGTTAAGTAAATGATAAGGGGCATAATATTTTAATGGGAGCTGCCATAACCTGTGTGATAAACAAATTATAACATATCTGACGTCAACACCTACCCGTTGTGGTGTGTGAATGGGGGACAAGGTCTCCAAGTCAGATCGAGGAAACTCTATACCCTTCCTCTTCATTTCTTCGTAGACGTGGACTACTCCAGTCAAATCTGGACTACTTCTGAAGGCATCTGCCCATGCCTGATTTATAGAGTACATGCAAACTTCATGTATGCTTTGAAATCTTGTAATTTAAAATGCATTAGAATAGCTATTAATATAATTGATAACTGCAGTATACTAGATCTTCTCTATTTCAACATTTAAAACTATAAACAATTTTGGGATAGTTCACCCAAAAATTATAAATCTGTCATATTTCTTAACACAAAAGATATTACTTTGAATAATATGGATTAAAAAAATAGTCGCTACTGACTTTCATAGTATGGGGAAAAAAATACAACCCACATAGGCTACCCACATTCTTTAAAATGTGACCCTGGACCACAAAACCAGTCTTAAGTAGCACGGGTATATTTGTAGCAGCAATAGCCAAAAATTTGGATATTAGAGTAGGATTAGGGATGTAACGATTACCGGTTTGACGATAAATCATAATAAAATTCCCCACGGTTAGTATTACAGTTTCATCTTTGAATTTTCATTAAAACCGTATTGTTACCGCGATTTGAACAATCGTTATTAAATAAATACTGTCCAGCATAAAAGCACAGTTCAGTAACGTCTGTTGCGCCAGCAGCGGGAGAGGTTTAGTTTGAGTGAAAACAGGGCGGAAAAAGCGGGAGGTTTGTAAAAGTGATTAGGGAATATACAATGAATTATATGAATTAATCATGATATGAATGTACCTCTGAAGGTTAACTGTCTCAGAAACGATTAAATAGCATTTTGTACATCTGCGTCCATGTAATACATAAAGGAACGTGGTCTTAATCGCAATGCTGCTTTGTCCCAGAGGTACGGGAAAAAGCTCTATCGCTTTCCAAAGCGCCACTGCTGTCAGAGAGTGGATTTACAGAGTTACCTTTACATTCAGCCTGTGTGCATTTTTTGTCTGTCCAAAAAATGGACTGAATTTGCATGCCCTGTTGTAAATTTTGACCGGTTGATGGAAAACAAGCTTATGGGGATTCTACACATTTAAACAATTCGGAAAAGGTATCTAGAATTATTTATGGAGCAGACAAAATACATATAATCATTTATTAATCAACTATCATTTTGACTTATATCTTTTCTTTATTTAAAAGGCTGAAATGTCAGGTTTACCTTTTTATTAAACTTTCAAAGCTTTATTTCAACATTTACATTAGATATTTCAAAATGCTATTAAACTGTTGTCAGTCAAGTTGTCCTTTAAAATACGAACATCATTGGTAATGTTATTGTTATAATGATTATGCAAACAAAAAGACATTTTATTTATTGTTTGTTGGTTTTTAAATATAAAACTTGAAGTGATTTATGTGTATGTACTTTTTTAACATCTCCAGCACATTTATCAATACCGTGATAATACTGATAACCGTGATAATTTTGGTCACTATAATCGTGATAAGAAATTTTCATACCATTACATCCCTAAGTAGGATATTAAATATAGATTGTGTTCCATGAAGATATTTTATAAATTTCCTAGGGATGCACGATATATCGGCCACCACATCGGTATCGGCCGATAAATGCTCATTTATTCTTTATCGGTATTCGGCCGGATAAGAAATTTGGCCGATATCTTTAAAGCCGATACATAATGCATTATTTCCTTCAGAGACACTTCAGATGAGCGCTGTTCGTTTGCAGCCTTTTTTGCAATTGTACGTTGTAATATTGTGTTTTGATGTATATCTGATTTATCTCATGTAGAATGCGTTTGGTTAAGTTAAAAGAGCGCTTCAGTTTACCGGTGATCGTCTTTAGCTCAGCGCACGCAGCTCAAACAGCAGTGCACAACATTAATAACTATGATTGGGAATGTCGTGTATATAACATTCTAATAAGAAAATTATTATAATAAAACGTTGTGAATCCTTTGGGTTTAGTTGCCGTGTTTCAGCACGTTTTTATGGGAAGAGCGCATCCACAACAGAATCACACATTCTGACTATAGCACGCAATAACTGCATCATTTTGTACATATATAAGTTGTAATATTATGTTTCTGTTGTATTAATATTAATCTCAGGATACATTTCCTTGAGTTAAATAAGCTGCCAGAAAAACGCTTCAGTTTACCATGTTCATCCAGCTCTTCAGCTTCAGCACGTGCAGCTCAAACAGCTGCTATTTAAAACAGTGGTATTAACTAGTTACTTTTTCAAAATCATTGATACAATATTAATAATAACAACCACTTTTATGTTTATCTTATTATTTTCATCAACAATATGGATTAGTAATTAAAATCATTTAATTATTGTACGTGCAGAGGCTATTCTGTTTTATTGATCTGTGGCGCATTCATTTGGATTCTTTACACGTGTAATGTGTACAGTGAATTGTTTGCATTATTTATGCATTATTTTATTTATTTGTAAGACTTTTTATGACTAAATTTGGTAATGGGAGAGTAAAATTATTTTTAAACCATACACCGTTCAAACTAGGCTGCTTATGTTAAAGTGTTTGGGATGTGGCTTTTAATGATGAGACCTTTTTGTAATCAGGCTCTCAAAAAGTATATAACAATTTGGATATATATTTATCGGCCAACATATCGGTTATCGGCTTTCAAAATAAAGAGTAATCGGTTATCGGTATCGGGCAAAATTTTCATACGTGCACCTAAATTTCCTACTGTAAATATATTAAACCTTAATTTTTGATTAGTAACAGCGTGCTAAGGACTCTTAGACAGCTGTAAGGCGTTTTCTCAAATTTAGATTTTTTGGACCTTCAGATTTTCAAACCGTTGATCTTGTCCAAATATTGGCCATCATAACAAACCATCCATACATCATAGAAAGCTTATTTATTAGCTTTTCTCACATGATAGAGATGCACCGATAGCAATTTTGGACGGATACCGTAAACGATTATTCTTTATTGTGAAAGCCGATAACCGATAGTTGGCGTAAATCTATATCCAAATGTATCTACTTTGAAAGCCTGATTACAAAAAAGGTCTCTTCATTAAAAGCCACATCCCAAACACTTCAACATAAGCAGCCTAGTTTGAACGGTGTACGTTTTAAAAATATTTTTACTCTCCCATTACCAAATTTAGTCATAAAAAAGTCTTACAAATAAATAAAATAATGCATAAATAATGCAAACAAGTCACTGGACATCATTACACGTGTAAAAGTGTAAAGAATCAAAATCAATACGCCACAGATCAATAAAACAGAATAGCCTCTGCACGGACAATAATTAAATTATTTTAATTACTAAACCATATTGTTGATGAAAATAATAAGAGAAAAATACAAGTGGTTGTTGTTATTAATAATGTATCAATGATTTGGAAAAAGTAACAAATTAATACCACTGATTTAAATAGCAGCCGTTGAGCTGCGCATGCTGAAGCTGAAGAGCTGAATGAACATGGTAAACTGAAGCGTTTTGCTGGCAGCTTATTTAACTCAAGGAAATGCATCCTGAGATTAATATTAATACAACATAAACATAATATTACAATTTATATATGTACAAAATGATGCAGTTATTTCGTGCTATAGTCAGAATGTGTGATCCTGTTGTGGATGCGCTCTTCCCATATCAACGCGCTGAAACACAGCAACTAAACCCAAAGAATGCACAAAGTTTTATTATAATGTTCTCATTAGAATGTTATATACACAACATTCCCAATCATAGTTATTAGTGTTGTGCACTGCTGTTTGAGCTGCGTGCGCTGAGCTAAAGACGATCACCGGTAAACTGAAGCGCTCTTTTAACTTAACCAAGTTCTATATGAGATAAATCAGATATACATCAAATAAACACAATATTACAACGTACAATTGCACAAAAGGCTGCAAACGAACAGCGCGCATCTGAAGTGTCTCTGAAGGAAATAATGCATTATTTATCGGCTTTAAGATATCGGCCAAATTTTCTTATCAGGCCGATACCGATAACAGAAAAAATGAGCATTTATCGGCCGATACCGATATGGTGGCCGATATATCGTGCATCCCTAATATGATAAAATAGCAATTTCGGAAATAATTTTACTTAGACTGGTTTTGTGGTCCAGGGTCACAAATATCTTCCTTTGTGTTTAACAGAATAAAGAAATTCGTAGAGGCTTGGACCAACATTAGGGTTTGAGTTGCAAGATTTTTTTATGATAATTTGAAAGACGTCTCTCACCAAAGCTGCATTTATTTAATCAAAAATACAGTAAAACATTAATATTGAGAAATATTATTACAAAATAAATTAACTGTTTCTATGTTCATATATTTTAAAATGTAATTTCTACATGTGATGGCAAAGCTCTTTTTTTAACAGCTATTACATAATGTATCATTTTAAAACACTGCTTGGATGCTCAAGACACATTTTGACTTTTAAAAGGTAGTGTTGGTACTACAATCAGGTGACTGTTATAAATAATGTTGTTTGAATGTCAAACAAAAATGCAAAGCACAGACTTTACTTGCCTAGTTCTCTTTGGACAAAGCCATTCTAGACATGTTAATAATTTCATAATGAGAAATTTCTAGCATCACATTAGATGCAAGACCAAGCAAATTGAAGTCACCCTTGGTCATCTGAGCCATACCTAGTAACCTGATCCACTAGGTTGTAATGAGCACAGCTTCAGTGCCAACGAAATAGCCGGATCTCCGTGACTACAGAGCATCAGGTAACCCGCCTCATGATGCACCTCCTAACCCTCTCTATCATGCCCTTCTTTTTGAAATGCCTCATGTCATAAATGTCCTTTCCTCATGTTGCGTTTAAACCCCAAAACAACAATATTTCCTTAATGAACAATCAAATCATCCAGTCCATACCTGTATCAAAGCTAGTACTTTGTCCTGCACTATGGCAGGTGGGTTATTTTTAGGAGATATGATTTTCACTAAAATGCCATCAATGAAGTCCCGGGTGGTGACGAGCGCATGGAACCGGTACCCACAGTTCTTTACACATGTCTCGAGAACCTGAACACATTATGGAAAATCAAAATGTACAGGACAATCTAATAAAATGAATTATTAGATGCAAGTAAGACTGCAAAGAGAATTGTTCCCATTGCACGCCTCTCACCGTCAGCGTAAGCATCACCTCCCTGTAGTTTTTATTCCCATTAAGCCTCTTCTTAACAGCTCTTATAGCATCCTTAGGCCTATAAATCAGATAAATAACTAAACACATCCATGCTGCAAAAAAGCAATCTATTATGAAGTTAAGTTGACAAGGTCAAGAGAATGAATCATCTTCCTCAAGCAAGCATTGCCAGGTTCCATAAATAACACATTGTGATGACTATACAATTTATGTAACCCTGGACTTGCGATGGATTTGAATGGCCACAGAATGACATGATCATTCAGCCATAAATTAAATGTGCAACTATAACAATGACAGCATCTTCTGGATTTGTACAATGTTTGTAGGTTTCCTAAGGTTGATGGAATATGTCAAAACAGAGGTAACTTTATTCAACCTGTTAAATGCTATAAATCATGCATCTTTCATGTCTCACCCATCTTCTGTTTCATTGATTATGTCACATATTTCCATATTCAAGGTCCAGTCTTCACTTTGTAGTGAGCCATCTGTGGCCCTTTCTGGGAAAGATAAAAAAACAAACTGATAAGATAATCGATTACTGCCTTTCACTAATAAGACAATCTGATATAAAATCGGCACTGATGACATTACACTGAACTGCAAACTACTGCGCAGTATGTGCTTGCATGCTGGTTATCTTCCAAAGCAAGCCGTCAGTTTCCTTACAGAGTCCATTTATAAGAGTTGATCAATAGTATGAATCATTTACACACATTACCTCAAGCTTTTGTTATGAAACTGGGTGTGAGAGATAAACGCAGTGTCCACTAGCTAATGTTAGCAGGCTAATACCAGCTGGTAAGTGAAAGTAGCATTTCAGCTTAACGTTACTTAAAAGCGCTTCGCCTCCCTTTAATCGGTAATTGAATACATTTAGTAAATTTCTATTTTAAGACGCACATATTGAGAGGTAACTGTAAGTTAGATCAGCTAGCATGAATGAGCATTATGTTAGCTGTTAGCCAGCTAACTGATAAGGCTAGCCATATGTTGAGTTTCTACACAGCGGCTTAGCTAAATGCATCGCTTTATGCGTTAACTTGTTACTAAACAATTTTTAAGCATCATTTCATTTCTTAAAAAACATACCAATGCACTGTCCCACCGGAGTACTATATGGGTTTCCCAGCAAGAACTCCATCTTGTCAACATACTCAACGACTAACAGTCAATGAGACAGTAAACACTCAAGCCCTGCCCATGGACGACTCCCATTGGTCGCGTGATTGAGGGCAGCAAAGCTATTGGTCGAACCTGCAGTCAGTTATTGAAATGACATGCCAGCTAATTAAAGGGACAGCAGTGATTCCACTGACTTTGCTTTATATATATTACTAATGGTTATGTAGCAGATTTCCCTTTCGTACTATGCACTTAAAAACATATGTTTTTTAATGTGTGACTTTGACCTTAAGGGAACTGCTTGGAAAAACATGAGACTGGGTTAGTAAAAATAAATGAGATGACTCAGTCAGACATGTGCACATGATTACATACTGTATTTTGGTTTCCAACATATTAGCTAAACAGTTTCACATCTTTGACATTAAAATACTGGGATTTTGTATGTACAGTCTTTCCATTTGGCAGTTGTTGAAACTAATAATACATACCATGACCTTAGACATCTATATTATTGCTCAAAACATAACTAGACAGCAACAGCATTTTACTGGTTAGGTAACTGGTGTCACTGCAGCTTACTGTAAAAGGAAAACAGGACAGAGATAACAAAAATCTAATTTTTTCAGTCTCAAACGGTGCCTTTTTGGCCTTATCAGTCCTGTAAAATTTTTCTCTTGACAGCTGTGCTTTCAGAAGACAGATGCACAAACATTGCACCAGCAGCTGTTCGTGCTCGCAGCTCGTACAGGTCATAATCATGGACCCATTCCACATTTCCCCATTGCTGGATCTAAGACAGAACAGAACATGAAGAACAGTAATTATTCATATGGGCAAAAAGCAGTAAGTACTAATCAGCTGGAACAAACTAAAAGCTACCAAACCTGGTATTCTTCCTCAAGTCTGGACAGAAGAACCGCTTGTTCCACGCTTAGGTGTCTGTCAATCAGCCCAAAGGACAAGACCAGTGATTTCAGCTGAGTGATCACATACTCAAGCCCTGCAGAAACAAAAAACCTGCACTGTTCAAACAGGCCTCTTCACATAAGATGCAAAATCTTATGTAAAATATCAATTTACATAAGATGCAAAAGCACCACAGTATCTTTACCTGTCAGAGACCAAAAATTATAGGAATTAAGGTGTTGACGAAATGTCTCCTTAGTCTCCTCTGGGATTTGAGGGCCCATTATACTGGTGGACGAGCCAATTACTACATTGTACCTAAAAATCACAAGATGTTCATATACGTCATTCATTTTTTATGGCTATATATTGTGGCTATTACATAATCTAGCTAAAAAGTCTAAATAATCTAGCCAAAATTACCTTTGTTCTATCCAGTTCTATCCAGTTCATTACAGGGTCCCATTCATTTCTCTGAAGTTCTACAAGACCTGGAGGTTCTTCTACTCTGTAACTACAACAAAGGTATCTGATTTAATGAAAACACACTATAAATAGATGTATTTAGGAAATGTAATACCATTCACCTTTACTGCCATTACAAGATAATGTTATATAAATCTTGGTTTAATTAATTAAATGCCATCAAGTGAACCTCAAAATACCAGATTGTGTCAGTCTCCAAAAACTTTAGAGCAGCTGAGATCATTTGGTCCTTCGTCCTTTGCGTTGGGTTATCAAGTGCTGTGTTGCAAAGGGTGGTCTGTATGGACAGAAATAAGTCATATTAGCATATGTACAATTTGAGTCAAATCATGTTTTTATACATAAGGCTTTACATAAAATCAGGATGTTAATGTTTATAATATAGTTATAGTCACATTGAGCAGATTAGAGCTGGATGAGCAATTAAACAGTTAAGATTTGAGATATGGTAGGCATCGCTTGATGCATGTATGCAGGTAATGTTGGATGCATCTATTTCCAACATTAAAAATGCTGCTGGGTGATAACACAGTTAATATACACAATGTAAGAACTCTAACTAATGGCCTACTAAGTGCATGGTGTAAAACTTCAGCGTGTCCTTCTGAACGTCCCACTCTGTTGCAACAGCTATGGCAAGAGCTTCATTGGACACTGTTAACAGCTTTCCACCTGGAGTCTTCAGCTTTCGTTGGTCAAGGTTTATTTCATACAAACCCCCTGTAGACCACACAAAACCTATTTTCAAACAGACATAACTTTTTCTTTTGTTAAATACATGTTTCTTTTTGAAGTTGAAGATGTGTGTTGCAACACTGAACGATGCTCACCTTCACCTTGAGATATCGAGACATTTTCGTAGAACTTCTTTCTCTCTGCAAAATGTGATTTAAAGAACAAGAGAGCAAGCATCAATACATTAGATTTGTCCTTCTATAACGTTACTCTTCTGTAATGGTCTTACCTTTTGTGGCACTGGCATATCTTGCCTTTTGTAGGCGTGTTGATAAACTAGGCACATGCTGCCCTTGAGGAAAAGAAAATGGCCAAATGCCCTGACCAAACTGTCTGTTATACCTACAAATATTCCGTAACATCATATACTTAGAACGCTATATATTCCTATTCATTTAAGAGTACTGGAGCATTTAGTCAAGGTTAGAAAGCCGGATCAGGCGTTACAGTTAACTTGACAAATCATCGTTCATGTTTCAGTAAGAATATGAAAACACAAGTATTAAGTATAATCAAGGTTAACTCAATTATTTAAGAGCAAATAAATACTCTGACACGAGATGTCACAGCAGGCAGCAACGTGAAACCAAAGCGTGAAGCTGACGACTGTGACCTACACAAGGATCGTAAAGGATAATTCAGAATAAAAGTCCCTACAGCTTCACCTGTAAACTACTGGAATTTCAAACGTAGGATTTCAAACATTTGCCTACTTTGATACAAATAAACACACACACATATTTCTATGTATATATATATATAATATCATCTATATATAAATTATATAAAGGATATATGAGATTATATATGTTTGTCCTTTCCATATAATCGTAATTTATAGCTTCGTAGTCAATCTTTTTATGTTTTCTTATTAGTTTTTTATTTATTTATTAAAATTATTGGCTATTGACTAGAATTTAATAGATTGCCTTTTTAAAATATAAATTTATGATGTTAGATTACTCTTTTTATGAATACCTTATTTGATTAAAGGTGGGGAAAGCGATTTTTCAAAAACGCTTCAGAAAACTGATTCGGGCCGACTAGCAAAACAAACTTGTAGCCAATCAGCAGTAAGGGGCATGTCTACTCACGAGAGAGCGTTCAGTGCACAGGACGGACATTAGCGAGCCAAAAAAAAAGGGAAGGCGACAGAAAGATAGGGATGGCGGATAAAAAACAAAAGAGGAAACCGTCTGCGGAACAAAAGAAAGCTTAAGGCAAGAAGTAGGACCCGTGTAAACATCGGATCAGCTTTCCAGCGCTGGAGAGAACTCAAGGAGCGGAAGGCCTGCGATCGGACGCCGATGTTGCTTTGTTTCTTCTCGATAGGTGAGTAACACCGAGTCTGCATCGCAATAGCTAAAGTCTGTCTAGTACACTGGACGCGGCAAAGCGACCGTTGAAAATCATTTGAAATTTGTGTCAATACGTCATGATATGTATATAAATCTATGGTGTAGACAGCATCACTGATTATAATGAGTTCCATAGTATTTTGTCGCGCCACGTCAGTGTACCCAGTGTAGACACGGTGTAGCATTGGTTTTGCTTTGTTTCACAGAAAACTCTGTGAAAAAAAAACACACAGAAAACGTTGTTTTCGTTGCCTGGGTTGCGTGGGGCGGAGCTATCAAAATAGGGGCCAGACACTTTTGGGGTAGGGGCGTGTTTGTTTTGGTGATTTCAAATGTCAACATTGGCTTCCAGAAATCGCTTACCCCACCTTTAATACAAAATGATTCACTGTTTCGAAGTGCTGTTGATCCCTGCTGTCATAACTGCGTAAATGCAAAAAAAAAAAACTGAACTGCATAAAAACGGATTTCACAAACCCATTCCAACTGTTTTATTAAAAGTGAAATATAGAGTGCAATTAACAAATCATCAAATACCAATAAATAGGTGTTAGTATAATATGTGTTATTTTATAAATGTTCAGGGCTTGTTTTGTTTGTTTTATTAGGCTTATCTAAACAGGCCAAAAATAGACTTTTAACTACTACTCTGCCTTTTAATTGGACAAATGTCTCTTAAAATTCTACAATTTATAAACTATACAGATCTGGGCTGCGTTCAGCTCTGACAAAAACGGTGCAAAACGTTTTTTTTAAACGGAACGGTGGTGCGTTGAACACACTGTTATGATGACGCAAGAGTTGCAACTATGGCTGCTGAGAAGGCCATTCTTTGTGTTCTTTTTGAAGAATTTTCGGAGCCTGATGAAATCGGTATAAATACGTGTTTAATACTGCAAAATACGTTCGATGGTACAGTCATTGCCCTTGCTGTCCAGAATAAAAGAGAACATCCCAATCAAATGAAGGGATTTGTGGAAACTGTAGTTCCTAATTATTGTGATCCAACATTAGCCTCGCATTTCAGGATGAAAAGACAAAAACTTCAGGTGAAGGATAATCCACTTCTTAACTCCGAGACTGTGTTATGATCTATATGACCTAATTATTTTTATTGTGAGTATTAGGCTTAACATTATTGCTGATCACTGTTGTTGTGATGATATTTGTACTATTTACCATTATATAGCAAGAAAAAAAAATAGAGGAAAAGGGGTATAGAAAGGTTTATTAAAGTGTCACTCCATAATACAATAGCAGAATATATAAATATGTATAGTATTTTTTGTTACATTAATCAGTGTCTAGCACACCTTCCTAAGGATATTGACCAGAAGACATTGCGATTACTAAATGATATTTAGACAGACTTAAAGATTCCAGATCTATACTTGTGCCCTTTATTATTTCAGTTATTTTGCCTTTATTGTAAATAAACATGTACAAACAATATACTTGCTCTTTTTAATTTATTTGGATGTTATTTACATTGTGTAGCTGTCTCTTTAATACCATGTGGTTTACATACATGTTGCTGCTGATTGGGTTGACATGTTTGACACACCCACCAAACAAGAGAAAACGCATCTCAAACCCCGTTGCACACCGTTTCCACCGTTCCCAGGAAACATGTCGTTCAAACCGGAAACTGTAGCTAAACGGTGCACACCGGTTTGAGCTTCAACTTGCCCCTGAACACCAGAAAGACACTATAATTCATGGGTCCACACAGATCGCCCTCCAGCGTCGAACCATTGAAATTTCGAAACAGTTGTGATGTAACGAAGCCTCGTTTAATGGAAGCTTTTTTAGCGTCCATCACTAACTCAAACACACAGAAGCCAGACTGTGTTCATTTAACTGGGCAGGTGAATCTCGCCTCCTCTGCATCAGTTGGCCGTTGACTGCAGATAGGCTACAGGAGTTGCAGATAGCTTTCCTTCCCATCAACCTGGTTTTCATCCTTGGGGTGGGTCCCCCCCCCCCCCCCCCCTGGTACACAGTAACCCGCCGCCCCCCCCCCCCCCCTTTTTTTTTTATACGGCCCCCAGAGTACGCATTTGCGTAGGGCACCATCTCCCGGGGGGCACCACCCTTTCTCAAAAAAAAAACTTTCAAAACCTTCTGTTTATATTATTAATAAAATTAACATATGCATAAATACACATATAAACATGAACACACACACACACACACACATATATGTAGATATATCATTGTAAAATAATGCACCATATTCCCGCATCCGCGATCGCTCGCACCTCATGTTTGCGGCTGAATGCAAATGATCATAATTGATGGACAACTACCCGTGAAAAGACATCAGCAATCCGGCGCCGAGAAAAGAAAAAGAAAAAAAATGAAGCCCCAACAACGCATCTAATATTCTTTCTGAGATTTCATGTTCCCTTACGAAAATTAGCCATGGTTTTACTACGAATAAACCAAAAAAACAAAAATCATGGTTCTTGTTAACCCCAAATTAACCATGGTTTTGTTACTTCAGTTTACAAAGAAGTATTAGGATAAAAAAAAAAAAAATCTAAACCAAATCCAAGCTTTTGTCTAAGCCAACAACAGCCTTTAAAATTACTTAAAATGTATTATATAAAAACAATGAGGCAATATCGATACATGTCAATGTTAAAATAATGAAACAATGTTAAAATACATAATGTAATACAAAATAAACAATTTATGTACATTACAAATGCCTGCAAAGGCAGCCAAAGGCCTGGAAATTGCTGCTGTTACACTTACAGGACGATCCAATCCTTGTTTAATATTGACCAAACATTTAATTCAAATATTCACTTAATCTTTCATTTTTGGCCACCTTTTTGCTATATGGATGATGCAGCCTCTATAATTTCTTCAAGAAAAATCATGTGGACATCACAACCCTTACAAAAATTAACCATGGTTTTATCGTAGTAAAACTGCTTAATTTTCTTTTGCGTGATTTCTGAATGCTTGAGACTATAAAATCAATCAGACAACTGTATTAATAAAATCATAGCCATAGGTAACTGTCTAGAACTACAATTGTAATTTGTAAATAATATAATTTAATTACAATTAATTAATTAATTAACTTTTATATTTTATTAAAGTTCTATTTTGACCCCTATAGTAGGTGTTTTTTTTTTTTACTTCCATAATATTTTGGGGAGGGGGCACAACAATACAATTTTGCTTAGGGCACCCATTTGGCCAGCAATGGCCCTGCCTGTACATAGGCTGTAAATCCCACTGCAATCAAAACTGTAATGGAAATTCCTGCAATATTGAGGCTGTGCTCCAGACAAACAAACAAGCAAGAGTAGCCTACCTGGCTGTAACCCATACTGAACCCAGTTCTGTTTTGATCTGTGCTTTTCGTTTTATTGCTCCATTTTTAGCTGTGGATGAAATTGGGTCAAAGCCAAAGTCATTTCCCTACTTTTGTACCTATATTTGTATTATTGCCATTGTTCTTTTGTGGGTTTTTTTGCATATACAGTGGGTACGGAAAGTATTCAGACCCCCTTAAATTTTTCACTCTTGTTATATTGCAGCCATTTGCTAAAATCTTTAAGTAATTTTTTCCTTATTAATTACACACAGCACCCCCTAATTGACAGACAAACACAGATTTGTGGACAATTTTTTGCTGATTTATTAAAAAAGAAAAACTGAAATATATCATGGTCCTAAGTATTCAGACCCTTTAGTATTTAGTAGAAGCACCTTTTGATCTAATACAGCCATGAGTCTTTTTGGGAAAGATGCAACAAGTTTTTCACACCTGGATTTGGGGATCCTCTGCCATTCCTCCTTGCAGATCCTCTCCAGTTCTGTGAGGTTGGATGGTAAACGTTGGTGGACAGCCACTTTTAGGTCTCTCCAGAGATGCTCAATTGGTTTTAAGTCAGGGCTCTGGCTGGGCCATTCAAGAACATTCACAGAGTTGTTGTGAAGCCACTCCTCGTTATTTTAGCTGTGTGCTTAGGGTCATTGTCTTGTTGGAAGGTAAAACCTTCGGCCCAGTCTGAGGTCCTGAGCACTCTGAGAAGGTTTTCGTCCAGGATATCCCCGCATTCATCTTTCCCTCGAGTGCAACCAGTCGTCCTGTCCCTGCAGCTGAAAAACACCCCCACAGCATGATGCTGCCACCACCATGATTAACTGTTGGGACTGTATTGGACAGGTGAACAGCAGTGCCTGGTTTTCTCCACACATAACGCTTTGAATTAAGGCCAAAAAGTTCTATCTTGGCCTCATCAGACCAGATATCTATGTCTCACCATCTTGGAGGCCTTCGTGTTTTTTAGCAAACTCATGCGGGCTTTCATGTGTCTTGCACTGAGGAGAGGCTTTCCGTCGGGCCACTCTGCCATAAAGCCCGACTGGTGGAGGGCTGCAGTGATGGTTGACTGTCTACAACTTTCTCCCATCTCCCGACTGCATCTCTGGAGCTCAGCCCCAGTGATCTTTGGGTTCTTCTTTACCTCTCTCCCCAAGGCTCTTCTCCTCCGATAGCTCAGTTTGGCCAGCTCTAGGAAGGGTTCTGGTTGTTCCAAACGTCTTCCATTTAAGGATTATTGAGGCCACTGTGTGCTCTCGGAACGTTAAGTGCAGCATAAATTTTTTTTGTAACCTTGGCCAGATCTGTGCCTTGCCACATTTCTGTCTCTGAGCTCTTCAGGCAGTGCCTTTGACCTCATGATTCTCATTTGCTCTGACATGCACTGTGAGCTGTAAGGTCTTATATAGACAGGTGTGTGGCTTTCCTAATCAAGTCCAATCAGTATAATCAAACACAGCTGGACTCAAATGAAGGTGTAAACCATCTCAAGGATGATCAGAAGAAATGGATAGCACCGGAGTTAAATATATGAGTGTCACAGCAAAGTCTGAATACTTAGGACCATGTGATATTTCGGTTTTTCTTTTTTTATAAATCTGCAAAAATGTCAACAATTCTGTGTTTTTCTGTCATATGGGGTGCTGTGTGTACATTAATGAAGGAAAAAACTTAACTTAAATGATTTTAGCAAATGGTTGCAATATAACAAAGAGTGAAAAATTTAAGGGGGTCTGAATACTTTCCGTACCCACTGTATTTAGATTTTTTTTGTCTAAATCTTTTAACAGCATTAGTGCAAAAATGTATAAAAATATTTATTTATTTATTTATTTCAGCAAGGACGTATTAAATTGATCAGAAGTGAGAGTAAAGACTTTGTTGTTTCAACTTGTTGTGTAGTTTTGTTTTATCAAAGTCTCCTGAAAAAAAACGTATCATAGTTTCTACAAAAATATTAAGCACCACAACTCGAATAAGAAATATTTGTTGTGTGTCAGATCAGCATATTGATCAGCATAATGATTTCTGAATGGCCGTTTGACCTTTAAGACTAGAGAAACTTTAAAGTTTTAAAGTGATTTATTGTTTATTGAAGTATGAAACTTATATCACACTCATTTAGAAACTAAAAACCTGTCATTTTTGACAGATTTTAAAAGCCAACACACTCCCTTTATAGGAATATCCAACACTAACCACATTCTTCAGTGAGGATTACGAAATTCCCTTTTCTTAGAGGATAATATAGGCCTACTGATGAAGAAATGGCGCTGGGTAAGGCTTTATTCTTAGAATACAATACTTCATCTGATAGTAGAAAGAAATATGTTCTCATTTGCAGAAGATACATAAGTATTTAGGAATGTTTTCTTTGTTTGCTATAGTAGGTCTGGATTAAGGTTCAAATGAATAAAGCACTGTATAACATTTCTGGAGCATGTCAAAATTAACCCACTTATTTAGACAAGCTCACTTTGAAGCTGTGCTGTGTAGGAGTGAGACATGAGGTGCACAGGGAAATGCATCAATTACAAGAGCTATTTTTATTATTAGAAGTTCCTGTAACATTCTTGTCAAACACTGTTGTCCTGTTCCTTGAACTAGACATCATACTTAATAAATAGCCTGCATTGTGTATTTATGCTTATGGTATTTTTTTATTTTTTTTTCTTGGTGCCTGGGTTCTAAATTTGCATTCAGAGAGCCACAGCATCTAGAAGCATCACAGAAGCTTTGAATTGTACTGGTTAGTTGGGTTAAAAATGAAAATTTGTATATCCTGAATATGTCGTATGTGGAACACTTGTTAATTATTTATATACACAGTGATATGAATTCAGGTGACCTCAATGCATTCTGAGGAGAGAGCAATGCAAACACAGACTTCTGGTATATGACATGAACACTAAAAAAAAAAATCTGTAAAAATAGGGCACAATGTGTATTAATATAAAATAATTATGTTCGAATTGCTTCTTTTTTTTTTACCTTGTATTTTGAATTTTGCACTTTTACAGGTTTGCATTGTGGATGATGATTTTTTTCCTCAGGCTGAGTACACAGCCTGGCCAAAAACACTTTCAAATACTTACGATTCTATTTTTCTATTCTATTTTAAGTTTTATTTTTGTTGTTTCTGACATTTACTTATTATATGTGAGGTTCTGTATATAGCGCTTTATACAATACAGATTCACATTAATAAACAGGAAAATAACAGTTTTAATGTTGTAAAATTCAACAATTATGAAAACAAATTCAATTTCAGCTGTACAGTGTCATTATTCAGCTTAATTTAGTTCAATTTTATTTTAGTTCAGTTTATTAACTGTGTCAATGTGGCAAAGTTAATCAATTATGAAACTAGCTCATTCCATCTTTAAGAAGCTGCATGGCATTCATGTTATTATTCAGCTCAAGTCAATTCAATAACAGTGTCAATGTTAGTCAAAATTTGTTTCATTTTTCAGCTCAATTCAGTTCAAATTTTGTTTTCATCCTATAATGTCAGCACAGTTAAATCAATAATATTACTGAATATATATTTGTCTTTTAAACCCAAACCGAGCAAGTCACAGTTGACAGTTGCGAGGAACCCAAAACTTCAGGTGACAGTAGTGAAGAGAAAAAAAGCTTGGCTCAGTCATACATTGCCATAAAAGTTAACTAAGCTAACACACTGCCAAAATGGCTTATAAGAAATACAAAAGAAAACCGCAGCAAAAGATGTTTTCATTTCTGGAATAACTGTCAGCAAATCATGTGTTGGAAATGTTTGTGAACATGTGTGCCACAGATCAATGAAGGCTGCTAAACAATTTAAAATTGTTTTGAAATTTACAACTTATCACTCAACTGTGTAAATGAATATCAAGTACAAGGAGAGTTGTTGTTACAACCTACCCCACTACTAAAAACGATAAACTATATTATTCTTATAATTATATAACATCTCTAACAAATGAATTGTTATATATAAGGCATTTAGTTGGAAGTTTTGTGTTAAACAAGAGACATGAAATCAATACTGTGAGTGAATGGGACATTCCTGTTAATTCAGTGAATGCAAAAAGGTTCTAACAGGTAGGTAATAAAACAACTGCAATGTCCAACTACTGATCTAAGATACAGCCTAACTAGTATAAGAATTTGTCTCAGCCACAGTAAACTGTATAGTTGTAAGACATGCAGAGTTCAAGGGTCACTCTGCATAACATCATACCTCAGATCTCAGAAGCCCTCAAATGCCTCCTGTCTCATTCACGAGAGTTTATGAGTCAAAATAACACTCAAGCATCTGAATTGTGGAGTCTGATTATTTACTGCTGAGAATAAACCAGGAAGAAGCTTTCCACAGTTGTTTCTCTTATCTGAGGTATACGTGCAAACTTTCATGCTCCTGGGCAAGCATTCATATTCCATCCATCTACCCTTATACAGTCTATCAGAGTCATTATTTACGGGAAATGGCCCTGTCTGAGTCAGCTGCCAGACAGTCATGTTCTAACATTTCACTAACAGCATTGCCTCTAGGGCGTATCTTTAAAGAAAGTGCAACTTGGATGAGTTTGGACAATCGGCTTTTGTGCATCCAGGTTATGCAACATTGTTTTGTTTAATATAAAATACATCATTATCCAACTTCTTTGGTAGGAAATGCTCAAACACTGTAATGCTTGGTGCCAAGACCACGTTTCCTTCTATTAACAACATTTCTGCATTCCCTTTTAGAATCCATTTATTAAAAGCCTAAAAACAAAGAAACAAATAAAAGACACTTTAATTGAAATTGCCATCTTGAGTTTACTTGGTCATTAGTTTATGTCCTCTAGTCTAGAGAATGTTAAGCTAAATACATGTTTACTTGGCAGCATGATTGATTATTCTCTTTTGTCTATTATGTAAATGTAAGGCAAAGAACTGGAAAGTTTGCTTCTCTGTGTTATTTGAGCAGCATTTATTTGTGTGATTACAGTAATTGTGACCGAAAGCAGGCCACCTCAAGGACCCAAATGCATGTTCGAGGCATATCAGGATGCTCATTTTCAATAATTAACCTATTACAAAATGACAGTATTTAATGGCTATTCAGAGACTAATTTTTGAAGATACGTCACAATTCAAAAGAGTATTTTATTGTCTGGCTGTAAAATGTCTGGGTGATTGCTTGAATATGAATTTGTCCATGTGCACACCATGTGCAGTATTGCATATTTACAAACAGACTTCTGTCTTAATGTTTACCATTAGGGTGGGTTTTTGAAAAACAGGCCGTAAACGCGGAGTCATTTCTTGGACATGACAAAAGTCCTTCCTGTAACAAGAAATATAATTGACTCTTTTTCCTTGTTTGAGTGCCATAAAGTTTACTTCTCCAGTGACTCACCACTCTGAGAAGCACTTCTTTTTATCTCTAATGACAGCAGTCATAAATATACATCTATATAATAATACGCTTTTGTGGAATCAATTTATTTGTTTGCACGTGCTTTAAGAGTCTTGCATGCAACATGGGATTATTGCTGTAGTCATTAATTTACTCTCAAAACCGGTGTTTTACTGTTCTGATATTGATTCATTCAAAGGTGTGGAGATTTTCCAATTTATTTAAAAGCATTTCTCTGTTTTTTATATGAGTCATGGACTTTCTTGAATGACATATTTGATGTTTAATTTATCAAGGTTATGCCAAGAGACAAAATAATAACAATGGCAATAATCTTTACTCCTATTCCCAGAATAGTTTACTCCTGTTACTGTCAAGTATTGGGCCACACTTTTGTGCACTACAGTATGGGGCACAGGTGTTTCATGCTTAACTGTTACTTATGAATTTTAACATAACTAAAATGCTGCATTAAGGAACCAGGACGTAACCATTTTATAAACATCATTGTAGTGGTGTTTTACTTAATACAGAGTTAAGGCCCAGTCACACAAGAACAACAACTATAACAATAATCTATTCTCATTTAATTAGAATGATTACTAAAACCTTATGGTTATAGTTATAATTATAGTTATTGTTCTTTAGTGAGTAACCCTTCACAGTTCATACACCCTCAGGTCATCCAAGATGTGGATGAGTTATTGAACAAATTTTTTAGGTGCAACGACTACAGGGGATGGAAGATTTCACTGAAGGAAGCATTATTATTGATTATGTTTGACTCGTATTTTGGCCAAAAGTGACAGTTTAAAGTCAATTTGCCTTAAAGATGGGTTTGTTTCGTATAAACACACAGCTTTTCACTTCACAAGTCTTTAATTGGTGGACTGGAGTCGTGTAGATTACTTGTGGATTATTTTAATGTTTTTATTAGCATTTTGGACTCTCATTTTGACGGCACCCATTCACTGCAGAGGATCCATAGGTGAGCAAGTAATGTAATGCTACATTTCTCCAAATCTGTTCAGATGAAGAAACAAACTCATCTACATCTTGGATGACCTGACCCAGGTAGCCAGCACAATCGGGCCAATTGCGGCTGAGTGTCGGCTCACTTGGCTGTGTTCTGGCAGTGGCTCACCAAAAGTGAGCCAGCTCTGGCCCAGTAATGGTTGCCAGATTTGGCTAGGCTTTGGATGTACGGATTTGGCCCGATTTGCACTGAGACATGGCACATTTAGCCACATTCGGCCTGATTACGGACCATAAGGGCTGGTCTGAGATATGGGCATGCAGACCCGGATCAGTTTAGGTTGAGTGCTGGGGGTGGGTCTCAGTTTACAGTGTGGTAAATAGTATGTAGCAGTGACACTTGAATTTAAACATAATATATTTTACCTGCCCATGTTATGTTATTTCTTATTGTATTTTTTTTTTTTATTCCTATTAATATTTTTTCCTTTTATTCAACATTTCTCTTTTTTCTTTAACTACATTTGGAAGTTAATGATTTAATTCATATAATGAAACAAGCTTAAAGTGGTTAAGGGAACTTTAAAAGATTTAAAAGTTCATCAAAAATGGCTGCTGCTCACTTTGGACAGAGATGGGGGTAGAAAAGAATGTGCCCGAATACAAACAAATTCTTCCCAAAAACTGAATTTATGTTATCAGTCTGAGATTGTCTGAATAACCATACATGTCATTGTCTGTTCCCCTTTTTGTCTCTTTTTCTGTCAGTCTGTTCCTCTTTTAGGGTACGCTTACTTGATGACGCTCCTGGACTTTTTTTTTTTTTTTTTTATATATATATAAATCAAAATATCACTCATATTTTCATTGTGTCGTTTTTATACTTGGGGAAAAGAAGCACATATGGATGTTATGGGGTAATTCATGGGGTAGTAGGTGGGGATGCCATGAAAAGAAATGGTGTTAGGGCCAAACCCCTAATCTTTGTAAAGGTGACATACTGTATTTATTTGACATGCATAAGTACACGTAGGCTTAACAAGGACACTGTAAAATATATATTTTATTTTAGTTGGAAGTAGATGCCATCTTAAGTATTTTAAGGTAACAATGTCATTTTGTGGAAAAACAAATTATTCAGTGTTAGACCAGTGCTGGCTAAGTGTACCATTTTGGTTGGCATGATTGTGGCCCAATGCTGGTGGTGTTGGCATAGTTTCAGTACCCAGACTCGGGCCAGTACTGGCTAAGTGTTTCCTTTCTCGACATTGTGATTGTGGCCCAATGCCGGTAGTATCTGCTCAGTTTCAGTACCCAGACTCGGGCCAGTACTGGCTACGTGTTACAATTCTTGTTGGCGTGATTGTGGCCCAATGCCGGCAGTTTTGGCAGCCGTACACGGCCCAGTGTATTTGGGCCAATTCTGGGGTGTCATTCATCCCATGTCCATGCCGAGTCTGGCAACTGTAGCCGGACCAAGTTATTTTTTCCGGCCTGCCGGATCTGGGCCATTATCGGGCCAAACCGTTTTGGCTACCTGGGGAGGGTCAGTACATTTTCAGTACATTCAATTTTCATGTTTGGGTGAATTATTTCTCTAAAGAGCTTTTTCTACTTTATGTAATCCATAAAAATGTTTTGTTTGTATAAATTACTGTATTTACTTTTTGATTGGTGTTTAATAATATTTTTGACTTGAATAAAAAGATAAATAAAATTTAAATAAAATTTAACTAGTGAGCAAATTCTTGTGTGAGCAAACTAGAATTACGGTAAGGTCAACTCATGCCATGCCATAATAGTGATTGATGTCGAGCTGCAAGGGTTTGACCCAAAGAACTGATTTGTCAGTAAGGTACCAAAAATAATGAAACAAGTTAAACATGTTTAATTCCTGGTCATTATTAATGCCTTAGTTGCACAACCATTTTTATGCTCTGATGGCTATTTGTAGAAGGTGTACGTGTAGCTGTAGGTCAGTTTTATTTCCCTGTTACGTTCACTTCCTAATACATAGCTGTTACAGGAAACAAAAAGAGAAACTAGCTTCAATGAATGCATAGTTGTCTAACAATGATACTAAATACAGAGAAATCTTACCTGCTCCCTTCCCTAACCTCTCCCAAACAAATATTTTAAGAGGACAATTGGCTTCACATCTGTTTTATTAAAGGGGTCATATGACGTTGCTAAAAAGAACATTATGTTGTGTATTTGGTGTAATGCAATGTGTTTGTGCGGTTTAAGGTAAAAAAAACACATTATTTTCCACATAATGTACATTATTGTTGCTCCTCTAAGCCCCGCCTTTCTGAAACGCGTCGATTTTTACAAAGCTCAACGGTCTGAAAAGCGAGGTGTGCACTGATTGGCCAGCTATCCAGTGCATTGTGATTGGCTGAATACCTCAAGCTTGTGACGGAAATGTTACGCCCCTACCATACTGTGATGCTGTGTGACGAGACCAAAAACCAATAAAAACCCTTACAAATTAGCCATTTGTTGCATCCAGTGGGCCATTTACTTGAGTATAATGAATTATACGTCCTTTTTATGTGTTGCGTTGCGTATCGTGCCGCGTAAACATAAAACCATGTCGGCAGTTGTGATCGGAGTCTGACAGAAAAAACCCCCCAACAAGCGCTACTCTACACTACTCTAAACTCGTGTTTGAATCGTCAGTGGCTAATTCTTTTAATATGAAAACGTACTTGCATGTTGTGAGTCAGAAGTGCCAGACTGTCCTTTCAAAGTTGGAACTGCCCCACTTTATAGAAACAACCTTTGTGCACAGACCATTGTAGGCTACTCTTCAAGGATCAGGAAACAGTCCTCCATAAATGCGCTGCACACATCTGAATTATTTGCGTTGAACTGTTCTGGAACAGTGTTATAAAAACAACTTAACCACTGATTTCTAGCTGTATCCCCTATTGGAAGGCCAAACAAAGTATTTTCGCATTTCACATGAAACACTTCTCCTCACACACTCCGGCATGAGTGGCGGAGGCCGGGGGCTTGAGTGAGGATCGGATCACTCTAGGCATGACCAAGCGGATACTCCTCTTTGTGGATGCCAACAAAGTCTTTTGCTTCACAACGAAACCCACAAGCGTGCTCCACAACATGGCTGCGTCCGGCGGCAACAATACTACAGCGAGAGTAAAAGTTATGCCTTCTTTCTTTGTGTATACATTTGGGCGGTGTTATGCAAGTCTTCCCACACAGTGACATAGATATGTTGGGGTGTGTTTAAACTAGGCGTTTTAGGAGGGCGTGTACGAGTCTTAACTTTTATAAATAATATATTTTTGGGTTTGAGACTTTAGTATTTGCAATTTTAGGGATCTTATCTATGCACAAACAACTTGTCACACTCCAAAGAGAAAGAACATTTTGAAATTGCATCATATGACCCCCTTAATTAATTTACTGTTTAATTCAATCATGTCGTAATATTTTTTGTACCACGTTTTTTTTTTTCTTGACTACAGCATACAGTACCACAGAAAGAAAATAGTTCATTCTATTAAATTTTTGTTTGCCAGTATTCATACAACCGTGCATGTTGATTTATCTGTTGAATTTTGTTGCATTATCAAATATATACATATGCTGTGCTCATAGTGTGTGTGTGTGTGTGTGTGTGTAAATTACTTTTTCTTGTATTTAGAGGTTGTAGTGTTTCATAAAGAAGAAAAGCAATAATTTTAAAAAAAATATTTTGGCCATTTTTTTTTATAAGGGACTTTCGTTGGGTATTTTCCAAGATCATCATTTGTCATTTACGCCGCTGGCTCTAGAGCAAGTCTGTGTCACATATTTTCTCCTGGACTTCCCAGTTGAGTGGGCGGTGCTCATGAAGTGGGACTCAGTTCAGTCCTGGATTGTTTTAAGTGCCTTAGACCGGTGCCCACGTTTAGTCACTGACTAACTATAGCTTACACCGCGGGAATTAGGGTGCTTGGGGGGTGCGGTGTTAAAAAATCAATAAAGTTAAATTTTGTAACAAGAAAAGAAACAAACTAATTTTATTAATTTGAATATTTCATTAAAATCCTAGGGTCAAAAGCCTTAACGAAAATAAGCACCAAATTGTCGCGTGACGTCACCCACGGCCGCAATCCGTCATGGAAGATTTAAATACATCAAGTCAACATGGCGCACAACCGCATTTCTGATTTTTTTCGCCAGCCCAAACAAAATAACAAGAGACCGAGCCTTTTAGCTGCGATAAGAAGCAGACTGGGCCTATCCTAGTGGGCACCAACCACAGTATCAAACGCAAAGGCAAGTCTAAAAAAAACACAATGACAAATTCGAAAACAAAATAACAAGTCAGAAAACACAACGACAAATCCGAAAACAAATTAACAAGTCAGAAAACACAACGACAATTCAGACAAACCGGAAAAGGTAGGTATAGTTTGAGACAGTGCCATTGGTTTGGGATTACTCACCGCTGACTGGACGAGACATCTGTCAATCAACGAATACAGGAAAAACCAGCCGAAGAACAACAGAGTCGTGGTAGAAAGTTCAGAGATGATATTAAAGTAGCTCAGTTTAAATGTATTATGAATTACCCTTACTATGGAATAAAAATACGGAGTGTATATTTACATTGTTAAAAGTGGCTGTAAAACATCAGCTCTGGATGGATAAGCGCGTGTCGTTGGCTTTTTGACGCGATCGACCCGGGTTCGATCCCGCCTTTTGCCGAACTTTTTTTCCCTCCCTTTTCAAATCTCGTATCACATCGTAAAGGCATTTATTTTCAATAAAAATTAAGGAAATACTCAAAAAGTTGAAAATAATCTATCGGGTAGGGTTAGGGTAGGTGTAGGGAGGGCTTTATTGTACCAATAAGGTGGCATCCATTTAATAATTAAAATTATAATTTACACTCAATACGTTATTATTGCATATTGTTTTATAATGTACTACAATACTGAAGTGCAGATAATTGCCACTATTTGCAACAAGTAGTATACTTGGTAGTAGAAATGCTGCTATTTTAACATAGTGTAACTAGGTATTTGCACTTAGTGTAAATAGCATATTGCTAAAAATACTGCTATTTGCACTTAGTGTAAATAGAATCCATTGCTAATACGAGATTTGAAAAAGGAGGGAAAAAAAGTTCGGCAAAAGACAGGATCGAACCCGGGTCGATCGCGTCAAAAAGTCGGTGACACGTGCTTATACATCTACGCCACTGGAGCTGATGTTTCACAACCACTTTTTACTAAATGTAATAACTACCCGATACTTTATTTTCAACTTTCATAGTAAGGACAATTCATACAATACATTTAAACTGAGCTACGTTAATACCATCTCCGAACTTTCTACCAAGACTCTGCTGTTCTTCGGCTGTGTTTACAGCCACTTTTGTACGTTGATTGACAGATGTCTCGTCCCTTCAGCGGTGAGTAATCCCAAACCAATGCGCTGTCTCAAACTATACCTACCTTTTCCGGTTTGTCTGATTTGTCCTTGTGTTTTCTGACTTGTTAATTTGTTTTCGAATTTGTCATTGTGTTTTCTGACTTGTTATAATGTTTTCTGAATTGTTGTTGTGTTTTCTGAATTGTTATTTTGTTTTTTAGACTTGCATTTGCGTTTGTAATTTGTTCTTTTGTTTTCAGAATTGTGATTTGTTCTGCACTTCTCGGCCACCGTAGATTTCCCCTTTTAAAACGATCGTAGTTTGTGGTTCATTGTTATTAAAACAGATCAGTCATAAAGTAGTACAATGGCAAATTCGCATTTATTAAACCTCTAACTCGTATTATCAAATTGAAGATGTTGTAACCAAAATAAATAAGCTTTCCCTTATTTAAAACGAATGCTTAGTTTGTGGTTCATCTTTGTTTTTTAATGAAAACGCAGCAACAATGAAGACCAACTCGGTTATTTTAAATGAAGAAATGAAACGTTTATTAACAAAAGTTCTCTTGCGTTTTTGGATCCGCCAGCAGTCATTTCGCTTCACTCTCGTCACGTGACTCCTGCTGCTCCGAGCTGCTTGGAACAGACTCAGATTCCGCCTCAGAACTGTAGCGTCCCATGTCCAGCTGAACTAAAAAATTTTTTTTTTTTTATTTCTTGTAACACCGACTACAGGACAAAGCCTGTGCTTTGCACACATATAACTTCGCTCCTGGGAAAACTCGACAACCCTGCTCAAAATACGTTCCCGCGGCTATGACTATAGGCCTATTAAAATAATGTAATTAAAACCTCAGTATATAGGCAATAGGGAAACGTTCCATAGCGCTTGTATTCAGTTTATTTTTTTGCTCAATTCTTTCAACAACGACGTTTTTTTTGAGCAAGGTGCCGCTGTTAGGAGTCAATAGATAATTACGTCATCATTAGGGTTGCCAATTAACTTCAGAAATGGAAAATAAGGGACGATTGTGATTCTTTATAAGAAAATAAAGGAACATCCAAATATTTGTACTGTACCATAAAGTCTTGCCTAAACCAGTTCTCAGAAATACTCATATTTGCTTTGCTTAACCTATTTATGTACAATTACCTATTCTAAAAAGAATTTTAATGTAATAAAAAAAAAAGTCATCGGCCTAAGTAAATTATAGAATTGTGAACCTGCCAAGTAGTGTAGTAATTTAGGAGGTGGAAATACTGTGAAATTACATGCATACAAATGGCACTTAAATTTTTGAACTAAAAATTTATTGCAACCATAAGCCAATGAATGAAGAAATGCATATTTTTCAATTAAAGAAAACTTAGAGAGTGTGGGCTACTTCTGGTCCTTGGATTTGTACTTAGGTCCAATTTTAAGAATACATGAAGTAAATTTTTATAAAAATGTAGTCTATTTTTTCTCTATTCAACAGCATTAACTTACAAAGACGTCTTCCCTCAGGTAATTTCAATGTTTTCCTGCCTTGCTGGATGTTGGGCTCATGATCAATAAGTTTGTTTTGCCATTCGCCTCAAATCCTGATTTAGCAAAATCAAAACACGTATGGTGGAAGGGAATGTATCCTGCTTGCTGTGAAGCGGGAGCAGACAGCAGAGAATTTCACTTGCAAAAACGGGACAAACTGTATTACATAGGCTATAGCTTTCATATGGTACGCTTCTTTGATGCCTTAAATACGGGATGATTCCATATTATACAGAACGGCTGGCAACCCTGCGAGTGGGGCTGCAAGAAAATAATAAATAAGAAGAGTGGGGCTGTTGTGAGTGGATGCCTAGGCTAGGACAGCATATCTCAACCCCAGTGGCATGAGAAAAACCGGCCCTTGCGGCCAAAAAACAGACCGGCCCAACGGGAATTCTCCCGGTCCTCTCGATTAGTCAATCCGGGCCTGGTGGTGCGCAAAAAGCACGTGTTTTGGGCCTTTACCCAGATAGCCAAAACGTGCATCTGGGGTCCTTTCCCAGGTGATGATGTTGGCATGCAGGAGGCATGACAAGCCCTCACAGTTGATGACCTTGAGCTGATTCTGCAGAGGAGTTTTGGCGGTTCTTCACAGGCCGCTGTGACGCCAGCAGCTTCAGATCAATGTTCTAGCTGTCTGCCCTCTCATCACCCTCAGTTTGAAGACACACCTGTGAGCCTCGCTTAGCCTGTCCACCTTCACAAAACCACCAGGTCATCATGAAAAAATTACTAAAAGATGACAGCCATGAATGGACTGCTCACGTTGGTTATTTTGATGAAAAGTCATTATCCCATGCGGGAAAAGTCCCAGTTTAAAGTCTTGGAGCTGGCCCTGACACAGAAAAATGTCAAAAAGCCATCCAGATAAATAGACAATACTGTAAATAGATAGATAGATAGATAGATAGATAGATAGATAGATAGATAGATAGATAGATAGTCCATATTTTAGCTGTCAACCGAGGTGAGCTGTAGTCCTCAATATACAAATACTGGATACAGGCTATCTATATAGGCCTACTATATTGTACAGGTGAAGAGTACGCTAATAATATAATATATAGATAAATAATTCATGTCTATATTGCCAGGTACAGTAGTAGCCATTGACTGTATAGACAGACAGACAGACAGATAGATAGATAGATAGACAGACAGACAGACAGACAGACAGACAGACAGACGGACGGATGGATGGATGGACGGATGAACGGATAGATCTATGATAGATATAATAATATATAATAGATAGATAGATAGATAGATAGTCAATTGTAGTAGCTTGTCAGACAGATAGATGTGATTGTAGTCACTCAGATATACAGATACTGTATCAGGCTATCTAAATATACTGTATATGGTGACAGACACTAAATGCCTATATAATAGGCTATAATATAGATAAATAATTCATGTCTATATTGCCAGGTACAGTAGTAGCCATTGACTGTATAGTCTTGATAGATAGATAGATAGATAGATAGATAGATAGATAGATAGAGATAGATAGATAGATAGATAGATAGATAGTGTTGTTTGCATCTTAAACTGATGTCATACTATGGTTTGAAGACAACACAGATGTTTTATCAGTGACAAATATTGTGTCATAACTTATCTCACCTTGGTTTGACGTTTCATTACTGATAAATATTATAAGTATTGTGTAATAATTTCTCCCTCCCGGCGCTCAATTCGCACGTGGGCGCAGCCGCTTATCCGAGTATTCGCTCAACTTTCTGTAAAGGTTCACGTGAGATAAACAACACGCCCAGGTCTGGCTGGCTATAAATGAGGATGAGGATGCTGGTGATGCTGAAAGAGAACCAGGAAGAACAGAGTTCATACCGTGATCTCGTTCATCTGAAACCGCTTCAGCAATGAGTGACCCGCGCTTTCCTGTCGACGTCCGACTTATCGGAGTAATGAAGAAAGACAAGGACAAAGTATGAATATGTTGTATATTCGTAGGATAACTTTAAGTATTGTTAAGATAATTTGTTAGTTTGTTTGTTTGCTTGTTTGTTACAGAAGTTCATGACTTCAGTGCTATGGTCAGACCAGACTGAGTTGATAGTGTATAGATCCTTTCGGGACTTCAAAACGCTCCATGTAGGTTTTACAGTCATTTATATAGCACAAATGGTTACTATAAGTGTAAAAATCACCATTTAACTTGATTTTCTTGTTTTAACAGCGGCAACTGAAAAAGAAGTTTCCTGTGGAGAACCATTTTCGCAAAGAAGATAGAGTGCTTCCCAGATTCGGAGGTATGATTGGCAGTTTTTAGGTGATTAAAATGTACATAGTTTTGTCACATTTAAATATAGGAATAGCCTGTTATTGTAAATATAATGCTTTAAGCGTATAATGGCATGCATAAAGTAGCATTACTGCATTTGTGGTGATGCTCATATTGCAAGGGCTTTCAAATAATCATGAATGATGATTATTATTATTACATAATGCATTATTGTAATACATTTTTATGTTGGAAGAAAACATACAGCTGAACTTTAGTTGCAACTCTGGCCATTAACCCTCTGGTGGGACCTGTAAAAGGTGTTTTATCCAAACTGTATTTGTTTTGTTGTTCAAATATCATTTCTGTTGTTTGCAGCCCAGTTCATGGTGACTTCATTTCAGCTGAAAGGTCTGGACAAGTCACTGTCTCGTCTAAGGTATCTGGAGAAATACTGTTCCAACCTGTTGCAGTGTGAAACAACTGTGTCACATTCCACAGAAGTTATTCAATTTTTCTTGCCAACTGAACAGGAGCTTCAGCCAGAATATACCCAGAACAGGTATGTAGATTATTTCCCTGCAGCAGACACATGAGTAGCTATACCCGCCAGCAACTTGATATTGAGGCTTTGAACCCCTTGGGGGTGGGGACCTTTCCCACTCCCCGACCCGCGGCCCCTCCCCCACGTAGTGAACACCCACGTTGTGTTGACCCTGACCTATCCAGATGTGAAAACCAGTATATGTGAAATTCCGACTTAAACCTATGACCTCCGGGGATGAAAAATTATGTTTTTTCAGCTGTATGTATTAGAGCCCGACCGATATGGGTTTTTCGGGCCGATACGATACCGATATTTGGGAGGGAAAAAAGGCCGATATCGATATATCAGCCGATATTCTTTGTGTATATTATAGTACAGTACCAGTCAAAAGTTTGGACACTTTCCCATTCATGTGTCCAAACATTTGACTGGTACTATATATAGAATACAGTATATATATACATATATTATATATACATAAACACATTTTTTGCAATGATCACTCAAATGTGGTGATCAAACACTTATAATGACGTGACAAAGATATGTAACGATGGAGGCAGGGCATTTAACAATTTAACAATAAACTTTATTCAAAATGAGTCTGAAATCAGTGCACTGAACAGTAAAGTTGAAGTTTATTCAACTTTAATTCAATTCAATTCCATTCAAATTTATTCCGTTGAAGTTTATTTCACTTTGGAACATTCATTCACGGATTTGCGCTACTGTCTTCACACACAGATGGAACTTACTAGAGAAGTGTGAAGTGTGACATAATTTACCTCTGTAAATAAATATAAATTCACGTCTAGGTCACTTTAATGCCCTTTGAATGCAACGTGTACGTTCCCTTGGAACTGGAATCATGGCAGAATATCATGTGAAGTCCACTTCGTGGGGCACTTACGGTCGAATAAGACGGTGCTTGAATGCTGCTGCCTGAACAAGAGACTTACTGAAGTGAAAGTGTTGGCTGGTGTCACTATCTCGCGAACGCGCCAGCGGATCTCCACCAAATTCGGAGATCCCTTCAGCTCGAGGAGCCCTCTCGAACGCCACCCTCCGCGCGTCGGTAGCCCCCCGGGATCGCTAGATCGGTCGACGCCGGACTGCGAATTTAACGTCCATTTCATTTTTTAGATTTGTTACACGCTTGGAATTCCCCGTACAATCATGATTTGGATCGGACGCATCGTCAATGATCTTTCGCATAAGATCAATCATTTGTCTCTGTAATGCTGTTTAAATATAGAGTTTACGATGTGTTTTCCAGGACACGTTTTCCCCGCGGCGCAGAAGCACTCCAGTTGCTCATTCACAGCAGCGCCAGTAGTGTCGGACATCTTTTTCAGAATTCGTTCCAAGACGTAAACTTTGTCTCTTAATAGATAGTGTTGTAGCCCTTTCCTTGAATCTGGATTGACTGTTTTAATCCACGACGGTCCACGCCACAACGCTTTGAATTTCTAGAAAAATTGTGTCAGGATCAGACCAATTGGAATGTTGAAGCCTATTCTATCGGTCCATGTAGATAACGTTTTGATCAATAAGATTTATCCAACATGGTTCGCAAATCTAGGAAAAGTAGGCAATAACTGCAGAGTTTATGAGAACGGCCGCTCTTCGCTTATAGCTATGTAGCTGTAGTCACAAGGAAGTAGTGACGGATCTTTTGTATAGCGTCGTACATTCGAGCGAAATAAATTGTTGGGGCAGAGGTCTTGTTTCGACTGTTGGCTGGTTGTTGAGAGGGGGGGCGTTGCACTCAAAAGCGGAGGAGGGTGAAGGGGGCCTGGTTAGGGATTGACCTAGCCTCGCATGTGCCACCAAAGAGATTTCGTTTTCGGAAGATATTTTGCTTAAAGATTACGAGGTAACTCGGTCATTTAAAAGATTTAAGTTTTATTTATTTTCAGACTTGACATGTATATGTTGTAACGGAGCAGCCGTTGTTGTGTTATTTCGTGAAAAAGCATTAGGATTTGGTTGTGTGTTCTTGAAATCAAACAATTGTCTTTGTCTTAAAGGGGTCATATGATGCGATTTCAAGTTTTCCTTTCTCTTTGGAGTGTTACAAGCTGTTCGTGAATAGATAAGATTCCTGAAGTTGCAAAGACTAAATCTCAAAACCAAAGAGATATTCTTTATCAAAGTTAAGACTCTGCCACGCCCCCCTAAAACGGCTCATTCTAACATGCCCCCACATATCTAGGTCACTATGTGGGAATATTTGCATAATGCGCCCAAATGTGCATGCAAAGAAAGAAGGCGTGGTTTCAGGAACCACAGTTAGTGTTGAAGCAGCCATGTCAGGGAGACGCTGTGTTTCAGTTTGAAAGCAAAAGCACTTTATTTGGCCTTCTGGAATTAGATGCATTTAGGAATCTTTAAGATTTACAGCAATGCATTTTATGGACGACCGGTTCGTGAACCTAGGAGAGGAGGTAATTCTGACTTTGCTATGACAATCTGGCGCTTCTGAATCAGCGACTGTATGTATGTTTTTTTTTATTAGTTTAAGTATTTGCTATTGCCTGTTCAAATGCGGAGTTTTGCGCATCATGTGTGCGCGTGTGTGAGAGAGAGAGAGAGAGAGAGACCGCGTCACATCACAGTAGAGTCATCGTCTTACCTCAGGCTTGTGTACTACATCATTACTGTGTCTGTTGCCCTTTCGGGCTTGAACTGTTGGTAAAACTAATGACATTATTTACGGTCTTTACATTTATTTTGAAAGATTATAGTAAGGGGCGTTACATTTCCGACTCGTGCTTGCTGTTTTCGGCCAATCACAATGCACTGGGTTAGTTGGCCAATCAGAGCAGACTGCGCTTGGCGGAAGGAGGGACTTTGTAGAAAACGAAGCGTTTGAGAGAAGCGGGGCATACTACAATAATGTACAGTATTTGAAATATGTGTTTTTTGAACATTAAAGCATGTCAACATATTCTTGGGGGGGGTGTCCCCTGTTACAGCCAATACACAAATATGATTTTTAAAAACATCATATGACCCCTTTAAAGTTTTTTGTCTCGTCGCTCCGGCCGGACACGGTATCAACAGTATGGTAAGGGGCGTAACTTTTCCGTCTCACTCTTTTGAGGTATTCGGCCAATCACAACGCGTGCTGGATAGCTGGCCAAATCACAGCACACCTCGCTTTTCAAAACGATGAGCTTTGTAAAAATCAACGAGTTTCAAAGGCTGGGCATAGAGGAGAAACAGTAATGTACAGTATGTGGAAATTAATGTGTTTTTTTTAACTTTAAACCACATAAACACATTTCAGTACACCAAATACACAAAATAAAATGTTCTTTTTTAGCAGCATCATATAACCCCTTACGAAAGGTCGACAGTCCCATCTGCCGGCTAAACCGTCATGTTTGAGTCTGGATTTAAATGTGGCTAATGTTTTAGCACATCTGTTCTCTTCTGGAAGCTGATTCCAACTGAGGGCGGCATAATAACTAAAAGCGGACTTCCCTTGTTTTTTGTGAACCCTTGGTATTTATAACTGACTTGATCCTAATGATTTGAGTGGTCTGTTAGGTTTATATTCAATGAGCATATCCGCAATGTATTTAGGTCCTAGGCCATTAAATGATTTATAAACGAGTAAAAGTACTTAAAAAATAATCCTAAATATAGCTGGAAGCCAGTATAAGGACCTGAGGACTGTTGTTAAATGCTCAGATTTTCTGGTTCTAGTCAGAATCCTGGCAGCAGTGTTCTGGATGAACTGCAGCTGTCTAATGGTCTTCTTGGGAAGGTCGGTGAGGAGACCATTACAATAGTCCACCCTGCTGGTGATAAAGGCATGAACAAGTTTCTCCCAAGTCTTGACTGGAAACAAAACATCTAATTCTTGCAATGTTTTTGAGATGATAATATGCTGATTTAGTTATTGCTTTGACATGACTTCTGAAACTAAGGTCTGACTCCAGAATTACACCAAGATTCTTGACTTGATTTTTTGTTGACACCTAGAGTCAAGGTTTGCATTCGCCTTGAGAAACTCGTCTTTGTTTCCAAATGCAATGACTTCAGTTTTCTCCTTGTTTAACTGAAGAAAGTTTTAGCACATCCAAACTGTTAATTTCATCAAAGCATTGGCAGAGGGAGTCAATGGGGCTGTAGTCATTTGGTGATAAGGCTAGGTAAATCTGGGTATCATCAGCATAGCTGTGATAGGCAATTTGGTTCTTTCTGATTATTTGACTTAGTGGGAGCATATAGAGGCTAAACAAGAGTGGTGCAAGAATTTGTGGGACTCCGCATGTCATGGACGTCTACTTAGACTTATGCTGTCCTATACTCACATAATAACCTCTCCCTTCTAAGTATGACCTGAACCATTTGAGTACCATCCCAGAAAGCCCAACCCCGGTTTCAAGTCTCTCTATAAGTATGTTATGATCGACAGTGTCAAACGCAGCACTGATATCTAGATTATCCATCCGCTCAGCTTTACTGCGTTGTCTTTTTCATACTCTGTACTGCTGTTGATTTTATCCAAGGTGATTGCTAGCTCATTCCTATATTTTTTAGTTTCATCATAAACTAGGAAAGCACCCTCATTCAGCAAACAAATTTGGCCCAGATTTGGCATGCATCTGTCACAGCTGGCATTCATCCGGCACTGGCATGCAGCATGTGGGCCAAACATGGCCCGGGTTTGGCAGAGATGGTATCGGGTTTAAGACGGCACACAAGACATGGGCCAGATGTCAAATATAGATATGTGGACCACATAAGTATGGCCGATCTTGACCCAAATTTAAAATCCATTTCAAATATTTTTGAGTAAAATCCCAATGTTTTCCCATACAGAAAGGTAATATATTCACATATATGTGAAACACTGTTAAATATATTGAAATATATTTTTAAAATATATTTTTAAAATGCATAACATAAAGCTCATGTTGCACGTTTAATTATGTGTTTACATATATGTGAAATTATATTCATGCCTCATATGATATTATATGATATATGATATTATAGCTTATATTATAGAATAGTATATTCTGTTGGTATGTATATTTATATATATAAACTGACTTCAAACAATGTTTTGCATTTACTGCTTTCATATTCTCATTCAATTTACAGTTTGATGTAGGCCTACTATCCACTTAAACAATACATGATGAAGTTTCAGGACATTTTATTTGACTTGTATGTACTATTTATGTAAACGCGTAACTTTGATGTGTTTTAACGGGCGCGCGCGTTGAGCATTCAAATCACATTTAAACTGGAGTGGAAGGAAGGAGTTACCATGGAAACGGGGCGTCAACTCACTCAGCTGACAAGTAGCGAGAGTCCATATCTCTGCTGTTTTCACTGCTTCTAAGGTAAGTTTAGTCGCTAATATTACACAAATAATACATACAACCATTCCTGACACTTTCATACATGCAATTGACACGTTTCTGTTGAATCTTTACAGGAATGGATTAGTGTCTTCAAAAAGACCATTAGCATCACAACCGTTAACTAGCTATAGAGGCTAACTAATAGAGGTAAGCTAACTAGATTTGAGCTCTTATTAATGAAAGTTTGAGCTTTTAATCACATTTTATGTGTAGATCAGCGGTTTTGATAGTTTGTAAATGTCTTGCTGGTACTTTGTCAATAGATAAATGGAAGTAATAAGCTAATTAATTTAACCTAAAAGTCTGCACTGTGGGGTCAATTGGTGACGTCAGTTACATGAACTAATGGGCTGAAACTATTTCAAACACGTTTTGAACTATCATTGCAAACAAATATTGATCAATTGTACTGTGATTTCAGGAGCATCAGAAAACCCTAAAGTGGTAAGTTACAAGAAAATGTGTAATGGGAGCTGCTGACAGAGATACAGGAAACACGGGTGATCTGAGAAATCGTATTAAGTAACTTTATGCATTTTTCACAATATATTTCAACTATATCATCATGTATCTGTAAAACCTAAAAATGTGAATTCTGATATCTTAAGATTTTTTTGTATATTATTATTTCTCTTTTCTGCATTTCACCTCTGCTGTAGTTTGTTTATTTCTAATAAACCTGACATTGTATACTATATATTGCTGGCTCCGTGACAAATATGTTCCTATATTCTTCCATGCTGATGGCCGTGCAGCAGAGTTGGAGCGAACCTCCTGTCGAAGAACATTTCCAAGGCGCTATGAACCATCTGACTAGTAAGTAAAACATTCAAAAGTTTATCAAATATTAAAAAAAATATATAAAATAAATATCAAATATTTCCTGTATTTCCTACAAGGCCATCTTGTTTAACTCTGCACTGAGGACACTTCATACACAACAACCTACAGAAGGGTCCATCATAATTCGAAAAAACACACAGATGATAATAAAAAAAAGATATTTGAAATTAAAATTATTAACTGTAAGACAGAACCAGAGTACTGTGAGCGTACCTCACTTCAAACTGTAACGGTCTGTATGTATATTATTTTCTAAACTTTAGTGAAGTGTTTGTTCAAGTAGACTTTGTTGCTTGTGGAAACCTCACGTGAGCCTGAAAGGTGCTTAAAACTTAAAATCTTATTTGCACTCTTGAAGACGGTTCACCAAAGACTAAATTTCAGTCCGGCAGAATTTTCTGCACACTTCACCACTGAGGCCAAATGAGCATTGTGAATGTAAGAGCCTCACACTACGTTGTTTGTTTGAATTGTATTTCAGGGCAGTCCGTGAAGACAGATAACCTGGACAGATCCAGATGATTCCAGATCCAGCCTCCACACCAGACTTCTCACTCACACGAATTTCTGTCTACTAGATATTATGTGTACTCTTCAGACTTGGGTGCATGCAGATATTATTCAGGGACATGAACATTCGAATATTGCAAAAATAGAGAAAGTACCTTATTTAAGAATTTTGTGTTAATTGCATAAATATAATTTTTTATATATATATTTACTGCTTTTTGTTTTGTTTTCCAAAGCACCTAAAAGCCAATTCACACTGCCATACTCCAACAGGGTGAACGCACTGCCCAAGCAAAACAAATAAGCATGTTAGGTGTGAGATTCATTCAACTTGGTTTGCTGATTAAACATGATTAAATATATTTGTTCAGAATACTGTCGTTGTTGTGACCATTCATCTGGGAGGGGTGTGTATCAATTGGCTTGGTTATGGTTTTGTTGAGGCTGACAAGTGGAACCCACCTGGTCCAGCGTACAGGACCAGAATAGGGCCAGCTATGGCCATACATGTGGCTGAGATATGGATCTGTCATGGCCCATATTTTGTCTGCCAGGTTTAGTTCACCTGGATCAGGCTCAGGTGTGGCTCAGTTTTGGGCGTTCTGGTTAAAGATTGGTGTTGATATGGTTTACTTAAGGTTGTGTTTTGATTCCATTGTTACATTTTGATCTGGCCCAATTCAGGGCCAGTTATGGGTAATTAACTTGGCTGAGACTTGGGCCAGTAATGGGCCCCTGTGTGGCCTTGTCTGAATCCATACCGGTCACACTAGTACCGTAATACAGTTGCGGGTATGTGGGCCGCAAAGCTGGTTGTGTGGGCGTAGCTGGGCCAGAGAAAATTGCTATGTGGGCCAGGGACTTTTAATAATATGTTGAACATCTGATAAGTTGGTGAATCACACATCCAGAGTTATATCTTACTGCAATGCTATAACACATTTTCTGCAATGGTTGTACTTGTTAGAATGCTTCAAATTGGTTCCAGGCTTGTTTTATGAGCATCAGGTTTATAATAACCATATTTTAAATTGAGAAAGAAGTTTTATTCTGTTTATAAAAATTCTGTTAAGCATGTCGTATATCGCCTTTTTAAAAAAGTACTTTGTTGGCAAACAACCTATGTTTTTGTTTACTGATTTTCAGGCTAATTAGTCTAATTCATAAAAAAACCTCTGTAACACCTTTCCTTCATCAAGTCTCATTGACTACTTCTAACCCATGCATTAGAGCATCAAGGTTTTAAGGTTTAAAAATCTAAAAATTTAACTTATTTGTTAAAACAACGTTACGTCATTTTTCATCATACTGCTTTCATCACTTGTAGATCACAGTGTGATGTAATTTATTTTATTTGTAAAAGTTTGCATGTTTAACTGCAGTTTGTGTGTGTGTGTGGTTTGCCATTCACATGCAATGCTTTGGCTGTGTTGAGTGTTTGGTGTGTGATTGGTGTTTGGTGTTTGCGGTATGTTTGTGTTTGGCCAGCATATTTGGTGTTTGTTTTGAGTGTTTTTGTGACTGCGTGTGTTTGTGTTGTGTTGTGTGGTTGTGTTTGCCGCCTAGTTGTGTTTTGTTTGCTTGTTTTTTTATGAATGCTTGTGTTGGTGTTGTGTGTGTTTGTGTTGGTTTGTGTTGTGTTGTGTTGTGTTGTGTGTGTTGTGTGTGTGTGTGTTTTGTGTGTGTGTGTGTGTGAGAGAGGAGAGAGAGAGAGAGAGAGAAGGTGAGGGTGAGGGTGAGGGTTAGAACGAGAGACAGAGGAGCTTTTCCTAAATAAACTCCTGGTTGGTTATCATCGCTCACAGAATAATGTAAAACATTTTTATTGTCAACTGAAACTATAGTAAATGCGTATTTTTATAAAGTATGTTATATATAATCACATTTTATTTATTTAAATTAAGAGAATTATGTGTTTTATAAGTTCAATAAACTTAAAAAAGTTGAATACTTTTTAAATTGAATGATGAATGATTTGCCTTAGTTTAAAACATGCTGTCATATATAATTATTTATTTCCATACTCTTTAAAATAGAGATAAGACTCTCTTTAGCTTGAAATGTTTATGTGTGTGCTTATTTATATGATTTATCAGAACACAAAATTTGTATAATGACATGGTTATTACACTGATATAACAAGGTAAATGTGGTTTATGATGACATTTCTTGAGTCCTCATAATTCAGATCGCTTAAAAACAATATTTAATTAAAAATGTATGTATGCAGAATTTTTTTGTGTGATGGTAGGTGTACAGTTTGTACAGTAAAAATCATTATGTCTATGGAGTGTAGTAATACTCCAAATGATTGTCCCCATGAGCATAACAGCTTTTTAAGTTATAAATTATACTAAATGTGTTTCTGAAAATATAAAAAATGTAGAAAGTTTACTGTAATGGTAGGTTTAAGGGATGATAGTGTATAAAATGTATGAATATAATGTAAATATAAATATGATGTAGAAACTTAAATTTTCTGTCAAACTGCGTTGCGACAATTTGGTTGGTGAAAAAGTTATACAAATAAACATGAATTAAATTTAATTGAATTATGTCAATGTAAAGTCTCCATAAACATGACCGGACCTGTCCGGGGCCCCAAAAGTCCTTATCGTTTGTCCTGTTAAAATATATATGTTTTTCCTGATCCTGGTAAAATGTACAATGTTTTTATATTTTTAGTGATGACTAAAACTAGTGTAAATGTTTTCCTTTGTTTTATATCATGTGCGAACACATAATTTATTTATTTATTTTCATTAAAAAAAAAGAGAATAAGACTCGGGACGATTAAATGCACATGTGTGTGTGTGTGTGTGTGAGTGTGTGTGTGTGTGAGAGAGAGAGAGAGAGAGCAAAAATGCCCTGATAGTTTAGGACTGCGTATTTTACAACCGTGTCTAAATTAAGAATATTTATGTCGTCACGGTTAAATCCGAAGCATATGTAAAGTTGTTATTTAAACAAGCCTCTTAAAAGAAAGCGTAACATTACAGCTGTAAAGATAGCCACATGAGACCGTCTGTAAACATTCCAACAATGTTCTCCGGTACAATTTTCTGCAAGTTAGAATAGGAAAGATAGACAGTCATGATCCTTATATCCAAAACACTGTGTACCCAAAACACTGTAAAATAAAACAAGTCTAGATAATATTTAAAACGCATGAATAAATGTAATATTAACTGAATAATTAAAACATTTCTAAACCCCCGGTCCGCATGAGGTTCGAATCGAGACTGTAAAATAATGGATAGCTCCATGCCATACCGTCACAGTCCACTACAACGCCGTCGTCCTCAGAATTTAGCCAGACTTAGAGGGGATACAGATCTTAAACATATCATTTGAGACGCTGTTGAAATAACGTGAAGACATGGTTTCTCTGTTCCCCTGGTAAAATGGTAAAAGGTCACAAAGGTCAAAGCCATCAATCAAGTTGACATTTGCTGGCGGGTATAGCTACTCACATGTATAGTATGTACAGTAGTTCAGTTCATATTTCTGACTTAATCTGTTTATGGTTGCCAGAATTGAATGCTAATATGAACCAGCTGGAAAGTGTTTGTGCATTAAATGTCTGTTAAAGCTGCTCTCCTCTCCCTGCAGTGTGATGATTCTGCAATCAGACAACATCAACACTGTGAGAGGAGGACCTGACTTGGCGAATAAACATCTGAGCAATGGCAACGTGACCCAGCCTTTTGTATCTAAGACATATCGATGTGTGGCTCCATATGAGACCAAAGATACAAAGAACTGGCCATTTAAAGTAGCTGTAGATGAAAGACTGGATGTGCTGATCAAAGACAAAGCAGGTATGTATCTTCTATAAACAAGTGAAACGCAAGTGAATAGTAAAGTTCTTTACAGTCAATTCATATTTTTGTGTGGGCGTTGGTTCTGAACAGGTTGGTGGCTTGTTGAGAATGAGGATAAACGTCTAGCTTGGTTTCCTGCTCCCTACTTGGAGTTATGTGATGAGGAGGAGGAAGAGGATGAGGATGAGTTTGATTCAGCAACCTTTGAAAGACACGGTAGTTACATAAACTTTCTGTTGCAATGAATCTCCAAAGATAACCTTGCTAATCAAACATTTTCTTGCTCCACTAGGTTCTCTGTACTGCGCTACAAGAAGTTACACCTCAAAAAAAGAGGATGAGCTCTCTCTTAGCATCGGCGCTGTTGTGGAGGTGTTACAGAGGTCTGATAATGGCTGGTGGCTTGTTAGGTAATTAAAGTTGTTAACTCAAATTGCACTGACATTCAAAGAATAATAGGAATTACAAACTATTGTAAGTGTGTTTTATAGATGTGGCATGCATTAATAATTTTAACAAAATAAGAGAGATCATATAAAATGCATGTTATTTTTTTATTTAGTACTGTCCTGAGTAAGATATTTTACATAAAAGATGTTTACATATAGTCCACAAGACAAAAAAATGGCTGACATTATTAAAATAACCCCCTTCAAAAGTTTGGGAACCCTTGGTTCTTAATACTGTGTGTGGTTACCTGGATGATCTACGACAGATTTTTTGTTTTGTGATGGTTGTTTATGAGTCTCTTGTTTGTTCTGAACAGTTAAACTGAGCACTGCAGATTCTTCAGTTTTCCAGCATCTTTTGCATATCTGAACCCTTTCCAGCAGTGACTGTATGGTTTTGAGATCCATCTTTTCAAACTGAGGACAACTGAGGGACTCAAACACAACTATTAAAAAAGGTTAAAACATTCACTGATGCTCCAGAAGGAAGCATGATGCATTAAGAACCGGGGGGTGAAAACTTTTTGAAGATCAAGGTAAATTGTACTTTGTCTTCCGGGAAACATGCAAGTAACTTCTGTTGCTTCCGAAGAGCAGTATTAAATGAAAAAAAAAAAAGATATTTCAACAAAATAAGAAAAATTTGGACATCTTCGTCCTGTTTAAAAGTTTTCACCCCCCGGCTAAAAATGTAAAATTAAAATTTTAACTGTGTTGTCACGAGTCGGCAAATATATTATTATATATCTTAAAATATTCGATTTCATTTTAATATTATATTTTTCCAATGAGTTAAAAATTTAAATCATATTATATTTTAAAATATAAGTATAATTTTATATGTATTTATAAACAAATAAATATTGATAATTACTGGCTTTTTTGTCAATTAAATGCTGCATTGTCAGCATAAGAGACTTCTTATGAAAAGTAGTGTATTTCTACATATATATAAGGGAGCGAGAGGGAGGGAGAAAGTAATGATTATTTCTACATGTACATGGAGTTTTCCCCATACAAAACATACTGTAACCTAAATCTTTTATTCCTTCTACAGATATAACAGAAAGGCAGGCTATGTGCCCTCCATGTACCTGAAGCTCTACAGCAGCCCCAGCTTTGGCCTTCAGACACTTCAGAGGAAACTTCACAGCTCCACTATCAACCTGTCCAGCAGCAACTCTTTCAAACTGGAGCCTCAGGTCCACTCACGAAACAGAATAAATGGTTTCCTTAAATCAAACTCTCTGGAAATTCTGTCAGAGCCGGTACAGCATGAGGAAGCTGGCAGCTTCAGCGATGATGGAACCAACTTCAGCTTCAGTTCCTCAGACACCACCTCCATGAGCCCAAGCATGTCCAGCTCAGAGGGGGAAGAGGGCCTGAGACAGCAGGATAGAGAGAGAGACAGCAATGATTGTGGTATGTCCAGTGGTCAGTCAAGCCCCACCAACTCAGACACTGATCACCCAATGAAAGGAGTCGAAGCTCCCAGGGTGCCACCCAGACCACAAACTCAGGAGATCCTATGTCGCTGCATGACCTACACCCGAAAAGTTGCTCTGGCGACCTCTGCACGCCTGGCCCCTGAAAGAGAAGTCATGGTAGATGAAGGGAGAGCATGAAAGGGGTGCATATGGGGACCTTCTTTTTGATCGCATTTGAGTATAGTACAACGATATTAATCTGGGTTCTTTGTCATCTCTTTGTAATCCTTGGTGGGGCTATATAAATAGTATAAATATTGAATTAATCAAATATATTATACATAACCTGTTAAAAGTAGTTACAGTGTACATATTTAACTTTTTTTTTCTCACAGTTCTATTTTTTCATTAACGTTTTATTCAGACTGTTATCTTTCATCCTGGAGCTAATGGTCTTCCAAATATAAAAAAATATTTGGACTTTGTGTATATATACCTGCACAAGTTTCAATAAATTCATTTTAATGCTTTTGATGCCATGACGTTTTTCATGGAAACTTAATATATACAGGCACATATTTTGCGCACACACATATAAAGCATATTAGCACACTGGTATATCAACATATTTAGAATGATTTCTGAAGGACCATGTGACACTGAATCATTCCAAACATTTATACGTAGCTATAACATAAGTATCTGTCAAAAAGATGAACCAAGTTCTTGAGTAGGCTAACTGAATACAGATCATGAAACACTGATAACTACAGAGACTGTCAGTGTAGACCACCTCATGCATAAAATAAACTAAATTATTCCACTCAGTGTTACTATACATTTGGGCTTATCTTAAGAATATAAGTAATTGTTATCATCATCAAAGAATTGAGTTTGTTTTTGTGAAAGTTCCCTTGCGTAATTATGTCGGTAAGATGAAAAAGTCAGCTACCGCTAATAAACTTTAAACATTAACATAAAGAGTGGCTGGGATTTATTTAAAGGAAGCTGCATTTCCTTATATGAAAAATAAAATCAGACATTCTCAGAAACAGTTTGCCACCCTTTATTACTTGTTTGTTGATTATTAGTAGTAGTCATTATAGAGTATTCTGCCCGTATTTGAGTATCCAAAGTCCTCACAAATTCCCCTTATGTCAACATGGCAAAGGATAATACAGTACTGAATGCGACAGATAAATAACTTTACAGCCTAATATCTAGATTCGCTCACTACATTGATGATTCCACTTCCAGTTTTTCCTATATTCTGGAAATTGCAGTGGGTTTTATTGTAAGTTTCATCTAGATTCCTTTTTCTGAATTCTGTTATCCACATTAAAATTCCAGTATAATCACATATATGCTATCTGTAAACAAGTGAGCGCCAAAAAATACAATGAAAAACATTAAGACATTTTATCCATAAGAAGCACAGCTTACCTACTGACCGATCTTACCCCATTCTCCCTTGTACATATGAATGGTGACCAGTACAAACTGGTGTTTTCTTTATTGTAAAAAAACCTTCTTAGCTTTTGCTAAAGTTTTGCTTATAGCATTGTTATTTGGTTTAACTGTTACAGTGTGGGACATACATTCAGTTAAAGTGTTTATTGACACATTTTTTCACATATAATGATATATGATATATTCTATTGTGCAGAGAATGCTGCTGCGTGTTCGTTGGCCATTCAGACCGGTGTGTTTAGAGAATAGGGCTTGTAGCCTCTAGAGCAGGCAGTCATTGAAGTTCACTGGTTTCCATAGCAATGCCTTTGTCTAATATGTAAAACCTAGATGGTACCAAAATAGGGTCCCAGTGGTTAGTGTAAAAAAGTTGTCAGGTGCTAACCACATTCGTGACTTGTGCTAGAATGGAAAAGAAGAGAAAATGGGACATCTGTAATGCATTTCTGAATGATCCAGGGTCAAGTGATCTCCTTTGGGATGTTTTGCTGCCTGTTGTTTTGACAGATGCCTATCTCTACAAATTATTCAACATATACAGCATCTGTATTAGCTGTGCCCTGGTATCATAAGCCAAAATGGTGAGTTTTCCCTTTTTTAATTACATTATATATTAAAAAAGATATTTGTGAAAAAACACGTACAGTATATATTTATATTTTACTAGCTAAAACGTACAGTATGTTATATAAAAAGTCTGATAATATGCAACATGAGTCATTTATAATTAAAATCCTTTGAAATAGTTTGATTTAATTTTAGTAGTTATATCAGTAATCCATATGACATTAAAATACAAATTGAATTATTATATATTGCTTTTTTATTTCATTTTGGTTTTAGACTGGAGGTTATGAAGTGGAGCAGTTTGTGGATACCCCAGATGATGATCTGATTTGTGTCATCTGTAGAGCAGTTCTACGCTGTCCTGTACGACTTAAATGCAACCATGTCTTCTGCAAAGAATGCATTTTACAGTGGATGAAAAGGTAACAACTTAATATTTGATAATAAGATAAACCAGATTAAGGGGAAAATTATAACTTAGACACTTCTTGTCTAAATTATAATTTGTGACTTAATTGGTATAACCGGTATCATCTGAATTGGGAGGTTCTCTTGTATCTTATATCTTTATCTTAATTTGATCCTGATGGGAAAGCTTTCGTCTGCATGTTTTTGAAAGAAGTCTCTTATGCTTTGCAAGGCTTCATTAATTTGATCAAATATACAGTAATATTGTGAAATATTACAAAAGGTTTCTTTTTGAATATATTTTTAAAAAATCATTTATTCCTGTGATTTTCAGCAGCCATTACTCCAGTATTAAATATCACATGAGCTGATTTGGTATTCAAGAAAAATTCTGAAAACACTTGTTGTACCTATTTTTGAAGAAACCGTGATTTTTTTTCGGGTTCTTTGATAAACAGACCGCATTCATTTGAAATAGAAGTTTTTGATTGCATTGTAGATGGTTTCACTGCCACTTTTGATCCGTTTACTTAATCTTACTTCTATTTTGAAGTAACTCATTGGATGTTTGAGCAAATGTTAAAGTCAGTGTTGTTTCAGACAGGTGAAATGCCCATGTTGTAGGCAGCCTATCGACCAGAACCAAATGCTGGTTTTGTTTAAGCTGAGTAAATCCATTGGCCGTTTATCAATCAAGGTAGGCAACTTTTTTCAAACTCAAGTCTAAAATACAGTATAGTAGTTAAAGTTCTAGTACTTAAACTGTGAATTTGAAACAACTCCATATTGTGTTCTTAGTGTCGAAATGCACAGCAGGGCTGCAGGGCCACTTTCCCGCTTTCTAACGAGTACCTCCACATCTCCAGCTGTCCGTATGAGTGGCAGCTCTGTCCCCATGAGGGCTGTGGGCAGCAGGTGCTGAGGAAGGACGCACAGGCGCATGATCAGAGCTGCAGCCACTGGCGACAGCCGTGTCCCATGGGCTGCAGGACACTGCTCGTCCGTGAGAATCAGGCCCAACATAACTGCTACCGAGAACTGCAGCAGCGCTATGTAGCCGAGCGGCGACAGCAAAGGGCCATCGCAGCCAACCTGCGCAGGAAGATGCAGCGCATGCAGAGCCGGATGGCACAAATAAGGAGGCAGATAAACCTGATGTGTGAGAGCCTGGAGGTTGGAGATCTGGAAATTGAAGCAGGGGAGGGGACCAGTGCTTGGACTGATGCTAATGCCGCCAGTCCGAGCGGCAACAGACACCGTCACACCAACAGCAGCAGTACGAGAGTCAGATTTATATAGCGTAAATACCCTTCCGGATTCAAAGAGAGCATTCAAGTTCGTTTTTTATGTGTGCGCGTTTTATTAAATGTGTCTTTCCACTTTTATAGACATCTTAGGGGATAGTTCACTCAAAAATTTAAGTTGTTTATTCACCTTCATGCTGATCCAAACCTATATAACTTACTTTCGTTTGTGACACATAAAATAAACTATTTTGAAGAATGTTTCAACTGTCCATACAATAAAAGTAAAATGGGGTCCAAAACAACATTGTATGGACCCCAAAAAAAAAAACAGCAACAGTGGCAGTCCACCCCCCCCCCCCCCCCCCCCCCCCCCCCCCCCCCCCCCCCCCCCCCCCCCCCCCCCCCCCCCCCCCCCCCCCCCCCTCAGAAGAAAGAAAATCATTGGAACAACATGAGCTAAATGATGACAAAAAGTTTATTTTTGCGTCAACTATCCCTTTAAGGGCAGCACAACACAATTTTACAGATTTACTGAGAAAAGAGAAAAGCATGATGGTAAACAAAATAGTGAAGATTTTCGTTGCACATTCCTTCTACAGCTTTGAGAGGTTAATAAAGTGAAACATTGATGCTAATGCATACATATTAAAAAGAAAAAACGATTTTTGTAACATTCAAATGCCTGCTGAAGTTCAGATATTACAATCTTGAAGTGACACTTGACAAGAAAATGTGAAATCGTACAAAAACCGTCTTTGATATTATATGATCATTTATGATGTAAAAAGCAAACACTTCTGGAACATGTATGTAAGACTTTTTTCAAAAAGAGTTCTGAAATAAATTCATTATTATTTGATATTTATTGATTATTACTAATGCTTATTTGTCTAATTTAAGCCATTGTGGAAGTTCAGCAAATAATCAGTTGTCCTCGGGACATAAACACAATAAAGTAATAAAATGGTTTATTCACACATTAAGCCACTGGTATGATAAGAATAACTGATCTGGATTTCCGGGGGGATAGGAATTTTACCAACTGTGCCTTGTAATGACTGTATAAGGAGATGTCTGATAAATTTAGAGAGAATATGTGTGAGAGCTACTGACATTTTGCTTTGTGCTGTGATGTTTAAATGAAGCCGAATGAATGAAGCTTACATTACTAGAAGTTTGTTGAAGTTAAATGAGCGAGTTCTGTTACTGGTATATTGTCATGTCTGTTCCACAAGGAGGCACTACTGTAGTTCTGCAGAATGTTCCAGATCACACCTGTCAGTGGAGGCCATAGAGGAATGCTGGGAGAGCTTTGCAGGGTATTGTGGGAAAGCTAGCGGGTTGTCCATCCCAGAGTGCATCAGCGGCAGGTAAATGTCATCCATGTTGGGCAAAACAAAAACTTTCTGGAAAAATAATTGCACAAGATTTGTTGTGGGGGTCAATGTAAACATTGTGCATTAAATAATTTAACTAAAATAAACAATTTAATTCAATTAAAGTGCCGCGCCAAGTTGTGGAAAAACACAGTCTTTGCATTGCCTTCCATCCCAACGTTAGGAAAGAGTGAATGAACTTTATTTCTAATGAAGTTCCAGACCACGTCAGAAAGAACTTGGTCCTTTGTTCACTTCATTTTACAGCGGATTCGTTTACAAACAAAGCACAATTCGACGCAGGATTTTCATAAAGACTGAAACTAAAAGACAATGCTGTTCCGAAAATATCGGATCTGGCAGTAATGTCACCTATTACTTCTAAATTCTGATGTTTTTTTCATGTTAAACTCTTGATAACAGTAAAAGTGGACCTCAGAGAACAGCCACCATGACAAAAATAATAAATAAAAGCGAAGTTATCACCCCTTTAAAATTAAACCCGCTAGCCAGCCATATGCTTAACATGTCACCAAATTTATAGTGAGATCTGACCATCATCGCACTCAAGTAAACAAAACCAACCCCTGAACTATCCTGCAGCTTTTTTTCAATCCATTCAGTTACATGACAGAAAGTCACCTCTCGCTCTCCCAGTTTGGGTCTGACTCTGAGATCAAGCTTCGGGGTCCGCAGAAACTGTACCTGAGAGAGAAAAAAACAAAACAGTACAATTGGGGCAGGTATCCAAAGACATGTCTGCACGCTGAATGCCTATACTGATTTATAGCAAGAGTGGGACCGCGTTCCAATCTAAAGTGACACTTCTTTTGATTTGTGAAAAGAATATAAAAGCACATTTAAAGTCCGTGATTACAAATACAAAGTATCCAAAAAAAAAAAAAAATAAATAACATACAAGTTTCAATAGAATGACGATTAAAGTATGTTTTAGTTTGCCATAGAGTCTTGTCAGTACATTTTGCAGCACACTTTAAACATATTTCAAAGAAAACAGAAGTAATTATAAAATTACATATAAAGATGTCCTACAAATAGTTCAGCTAATTGCATTTTATATAATATTTGGTTTGCACTAAAGGGTATTCTTTTAAAGTATACTATTTCCATAATAGTAGTTTTGGTACACATTGTCTTATGACTATGTTGCTATTAGCATGCATATTACTAGCATATTGGCTGTTTATTAACACTTATAAAGCATTCTACTGCCTTTTTCTGCATACCATATGTTAGATCTCTAAATCCAAACCCATACCTAAATATAGCAACCCAGTTGCTACAGTAACTATTAATAAACAGCAAATTAGGAGTTTATTGAGGTAAAAGTGAATATGTCTTCCCTAACCTAAAGTGTTACCAGTATTTTTATAATTTTACTATTAAGTACTTATTTTTGCTCCAAAAGTCTGCTCCTCATAATTGCACCTGAAACATCAAATATCTTCTGTCTGGCTGCGACTGCATCACTGAACTCATCACATCACGCCCAGTTAGTAGACAGTGTTACACTTGTCTCTAATCCATAAACCTCAAATTGAAATTTAATTACAACAAAGTCAAACCTTCAAGAGTGAATGACACCAAACTTTAAGAAGCATGATTGCTCTAGATAATCTCTGCAGACGCTGTGTAAGCTTAAGCAAAGCTTCAGTCCCTAATGCAACATTAAGTGAGAATGGCTCGTACCATATTCTGTCGGTGGGGGGAGGAGGAACGTTGATGGCGAGTGTTCCAGAGAGCTCTTGTACTTCCACTGCAAGCAGCAGAGGGGTGTTGGACATTTCTTCAATCTTTTTTTTAATGTACTCATTTTCTGTGGCCTTCTGGAAATACTTTGACTTGGCAATCTTGTCGACAAATCTCAAAATCCGCCTACTTGTACTGCCTCCAGCTGCAGCCCTGTGGGAAGCAAAGTAAATTATTCATCAGGTGGCCTTGATTTATTTTAAGCTGCATTTACTGTCAAAGAACTCAAAGAGATGATGCTTTATAGACATAATTCACCCCAAAATCATGTCACTCCAAACCTATATTATTTCTTGGCTGGAACACCAAAGAAGGTATTTAGTGAAATGTCCAAGCTGCTCTTATCCATACATTGAAAGTATGGACGGTTGTTCCTGGTCCCCATCCACTTTCATTGTGTGGACAAGAAGCAGCATGGACATTCTCCTAAAAAAAGCTCAATATAGTTTCCATTATAGAAAGAAAGTCAGAGCAACTTGAGGGTAAAAATGGATTTTCATCAGATTTCATTTTTGGGTGAACCACCCCTTTTAAGGACATGAGTGGTGTCAGCAAGACACATACATCTTGATGTTTAATTTACAAGAACAGCATTTCTGACATACATCCGAATAATAAAGAATTGCAACTCCCAAACTTTGAGATCTCAGAGAATAATTGTTTAATGAATAATATGAATAGTTCATTTAATAATGATTACCCCTCAACACCAGGTACAGCCTTTTCAGTCAGACTTCCTTGAGTGTCAGCAGATAAAACTTCCTCTTCATCAGAAGATCCTGCACTTGATGATTCCTCATCACTGTCAGCCAGCACAGAAAGCCTGGACCTGCTACTGCAGAACACAGGACCTCATCATAATGAGATTTCATAAACAGACACCCACAAACAACACTAGGATGGTACTGAGTCTAAGGAACAGCAATGCAGCCTACAGTGGGCTCCAAAAGTCAATGAAAATATGTTGATTTTAAATTGCTTTTCTAAATAAATACATATCAAAAAAAAAAAGAAAAAAAGCATGACATGCCACAGTATAAAATAAATACATTACCGTTCAAAAATTTGGGGTCAGTATGATTTTTTTTCTCTTGCTCACGAAGGTTGTATTTATTTGACCAAAATACAGTAAAAACATTAATAATGTGTAATTCTATTTAAATATATTTTTTAAAATGTAATTTATTCCTGTGATGGCAATATCTCAATTTTCAGCAACCATAACTTGGTCACATGACGGTGATTTGGTGCTCAATAAATATTTCTTATTATTATCAATGTTTTATCAGTCTTTTAAAAAACTGACTCCAAACTTTTGCATGGTAGTATATACGTAAGAGACTTTGCAGAGTCTATGCTGTGTTGAGATTTTTGTCTCAGAAAAAAAAATTTTATTCTCCAAAAACTTACAACACATTAATGGTCTCAAATTCTGCCTCTGCCTCGGGGACGCCCTCCTTCCCAAGTTTGGAGAGGTTGATTTTGGTCTCTAGAGTCATCTGTAGCGCTCCTGTGTACTCCACCTCCAAATGTAACCAAAGGCCTAACACACAAAGACAAGACAAGTTCCTTTTTTTTCCTGAAATGTAATAATAGCAAAAGTTCCCAGGTTAAAAAAAGTACACTTCCATAATGTACTTAAAGTGCTCTATTTTCACGCACTAATTAATATACTAAAATTATTCTTCAGTACTTCTTAAGATAAACTTAAGATAAACTAAATGTATTCAACTGTGCTACTTTGGGACACCATGAATATAAACTAAAATGTGCTTTTAATATACTATGTCTGTATTTAAAATGTATTTAGTCACGACTTGTAGTACACTTGAGTGTACTAGTGTATGAAAGATGGATTAAAGTGTACTACAAGTGGTAACTAAATAAAAAAATTTAAATACAGAGATATGATCTGTTTATGGATGAAATTTCAAATAATTATAGTGCAATAAAACGCCCACGTGTCTACTAACACACTTTACAAATCCATAAATGGGATGAGACCTGAGCAAGGGAGCCAGACTCTGTCAAAAGCCATTACGTGTTACATAACACACAGAGATCATGAGGCGGAGAGAAAAAGACGCATGCTGTGCCCCACACAATAATAACTTCACTCCTCATGGGGATAATACATCCTGCATATGCTTCACAGTGATCATTTTACCATATAGCTGAGTGCGTAAACAGACATGTGTGCTTGCTCGCAGGCATGCTGCTATTCGCTGAGGAGAATGATGTGATGTTATGTGCTTCTTTGATCCCTGATATTACAGAAGGATAATAACATTTCATCTACTGCTTAGTGCAGGAACATAATAACATATACGCTCAAACAGCCCTGATGGATGAATGACCTAATCTGCTCTTTTATAAGAGGCTCTTAGGAGCCCTACCAACCTCTGCTGTTGACCTGTGGTAGTGATGTGCCTGTTATCTGGGGCATGCTGGAGCCCATGGCCAGTTCGGTGAGGGTTAATTCATCCATGAAGTAAGGCAACTGTGGAAAAAAAGGGTAAACTCACACAGAAGCACTTGAACACATGGTAAGAATATTAATATCACAAGCGATTTATTCCACTTTTCAAAACCATGCTTGAGGAAGATTTTAAAAAAGAGCATTACCTCCTCACACTTTGTCCAGTTAAAGAACATCCTGTAATTCCTGTGTGTTCTCTTACCCGAATTTTGCTCAGCTTTCGCTGAATCTTCTGTTGGACTTTATCAGCCCAGTACTTCTCATGGAGGAAGTCCCAAAAGATCCGACCAATTAGTGCATTCAACCAGTCAGGTTTTGTTTCATCCTCATGGCAACAAAAGGTCTGCTCCAAAAGGGGTGATAGAAGAAAAAACTTTTGATTAATGAAGATACACTGAAGATACACTCTGCCACTTTTCAAATAAACTGTCCTCTAAGCACGGAGAAATTAGATATGAGAGGTAACGTAATTAACATTACTACCTAATATATTTCAAGATAATTTCTATTAACTGAACTGGAAAAAAATGGTCCAGTTGCACAATTTGCACCATGTTAGGGGAACTGTGTCATGTCAAGAGGTATATTATTGGGGAACATATGACATATTTGCATTACATTAATGAGCTTGCTATGCAGAATTGTTGGGCACTATGTTAAAGGGATAGTTCACCCAAAAAAGAAAATTCCCTCATTTCGTTTCAAACCCGTAAGGCCTTCTTTCATCTTCAGAACACAAATTAAAATATTTTTGATGAAATTCGAGAGCTTTTTTTTACCTTGCATAAACAGCAATGCAACTGACACGTTCAAGGCCCACAAAGGTAGTAAGGACATCGTTAAAATAGTCCATTTGACATCAGTGGTTCAACCTTAATTTTATGAAGCTACGAGAATACTTTTTTCAAACAACTGTATTCAACAATTTCTTCTCTGTGTCAGTCTTCGCCACGCATTCACGAGAGTACCACAGCACATGCGCAAGAGACGGGTGAACTTTTTTGGGCGAACTATCCCTTTAAATATTTGCATTTTAAAAAGAAAATATGTACATCAATGAAAAATAAGCAGATTTATAAATCCCATTCCTAACTTTGATGTTTTATAACATTTTTAATTACATTATGAAAATGTGCCACAAAATAAAATTTTGGAATGGGGTTAATACATTTCTCTACTATCCAGGAAAAGCTTCATATTTTAGAAAATGTAAAGTCGGCATGGAATAGAAGTTGCGATTGTCTTTTCTTATCTACTGTGATGTATATCCGAGTGAAACAGCATCTGAAATGAGAGGGCGGGACTTGATTTCGTCCTTCGGGCATTGATTGAATCGTTGGAAGATTGGGCGTTGCTAACAAAATGGAGGCAGATCTTTAGCCGCTGTCTCTAAGCATCTGACACACTTCTCACACCCCACAGGAAAAAGCAGCATTTAATAATTCATGGCTGATCTTTAGCCAAATATTTTACCTAGTTTTACACATTAGCAATTCACCAACATGTAAAGCCACCCTTGATAAATGCGCTTTGACATACCTGCCATGTAGACGATTTATTCTGACATGCTTTGGTGGCATTTTTTGCATTAAAAACAATTTCATCTGTATATCACAGGCCTTTTTTCATGGTCATGTGACAAAAGTGACACAAAGCCTCTTTGGTTGAAGCTCACCTGCTCTTTTTCAGTAGGACTGCCCTGGGTGCTGCTTTGGCAGGGGCTTTGTAGAGGACTGGCATGTGCTGAGAAGATGAGACTGGTCATGTAAGAAGTATAGTCTGGTAAAATGTTCTCTTTTACTCTGCCAACCAGATCACTATGGAACACATCTTCACTGCTGTCCTTGACTGAGCTTTCATCACCATGTGACAGACCGCAAGGGTTCTCCTCATTCAATGCAGATTTATCTACAGAGAAAAAGAAAATTCAGAAATAATGTTTTTTGTAACTTAATGTTAGAAAAACATTCTTAAAATGTTATTTTCTTAGCTGAGACACCTTCTTTCTTTATCCTTACAAGATTGTACAAAGTGGCTTGTGTATCGATATTGGTATAATTGATATAATTAATAATAATTTGTATATTAAAATGTATTATATAACATAATATTATACATTATTTTCAATTATTATTAATATATAAATATAGTAAATTAAGACTAAGCAATATTTTATATATAATGGCATATATCCTTCTTTATTTTGACAAACCCCAAATTAAAATGTTTTTTTATGATAAGTCAATAGAAATGTTGTGATCCTAATTACCACAAAAGCCTGATATATCAAATATGATACATTAAAAAACACATATGCAAAAACATTTTTGACATATTTTGTCAAATTGTGTTTGACACAATTTATGTATGTTCAGTTCACTTAAGTCTTTAAGCCTTGCTGAAAGTGAGTTCTCCCAAAAATGAAAAGATCCTGTCATTAATTACGTAGTAAATCTGAGAGCTTTCTTCCCTGCATAGACAGCAATGCAACTAATACGTTCAAGGCCCAGAAAGGTAGTAAGGACATCGTTAGAAACATCTGTGTTTCAACCATAATGTTATGAAACTACGAGAATACTTTTTGTGTGCAAAGAAAACAAAAATAATGACTTTATTCAATGATTTCTTCTCTTCTGTGTCAGTCTCCACCGCCATTCACAACAGTACCACAATGCCTGTGACTTTTTTTAACGATGTCCTTACTACCTTTCTGGGCCTTGAACGAGTCAGTTCCCTTGCTGTCTATGGATGTCAGAGAGGCTCATCCGGATTTCATCAAAAATATCTTCATTTGTGTTCCGAAGATGAATGAAGGTCTTACAGGTTTGGAACGACATGAACGTGAATGAGTTTTAATTTTTGGGTGAACTATCCCTTTAAGTTCAACTAATTTCAACTTTACCACCAGATATAGATTCAGAATGGTTTTCTTCATTGTGAATGGATGCAGAAAACAGTCGATGGAACCATTCCTCTTTCTCCCGCCCTGTTCGTCCAAAGAGGTATAGTGTGACAGGATGGGAAACATTCGTCGTAGGCCCAGGGTGTTTCTCTACTTTCTGAGCCTCCCCCTGACCTTCTGCCATCTCGTCTTCCTCCACAGTTCTTTCTCCTTCAGCCAAACTTATGCAGATCGGATACTTCCTGTTCCACACTCGCTTGTGTGCCAAAGCCAGTGGCAGAAGAAATACCTGTTACCAAGGCAACAACTTCATTATAATTACATGACATCTATGCAACATTCTGCCACATTAAAATTTGAGCCATTTGGGTTCAGAGACCATAAGTAGAACTGTGTCGCACTACCACTGAAGGGCAATGCACGTCTTTCTACTAAGGTGTTAAAATCAGTGGTACACTAACCTTGCTGCCAGTGAGTCGAAATATCCGTGAGTGAGTGAAATGCTTTTCGTAACAGGGCTCATCAAACGTAGCCCAGCGGGGAATGTTGTTACATGGGTAGTCAAGCCGCAAACAGGGTCCATCCAATGTGACATACACAGTGTGCATGAGGGATGGATAGTAGGTCTCTGGATCATATGCGTACATCTCATTCATCCAGCCCTAGAATGCAGAAACATTTAACTTCAACTCAAATGTAATCTATGAATTCTAACCACAAAGTTTTAGGACAGAGACAGACAAACAATTGGGATAAGCTCTGTAGCTGGCTGTGACAAGCAGTGGGTGTGTGTTATTCTGCATCAGACACTGAAGAGCAGAATTAATCACAGAAGCGAGTGGTAATGAGGGTTTTGCTTAGTCTTTGGAGAAAAGCAAGCTTAAGGCTTACTTTAGACACTGTGTCATTCACTGCAGTGTGTTAAAAAAAAACTGATTCCCGAAGGACATGGGCTTTGACACACTGAAGTGCAGGTTTTGGTTTAATAGGAGTCTGCAAGGCTGTTGTTACCTGTGGTGCTGTTCTATTGCTTTTCTTAGCATTTAACCCTATAATGGAAACCCAACTACATGTCTTCTGCACCCTGGTGGATAATACATTCTATTTAGGAAGTAGAATAAATTGGCTGTGTCCAAAATTGTTAGTAGGTAATCACTTTACGATCACTAAAAAAGTATGCTATGTATAGTTATAATGTGTGTAGTATGAATTTAATCTGGAGGTACTACATTCACCATGTTGTCATTATCATGTGATCTACCAAAGTCAGTAGCTTCACTTCACTGCCATTCACAAATCCTCTCCCATGGCCTCATGGGATAGTAGTGTCCATTGTAATGCCACCAATCACACACACACAGTAGGTCATCCAGGTACTTTTGCCCACTCTTTTATGAGTATTGCGAATTCAGACATACTTCTTTTGTCACAAATTCTTTTTCATCTAGTATATATTAGGGAAGTATGCAATTTCGGATGCAGCCACAGTCATATAAAAATGTGCATCAAATATATATATATACAGTATATTATACACACATAGATATATATATATTATTATATATATATATATATATATATATTATATATATCATAGATTATTTTTTTTTTTTTTTTATTTATTTATTTATTTATATTTTTTTCATCCATCCATTCTCCAAACCGTTTGTCTTATGGTTATGTCAGGTCACTGTGATGCTGAAGCCTATACATGTATACAAACATAATTGATATATATGTTTCTTATAGTTAGAACTCTCCTTGCAAAAAATCTGGGATCGTTCAATATTTTATTTATACTTAAAGAAATCCCCATGCTTCACCAACACTGCATTTTTGTTAAAACAGTAAGCAGTAAAATTTTTATATTAGTACCATTTTGTTTATATATCTAAAATTAATTTATCCTGTGATGGCAAAGCTGAATTTTCAGCTGCCATTACTTCTGTCTTCAGTGTCACATGATCATTCAGAAATCGTTCTAATATACTGATTTTGTGCACAATAATTTTTTTATCAACTCACATTATACTGTATACCTTAATGAATAAAAGTAATAATTTCTTTCAAAAAAATATACTGACCCCAAACTTTTGAATTGTAATGTACACACACAAAAAATTTTCACTAACATATTTTGTTATATTACAAGTGCTGTACCTTGCAAATACGTGATGTACCAATTCTTTTTTACAAAATATAAATATTCTAAAATGCATCAAACTCACCTTGAGAGACGGTACGTTGCTCTGTAATGCTTCAAAGAGAATATTATTATAGGAGGTCCCATGTAGTCCATGTTGTTGACTTGTGGGAAAGTGTTTCATGGAGCCCCATCGGATCATCACAAGCCCCAACATTAATCCAAACCCTAAACCAAGGAACAGGCCAGACCAATACGCTGACAAAGGAAAGATAAAGTAGCAGTATGACAGAAATGCTACAAAGGCAAGACCCACTCCTGGCACTGGAGAGGAGCATTGTTCTGTCACATCTTCTGCCAAACCATCTTGATCAGTTCTATTCATATCTGTGCTCTGGGATGCATTGCCATGAGTGCTGGACTCCATCACAGGCCCAGTGTCTACCTGTCTGTTATGGTGCTCATGGGAAAGCGAGGATTTCTGCACACACCGTTTGCGATGTCTCACAGGCCAGTTGCACTCCGGTAGAATTTCACTTTCTGCTTTCCTAGCACTTTTAGGAGATTCAGATACAGTCAGGTCAGTGGTCGTTTTCCCAATGCCAAAGCCTTTGTAGCTTGGAGAGTCCACTGATCCTGTGCTCCTTTGGTGCTTGGGGCTTCCAACACTATCTTCACGCATGATCTTACTGAACATGCTCAAAGGTTCCTGCATGGCCTCCGAGAGCTTGCGTCGGGTGTCCTCCAGCTCCATTTTGAAGAAGCTGGCTTTGGGCTCGGTGGGGGACAAGTTGACTGGAGACGGAGGGGCGGTGCGGGAGTCACCGTTGCGGCTTTTGGGCTGGGTGAATTGCGACAACAAGTGCAAATTGAGCTTGGAATCAGACCTGGATTGAGACACCTCCGGCTCACTGCGAGAAAGCTCAGTGGAAATCGACTTCACGAGGCTGAGGAGTGGTTTGGGCTTTAGAGAAGACTCTTTCAGTTCCAGTTCTGTAGATAATGACTTCACTAAGCTGGCCAGGGGCCGGTGAGTGGGCGAGAGGAAGCCAGACCCCGGGGGGAAAGAGTTTCTCAAGGAGCTCGGAGAAGATGGAGAAAGAGGAACATTGAATGCAGGTGAGCTGAGACCCCATTCCCCCTCTGTCTGAATGTCGACCGAACATGGTCTTTGGTTTCGGAGGGAGCTAAGTGACTTTTTACCATCACAGTCCAAGGTGAATATGAGGTCAGTGTCATCAAGATTGTCCCATTCACCCTCTGTGTCCGTCAGTTGGATTACTATGCCTCTCTGGTCCATGTCCTGCTTCAGCTGTAAACCTGGTCTCTGGGTCCCACCGGCCAATTTGTGAGTTCCTTCATTTCCTGTCATCCCTGCCATGATTTATCTCTACAGAGCACAAGTAAAAAATCTTTGAGTCAGCAAAAAAGACAATTAAACTATTTTGCCTCAAGATATATGGACAACACAGTCATTTTGCTTCAACTTCCATCAGCAGTTTTTAGAGCGTTTCAGAGTATGATGACTATGAGGAATATCCTTTCATTGGCAATGCTCGTTTTGGACAAAACATTGACTGGATCAGTTTTGTGCAACAACAAAGTAACTCTTCTCCCTCGATGGCAGTGGTTCATAACAAGGCTTCTGAAAGGAGGCCCTATGATGGCTTAATGTTATTTCAATTAATTGTAATAAAATAATTAAATGCTTAATTAAATGCTTTAAAAACAAACAAAATCATATTTATTTCCCCTCTTCGATAGCTAATTATTTTGTTTTTATTCAAGAATGTATACAGTTCTTGAAACTTCTGGATGAACAAAATGAATCATGTTTAATTCATTTATTTAAACAGTCACAGATTTTATTAATAAAAAAGGTTGAAAACACCAATAAACTATAGCCTATGAAGGAGCCTTCAAACACCTCCTTGGACCTTTGAGTAAAAATCTCTACGACGCCCCTTGAATAATGTCTAGAGTCTATAATTATTACATAATGCATAAGTAGGGTTTGGGAGATCTACCTACTCTGAAATTCTATTAAAAAATAATACTAAAAATTTAAGCTCCAGTGTTGTTGTATAATGATTTACGAAATATTTAAGACAGTTCATGAACATTGTGCCTGATAAAAGGCAAAGTAACAGAGCAAGAACAATTATGCTGAACATATGCATTTTCTCTGTTAATGTTACATATATTTTGGTGCCTAAAGTGCTGCCCATAAGATTTATTGTTTTCTTGCTCGACAAAAGAAAAAACAAAGCCAGTGAGCACTTTCAGGATAATGACCATTTTTCTTACTCATTGATCATTAGGTCTACTTAAAAGAGGTTATGTAACACTTAAACACACAATACACAAATTTTTATTTATAGACAATAACAGAACCAATATTAATTTTGTTTTGCCCATTAATTGTAATAAGTTTCCCTATAGGCTGCAGCATTCTAAAATACTACTAAGTACATCAGGGGAACCACAATGAGGGACTAAGCTATCTATTAAAGGCGGGCATACACGGTGCGATTTTTGCTGTCGTACTAGCTCGCAGGTGATTTTTTTCTCTCGGGAGAGAAACCGTGTGAGAAGAATTACGGGCCGATCCGAGAACGTTATGAGCACCTCACGTCCTCCCGATAATTTTCAAACATGTCAAAAAAATTGGATGCTGTCGGTTTAAATTCGTGGCGTATGTGCGGTTGAACGAGACGATTTGGCGATCCATCTGAAGTTGACCAATCAGAAGATGACAAAAACCATATTCTATAATCATTTTAGTTTAATTACACAGTTCTATTATTTATTTGTTATTCCGAATGTGCCAAATTTGCCGTTCAGCTTTATGAATGAATATGCCTGTTGTATTTCTGGCAAAACGAGCAGAAATTCAGAAATGGCCTACTCCCTCGAGTTGTTTATGAAGAACAGAAGTCCCTGCTTTTCTCTGCTTTTCAGCCATTCTCTTTGCCATGTCCTTTTTGTCTTCGTTTTTTTTGGATGTCACAAGCCGCCTGCCACAAATTAAACTATTTCGTCCTCAGAATCCATATTTCTATGAATGGCGCGAAACGTAATGCTTACGTCAGAGTTTGTAAAATCGTAGTAAATTCGTGTAGTGTGTGACTGCCTCCGTACGATTTTCGGATAAACTCAATCGTGACATGTGCCAGAGCTCAAGACGTTACGATCTTCAGAATCGCACCTTGTACGCCCGCCTTTAGTCAGGAGAAAATGGGGCTTTCTAGTTCAGTCAACAGACTGAATTAAAAGCAAATATCTTTCTAGGTCAAGTAAGGCATTTAAAAGTAAGTTAAAGACTGCCTTCTGTGGTTATGTAACCCTGTGACACCAATTCTCCAGCAACTGGCAAACTCTCTTTAATCCCTTCTTCATTCAAAATGGACTGATGAAATAATAAACCAACAGACTGTTCAAGGGCACATCTACAATATGTGGTATGCCAGATCTCTCTCATGTTGTTAGAGAGGTCTCTCCTTCTGAACAATCAACAATGCTGTATAGGCTATAAGTGTATAAAAAATGTGCATAAACCATAATCTGGTGTGGTAGAATAAAATATGATTGGGTTTCTCTAAAAGTCTACTGAATTATGCCTATCAAATTTCAGCTATGATTTACAACAGGGTAAAAACACAATGTATAGTGAAACATTCACTCCCTATAAATAGTTATTGATTATTAATTTAAGCTTAGGCAGACTTGGACACACAATGCCTTTAATCATCTCATCTGAGCTACTGTGTTTGGTAAAAGAAAACATGTTGATGGACAGCCTACTGGAAGGCGACCATCTGGACTAAACTATGATAGACAATAAACAGACATGCAACTTCTGTAGAATTTGTTACTGTGGTAAATGGGAAAAAAATCACATGCAAATATGTAGATAATGTGTCATATTATACATGAAATACTGTAAAATCCTTAAAATTCTTTCAGATCTGTCTGACACACACACACAAAATAGCTCAACAGATTAATAGCACTGCTTAATGTCAGATGAACTGGATTTAAACTCAAGCAAATGTTTCAGATGGATTACATTTTTTAATAATTCTCAGAGACAAGTGACAATGATGGATACAAATACTGAGCAGTACCATAAACTTTAATGTGTTGAAATGAACAGGCAACACAGCAGGAGATTCATCAAGGCAGATTGTGTATTGCTTCGTAGGATTCATGCACTTTATAAAATATGTAGGATACTCGTATTAAAGCAACTTTGTGACATTTTAGAAGCACTGACAATGGCATTTTCTGTGAGTAGCCTATGGAGATAATTTCAAAAGAATGAACTCACCCAATTTCTGCACCATCGCCTGATCTCCAAAAAAAATAATATCAGCTTTTGCGTTCTGTCAGTAACAGTGAGTCGCAGTTCCGTGAATCGTTCCCAGAGAAGAGACAGATGACACTTTCTTAAACCGTCTCGCATGAATCATGAGTCTGCACACAGCTTGACATCAGACTTTACGAGATTAACAGTTAAAGAGCGATGTGCGCTTACATCGTTCATTGTAGCCGCAGGGCTGTGCAGATGTGCATGTGTCGCTCGGTAAATCTGGACTGTACAGCGCGCAGATCCTCCGGAGTTTTGAACTATTACTACACTTATGCAGTGCATCGCTGTTACATTACTGTGAAGCTGTTTATCCCCATAGAAACTAACTCCTCCCCCTCACAGGCTCCATCCAGATGTGATTTTTGCCAGCAGCAGCTCCTCAATCTGATTATAGGAAGCATGGCTGGAGTCCACTTTAATCCCGATTAAAAAAAAAAAAACTCTGCCAAAACATCCATACGCTTATAAAGACACAACAAGACACGCCGATGACCCTATAAAAACTCTACATTTGTCCTGGATTTGTAACAGTGACCATGCACAGCACCTTCAGAATTCATATATTCCGATTATGCTTGCTGGAATATGTAATGTAATATGCATAGGCCTCAGGGGCGGACTTACCCATTAGGCAAAGGTAGGCGACCGCCTTGGGCCCTCAAAAGCCAAGGGCCCCCTAAAATGCTTTTCATATAGGATATGCGCATTAAGCGCGGACACGCGAACGGTTGCTGTTTATGGTGTTTATTACGACAACAACCGTCCGAGTCTGTGGTGGCTGCAGGTGTACAGCTGTACGCACTGTGAGTAGCCTACCATGAGCGCTCAGACTGGCCTCAGATTTGCCCCGCAAAAATTTCAGCAGTTATTATAGGCCTGTGTGTCACGTATTTCTGTCGACTGAACCCATGCCGTTAATTATGAATTTATCAGTCTTTTGCATGCCAAAGTCAATTTCTGCATAGAAATATTACGCCAAATAGAAGCAGAAAATCGTGCTATAGGCCTATGCACTTGAGATCGGGTTAGCCTACAACAATTAATTTGTTGGCTATTTTACAAATGGGAATACAACGCTACCCGTAAAATTTATAGTGAAAAGTACTTTAAAAGCGTCTGGAATGCAATAAAGTAATTTTAAAGCTGTTTTTTAAAAACATTTGCTGCATGGATAAAAAATATAAATAACATATCATACAGAATTGCGTTGCAGCAAATCCTTAAAATTTTAAGGTATTCAGAACAACACAAAAATCAGAAAATATAAGCAGCTATAAAATCATAGGACACAGTTTTACATATATGCCATTATAATTAGCATTTTATTTTTTAACTGTACGGAATTATTAAATAAAACGCAAATTATAATCGGACCTTCCATCAATTATAGTGATGAAAAAATGACTCGCCATCTCCTAATTGAATGGAATCTAGAGGGAAATGCACGGATTACATAATGAAAGAGTTTATTTAGGAGTCTATTTTCGATTTTAATTATTTCGTTTTAAAGTAGTAATTCATCATTAAAGTTCATCATTGTGAAGCGCTCCTGTTCAAGACAGAGACGGCAGAAAGCGTTTGTGTCTTTATTTATTAAAGCACAACGTTTTGTTGATATGGTGAGTGCACACAAATAAAACTAGATCCTTTACAGTTATGAATGATGTATTACTCTTACCTTTATTAGCAAAAATGACTGCGTATTTTAAGTTGTTTCCACTGTTAGAAATAAATGCAAGTGATCACACTGGCGCCTCTGTCCTGCAGAGCTTCAGCTTCCACTCTCCGCTCAAACGATTGGATATGCGTCTAACAGCGCACATTTATATAGGTTAAACATTTAAACTAACATTGTGATATACTTGAACTGTTTTATATATAGATTTTATTTTAGGCAAGTCCTGATGATTTGAGAAGACTAAATTGATAAAAAAATATAGCCTAGGCTATGATCAATTCACTGTCTGCAGCTGGACGTAACGTAACTAAAAAAAGTACATTTAACGAACAAAAAATACTCCAAATGTTTTTCTAAATTTACTTTATAAAAAAACTAAACGAAATATAATCACTTTTCCATTACATACACAACTGAACTATTTTAATAGCTGAAAAGGTAGTATAAGCTTTTTTTGGGAAAAGAGGAAAAAAGACGAGCTAAATTTGAGACCCGTGCAGGGCTTTAATCCACTTCATCCAATGCTGTTTTGTTCTCATCTGTGAGCATGCTCTTGATATATGTATTTAGGTGTGTAAATGTATAATTGCCTTTTCATTATTTTTTCAGTTTTATTTAAATTTGTAGTTAAAACAACTAAGAATAACTGTATTTTAAAGTTTAGAATTAGACAGCCTTTGCACACAGGCTTACGCTGAAAACAACAAAAATGGAACCTCAAGGTTGATCTAGGAAAATGTGTGCAAATGTATAGGACCCCATTCTTATATTTTGCCTGGGGCCCCCAATTCACTAAATCCACCCCTGATAGTCCTAATACAAATAATAACGACCAGGGATCTGGAAAATACTGGAAATGCTCACTGTTACAGTTTATTATGCTGCATTTGTAGTAAATTTGGACAACAATAAATGTTAACACGTAACTTAAAAAGTCTTAATCATGTCATTATTTTCCTTTTAAGTCATATATTGGCGAGTCTCACTCCGAAAATATTCTTTTATCAATTAATTATATTCCGCTTAGTTAATTTTTACAAATTCACATTTGCAATTCACATTAATGAACATGAATGTAAATTTGCCAGAATTAGCCGAAAGCTTATTTTTCATCTGCAGACCCTTGACAGAGTGTTAAAAAGTCAAGTGAAGTAGTGAAGTGAAGTGACATGTGGCCAATATGGTGACCCATACTCGGAATTAGTGCTCTGCATTTACCCATCCAAAGTGCACACACACAGCAGTGAAACACACACACCGTGAAACACACACCGAGAGCAGTGGCCAGCCATATGCTGGCGCCCGGAGCAGTGGGGGTTCGGGCCTTGCTCAAGGCACCTTGTAGTGCTATTGACGGTGGGAGAGAGCGCGTACATTCACCTCCCCACCTACAATCCCTGACGGTAGAGACTCAACCCCCCACCTTGGGTTATGAGTCCGACTCTCTTTCCCCACATAAAAAATAAATAGGCCTAAATAAATAAATAAAGGTTATGGTGGATATTCTTAATATGTTTAAATTCTGATTACAGCCACAGGCCAACTGTCTTATTTTAATTTCTAGAAAGCAGAATGTGTGCTTTCCTGTTTCTGGTTATAGAAATCAGGTTAATGCATTTACATGACACATAATCATTCAGATTAATATCAGAATATTCTTGAGTATAAACTAGATCAAATAATCTGACATTAAAACAGCAAAATAATAAAAAAGAAACTACAAACTACAAAAAAAAGTATTGCATTCCCATAGCCTGTAATATTTCACTGTCTCAGACTGTGCAAGGGAGGTGGGTTAAAAGAGGACAATTACTTTGGCCTAGATAAAGCTTTGTAGAGCTCTCTTAGCACAGATTTCGCTGTACTAAGAAGATAAATGTTACTTAGAAAAACAGACAACACAAGTCCACTCTGTCCTTACTTATGAGCAGGCCCGGTACTAGGCTCGCTGGACTCGGGGGGCAATCAGAAATTGTGGTAGGGCAGCACTTTCTAGGGTAATATTCATAGTTTAATTTTATTTAGGCTGCTCAATTTTCAGTATTGCATTTTGTGTCTGTGTGAGTGCAAAAATGTTAAATATGTGTGTAAATATTAAGCGAATCAAGCGAATCACACCCACTGCTCCGGGTGTGTGTTCACGGTGTGTGTGTGTGTGTGTGTGTTCACTGCTGTGTGTGTGCACTTTGGATGGGATAAAGGCAGAGCACTAATTCTGAGTATGTCACCTCACTTTTCACTTTCACTTATCAAAGCTATGAAAACCTCCATTACACGACATTTATGAATGTCCTCATTTATAAATACAATACATAGTTTTTTGTATAATACTGCATATATAATATTATAATATAATATTTAGGGCTGTCGCGATTCGTCGATTTTATTCGACTATTCGATTTTTTTTTTAAATCCTCGACTTCATTTTGCTGTGTCGACTAACCGGCAAAATATTGGAAGTGGCGCATTTCACGGACGAGATTCCATAAAACACATTATGAGACCGTTTCCCAAGGCTGCATGATATATTAAACCATTTAAAAATCATAATTAAGCATAACTATGAATTCACAAAAGCTACGATTTAATTAAATAATTACATGCGATGCAGTTCTAATACAGTATATGCGCTTTAATTATGTTATGTTTTTTTATATATATAATGAAGTGTCCTTTACATTTAGTCAGTGATTTTTCATGTCATTTTTCATGTCATTTGTCAGTTCGGTCAAATAATTGAACAAGATATAAATTTGCCATAAATGTTTGACTTCTGTCCTATATTCTCCCAAAAGTTCTTAACAACAAGATCTAATTTATCTGTTAACATTAGGCTACAGAATACACACCTTTATTAAAAACATTACAATTTTGGCTGATTAGCCTGCTTATTACGTTATTATATTATTGTTATTATTATTAATATTTACACATATGAATGGATATGTACAACAAATTATATATAATTATTAATTATATATAATTTGTAAATGAAATTACTGACGGAAATGTTCGTTGACAGACATGGACGTGCAAGTCCTGCAGGTGCAGCACAGCTTATTTATAAATAGCCTATTTACAGACAAACAATAGCCCAGAATGAGTGCAACGGTTAAAGTTTCACATTAAGCATTGCCATCTCCCTCATAGAAAACCGTTAGCTTAAATAAAACACTTAATGTGGCTTAGCTATATGGACGAAGACAATCATATAAAAAGCCCAAATTTCGGTATGTTTATTAAAAATATGTACTTAACAAGCAGATGAGCCTAGAATATAAAGGCAACGCGCTGAATTGCAAGCATTTTCTTACTATAGAAAACCATTATAAAGAAAACTCTTAATGCGGCTTATAATGGACGAACACCAAATCCTGTATACAGATAATAAAAAATATATGTAGGCTACAGGCAAGCAGAATGGTACAGAATAAGAACGCAACGCGGTGAATTAAGCGTCCTCCCATAACCGTTATAAAGAAAACATTTAAAGGGGTCCTATTATGCTTTTTCAAATTTAGTTAATCTGTAATGTTGCCGTTTGAGCATAAAAAAGATCTGCAAAGTTACAAAGCTCAAAGTCCAATTCAAAAGGAGATATTTTATTTAACAGAAATCACTTTTCAAAAACTACAACGAACAACTCTTTTGGACTACAACGCATATTTTCCGGGATTTGTGATGATGACCGACGAATGGGACCTGGTTGATCTGCACTAGAGAAGGCAACGAGTAAGGTGGCCATATGCACCGTTCATACGGGACACGTTTGTCCAATAACATGCAGGTATTGTATATAATCGACCAATCGTGTGGCTGCGCGTGAGATGGTGAGATTTACAGGGAACGTTTAAAACGATGCAAATATGCGCACGTGTTTGTTCGTTCGTTTGACTTGAAGCGTCCTTGGATCGATAAAAAAAAAAGACACCAAAGTAGGTGCAAGAGCTATTCGAAAGCATAAGGAGCTGTCTGCTCTGCTCTCTATAGCTCTCATGAATGTCACACAATGATCGACCTGCACAGTGCAAACAGCCAAAACCTAAATATTTTAGGCAATATAGAAATCCTGGCCAGGACACGTCCCGTAGAACCGTGCATATGGACAAACTAGCCCCGAGTGTTATCAGTATGTCTGAGACACGCTAGCTTTCCCAAGGCAGACGAACTTAGAGTGGTTACAATCATCCAGGTTTAAATCATGCTCAAATTGATTTGATATTGACTCAATATTTACACTGAAGCTTGCAGGCGGCTATGGTAAGGGGCGTGACATTTCCCGACCAGGCGCCAAGTGGAGCCAATCACAACACACACTGGCCCAGCTAACCAATCACAGCACACACTGGCCCAGCTAACCAATCACAGCACACACTGGCCCAGCTAACCAATCACAGCACACACTGGCCCAGCTAACCAATCACAGCACACACTGGCCCAGATAACCAATCACAGCACACACTGGCCAGCAACCAATCACAAACCAATGGCCAGCTAACCATCCCAGCACACACAGGCCCAGCTAACCAATCACAGCACACACTGGCCCAGCAAACCAATCACAGCACACACTGGCCCAGCTAACCAATCACAGCACACACTGGCCCAGCTAACCAATCACAGCACACACTGGCCCAGCTAACCAATCACAGCACACACTGGCCCAGCTAACCAATCACAACACACAATGGCCCAGTAAACCAATCACAGACACATCAATGGCAAGAACCCATCACGCCCACACGGCCTAGAACCAATCACAGCACATTTCGTATTTCAGAAGGCGGGCCTTCATTTGATACAGGAACTAATCGAGCCGTTCATGCTAATGAAGGAAGACACACACTCACACAAAAATAAATTCATTATACAGTTTATTTAAAATAGGATATATTAGGTAGGCTTACAGGCAAGCAGGTGATTGTTATTGTAATAAAGGCAATTTTATTCTTCACTGAACAGAAATGCACTGTTGTGTTTTCTGCTTGGATGTTACAGTTAGCTTTTTATTATTATTTATAATAAGATTTTGTGGCTATGAGTTCAAATGTCATTATGTGCATAATTGTAAATTTTTCTTTTGAACAAAGTGACTGATCCTTATTTAGATAGTACAAATAAAAGGTGTTTAATGCTTATTTTTTATTTATTTTATTTTTTGGCTGGACATTTTTGGGGGGAGACACAAGGAGAATCTGGGGGGGCATTGCCCCCCAGACCCGGACCTCTTATGAGGACCATTCAGGATTATTTATTTTTTTAATGAAATGATCTACAAGAAACAGTGGATAGTGAATTGTCAATGAGCAGTTCTTGTCTGAAGGCTAAAACTCCTCACAGTCATTACTCTTCACTCACCATATCTGTCAGCTATTTAAAACCACAAACGACACATGCAGAAGGTCAAAAATAGTCAGCCCTTCAGGACTAGAAACTTCCCAAGCCACAAGGGTACCATGGTAGAGGTATCGTTTAAAAAGATCATGCTTTTAACAAGGATTATCCCCAGAGAAGAGGACAGTAAACACTGAGGACAATATAAATATTTTGCTTGAGTGAGTGAGTTTTTAGTTTTTATTCTTGGTCCATTTGTTTTACAGGCTAAAAAAACATTCAAGCTTAAGTTATTACAAAGTTATGTATCTTATTTTATTGAACTTGTAGAAAACTGTCAAAATGGCAGCGGTTTTGGGTCAGTTTATGGAATTCCATTCAGTTCATGGGACAAATGTGAAACTGGACCCCTCGAGGACTCAAGCCACCCGAGTAGAAAGTTTTGCAAATGGCATCTGCTTCAGTAAAGACCCTTTAAGCCCTGGAGAGATCTTCATAGTGGAGATTGAAGAGAAAGAATTGGGTTGGTGTGGTCATTTAAGGATTGGACTTACTGCCCACGACCCTCGAACACTGGAAACTGTGCCAGAATACTCTCTGCCTGATCTAGTGAAAATTGGAGACAGCTGGGTATTTGCAATAACAAGAAATCATAATAAAGTCATTGAAGAAGAAGAAGTAGAAGGTGGTGAACAGCCAAATGTTGGTGATGAGGCAGAAAACAAGCCTAAAACATTTTTCACAGACACTCACCTGTATATAGAAAACATAGGCATACCCAGAGACAAGTTGGTGGGACGCAGTCGACCCGGGAGATTCAGTCACATCCTGGACGATCTGTACAAAACCAACGCTCTACCCCCCCACTGCCCGTCGCAGTCGGATAGGGGTTATCTATGTACCTAAGGGACAAGGGTATGCCGACATGCACATTATCGTCAATGGTGAAGACATGGGAGCCTCTGCCAAGAGGATCCCCACCAATAAGCCGCTGTATGCTGTTGTGGATGTATTTGCAGCTACTAAAAGTGTTCGGATTGTCCAGGTGGAATATGGATGTAAGTTTGAGTTTATAACTTGCTAATATGCTTTGATATGATTATATGACCCACATTGTAACAGACAGACTATAATGATCCCTCTCTTTTGCTCCTGTGTTTTAGTTGCCTCAATGCAGACACTCTGCCGAAAGACAATTCAGAAACACATCATTCACAGAATGGCTTTGGACTGGTTGGAACTTCCGGAGTTACTTAAACACTATTGCAAATATTAGTGAGCATAACCTATTAAACATCTGAGCAGCAAAGATCTTTAAGACTCCTGTGGCTGGAATATTTTTTGTTCTTCTCCCACCTTTTCAACCAAAAAAAAAGGTTTGTAGCACTTACAATGTTGCTAAAACTTGCTAATACTCATTTTCAATAATACTCCAGTGAATCGTGAATCTTATATTCTGATACTGTGATCTTTCAGTGAGCCATAAATGCATATTAGCCCTGTAAAGCCTGGCATATTAAATAATAGTCAAAAGAAATGTTTATTACAGTTTAGAACCTTAGATTGAACCTTTAGATAAAATCTTTTAAATCTTTGTGTTGTATGTTTTATATTTGTATTTGATACATTAGGCTTTTATGGCATATATTGATATAGTAAGAAAATGGAGCTCATACTCGAGGAGGAGAAAAAACACTTAATTTTATTACAAATAATACAAAATAGTCCAATTTGCTGCAGGTACTGATATTTATAATGCCAAAAATAAGATGCAAATTCTGATAGCTTGTAATGTAAATCACTGAGATCTTAATAAAGTACTTAATTAACTATATATATACAGTGGGTACGGAAAGTATTCAGACCCCCTTAAATTTTTCACTCTTTGTTATATTGCAGCCATTTGCTAAAATCGTTTAAGTTAGTTTTTTTTTCCTCATTAATGTACACACAGCACCCCATATTGACAGAAAAACACAGAATTGTTGACATTTTTGCAGATTTATTAAAAAAGAAAAACTGAAATATCACATGGTCCTAAGTATTCAGACCCTTTGCTGTGACACTCATATATTTAACTTAGGTGCTGTCCATTTCTTCTGATCATCCTCGAGATGGTTCTACACCTTCATTTGAGTCCAGCTGTGTTTGATTATACTGACTGGACTTGATTAGGAAAGCCACACACCGGTCTATATAAGACCTTACAGCTCACAGTGCATGTCAGAGCAAATGAGAATCATGAGGTCAAAGGAACTGCCGGAAGAGCTCAGAGACAAAATTGTGGCAAGGCACAGATCTGCCCAAGGTTACAAAAAAAAATTCTGCTGCACTTAAGGTTCCTAAGAGCACAGTGGCCTCCAAGATCCTTAAATGGAAGCAGTTTGGGATGACCAGAAGAACCCTCTTAGAGCTGGCCGTCCGGCCAAACTGAGCTATTGGGGGAGAAGAGCATTGGTGAGAGAGGTAAAGAAGAACCCAAAGATAATTGTGGCTGAGCTCCAGAGATGCAGTCTTGAGATGGGAGAAAGTTGTAGAAAGTCCAACCATCACTGCAGCCCTCCACCAGACGGGCTTTATGGCAGAGTGGCCCGACAGAAGCCTCTCCTCAGGGCAAGGAACCCTGAAAGCCTGCATGGAGTTTGCTAAAAAACACTTGAAGGACTCCAGGATGGTGAGAAATAAGATTCTCTGGTTTGATGAGACCAAGATAGAACTTTTTTTTTAATTCTAAGCGGTATGTGTGGAGAAGACCAGGCACTGCTCATCACCGGTCCAATACAGTCCCAACAGTGAAGCATGGTGGTGGCAGCATCATGCTGTGGGGGTGTTTTTCAGCTGCAGGGACAGGACGACTGGTTGCAATCGAGGGAAAGATGAATGCGGCCAAGTACAGGGATATCCGGGACGAAAACCTTCTCCAGAGTGCTCAGGACATCAGACTAGGCCGAAGGTTTACCTTCCAACAAGACAATGAACCTAAGCACACAGCTAAAATATAAAGAAGGAGTGGCTTCACAACAACTCTGTGACTGTTCTTTGTTCTTGAATGGCCCAGCCAGAGCCTGACTTAAACCCAATTGAGCATCTATGGAGAGACCTAAAAATGGCTGTCCACCAAAGTTTACATCCAACCTGACAGAACTGGAGAGGATCTGCAAGGAGGAATGGCAGAGGATCCCAAATCCAGGTGTGAAAAACTTGTTGCATATTTCCAAAAAGACTCATGGCTGTATTAGATCAAAAGGTGCTTCTACTAAATACTAAAGGGTCTGAATACTTAGGACCATGATATATTTCAGTTTTTCTTTTTTAATAAATCTCCAGAAATGTCAAAATTCTGTGTTTTTCTTTCAATATGGGGTGTTGTGTGTACATTATTGAGGAAAAAAAATTAACTTAAATGATCTTATCAAATGGCTGCAATATAAAAAAGAGTGAAAATTTTAAGGGCGTGAAATACTTTCTGTACCCACTGTATATATATATATATACCTATATATAATTAAATCAGTAGTCACTCTATCTATAACTCCCGTCTTTATAAGATAATTATTATATAGGGGAAAAACATCTAAATGCAAGCAATACAGTGATAAACTGAGAAATGTACATAATAAAAATATACTGGATAACACATGACATTTTTTTTTCTTATAATTTGGATCGGTGATCATCTTAGAGACTCTGGGTATCAAAACTTGATAGGCTTTTATAGCAGTGGTTCCCCAACCCTTCAGCGCGACTCGATGGTAGATCGTTATCACTGTCCCCCACACACGCTAGATCCCGAAAATATACAGTAAAATTAGTACAATAAATGCATATTTCTGGGGTTCTATCGTAAATGTATTCACTAAAGGGAATGTCTGAGAAAAGTTTCGATGGCAATTGGCATTTTCTTCTCAAAGCCGCAGCCTGCTTTGTTTAAAACAGTAACCAAGAAACGCATATTTGGGGGTGTGGGGGGGGTCGGTTCTAAGCAGTGTGCCAAAGTCCGCGTTTCCGCGGAATTGGGATACATTAAACACTGTGGCAGCGGGTTGTTGTTCATGTCCGCGGGTTGAAGTGACCCCAATAACGTGATATTTAGCCCCTGGAATGTGAATTTTACATGAAAATCCCCGCCGAAAAACGTGTATTTTACCCCAGGAATGTGATTTTTACAGGGGAACCCCCCTCGAGACGCGATTGGACTCGTTTTATTGCAAAAACCTGGCAACCCTGTTCATTAGTGCCACCTGCTGTCAGAGAGTGCGTCTCATTCAGACCTGCTGTTTTTGTTTCGTGCAGATGTTTTATGTAGCAAATAAATAAATAACACCTAAAGTCAGACCATTCTGTTTTTGTTTTAAATCCTGAAATTAATCTAGATCAAATCAAAAACAACTGCCCGTGCAGATCATGATTAAAATGCAGTGGTTGTAACTAAAATACAAAGTAAAAGGCCTCAAATTTGAAGTACAATCTGGGATGTCCTTTTCTATCAATTCTTCAATAGGTAGATCTTGTCTTTCTTAAAGGCCGAGGTCAGGTATCTTGGGCCTAAAAAGTTTGGTGACCACTGCTATAGGGTTCAATGTCAACATGCCGGTCTTGACATTTCTTTTGTGTTTGTACATTTTTAATTCAAAATGTCTTTTCTTTGCCATTTGTAAATTAGTAAAAAAAAAAAAACGTAGTTGAATTTTCACTTGTGGCCTTTGACTTTTGAACCCCACTATATTTCATTACTTTTTTAAAAGGTTGATGTTTCTTAAAAACATTCCTGAAACATATCATAGCATTCATTATTTAGTCTACCATGAAATAAATGTATTCTTAATGTCTGTAATTAATCTTTTAAACGAATCAATTTATTAAAGCACCTTTATTAATTCAAATATGAATTCATTATATCAAGCGTTTTCCACGTTGTCACGAGTGTTCGGTGGGTCTGCACGGACACCTAACGGTCGCCCAGAGAAAGCTCAACTGAGCGGCTGTGTAATGGTCACCTGATCGTCCTTCGGTTTCACAGCTTGTCCTCGCGCTTGATCTGCACATACACTGTTTGTTTTATCTACTGATCTGTGCCAAACGATGTCATTTTGTTCTTTTTTCGGGAAGGAGTATTATAAAGATCATTTTAAACCCGGTAAGTAATGTTTTTCATTATTTACTCTCCACAACCTGCTGCCTTCCCTTTACCTTGAAGGAAGATTATGATGTAACCGTTTATAAAACTTGCTAACCAACTTTGCTTAAAAATTACTATAGCTAAGAAAACAAAGTGTCTGTTTTACAAACTTGTCGAAAAGTGCAGTTACCGGATTTATTGTTTCTCTGCAGGTATATATATTTGCTCCCAGTGTGGGCATCCACTCTTTTCTAGCAGATCCAAATATGAGCATTCCTCCCCCTGGCCTGCCTTCACAGAGACCATCCGAGAGGACAGTGTAACAAAACACATGGAGACATTAACAGCCTACAAGGTCAGAATCAGATGGGTTTTTTTTTCTAATTTCTGTTTATACAGGTGCATCTCAATAAATTATAATGTCGTGGAAATGTTAATTTATTTTAGTAATTCAACTCAAATTGTGAAACTCGTGTATTAAATAAATTCAGTGCACACAGACTGAAGTAGTTTAAGGTCTTTGGTTCTTTTAATTGGGATGATTTGGGTCCACATTTAACAAAAACCCACCAATTCACTATCTCAACAAATTAGAATACTTCATAAGACCAATAAAAAAACATTTTTAGTGAATTGTTGGCCTTCTGGAAAGTATGTTCATTTACTGTAAATGTACTCAATACTTGGTTGGGGCTCATTTTGCATGAATTACTGCATCAATGCAGCGTGGCATGGAGACAATCAGCCTGTGACACTGCTGAGGTGGTATGGAAGCCCAGGTTTCTTTACAGTGGCCTTCAGCTCATCTGCATTTTTTGGTCTCTTGTTTCTCATTTTCCTCTTGACAATACCCCATAGATTCTCTATGGGGTTCAGGTCTGGTGAGTTTTCTGGCCAGTCAAGCACACCAACACCATGGTCATTTAACCAACTTTTGGTGCTTTTGGCAGTGTGGGCAAGGTGCCAAATCCTGCTGGAAAATGAAATCAGCATCTTCAAAAAGCTGGTCAGCAGAAGGAAGCATGAAGTGCTCAATTTCTTGGTAAACGGGTGCAGTGACGTTGGTTTTCAAAAAACACAATGGACCAACACCAGCAGATGACATTGCACCCCAAATCATCACAGACTGTAAAAACTTAACACTGGACTTCAAGCAACTTGGGCTATGAGCTTCTCCACCCTTCCTCCAGACTCCTGGTTTCCAAATGAAATACAAAACTTGCTCTAATCTGAAAAGAGGACTTTGGACCACTGGGCAACAGTCCAGTTCTTCTTCTCCTTAGGCCAGGTAAGACGCCTCTGACGTTGTCTGTGGTTCAGGAGTGGCTTAACAAGAGGAATACGACAACTGTAGCCAAATTCCTTGACACGTCTGTGTGTGGTGGCTCTTGATGCCTTGACCCCAGCCTCAGTCCATTCCTTGTGAAGTTCACTCAAATTCTTGAATCGATTTTGCTTGACAATCCTCATAAGGCTGCGGTTCTCTCGGTTGGTTGTGCATCTTTTTCTTCCACACTTTTTACTTCCACTCAACTTTATGTTAACATGCTTGGATACAGCACTCTGTGAACAGCCAGCTTCTTTGGCAATGAAGGGTGTCAATGATTGTCTTCTGGACAACTGTCAGATCAGCAGTCTTCCCCATGATTGTGTAGCCTAGTGAACCAAACTGAGAGACCATTTTGAAGGCTCAGGAAACCTTTGCAGGTGTTTTGAGTTGATTAGCTGATTGGCATGTCACCATATTCTAATTTGATGAGATAGTGAATTGGTGGGTTTTTGTTAAATGTGAGCCAAAATCATCACAATTAAAAGAACCAAAGACTTAAACTACTTCAGTCTGTGTGCATTGAATTTATTTAATGCACGAGTTTCACAATTTGAGTTGAATTACTGAAATAAATGAACTTTTCCATGACATTCTAATTGATTGAGATGCACCTGTACATGTTTTGATTGCTCTATATGCAGGTTCTGTGTGGCAAGTGTGGTAATGGACTAGGCCACGAGTTTCTGAATGATGGACCGGAGGAGGGCTTATCACGTTTTTGAATATTCAGTCACTCGCTTAAGTTTGTCCCAAAAGGTAAGTCACCACATGTAGTTTTCTGTATAACTGGAATAGTATCAAATGGCTTTATTCGTATTTACATTAATAAGTAACCATTTGAATTCATATTCCAACTTTTTTTCCAATCAGATAAGGTTGATAAACAATAAGCGAGGTGATGAGGCTGCTGTTGCATGCACACTGGGTAATGGGATGTTGTGCTCATGAAGTGGACAAGGAAAAGCCCCAAGTGGAGATCCTGTTCACAGATATATTATGACCGTCCTGGATGCCACTGAGACTAAAGTAGTTGCTCTATTTTTATACTAGTCTGCATAAGCTGATTTGAACATGTGCAAGATGAACCAGTCTTGAATATTGCTCATTTAAAAAGGTAATTGTGAACATTCAGTAATTTCCTAAAGCAATTTACAGCACGGGTCACTATCATGATGATGATTATTATTATGACCAAAACAATAATCTTAACATTAAAATAGCATGTTATTAATTGATATTATTCTTTGTTCAACCAAATTTTTTTGTCATTGAATCCTGTTTGAATCCGGTTTCTTTATTATTGTATCTTCCATAAAGGCATACTATTTTGAAATTCATGTTTCTGTTACATGGAAAGTGTCTTTTTCTTTTGTTTTCCACTATTAAAGTATGAATCAAATAAATTTAGTTTGTTTCTTTATTAAGGGTTAATGTATTTTTATTGTATTTTAATTTATTTAATTTTTGTTTACCCTCATGCATCCTTTGCCGGACAAATTGGGCAATATATATATATATAGATTTAGTTACTTAATCTTGAGTGGTACAAGATTGGTACTTTTCATCAGGTGACCACCCTGAACACAACAAACACAAACAAACAAAAAAAGACTCGATTCAACAACTGGGGTTGAAAAAAACTCCTTAATTGTCCTTCGTGGACAAAAGTGGGCTCCCATAGGAAATGAATGGGAAATACTATAATTCAGAGCATTTTTTTTCTCCAATAAAAATCAATAAATCCAACACAGTGCAGATCATACATACACATAATGAAGGGGTGAGCCAACAACATTCTGAAATTCACTTTATATATATATATTATATATATATAAGGATTATCTGTCTACTACTTTGTCTTGACTTATAAGTCTAAGCATATATTTTTTTAAATTCTACAATTTTAACGTGTGATAAAATCTAAAATTTAAAAGGTTAAATTCGATACAACAATGGTTTATAGATTTCAGCCTATATGCAGCCACTGAGTACTACAGTCATAGAGTGGCTATTGATATTTTTATACCTTTATATGTCACCAGATGTCACCAAAGTCACCAAAAGGTTTTGGCTGTCTGAAGCACAGTCTATGGTTTGAACTTACTGTTTTATTTATTTTTTTACTGAAGTATAAGAAATATTGAATATATAACAAATATAAGCATATTTTACAGAAAATATGGTACTTTTAGAGGTAAATAATAAATAAATAAATAAACCACCAAAAATCACAAAATTGCATAAACTGATCGTTTTTATTTTATCGAAGACATGATATTACATTTATTTAAAAAAAAAAAAAAAAAGAATCACACGAATTTGGGTGTAGTAGTAACGGGCACATTTCAAAGCTCCAGACCCGCCAACCGCTTCATCTTCTGCGTTTGACTGTGTAGGGAGCAAACGAGATTTCCCAAGGTGATTAATAGTGGCTGTTCAGCTTAACGAATAATAACACATTGTTTAATTAATTTATAATGAGTTATATAGAGTAGGGTACAGAAAAAGTAACAATTAGCAACGAAACTGTTTTACCTCAGCGTTTGTTCTTCAGGTTGAAATTAAAGCTTTTTTGATGACTCTCCTTTGCTGGTTTAGCACTTCATAAAATTGGAATAATTTTGTCTCATAAGCTTTCTTCCGTTGTGACACTGTCGTTTCAGGTATGAAAATGATGTACGGTCCAATTGGAAACTGCGTGCCAATAAGTGACCTAAACATAAACATCACACACTCGGTGAGAACATGAGGCAAATATCAGAAGACGCAGTTTTGAGTGCCTGGTTATGCTGGTGTCTTAAAGGGGTCCTATTATGCTTTTTCACTTTTTCAGCTTTAGTTAGTCTGTAATGTTGCTGTTTAAGCATAAGTAAAGCAAAGTTCAAAGTCCACTTCAAAAGGAGATATTTTATTTAACAGAAATCACTTTTCAAAAACTACAACGAACAACTTGTTTGGACTACAAAGCATATTTTCCGGAATTTGTGATATCACAAATACCGACGAATGGGACGAGACCTGGTTGAGCTGCACTAGAGAAGGCAACAGGTGTTATCACTATGTCGGAGACGCGCTAGTTTTTCCAAGGCAGATGAACTTAGAGTGGTTGCAATCATCTGGGTTTAAATTGTGCTCAAATTGATTTGATTTTGAGCAATATTTACACTGACGCTCGCAGGCGGCTATGGTGAGGAGCATGACATTTCCCGACCAACGCCGAGTGCTGCCAATCACAACACACATTGGCCCAGCTAACCAATCACAGCACACACTGGCCCAGCTAACCAATCACAGCACACACTGGCCCAGCTAACCAATCACAGCACACACTGGCCCAGCTAACCAATCACAGCACACACTGGCCCAGCTAACCGATCACAGCACACCATGGCCCAGCTAACCAATCACAGCACACTCTGGTCCAGCTACCCAATCACAGCACACACTGGCCCACCAAACCAAATCACAGCACACACTGGCCCACCAAACCAATCACAGCACACACTGGACCCGCTAACCGATCACAGCACACGCTGGCCCAGCTGATCAATCACAGCGCACACTGGCCCAGCTACCCAATCACAGCACATTTCGTATTTCAGAAGGCGACCCTTCATTTGATACAGGAACTATTCGAGCCGTTCATGCCAGACTGGGGAGAGAGGTGTTGTAATAATGTAAAATATGTGAAAAATAATGTTTTTCGAAAAACCTAGTATGAGAGCATGTTCTAGTACACCCCCAAAACAACATCAAGACTTTGTAAAAGAGCATAATAGGACCCCTTTAATTGGAATAAATAATTAGCAGTAGGATAATTGCTCAATATATGGTTAATATATTTTACTCCGCTTAGTTTTGTGACGATAAGTTGCTCTTAACAAAACTGGCCTTGTAATAATGCCTGCAAGGAATATATTTTCAATTAAAAAAATAACGCCTTTTCGTTTTCCAGAAGGTGGTTGGAGTTATAATTGGAAAAACTGATTCAAGAGGATTTCCAGACCGGAAAAGTTGGTTACCATTACATAGATGTTCATGCATTCTATTTCCATTATGTCTTTCTTTCTTTCTTTATATATCCTATAATATGCAGTCTTTTATTTTTATTTCAGATGTTGGCTCTGAAAGGTTTACTTTCAGCTTTACCATCAAAGATTCACCAGAACATTTTATCAATGTGTCTGCATGGGGAAATGAGGAATACATCCAAGGACTGAGCAGTCGCTTTCAGATTGGGGATTGTGGTGAGATTTTAAGTAGTAATCATCAGTCATTTAGATTCCAATTACTCTTGTTAACAAAAACACTTCCAATATTAAATTCTAATGCACTGAATTGACACTGTAAGCCAAAAAAAACATCTTCTGTTTTAGTTGTAATTGAAAATCCCCTCGTAGTGACCAAAGACTATGAGAAAGAAGAAAGATTTTGCCCTTCAACACCCAGGTAAAAAAATAATAAAATGAAAAAAATCACATCCAACTAAGAAACATTACATTGTCATCATACTGCAAGTTTGTAAGTGATACACATTTTATTTCAGTACCTACAGGCTGTTGGTAACAGAGACTCACTCAAGCATTAGGATATGCTCAGATTTAGAAACCGAGGCCAGGATTCTGCCACTATTCCACATGCCAATTAAAGACTCACGGGACTTCTATTCATTGGGAGACATTACTGCAAATGGAGAGAGTCTGGATGGACACATTATTAACATTCTAGCAGCTGTGCAATCGGTTAGATTCCAACAATATACTGCTATCCCTCCTCACTGTCAGGGAAATTAACACAACCTGGCATTAGTGGCTGGTGGGCAAAAGTACAGATGTGTTCAATGATTGAGATTTTATCATTTAGATTGGAGAGGAGAAATTCTTTACAAAATCTGATGGACGCAAAGGACAGAGGCTAGAATTAAAGCTCTTTGATGACACTGGGAAATCATTTCCCTTTGTGTGGTGAGTATAATTAAATTCAGTATGATTAAAAAGATGAAATAAATCACTAAATTGAGTGATTTCATTACTTTTTTTCATCCAGCTGGGATAAAGAGACTATTAGGCTGGTACAAACACTGACACAAAGAGAAACAGGTATAATAATGTTAATGGGTCTGTTTATTGGCAATTTCTAATATGTGATTATTGAAATTCATTTGATCTATTTTCTCTCAGTGCTATTTATTGCAGATGCCCGCATCACTTTTGACAGCTTTCGCAACTGTATGACAGCAACAGCCACCTCAAAGACAATCATTACCCTCAACCCTGGTAGCGATGTGATATGCTAGATTAAAGAATCTGTTTAAATACTTACAATTATAATATTTTTATTATCGTTACATTTGAACAATTATCATTAAAATCCTTCAATTGTTTTCAATTACATTTTAGATACAGCAGAAGCCAACCAGCTGTACACATGTATAAGGGAACTGCTAGAAGCAGGAGGACTGGATGACCAAGACATCCTCTCAGGTGACGATGTGCAATGTAAGTCACGTGATGTGTCTGGACCTCTGCATTAACAATGCAGTACGTATAGTGCAGTTCATACAGAAACATTTTACAATAAGGTCCCATTATTAACATTAGTTAATGCATTAAAGGAATAGTTCATCCAAAAATGAAAATAGACTTAGCCTCAGCCCGTCCAAGAAGTACTGTAGATGAGTTTGTTTCTTCTTCTGAGCAGATTTGGCAAAATACAGCATTACATTACTTGCTCACCAAATGTGATCCTCTGCAGTGAAAGGGTGGCATCAGAATCAGAGAATGAGATAAAAACATCACAGTAATCTACAAGTAATCTTGTGAAGCAAAAGGCTGTGTTTTAAGAAACATATCTATCATTTTTAACTTCAAACCATTGCTTATGGTAAGATCGAAGGTCCCTTGTCCTAATACTGCTTTCTCCAGTGAAAAAGACTTCTTGTCTGAATCAGAAGAGAAATGTGCACAAATTAAATACTGTTTACATGTGAAAACAGTTCTAAACAAATATGTTGGTGAATTGTGATATGAGGAGGGGGACAACAGGGGGTGGAATTTTCACTGGAGGATCATTAGTATGAGGGACTTATTTTGTGGCTAGAGGTGACGGTTTTAAATTTTAAATTTCTCCACAATGTATTCGATGAAGAAAGAAATTCATACATGTGGATATGTTCTGAGGGTGAGAAAATTTCCAGCAAATTTATTTTCGGGGTGAACTATTCCTAACCTCGTCTCGCCTAGCGAGACCTTCAGACTGACGGCTGAAGGTCCGGAATCCATGGCAGCTTTCATTGGCCTAGGCCCACCCATTGACCAACATGTCAAACAACCAATCACAGTGCGTTTCATTGATTGTCACGTTTCAGGGCGTGGAAATGTCGCCACAATGACAGACAGTGTAAAACTCTCGGACGTATTTTAAAGATTCTATGCCGATAACTTAAAGATTTTCACATACTTTTGAAAATCCAGCGTTTAGTTGATCCTGAAAAGCGTTCATTGACTCAGTTGTAAACACGACGGCTTTCTTCTTTCGTGAGGGGGTTTGTTGTCACGGCATCTTTGTTTCCAGGCGGAACGTTAAAGAATGCGACACACACGTCTCCTGGAAATCCTGTAGAATTCAACCAATCAGATGACAACTTTGAAACTCCCGAAATGTTTCTATTTTGTGTGCCATATGCATCAGACGTTTAGCCAACGGTCCGTGGGCGTGACGTCTGAGGCTGAGACTATTCCTAACCTAACACTGACTAACAATGAGCAATTTGTTACAGTATTTGATAAACTTTGTTAACATTAGTTAACAAAAACACAATTCTTTATTGTTAGTTCATATTAGCTCAGGTCCGTTAAATAATACAACTTCTGATTTTATGAATGTGAATGTTAACATTAAGATTTACAAAGACTTTAGAAGTATTTTTCTTACTATCTAATGTAGTTAACTAATGTTAAAAATGAAATCTTATTGTAAATTGTTACCAGTAAAACTGCATCCTTCCATTTATTTCTCAGTGGATTCCATTAGTGATGTTCTGACTGTGGAAAAGCTTAAAACCAGAAGTCAAGAACATGCTGAGGTCTTTCATTGCATAATATTTGGATTCATCACAAGTCTGGAACTAAATTCCTCCATCTCAAAGGTCATACGCAAGCGATGGTAAGTGTGCAATGCTTTGACAGTTTTATGCAATGGTCTACTATTCACAAGCCTGAGTTTTAACAGATAACTTCTCCACCAGTGCCAAATGCAAATTTCGAATCAATGAGGAGAGTCAGACATGTTCCAATGATGCCTGTCCAAATCAAGGACAACAGCTCCAGGCCACTGAAGGCTTTGATCTGCTGGTGGACATCAGTGATCACACTGGGACTGTGCAGTCATGCAACCTGGCAGGCACAGTGGCTGAGAAAACCCTGGGCTGTAAAGTGAGCTAAGTCAAGACTGTCTGTATGTGTCCTGAATGATGTCTGTATGTCCTGCAAAGAGTAAACGTAAAAATATTTATGTTGACAGACAGAAGAGTTTTTGCGTCTGTCGGAGTCTCAAAGGACGACTCTGAAGTGGAAGTTTCTTCTGGAGAGATGCAAAATCTATCTAAAGGTTATTCATGTTTGCCATTTGCAACTTATTTTGAAAATGGAATATTTAAGGATGTAACTCACTCTGCATTTTAAATTGTAGGTTTTCCTATCTGCTAGAAGCAGAAGTGGAATGAGGGCAAGCATTTTGTCATGTGCACTCACTGACCCCGTTGAAGTGAAGCAAAACTTTGCCTCCTTTGTGGTTTGATGCTGTTTTGCAACACAGCAACGAAACAGCATGGTTCCTTATGTGAAAACAAATCAAATGTAGGCCTACTTGTGTTTTAAGTTGTGCATATATTGTGAATAATTATCTATATTTTTTGACATTTTGTTCCAATGTCCCATTTGATCTCATTGTGTTGTAATTGATCTCTGTAAACGAATTCATTTGGTGTATCCATGCATGTTTGTTCCAAACCGATTTTCTTAAATGCTTTAACACATAAAAACGTTAAATATTGAACACTGTGCTGCCTCGGAACCTTTTATACAAGAATTGTTTCTGTGCGGACGGTTTTGGAAGGAGCACCGCTCAGGTTTGACATCTCTGTAAACAATGCTCAGTTCGTTATTGAGATCATAGTTTTACATTGATCTAATCGGATTTCTAGAGCAATCTTCACCATCAGGTAAGAATATTGGTTTAAGTTATATTATTTTTATCAAGTTTGTCCAATTTTATTTTTAGAGAAGCATTTTAGCACGGTAAACACATTAATGCCATGCTATCACAAGTTGTATTATCTTATTGCCAACATAAACGATTTACAGAAACACGTAACGCTACATAAAAACGCATTAAGGTACATTCATGAATGATCAACATCAGCTAAAACGAGTCTGGAAATCCTCCTGTGAAGCTGTCGTTAGGTCTGCATTGAGTTCATCATGAATGTGAATCAAGGCACCGTCGGCAGTGATCCGGTGATACTCGCCACCGCTGGATATGATCATACCGTCCGGTTCTGGCAGGCTCACAGTGGCATCTGCACGAGAACCGTCCAGCACCAGGACTCCGTATCCTTCACGAGCAAGAGCTGTGCCTCGCAGATACACAGACTACACTTTTCAAATCGTATTTCAAATCGTAAAATCGCAAATCGTATTTTAAAAATGTACTTTCAGTTAATGTAATATTACAGAAATAAAAAGCAATTTCAGTATACCTTAATGATTGTCATGTTTCTTAAAACACTTAAAAAAAAAAAGTAATAATTGTAATAATGACATATTAGAAGTTTAGGTAACATGTAATGTCATTTGAAGAAGTACTTTTATTTTGATGTTATGACTAAGATACTAAAGCACATGTAAAGTATAATTTTAGCTAAATTTTAAGTATAATGCAGCAACATTACTACAAATGTGTAATTACAAATATATTTAAATACTTAGTTGATGTGCATTATTTTAGTAGAAATTACATTAAAATATATTTTTGTTACCATAAATGGTTTTTAATAATACATTAAGCAATTCACTTTAACCATATTTCAAAGACAATGTAAGTAATTATAAAATTACATTTAAAAATGTACTCAAGTCCTATCTAAGAGGGTCAAAAAGCACACTTAAGTTTAACTAATTGCATTTCATTTAGCTCAAAACTTCAAACGTTTTCATTTAATTGCAAACAACATTTTTTGAAGTATATTATTTCCATAATAAGGACTCTGAAGTGTACTTTTCCCCCCACAAGGAACTGCTGGTACATCCTGTGCTGTAGGATTAGTGAGTTTATTTAGGTGCAAAAATACCTTCAAGATGCTTAACTCAAACAACAGCAGGTCAATTCCCTTGAAGTGACACCTGATAGGAGCATGATTGCTGCTACTGGTAAGTTCAGCATGTGCCTCGTTATATATAAAGCTGTAAATTATGCAAACAGTACTTCCCTTTCATCTCTGCCTGTATAGTTTACACACTGTAATTTTTTTTCTCTTGCATTTTAGGTTATCAGCACATACGCATGTATGACTTAAACTCAAATAATCCAAACCCTGTGATCAATTACGATGGTGTCAGCAAGAACATCACATCTGTTGGTTTTCACGAGGATGGGCGGTGGATGTACACGGGTGGAGAAGACTGCATGGCTCGCATCTGGGACTTGAGGTAGGGCCTAATGAATGCCGTCTGCTGTGTCTATAAAGGCTGTTTAGAAATGTGTTTCTTGAAGTACTGTTTTCATTCAGGTCAAGGAATCTACAGTGCCAAAGAATATTTCAAGTCAATGCACCTATTAATTGCGTGTGTCTTCATCCCAATCAGGTCAGTTGGATATTGTTTTATTTTCAATATTTTATTATCTGCTACTACTGCAGCTATTACTACTGCTCACAAGAACACCAATCAAAAGTACATTTTCTTTCTGAATGTATTTGCTTTAGGCTGAATTAATTGTTGGGGACCAAAGTGGTGTTATCCATATCTGGGATTTAAAAACAGACCACAATGAACAGCTCATCCCAGAGCCAGATGTGTCCGTCAATTCAGTCCATATCGATCCTGATGCCAGTTATATGGCTGCAGTCAACAGCTCGGTCAGTAACCAATAACAAACAAATGTTATTCAATATTTCACACTACTAATGTGGTTGAGATAATGTGTACTGCATATATATCAACACTGTATCAGAGTCAGGTTTGGTTATTGTTTTTGATTGTAGGGCAACTGTTATGTGTGGAATTTGGCTGGAGGAATCGGCGATGAGGTGACACAACTGATACCCAAGACCAAGATCCCTGCCCACAAACGCTACTCATTACGTTGCAAATTCAGCCCAGACTCCACGTAAGTGTCTTACAGAAAAGCTAAACTAAGGAACCGGGAGAGATCAGTGACTTTTTGTTTTACAATTATTATACAAATCAGTGCATTAATGTTTTCAACTCTTTGCTAGATTGTTGGCCACATGCTCTGCTGACCAGACCTGTAAAATCTGGAGAACCTCCAACTTCTCTCTGATGACAGAGTTGAGTATAAAGAGTAACAACCCAGGAGAGACGTCCCGAGGCTGGATGTGGGATTGTGCCTTCTCTGGAGATTCACAATACATAGTTACAGGTGAACATACACAGCATACACAGTCCAAATGTTTTACTAATACGAGAAGATCATAAGTTTATATGACCATTGCAGAATCTTTGGTCCCACATTATATGAGGTGTCTTCAATAGCATAGTTCACCTGAAAGTGAAAAATCTGTAATCATTTGCTCACCCTCAAGTTGTTCCAACCCTGTATGAGTTTCTTTCTTCTGTTGACTACAAAAGAAGATATTTTCAAGAATATTGGTAACCAAACAGTTGTCGATAGCCATTGACTTCCATAATATGAAAACAAAATGCTATGGAAGTCAATGGCTTACCAATATTTTTAAAATATCTTCTTTCGTGTTCAACAGAAGAAAGAAACTCATACAGATTTGGAACTAGTGGAGGGTGAGTAAATGTTGACAGAATTTTCATTTATCCCTATCTATCCCTTTGTACTTGCATCATAAAATAATAATTATTGTTTGGTACAATGTACTTATTGTGTTCATGTTGTATTGCAAAACACTTTTGCTGCTATTGAGGTAGGATACATGTAACTTTTACAGTCCTGTTCTGCATATACATACTACTGCACATTGTAGTAATTTCAATAACTGGGTAATAACTAGGTAGTAGGCCTGAACCTACCCCTAAACCTAACCTTAACCCATGTAATTACCTTATATTACCAGTACTTTCTTAGATAAGTACACGTACAGCAAAATAAAGTTTTGTGGTATGGTTAGGTTTAAAGGTGGGTTAACGGCTTTGTAATTACAGATGTTTCTACTAGTGCTGTCAAATCAATTAATCACATCCAAAATAAAGGTTTGTGTTTGCATAATATATGTATATATAAATACATGCACATACATGTATATATTTAAGAAATTTATAAATATGTGTACATATGTACATGTAAATATTTCTTATATATATAATGTATGTGTCAGGTGTTTTGACCTAGTTTTCTCTTGTGTTTGATTGTGTTCATTGCTCCCAGGTGTGTCTCATTATTAGTTGATCCCTTCACCTGTCATGCCCTCGTTGTGTTGTGTATTTAAAGTGTTCTGCCCTATGTTTCTGTGTCGAGTCTCAAACGTTAGTTCCCCATTGCTACGTGCTTGTTCCTGGTTCCTTTGGATGATTAACTACTGTTATTGTTGTTATTCTCTCGTCTCTTCGTTCCTCGCTCCACCGCAGTAAGCAACCATGACAGTGTGTGTGTATTTATATATACATAGAAATATAAACAGCACACACATATTACGTAAACAAACTTTTATTTTGGATGCGATTAATCGATTTGACAGCACTAGTTTCTACAGATATTACAGATTTAGTTATTTGTAGGTATTTTTCAAATATAAGTACAATGTAATAATATGTTTGTAAGTACATTGTATCAAATTATTAATTTAAATTGTAGTAGATAGTAGTAAAAGACAGATGTAAAATGGGTCTGAATCTTATAGATGTTTAATATTTTTTTTAACACTAAGAGATTTGTTTTTATGTTCCGCAAGATAAAATAATACTTTATACAAATCAAACTATCCTACGGAGCCCCGCACATGACATGCAAGAAAAAATAAATAAATCGTGCGCACGATTTACTAATTCGTTCCCTCGATTTGCTAAATCGTGCACATAATTTACTAATCTGTTCTCTCGATTTATAAATAGTGTGCTCGATTTTGCAAATCGTGCACACAATTTATAAATCAAGAGAGCAAAATAGTAAATCGTGCACAAGATTTAGCCTACTATTTAATTTAATTTTTTTTTCCCTTTCCCTGCATGCCATGTGCAGGGCTCCGTACTATCCTGTTCAGAAGTTTACTTTCTTTTTCTTAATATTGTGTATTGCCTCTTGGAGCATCAATAACATACTTTTGTAATGGTTGAGTATCAGTCCCTCAGTTGTCCTGAGTTTGCAGACTGTTCTTTTTTTTTTTTTTTTTTATATATAGAATCTTGTGAAGAATTTGTATTTATGTTTATTTTGATGTAATTTTTCAGCCTCCTCAGATAACCTTGCACGCCTGTGGTGTGTGGAGACTGGAGAGATCAAACGGGAGTACAGTGGCCATCAGAAGGCCGTGGTGTGTTTGGCCTTCAATGACAGTGTGCTTGGATAGTATGCAGAAGCAGCTCATTCTTCTGGTCATAACATCTGCATCTCATAACCATCCTCATGGTATTCAATGGACAGCATACAAGTGTAAAAATCAAAGTTTTTGTTGCATTAATGAAAACCCTTAATGATGATAATGACTGATCAAAAAACGTTCTAAATGTTGTATCCTTATCGTAGCAAATTCAAATGTATGTTAGGATGCATGTACCTACAAGATTTGTCAATAAATATATTTAGCTTTTGATTATCCAAACATCACTGAATTTATTCCCTTTCTAGAATTAAATACTCATTCAAATATCTATAAATGTTTGAACATAATGGCGCTTTATTGTAGACCAACAGTGTTTTCCATTACTCATCTGCATCAGGTTACAAGATACAAGCTGGAGTGAGTCTTAGAGCAGAGTCATGTTCAAACGCCACTGGAAAATGGGGCTAAATACTAGAGAAGGTGAAGATAAGGATTTAGCAGATAACATGACAAGATGGTTCCACCTTCGTTGCCAGACTGGCATTAAATATGGCATTTGTGTAGCCTCTCCAGTTGGTCTCATGGATGTGAACGCATTTGTTTGTTTCCCTGGCATGTGCTGGTACACCGTCAGTGGAATGTCACTCTGGCAAGTAGTAGAAGCACACAGAAACACAAATGTTGCTGGGAAAGCAGATGTCGATGCAGAAGTAAATAAGTCTTTGTTTCCCGGGACCTTCAGGAAAAAAGGAAAAAAATCTCAAGGTTCTTATTTCTATGAATGTGCCAATGACAATCATAATCGATGTCCTGTTCCTCGTTCATGCTCTGCTGGTTGCAACTCTAAAAAAGGTCGCAACTTCATCTCACTGCACTACTGGATTAGGTTTCTGTCACTGTGCTCTTTAAAGAGCAACTCAGCATGTTCTTGGCTTGTTACGAAGTGTCTCCTATACATTCTCTTGTCGCAGAAATAATTTTTTTTCGCAGAAGGAATATTCTGGCTACAATTTTAGCTCAATACAGCATTTTGATTAACACAAAACTTTTTTTCTTTACAAACGAAGTGAGGCACTTACAATAGAAGTGAATGGGGCCAATTTGTACATGTTAAATTCACTGTTTCAGTAGTATAGCAACAAGATACAGTGTAATCTATATGCGTTTAAACATGATTTCAGTGTAAAACTAATAAATATCCTTTATAGCTTTTCTATGTGAAGTTATATCCAAATGAACTTAAGAACTTAATCGCAATTTATCTAATCTTACCCCTGATTCACAGACAAGGCTTTTAAGCCTAGTCCCAGACTAAAATGCATGTCTGAGCTGTTTTAATTTCAATCTTAAAATATCAGTGCCATCGTTTTGTCTCAAGATACACACCAGTAATGTTTTTTTTTTTTTTTGTCTAAGGCACGTTTATAAAAGATACTTAAATGTCCTAGTTGAACTATGGCCTAATCCTGGTTTAACCTAAACCCTGTCTGAGAAAACCGGCCTTAATCTTACAAAGTAATCATAACGCAACTACTTTACCCATTAAATATTATAAAAGTTGTAACAGAAGAATGTAAGTGGAATGTTTATATGGCTAAAATTATATGCCGTTTTAAGTATTAATTGGCCCCTTTTCAAATCTATTGTAAGCGCCTGTCATTGCAACCTTGTCTTTTGTGGTAATTGACATTATGCCACAAATGTGGCTGATTGATCATAACTCCTTAAAAGTTTGGGGTCAGTAAGTTGTTTTATTTTTTGTTTGTTTTGATAGAAGTCTCTTTTGCATTTATTTTATACCAATCTTAAGCGTCACATGATTCTGAAGAAATCATTCTAATATGCTGATTTGGTGTTTTAAGAAAAATTTAAACCAGTTTTGCTGCCTAATACTTTAGTGAAAGCATTTCACTTTCATCTTTTGTAACATTATAAATGTCTTGACTTTCACTTTTCGATTAGTTTATTGTACCAGAATGTAATATTGTAGTATTGACTTACTCTTACCATCAGATCTTCTAGTCCAGTACACAGAGGCCTGCTGACAGAGGGATTGAAGAGGTTCTTGAAGGGTGGAAGCTTCCACACGACTGCCGGACAGCACTCCCAAAAACTCTGTGTGTTTTTCAGTCTGATTTCCCACCACCCAGACCTGACGAACCTGTGAGAATCATCACATATCTCACTGTATATCACTGCCGAGTAAATTATCCTCTAATGCTGTGATACAGGCTCACTATATTGTTCCTGTGTGAACGCATACGCTGTATAACTCCCAATCGTATAATTGTGTCTTGAGGGGTTTAAGTGTTTCCTCTAGTACAAAAGGCATTTGTAATTACACCACTTACTCCTCTGAGAGATCAGATAGACACTTGCTAAAGCGGAGTAATGCTTGAGCGAGCCTGCGACAGGCAGTTTATGCTTCTCAATAGCTCATTGTGCAGCAAAAATTGGAAATCTTGTTCAAAAGGCTATTGACCATGGATTGAGTTTCCAAAAAGTTTTCTAATGGCTTTAATCAAATGCAATGATGCAAAAATCTCAACTGAGACCAAGGTTTTAAGTGGTCAGCGATACTTATCGGTTCATCAACCCATCCCGTTCTGCACAGATCATAACCCAGTGCATGAATCACCTTGTTAAGTTCTGAGAAAAGTGTGTCCAACACAGGTCTCTGCTCTGTTTGGCGGAAAAGAGCTCTGTCTTTCCAGTATAGTGACTTATAAGAGGAAAAAGCCAACAGAGTGGCCATTGTGCACCCTGTGGTCCCATCCTGTAATGCGATCCAGCCAAGGTGGATCAGATGGTCTGTGGAATTCGAACTCGGCTACACTAAAGCCCTCCTGAGTTGGTGCGGTCCATTAATCCCTTTCTGGAGTCACGGAGGAGAAAGCAGCCAAAAGAGCTCTCTAATCTACCCAAGAGCATTGGGGTGGTGCCACGTTCAAGTGTCAATCAATTTGCCAGCCACCTTTACGTTTAGGTACATATGGTGTATAAATTCTTAAAAAGCTGCTGCGTCCGAAAGAACAAGATCCGGTTAAATACACCAAAGCATTTCACACTGACATTCTCGTTCATATGGTAAAAATAGGAGACTTGACAATTACATTCCTGTGATTTTTCAGTGTCACATGATCTTCCAGGAATCATTCTAATATGCTGATTTGGTAACATTTCTTATTATCAATATTTAAAAAAAATTGTTTTTTAAGTTGCATTGCTTAATATCTTTGTGAAATCCATTATACTGTTTTTCCCCCTATTTTTTGATAAATGGGACGTTTAAAAACAGCATTTATTTGAAACAGAAATCTTGTTACATTATAAAATACTGTCATTTTTGATTGATTTATTGCATATATGCTGAATAAAACATTAATTTCTTTCAAAATAAATAAATCTTACTGACCCAAACTTATAGTACACTCTCAAAAATAAAGGTCCTTTATTGGCATCTATGGTTCCATGAAGAACATCCATGGAACCGTTTCCACTGGACAAAAGGTTCTTTATAATGGAAAAGGTGCTTAGATACTTAAAATGTTCTTCACGCTAAGAAAAAAAATGGTTCTTTTAAGAACTGTCCACTGAAAGGTTCTTTGAAGAACCCAAGTTGGTCCTTCCATGGCATAGCTGCAGTGAAAACCCCCTTTTGGAACCCTTATTTTTTTGCAGAGTGCACTGCATATATTTAATATAAAGTAATATTATACGATTAGTTTGCCATAATCACACAATCTTCTGGTCCATTACAAAAACAGGAGACTCAACAAGCAGAAATCTTTTACCTGTTGCTCCGACTTGTTTAGTTGAGACTGCACATTCTCGTAATCCAATCTTTCCATCCGGCGAAGAAAGCAGCTGTCCTGGTTGTCAGGTTTATAGCATACCAGCCCCTGAGGAAGAGCAATATATAGGGAAATGTCACTGAGCTTTAGAGGAAAAGCCTAATCCGTAGAGAAAGAAAAGGGCCTTACGTGTCTCATGTCAAAAATCACTGTGGAGGTGTGGTTGGCATGGGAAGTCACAGAGTAAGTCACTACGCTGTTGTGCTTGTCAATCAGAGCCGACTGACTGATCAAGTCACCTGTGTGATCGGGAAATCTGACAACCTGCAATGAAGACTGTGCGGAAAAGTTTTCGTTTTCAGTGCTAAAGTTTAAAGCAAGACACAAGTGATATCATATCACCATATTTTCCTTGCTGATTAATCACAGTACATCAAAACAAGTGTTTTGCATTTGTATTCAAAAGGTTTTTGAAATGTTACATTTAAATATGCAAATAAGGAAGTGTGTAATTACATAGACACTAATTTCCATAGATTGAAAGAAACATTGGATAAAGCCAGATTCAAAATTCTAGTCTGATTTTGATATATTAAAGGTTTTTACAGAGAGAATTTTGTATACTTATGACTCCATAAAATACTGTCAAAATACAAATACATTTTCGCCATGTTTTTAGAAGTAAAATGGTATATAAATCAGGTGATGATATATGAACCATAAGAAAAAAATTTGATATTTTCTTTCCACTAGTAGTGCATGGGGGGGAAAAAACAAACAATGGTTTACTGGTGTCTTGCCTTAAAAATGCTTGAAAATAGGGAATGCCTGGACTCTTACTTGTGCCTTGTGCTGTAGCCCTAGATGTGTGGTCACACCGAGAGCGATGATAACAATGAGCAGCATGGCAGCAATACAGCCCCAGAGAACTTTGTGAGGAACCCTAGAGGAGCCCATAGGACCACAGTGCTAGAAAATCCAAGCACACAATCATCTCCCTCCATGCTACATTTAAAGCATATTCACATTAAAGAATATTTATGGTTTGTACACATAAGCAAGCAATAAAACACAGCTAAGCAAAACTGACATATTTGTGAAATAATCTAAAGTATGCGTACTGCTAATGGAAAACAGCAATGAACTCTCACCATGTTCTGTGGGTCCTCCAGACTGGCTTCTGAACGCTTCCAGCACCTCACCATTCTGCCCTGTTTTGCTTCTCCTCACTGTACCTGTCTTACTTCTTTCTGTGTAAGGCAATGTTCATGACTGAGACTGACCAGCGGTGCCTGCGGTATAGGTGACTAACTCCTCTCTGCCATCCTCTGCCCCCCACCTCTTGCCTCACACTAAGTAGTCCAACCCACTGGCTGACTACCCCTATACCAGACAATAGACAAAGGGGACAGGTAGATCGGCACTGTGGACAGGGCTTTTCGTTGCAGAGCCAGTTTTAAAGGCATCGACTGGCCATGCCCTTAGGCTGCTGACGGACCAAGGTGACTTTAATAACTTCAGCGGTGGTTATAGTGAGAAAACTGAAGTGCAGTCTCATTACAGGGAACCCAAAAATTAAAACTGTGTCATCATTTACTCACTCTCATGTCGTTCCAAAACTGGGTGACCTTCTTTCTTCTGGGGAACGTGAAATAAGACATTTAGATGAATGTTGAGAACCACACAGTTTTCAAAATATAATTTCTCGAAACATTGTCTTTTATGTACCCCAGAAAAAAGTAAGTTCGGTAAGTAGTGAATTTTCATCTATTTAAGAAAGAAAACGTAGTACACTTTTCATTTAACAATTCTTATTTATTTGATCCGTTAAGCAAAATGAACACTTTGTTCAAACCATGGTGAAGAAGTAAAATCCTACCAGGTTTACGGGTTCGTGAGTGACAAAGCTGTCAAGTGCAAAATATAATAATTAAAAATATTCATAATATTCTCTCTCGTTATATTACAAGTACAGTGAATTAACAGTACAGAATTGAACAAGTACTTCTGATAAAATAAAAACAAACGGCACAATTTAGACTAAGGGTCACTTGTTTTGTAGCACCTGAGTGTTACGGACCAGAAAACACATATTACAATTTTTTTTAGACAAAATAAAACAAACTTTAACACTAAAATGAAAACGTATTGCCCTTATATTACCTTAAAATAAAAACGGTGGGATATTTAAAAAAAGAGGTAGGCCAGTTTGAAATGAAGCCTTGATGACATACTGCATATATTTGTAGAGACAAACAATTTCTATTAAACCTATTTAGATGAACTGTAATATTAAAATATTGATACCCATATATTGATAAATATTCTCTATTAAAGTGGGTAAATTCCAAGCAGACGCTGACTATGCTTGTAGTGCAGGTAAAATGTCAGCAATGCTCTCTATATAGTAGTCAGGCACCATTTTCTGCCGTTGTGGACATTCACTCTTCTGGTTTGCCTCAGCTTCTGCTACAGTAGAAACTCCTGTGAGGGTCAGCAGGGTCTTCAGGCCACAGTTTGAGCCTAGCATGATGTCCGTGTCCAGTCTATCTCCGACCATCAGACACCTCTCAGGGTCCAGACCGAACTGGCTGGCCACACACTCGAACATGAAGATGTTGGGCTTTCCGACCACTTGAGCTTGGCGCTGCGCAGCGGTCTCTACCGCCCTTAGGAGGCACCCTGTCCCTGCAGACAAGCGGAAGACAAGGTCGTTGTGATAACACGACACGACACGATTCAAGGTAATGCATATTTGTGATGTCATTCATGTCTGCTTACCCGGGACCGCTTTGCCTCCCTCCAGAGGCAGCCTCGTGTCCGTGTTAGTTCCCACGAACTGACAGTCGGGGTTCCACAGGTACTGCAGAGCTCTGTTGAGCTTCATGTAACTGAAATGCTCATCAAAGCCGACCAGTACAGCTCGGACCTCATTATCGAGAGGAACATTCGCCCAGTCTTTCTGAACTCCTGAGACGGGGTCAGGCCCCACGCCGACCGGCCGGATCCCCACGTCCTCGAGCTCCTGCCTCATCGCATTGCTCCCAATTAAATAGACTTTTCCGTCGAGTTTACAGACATTTTTGAGGTACACCGCCGAGCAGTACGCGGTCCCGAACACCTCGTCCGCGGAGGCATCGAAACCGAGTTTGCCTAATTTGTCCGCGTACATTTGTCGGGTTTTCGTGCTGTTGTTTGTGACAAAAAACACCCGTTTTCCGTTTTTCTTCAATGAATTGATAACCTCAGGGGCTCCGGGGATGGCTTGGTCCCCTCTCCATATTACGCCATCGCAGTCAAACAGCACACTGTCCACAGAGTCCAGTAACTGTCTGCTCAGAACTCCAGTCAGTCGCGTACACTTAGATGCAGCCATTCCTCAAGTTACTCTCGATCGTCTTTCTTGTCCTCGGTCCGTCCTAAAATAACATTTGATCTTCACCTATCGACGAATAGTCCGCTGACTAGACGGAGATCAGCTTATGTCAGAATGACAGCGAACTGGAAATTACTAGTTGCGGCAACCGAACGGCACACTGCCCTGTGCAAGTGATTCATTGTTTGACACTGTACGTGACGTTTTATACTAGTAAAGCACTTCCGCACCGGTTTAAAGGGCCAGTGACCCTAATAAAATGTTATGAAATAGACCTTGGGTAGGTGTCATTTTAACATTTTTAAATCATTTTAACATTTGAAACCCAGGCTCTGAGGAAAACATGTACTTTACTCTGTTATAGAGTATTTTTGTAGACCAAAACCAATTTTTTTTTTAGCATTTTTAAAAAAGCTATTTGTCTTGGAAAAGGCGGTTGTTAACAAGTGGCATTAAACCTACTCCACTCACACACTAGTCTGCTTTCATGTTGCATTTAGAGCCACACTCTAACCCATTATTCTAACCATTATTCTAAATATATATATATACACACACAGAGAATTCAGAAAGTATTCAGACCCCCTTCACATTTTTCAATTTTGTTATGTTGCAGCCTGATACTACAATAGTTTAAATTCATTTTTTTCTCATTAATCTACACTCCATACCTCATAATGACAAAGTGATTTTAAATTTATTAAAATGAAAAAACAAATATCAAATTAAATTGATTGGTAAATTAAACCGATTGGACATGATTTGGAAAGGCACACAACTCTCTATAAAAGACCTCACAGCTGACAATGCATTTCAGAGGTTTGCCAACCGCCAATAAAAATTTAAAGAAGAAGATAAAGAATGCATATCAGAGCGAAAACCATGCCATGAAGTCAAAGGAACTGCCTGCAGAGCTCAGAGACAGGATTGTATTGAGGCACAGATCTGGGGAAAGCTACAAAAAAAATGTCTGCTGCACTGAAGGCTTCCAAGAGCATAGAAGCTTCCATAATTCTCGAATGGAAGTTTGGCACAACCAGGACTCTTCCAAGAGCTGGTCGCCCAGCCAAACTGAGCAATTGATGGAGGCCAGGAAGGCGCCGGGTGTAGACTGGGAACAAGAGAACCTGATGGTCACTGTAGTTGAGCTCCATGAGCATATTGCAATGGAGAAGAGAAACCTACAGAAGGACAAACATCACTGCAACACTCCACCGATCTGGGCTTTATGGTGTTGTGGGCAAACTCAATCCTCTCCTCAGTGAAGACGCATGAAAACGCGCTTGGATTGTGCAAAACAGCACCTAAAGGACCCTCAGACTCCGAGAAACAAGATTATCTGGTCTGATGAAACTTAATTCTAAGCATCATGTTTGAAGGAAACCTGCTCTGCTCATCACCTGCAGAGTACCATCCCAAAGTAGTAAAAGTTGACTGGTAAGCTAGCGCTTCAGGCTTGTTGGGGGTGTTTTTCAGCTGCAGGGACTGAGAGAGTGGTCAGGGTTGAGGGAAAGCTGAATAGAACAAAGTACAGAGATATCCTCAATGAAAACCAGATCCTCAGAGCATGTCCTCTATAGAGTGAAAGTGATACTTTGACTCAAATTCTTCTGAAAAAAAAAATATTTTCAGAAACAAATACAATATTATGACTCCATAAAAAAAAAAAAACATTTTTTTTTTTTTATTCACCATGAGTGGATAAGAGCTTTGGATGTATCAAGGTATCAAGTCCTGATCATTAACTTTAACCCATGTATTATTCCCCATAATAGAAATGTTGCAACGTCCTCTGTAAATTGCATTGCTCTCCTAAATGCATAATGATAATTGACACGCAAGGTAAAAGTAGCATTCTTTTCAATGGCTATTTTAACTTTTTGCATCCTTTCAAGTTCATTTTATTCTTCCTAAATCCAACACAATCTCGTATCAGTTCGTAACTACTTTGTTTTACTGAATTGGCGGCTATTTTGTATAAATTTGTACAATCACATTTGTACGCTTTCATCCAATCTTCTTATGCCCTGTTGATGGTTAAGATTTAGTGGGTTATGGGTGAACCTTTCAAGCTTTCTTTTTTTTTTTTTACTAAAAATCATGTAAGTTAATATTAAAACATACTAATTCATACAAAATCACAACCTTGTAAAATACACATTTTATAACTAGATTGGTTTGTGCAGATGACACAGACCTTGACCAGATAATGAAATGACACCTCGGGAGGATACTGTACAAAAAGTGAAAGTAATATAATGATACAATGTGAAAAGATAAACTGTGGAAATTATGGTGCAGCAATGACAGTAAACCTTGCTTTGATGTAACAATTTCTGGGAGAGGGGAGGCCATAATAGGGCAGTGTGTTCTATGAATCAGGTGGCAGGAACCTTTGAGTTGGCCAATAACCAGGTACCATTTTGTGGAAAAGGGGTAACAGAGAGCATATTTGAACATATTTATAAATGTTTTTTTTAATAATAAAATGTGTGACCCTCTGTGAAATCCAGGATAAAGTCTTAAAATCTAATTATGAGATAAACATCAAAGTTTGATTTCAACCATTAATTTCACTAGGATTCAATCTTTGATATGGTCTTACTCAGTCAATATTAAAGATACCAAGGTTACATTTTCACAGAATGTTCTTTACCTTATGAAGAATTTTATGCAGAATAAGTAAATCACTAAAAAAAAAATACTTTAGCTGGGTTTTCACAGACCGGGTCACATATATAAATATTTAAAAAATGTAATTTGATTATATTTAATGTATGTTATTAAAGGAAATATTTTTGTTTTACACCCTAGGTCTTCACATGCAGAACAGTGTTGACATTGGGTCATACATTGCATTTACGTATGCGGTCACCAAATATGCAATCTTGCTAGATGCAAATATTACTGCCTCAAACCAAGCCTCCAAGCTAACAAGGCTTGGAGGCTTGGACCACCTATGTAAGCCCGCCACATGCAGAAACACTTGGGGTGGCTGTGGCAGGAACAGCTTTCACATGGAGCGATGGCCACTCATGTCAGATCACGGACTCTGGAACTGTGGCAGTAAATAATGCAAATAAAGTTTCCATTTCATTTGCACTATTTACATTTTCCTTCTGTCTTCATGTCTATTTGATTACCTGATATGAAATAAAAGAACTCAGCATTATTGTCTGATTATTAGCTAAACTTTACATCTGCTCTCTTTGTATTAAACTGTAGGATGACTATACCAAAATGTACAGTCAGAAAATCAAGAAAAATTCCTTCATCCATAAGGCTTTTTTAAAAAAATTTTTACAAAGCCACTTGGCTTTGGTGTCACTCTTTTCGCCTTTTTTTTTTATTTGTTCTGTTTTTTATGATGTAGAACAGTGGGGTCCAATCCTGCTTCTGGAGGGCCAATGTCCTGCAGAGTTTAGCTACGACCCCAATTAAACACACCTGAACCAAAGCAATAAAGGTCTTTAGGATTGCTAGAATCTTCCAGGTATGTTAGGACAAGCTGAAGCTAAACTCTCCAGGATGTTGGCCCTTCAGGACCAAGACTGGACACACAATTGGTCTTCTTTGTTGTGATGAATGCCATCTTACGCTTTGACAAACCAGGCTCCCACCAGATGTCATCATTTATCATCTGCATGTCTCTGGGTTTTGGAAAGCGCCCACACACTAGTCTTAATAAGAGCACTCCCAGTGTTCCTGAAAGAAAGCGATTTGTCTGATGGATAAGCTTGAAATACAAAAGCATGTGGTCTGTAAAACATGCAAAAAACATATCTGGTGTTATTTGAGATATGTTTTATAGGACACAGTTTAACTTATCACTATAATTTAAATCCTAAATGTTTATGGCAGAATACTTACCACAGAATCTATTGTAGCCAGATTCTTGCAGGAGATCCCTGCATCCGAAATCAATCAGTTTGACTTTAAGGGTTTCTGTGTTGATCAGAAGATTCTCCAGCTTAATGTCATGGTGGAACACTACACGGCGACAGCTGATGTCAACGGCCGCTGTTGCCTTTGCGACGACAAACCATGCTATGTCCTCAACAAGGGCACCTCCACAGACCTCCAAAAAATCCCATAGATCTTTGCAGGGTGAGGGGCGTTCCAAGACCATGATGTAGTGTTCAGGCTGGTCCTGCTAGTCCCGCAGCTGAATGATATGTGGAACTCTTGGACCCTTATTAACAAGGATTAATAGTGCAACCTCTAATAGAAGGGGTCCGAGATGACCAGGCTAGAAGAAAGATCATTAAAAGATCAGTGGTAGATGGCTGTGCGTTCCCAAATAAGAATTTTTGTGCAGTCCATTTCTGTGACATCTATGGCAAAGAACCTTTAACATCCGAGGGACCTTTCAAACGGACAAAAGGTTCTCTATAATGGAAGAAGATTCTTCAGAGTTTTAAAATGTTCTTCAAACTAAGAAAAATAAATGGAACTGAACTGTTCCTTAAAGGTTCTTTGTGGAACCAAAAATGGTTCTTCTATGGCACTACTGTGAAAGCCACCTTTTGTAGACTTTATTTTTAAAAGTGTAAACCAGGGGTCCTCAACTCTAGACCTATAGAGATCCACTTTGCTGCAGAAAAAGGAAGTTCCAAGCCTAATCAAACACACCTGAACAAGCTAATCAAGGTCTTCATAATTACTACAAAGTTGCAGGTAGGTGTGTTTAATATAAGTTGGAGCTAAACTCTGCAGGAAAGTGGATCTTGAGGTTCAGAGTTGATGACTTTTGGTGTAAACCAGTGATCCTCAAATCTGGCTCGCGAGATCCACTTTCCTGCAGAGTTTAGCTCTACCCTAATCAAACACACCTGAGTTTGCTAATCAATGTCTTCAGGATCAATAGAAAACCACAGGTAGGCGAGTTTGATCATAGGGTTGGAGCTAAACTCTGCAGGAAAGTGGATCTCGCGAGCCAGATTTGAGGATCACTGGTGTAAACCATTGGTCTCAAACTCAATTCCTGGAGGGCCACAGCTCTTTTGCTCCAACCCTAATCAAACACACCTGATCCAGCTAATCAGTGACTACGTTTACATGGACATCAGTAATTTAATTATTTACCTTATTCTAAATAAGCCAATATTATGATTATGGTGTTTACACGAGTTGATTTTAGAATATTCCTTTCACGTTCCCGTTTTACATGTTATAGTACATAGTTCATTAATGGCACATGTCATAACGTCCCCACATGACGTAATCAAAAATATTGGTTTACATGGTCGATTCTGAATCAGAGTATTGTCTTAATCGTGTTAAAATCGGATTATTGTTGTCCATGTAAACGTACCGAGTGTCTTCAGGATTACTAGAAACTTCCAAGCAGGTATTAGTTGAAGCTGGTTGGAGCTAAACTCTGCAGAGCTGAGGCCCTACAGGAATTTAGTTTGAGACCACTGGTGTAAACAATGAAAATATATAGTGAGTGTAGCATACTTGCAGTGTAGATGTATTTTTTAATGTTCCCTGGCTTTCTGGCAATTTTCACTACCACCTGATCAACAAAACAAAACATTACAATTACTTTTGAACATCTCAAATACACAAAATAGTGGACATACTATACATCAAGAGGACTTGTAATTGACATAGTGAGACGAAACAATTTACTATAGCAAAATATTGTAAGAAAATTATGATACCTCAAGTCCATCCTCCAAGCATTTCCCTTCGTAGACAGAAGTATTCTCGCTCACCAAGCATTTTGCCGATTTCACACCGGCTCAAAATGTCTTCTGTCTGTTAACAAATAAATAATTGTGGTTTATATGAAATAGCAACTGATATTAAAGACAGCAGTATGTGTAACTAAACTTATCTCTCAATTCTCAAGTCCTCTTTGTCGTTGTATCGTGATGCTGAACTGACTGGACTGCGGTGGACTGGAGATGGAGGGGTTTGAACATGAACTGTCTTATTTTCATGAAGTGGGATTTCAAGGCCACTGGAATGCACTTCCTGAAGACCATTATCTTTTAGAGAATTTTGATCTAAAATGGGGAATATCTGTTCATGGCCTTGATCAGTCTTCAACTTTGATATATTTTGATACAATGATTTTGATACAATGTGTGATAGTGTGGGTTTGTAACGCATTGTATTGTAACACTTCATCCTAGGGAACAGAAAATTTCCCCTAATTTAGAATTAGGTTTCCAATAATGGATACTCATAGCTAGCTGAAAAATTATGTATATTTTATGATTCAAAGAGATTAGGTACACAGAAAAACAGGACAGGTACTCTTTCTCAAATGGTCATTTGATTCGTCCTTAGGGCTTAGGGTTTACAAAGTCCTGAACAAGTTGGCCCCTCAGAGTGTCTAATTTGCTCCATCCGTAGACTCCCTATTTCTGTTTTTAGGTCTCCTTTAAACATTCTCTCAAACCTTCAATGTTCCCTGACCACTGGTTTGATCATAGTTTTACTATTGTTTTATTTCTGTATTTCTCATCGTTTTATTTTGTAATTCTTGTTTTATTTTTGTATAGAACTTAGTTTAACCTTGGATGTTTTTAAATGTGCTTTATGGTCAACCATGTTGTTTTTAAATGTGCTTTATAAATAAATATTGTAAGTTACCTTGCCTTATACATTACACAAACTGTGCACATTCATTCATGAAACTCATACAGAAAATCTTAAGTTGTCTATTTTTGCTTAAATGTTTTTTTTTATTAAAAATCTGTAAATTACTTACTGTGCCCACAAATACAAAACGGAATTCAACAAAAAATTAATTCACAGACCACTATTTTCCAATGACAAAAAAAAAAATAGAGCATTTAAGCTCAAAATGATTTACGTTGAATCAGTTCAGAACATGAAGAATCACAATTAATAAGAGAATAACCTTTAAAAAATGTGTTAAGATGACATCTACGGTCAAGGGGGAAATTAATTTAAACCCTGTAATATGCATGTATAAAATATATTTGGTTAATGTCTTTAAATTGTAGTAGTTTTTTTATTCATGTTGAAATTTATTTTTATAAAATGTTGAAATATGACGCTCTCATCCTTCATAACAGTAATAATTTGCTCATGTTGCCATGTAAGTTTTCTGCAACTGTACTTGATAACATGACCATATTATTAAGTGTCACTCTTCAAGTCCTCTAGAAATACATATTTCAAAAACAAATCCTTGTCACAAAAACTATGGAATGCATGAAGTAAAAAGACATTATACTGTATGTGACTTAAAGACAGCTATTGAATGGACTGTATGGCCATCCTTGACAGCCTCATTTTCATTCACTGTAAATTTGTGTAAAACAATTGGAAACTACAATTGAACATTCTTATAAAAAATAAAAAATAAGTCAGAGAAAAGAAAAAGAAAGAGAAAATGTACCAATAATACATAAGGCTAAGAAAATATTTAAAAACCCATTTACCAAAATAAAATACAGAGAAGAATACAAATAGACAGTTAAAAACAAGAACAATAATGCACTTTCTCTAGTTTTCTTTTTTCTCAACAGGACATAAGGGCCAAAAGATTTCCCCAAGGTTTTTGAGGATTCCCCTGTGATAGAAACCTCTAAATGGATTGTATGAGGTCCAGCAGTTATGTGCAGAATATGGATGGCAATGCTGGCAGTTGTGACCTTTTCCTTTAAACCACTCATTGGAGGTTTGATTGATCAAAGCCAAATACATGTGAAACATGGAATAACCCGCCAAGAGGAAAAAGACAAATATCAAGAAGCCCAGCATGAAGACAATCTTTGGAAATGTCAGAAAGAGATGCTGTAACAAGAAATGCAGTGGAAAAAGTTTCATTAGAGAGACAATTCATGTACCCCAGCACAATTACTAGTTTTACTAGACTATTTCTGTGGTAAGTCATTATTACCTGGATGATAAAGAGCGGTCCAGCGGGCTGTTGCTCACCCTGCTCATCAATGTAGTGAGCATGCAGGAGTCCAGTTCGTAGAACAGCTTGGAGCAACATGTCTGCTGTAAGCACTGCAATATTGCCTGCCATGGCGCAGACACTCAGAAGGTACAGAAGGAAGTATCTGGTGTTCTGGGCACCGATGCAGTTATTCACCCACACACAATGATGGTCAAATCTCTGGACACAGCGATTGCAAACCCCTGAACAAATTAGATCAATAGCATTTGTTGCATAATGTGGGGGAAATAATAAATAAATAAACACCACTTACACTAATGGGTGCACTGGGCCATAATAATAATAATACTATTAATAATAATAATAATAATAAGAATAATAATTGTTTCGCTTCACACATGATTGTTTCTTGTTTGTTTTTAAACTAAGGGACAAAGGAAATTAGTTTGTGATTAACAACATAATGCCACTTAACAGAATGAGGAAAACTATTTAGTTTATGTGATATCAAATGGGTTTAGTAATAGCTGGTTCACAGCCGAGGTAATTAGTAGCTAAACTTTTATATTAGGATACCTTGACTACAAGGACACAGTTACAAAAGAAAAAAAAGAAAAAGAAATGTATGGGTTAAAAAAATATGGTAGCAATGTTTTAAGTTTTACAGATTTAACTGAAATCTACAGTTAAAAAAAATTGAATTAAATCATCATATGTTTATATCATCGTACAAAAATTTGTTTTGTACCTTTTATAATATAAAAAAAAGTGGAGGAGAGAAAGACTTTATTGCAAGTAGCTTTTCCACAAACTAAGGGAAATAACAATACCAGGTGCACAGAGTCACAAATACAAAGTAACACGCAACACTAAAATAATGAAATAAACATTAATTTAACAACATACATTGTAAAATAAAATGCTTATGTACATGACTGATTTAAAAACTGAGAAGAAACAACTAATAAAATGAAAACCACAGGGAATTCAATTCAATTCAATTCTGATCATGTACTGGTTACTCCACTACACACCTCGGATCACTTCCTCCTCACACTTAACCTCAACACGATTCCTGACACAACACATACCCCTCCACATGCCATCTTTCGACGTAACCTACGCTCACTCTCACCCTCCCAGCTATCTGCTATGGTTTCATCTTCGCTTCCTCCCCCTAAACAGTTAGCATCTCTTGATGCAAACAGTGCTACTGATACTTTCTGCTCCACTCTTTCATCTTGTTTAGACACTGTCTGCCCCTTGTCTTCCAAGCTAGGCCGTACCACCACCTGCTGATTTTGACACGGTTAACAACCAGATCCTCCTGCCAACCCTATTGGCAAAGGACATCTCAGGAACCGCACTCCAGTGGTTTGAGTATTACCTCTCAGATAGGTCCTTCAAGGTATCTTGAGGTGAGGTGTCCAAGTAGCAACATCTAACTACTGGGGTGCCTCAGGGCTCAGTTCCTGGACCACTACTCTGTCTACATGGCATCACTAGGCCCTGTCATTCAGAAACATGGCTTTTCATATCACTGCTATGCTGATGACACTCAACTCTACCTCTCATTCCATCCTGATGATCCGACGATAGCTGCTCGCATCTCAGCATGTCTAACAGACATTTCTTGCTGGATGAAGGACCATCACCTTCAACTCAACCTTGCCAAGACAGAACTGCTTGTGGTTCCATCAAACCCATCGTTTCATCAAAATTTCATCATCCAGTTAGGCACATCAATAACTCATAACTCCTTCAAAAACAGCCAGAAACCTTGGAATTGTGATTGATGATCAGCTGACTTTCTCAGACCACATTGCTAAAACTGCCCGGTCCTGCAGATTTGCTTTATTCAACATCAAGATGATCAGGCCCTTTCTTTCAGAACATGCTTCACAACTCCTTGTTCAAGCTCTTGTTCTGTCCAGGCTAGACTATTGCAATGCTCTCTTGGCAGGTCTTCCAGCCAGTTCTATCAAACCTTTACAATTAATCCAGAACACAGCAGCAAGATACATTTTTAATGAGCCAAAAATAATGCACGTCACACCTCTGTTTATCAATTTGCACAGGCTACCAATAGCTGCTCGCATAAAATTCAAGGCATTGATGTTTGCCAACAAAACCACCACTGGCTCTGCACCACTTTACCTAAATTCATTACTTCAGGCTTATGTGCCCTCTAGAAGCTTGCATTCTGCAAGTGAACGGCATATTATTGATCCATCTCAAAGAGGCACAAAATCACTAATCTCTGACTTTTAAATTAAATGTTCCCTCCTGGTAGAATGACCTGCCCAACTCAATCCGAGCAGCTGAGTCCGTAGCCATCTGCAAGAATCGGCTAAAAACACATCGTCCTCCGTTATTTGACCCTCTAACTTAGCAAATCTCTAGTGAATTTATTCTTTAAAAAAATGGAAAAAACTTTAAGACTTGCACTCTTATTTGTTTTCTAACTGCTTGTTTTCTTAAAAAAAAAAACTAACACTAGCTTGCTCTATTCTTTTTGTATTGTATTCTATACAATCTATCTGTTTTCTTTTTATTTATTATATAACAATAATAAAAAAAACCTGGCAACATGTACTATGTTAAGCTAACTCATGACTTGTTATAGCATTGCGTATCATTGCTCTTTTGTTGATTTTGAATGCTTCCAATGTCCTCATTTGTAAGTCCCTTTGGATAAAAGCGTCTGCTAAATGACTAAAAGTAAATGTAAGTCAATGAATGGGTTTTCACTGTAGATTATACGACTTGTTCTTTTTCACTTCCAGATATTGTATATTCAACAGTATTTTACTGTAAAGTTACATGAAATGTAATCTGATGTTTAAAGGAAGGATAAACCTATACTTACTACAGTGTTTGGATCGTGCAGGTTTGACCAGCTGACAGGTTGAACACTTGACTCCCTGCTGGAACAGTTTTTCATCGTACTGGTAGACCTTCAGTTCTGCAGTATGGTTTGCCTTTGTCAATGTGCCTTCAAAAGAAAACTCAATTTAAATGTAGAGATATTGGATTTATTTCTAATGGAAATGGGACAATTGCTCATTTGCGAACCTGGGTCTCTGCTACAACACAGGTAGAACAGATAAGACTTCACTGCAAGGAGAATGTAAGGAATGCACAAACTGATTGAACTTGTGCCCATGTCCAAACAGATGCCAAAGACCTCATAGGAGAATTCTCCATACACAACCACTTCAAGTAACAGGTGCAAGTAAAGGAAGAAGTTGTTCCTGATTTGAAAAATGAACAGACATAGGATTAGAGGAAATATACTTGACAGTTTTAAAATATACTTTTACAGTATAAAATGTATCCCTTGAATAAACTGCATAGTCTAAATAAATGTAAGTCACTTTGGATCAAAATTTCTGCCAAATGCATGCATGTAAACATTCCTTAAATGTGTCAAGTAGATATGTATCAGATATTTTTAAATTATTATTTTATAAGTTTAGGAAGGACAGTGCACATTAATAAACCTTACTAGATAAGTTATACAGTCAGTTATGTAGTCTTCTAAATATGTATATACACTACCGTTCAAAGTTTTGGGGTCAGTAAGGGGTTAATGGAGTTAATTTTTAAATAAATTAATACTTTTATTCAGCAACGATGCATTAAATTGATCAAACGTGAATTTTACACAGCTACAAAATTAAATAAAATTATATTCCAATGAACTTTCTATTCATCAAAGTACCTTTGATGGAACAGCCTGTGCATAGTTCTGTAGCAAATGCTTTGGAGACATTGTGGGATCCATGGAGAGACAATCTAAAAGAAAACATGATACAAGTTCTATTTTAAACAACAAAAGAAATCATTAAGTTTCCAGGACTTTACTTACCCCTGTGAACTTGTCCAAAAGCAGACCGAGAGGAGTCTGCTGATGTCCTGAATACTTACAAACCAGAGCAATGCAGGTGAGCACCACCGCCACATATATACCAAACAGAGTGAGGAAGTCCATTTGCCACTACCTAAGCAGCACAGTACTGTGAGTGAGTAATTCATTTCACTTATTAAATGTTTATATACGACGAGAAAGAGCGCTTACATCAAAACCAAACGTAGTAACATGTAAGATAACTATTTATTTAATAAACCATACTGTTTAAGAGTTTTTTTTAAACAATGTTGGACATACATTTGAGCTAATGTACACAGAAAGAGGCAAGCGATGGAATTTTTAAGTTTATTAACCTTTATTTACCTGAACACCATTCTCGCACCTTTTTCCCCGTGCAGACAGTAGTGTGCTGAAGTAGACGTGAATACGGAACTCTGTTGCCAGATCTCCACACAAAACAAAAACTTGTTCAAAACATACAGACTTTCCTTATCAAATAAGTATGAGGAGGTATGTAATTATATAATTTTATATCAAATTATTTACACTACTGCATTCTGAAAATAAACGACCAGTAGTTAGTTATATATATAAGCAATTTTTTTTAAGTTGAAAACAATCCCAAAGCGGATATGGCAACACTGATACGGATCATACTCACTGTGCTGTCAAAGTAAAAGTCGTCCTAGACTTCTTTTTAGTAATTCTTTACTTGCTCGATATTTTGAAGTCATTCAGTTCATCTTTAAATATAGTCTGCAAATGACTTATTCCTCATTTCAAGACGAGTTTAGCCATATCACCCTGCAGCCCAAGACTGGTTGCCCACTGAAGCTAAGCAGGGCTGAGCCTGGTCAGTACCTGGATGGGAGACCTCCTGGGAAAACTAGGTTGCTGTTGGAAGAGGTGTTGGTGAGGCCAGCAGGGCGTGCTCACCCTGCAGTCTGTGTGGGTCCTAACGCCCCAGTGTAGTGACGGGGACACTATACTGTCAAAAAGCACCGTCTTTCGGATGCGACGTTAAACCGAGGTCCTGACTCTCTGTGGTCATTAAAAAAATCCCATGGCACTCATCGTAAAAGAGTAGGGGTGTAACCCCGGTGTCCTGGCCAAATTCCCTCCACTGGCTCTTATCAATCATGGCCTCCTAATAATCCCCATCCACTGGATTGGCTCTATGACTCTCTCTCCTCTCCACCTGTAGCTGGTGTGTGGTGAGCGCACTGGTGCCGTTGTCCTGTGGCTGCCGTCGCATCATCCAGGTGGATGCTGCACACTGGTGGTGGTGGAGGAGAGACCCCCCCACATGATTGTAAAGTGCTTTGGGTATATAGCAATACACAAGAAAGCGCTATATATGCATCATTCATTCATTCATTCAAGTTTAGGATTTTTGGGGAAAATGTAGGTTATTATATTAATATCTGGATCATAAGTAATTGGACAATGTCGTTTATTAAAATGCAGCATGCAATATTGGTCAGCTAACATACCAACTTTATGATTACAATACAGCCTTTATATTTTCTTCTGAACTTCAGTTTTTCCACAAGTTTATTTGTTCATCAAAAACTTTGAATTATTTACAATTTTCATCATTGGTTTCAGAAGCAGGTGGTTGATAATGTTAAGTGCACTTGTTTTCAGTTCAGGGTTGCCATAGCCTTCTAACTGTTGCCTCTTACAGTTATCATGTTACAGACCTGCACATTCACTACAGTGGTGATACCTCAAAGGAAAGGGTTACCGCTAAAGCCCTTTGAGAATACTCCACCGAGCAAAGGAAGCAGGTATTCTCTTTTAAAATATGCGTGCGTTTGTAAATCTATATATTAACAATATCTTCATGAATATAAGGAAAGTTTCTATGTGTTTTTAAAGTTGGTCTTTTATTGCACTTTTGGTTGTACATCATTAACATAATTGTGAGCTAACACAAATCATTGAAGGAAGTAGACTGCTATTATTTTTGGATGTTTAAATTTCAGTTACCAAATCTCATTTTTAATGTTTATGGATTGTACTGTAATAGCTAAGTTATTCTGTTTTGTAAAATGTTAAATGATGTCTAATTTATTTTTGCATTTATAAAAGACAGAGGTCAATAATAAAAAGAGCATAGAGTTCTTACAGTCAGTGCAAAATTATATATAAAAAAGTACTGTTTTATTGCAATACAATAATTATTTTTTTTTACATGCACAACCACTTTTCTGTTGTGTTGGTAAATTGAGATGTTGATTGAGGAACAGTGTGTTTGGAGATACAAGCATTGGCTCTAAATAATTCAGTTAGCCCTGTATAGCTTGTCTTTGCTTCAGTCCTTCACATAATACCTCTATTACGTTTTACTGCTAGTTATACTGTTTCCCCATTCAGTTTGTAAACTTGAAAGTGAAACCGTGCTACACTTGTCTCATGTGTTTATACTGTGGCTTGTTCATATTTATTATCTGCCTGAGCCAGTACTCCAAAAAAAAAATGCTTTGGAAACCCCCGCTTGCACCTGAGCTGCATGTCAGCTCACTCAGTAAATCAATCCTTTCTCCCAAATTCCCCCCGGATGCATGACAACATGTGTCCTGCCATGTGGCACGAGAGATCTCGAGATGCAGCATTTAATCTGTCTAATCCAGAGCAAGAGCTTTAATAGCACTGCTCCTGTTCAAAGATGTGTGACTGCGCTCTTCAGTGCATTCAGACGTTCTAATTATCCACCATCGTCCTGACAGATCCCCAAGCTGATACTGGGCTACTTTGTGTCCCTTGGAGAGACAGCTCGAAGAGAGAGTATGGGAAGGAGGTATTTATAGAGAAATGGGGCCTCACTTTACCCTTTTTGGAGAGAGAATCATTAAGGATCTGTGCTAGGTGTCCCAGTTTCTTGATTTGAGCTCTGCAGGCAGGACTAGCAAGACTCGCCAGAGATGCAGAGTCAACTCATCGACAACATCACTCTGGCACTCGATGCAGTGTTACTCTTTTTTTAAGTGGCAGTGCTCTGCATGCCACACGATGATGGGGGGCATTCGAAAGGCGTTTCCCCTGAAGCGTGGTGCGGTGCAGTAAGAGGATCTCATGGAAGACGTGGACCAGGCGTTTTGCTCTCCGAATTTTTGATACCTGTTGAATTACGACAAAATGAAGAAATTCCTTCAGAATAAGAAAGGAAGATACTCCTTACGGCAGAACAAGCCGGGTCCTCGATATCCGCCCAAAGATTTTTGTAAGTGTTTAGTGTTCAAGAATTTTGTATTTGTAGGATGTCGATGATGACTTTCAGCAGCACATTTAAAGTCAGTTTAGGTGTGCATGGAGACTAATGTTTTGATGAATGACCTTCTGTCAATCTACAGGCTTAGGCTTTGCATGGACCGGCCCACAAACACAATATTTTACCAGCCATTTAATTGGGAATGGTGATGTGTGAATGTTCTGGTTTTACTAGAAAGGACTTGCTATGCTACAAACGCGAGTCTCATGCTGCTGATGCTGTGTTCAGGCACATCTGTGCTCTTATATCAGATGATTTGAGAGCCTCTGTTCTTTTTTCAATGAGGTCAATGTTACTGGGAGGTCTAATGTGTCAGCTGAGACTCTGTATTTAGTGAAGGTTGTATGGCTCTCTTTATGTGACTGCATTACTTTGTCTTGTCAGGATAGGCAAAAACTGACTTCACTTGACATATTTTACCATCTAGGTGTATATATTTTAGGTGCTTGATATATTTTAGTGTCTGTCCAAGCATATGATGTCCAGCAAATTCCATTTTTCACAGGAGGCTTGATCATTTTGCTGTGTGTATGTAGGTCTTGTTCACAACAGGCTGATCAGACATTTGAGCCTAGTTGCTCATTAGAGACCCACATATCCTCTTATTTGACATCTTTCTTACAGTCCTCACCATGCCAGCATCCAACCAGGGCTGGCCAGAGGAGTTTGGCTTTCAGATAGGGGGGAATGGGCCCAGCTACATTCTGACTGTGGAGGATGGAAGCAGTGCTTATCTGTCTGGACTGCAACCTGGAGACCAGGTCTTGGAAATTGAGGGCCAGAACGTTTCCAGTCTTAGTGCTCAAGAGGTCATTGCCCTTGCCCAATCACACCGAAACATCCCGCCCAGTATTGGAGTAGTTTCACGCATCCAGCAGGTGGGTCAATGACATGACACTTTTTTTTTGTCTTAATGTATACATTTATTCATTGTGACATCAGGGTTATTATCTTTAACTAAACATATTTTGATTAATTAAATAAAACTGGATGAAAACTAAATAAATTGAAAGGGAATACAAATATATAACAAAACAAAATGAGAAATTGCTTTGGAAAGTCAAAGCACTGAAATTACGGACTTGAAATAAATGAAATGCACAATTGAACTGAACTAAAAACTAAATTAAAACATCTAATAGAAATGACAAAATCACAAAACAAAATTACAAAAAATTTACCTACAATTAAAATTAAACCTGAGAAAATAAAATCTAATTTAAACAAAAACAAAATGTCAATACAAACTATAATATACAATTTATACATACATTGATTTAAATACACCTATTATATGAAAACAAAAATATTTTTGAGGACATAAGGTGATATGATGAAATCAGTAAAAAAGCCTAATTAAAATAATGAAATGTTAAAACACTTCACACACACACACACACCACACACACACACACACACACACACACACAACATTAGTATTTTAATATGATTATTATTTTTTTACAAAGCAAGTCAGTTCAGGTTGGAAAATGCACGTAAAATACGAACTAGAAATAAATGAAAAGTACAGCTGAACTGAACAAAACCCAAATCATAAGCCTAAATGTAATAGTAAAACATTAAAAAAAAAAATCACAAAACAAAATTACTAAAAATCTAACTAAAATTAAATAAACTGAAAATAAAAGATAATTCAAAATATTAATAAAATGTCAATAAAAAAACTATCAATATACAATTATAAATATATTACTTTAACAATACACATATTTATTAAAAAAAAAATTCTTTTGATGGGCATAAGGTGACTGATATCAGAAAGTTAAAACCTCATTAAAATATGAAATTCGTAAAAAAACAATTCCACACCCACCCAGATTTTCAAATACAGTTGCATCTCATTAAATTAGAATGTCGTGGAAAAGTTTTTTTTTTTTTTCAGTAATTCAACTCAAATTGTGAAACTCGTGTATTAAATAAATTCAATGCACACAGACTGAAGTAGTTTAAGTCTTTGGTTCTTTTAATTGTGATGATTTTGGCTCACTTTTAACAAAAACCCACCAATTCACTATCTCAAACAAATTAGAATACTTCATAAGACCAATAAAAAAGTTTTTTTTTGTGAATTGTGGCATTCTGGAAAGTATGTTAATTTACTGTCCATGTACTCAATACTCTTGGTAGGGGCTCCTTTTGCTTTAAGTACTGCCTCAATTCGGAGTGGAATGGAGGTGATCAGTTTGTGGCACTGCTGAGGTGGTATGGAAGCCCAGGTTTCTTTGACAGTGGCCTTCAGCTCATCTGCATTTTTTGGTCTCTTCTCATTTTCCTCTTGACAATACCCAATACTCCCAATGGGGTTCAGGTCTGGTGAGTTTTCAAGCACACCAACACCATGGTCATTTAAACCAACTTTTGGTGCTTTTGGCAGTGTGGGCAGGTGCCAAATCATGCTGGAAAATGAAATCGGCATCTTCAAAAAAGCTGGTCAGCAGAAGGAAGCATGAAGTGCTACAAAATTCTGGGTAAACGGGTGCAGTGACGTTGGTTTTTCAAAAAACACAATGGACCAACAACAGCAGATGACATTGCACCCCAAATCATCACAGACTGTGGAAACTTAACACTGGACTTCAAGCAACTTGGGCTATGAGCTTCTCCACCCTTACTCCAGACTCTAGGACCTTGGTTTCCAAATGAATACAAAACTTGCACTCATCTGAAGGACTTTGGACCACTGGGCAACAGTACATTTCTTCTTCTCCTTAGTCCAGGTAAGACACCTCTGACGTTGTCTGTGGTTCAGGAGTGACTTAACAAGAGGAATACGACAACTGTAACCAAAATTCCTTGACACGTCTGTGTGTGACGGCTCTTGATGCCTTGACCCCATCCTCAGTCCATTCCTTGTGAAGTTCAAAATCTTGAATGGATTTTGCTTGACAATTCTCATAATGCTGCGGTTCTCTCGGTTAGTTGTGCATCTTTTTCTTCCACACCTTTCCTTCCACTCAACTTTCTGTTAAACATGCTTGGATACAGCACTCTGTGAACAGCAGCTTCTTTGGCAATGAATGTTTGGGGCTTACCCTCCTTGTGAAGGGTGTCAATGATTGTCGTCTGGACAACTGTCAGATCAGCAGTCAACATGATTGTGTAGCCTAGTGAACCAAACCCAAACTGAGAGACCATTTTGAAGGCTCAGAAACCTTTGCAGGTGTTTTGAATTGATTAACTGATTGGCATGTCACCATAATGTAATTTGTTGAGATAGTGAATTGGTGAGTTTTGGTTAAATGTGAGCCAAAATCATCACAAAAAAAGAACCAAAGACTTAAACTACTTAAACAGTCTGTGTGCATTGAATTTATTTAAAAAACGAATTTCACAATTTGAGTTGAATTACTAAAATAAACTTTCCATGACATTCTAATTTATTGAGATGCACCTGTATACAGTATATTTATTTATTATATATAGATATTATAGGTTAATCAGCTGTAAAATTCATGATGTGTGACTCTCCAAAAATCTAAATGTTATTCTTGAATTAATAATTCAAGATAAAAATATATATAAAAAATCATACTCTTGAAAATGTACCAATACTTCCCTTGAAAGATATAAAAAAATTATTTATAAAAGTTTTTCAAAACCTTCAGAAACCGACATGAATACAAACTATTCATTCAGTTCTGTCCATCACAATATTTACAGTCTGTTGCATTTTATGGCCCGCCTGCAGATGGATATCACTCCAGGCCCCGATGGTCGCTTCGGTTTCACTATCGTGGGAGACTGCCCCCTGCTGGTGGAGGATTGCTCCCCCTGCTCCCCAGCGGGTCGCAGTGGTCTCAGAGCTGGAGATTATGTCATGGAGGTGAATGGGATCCCAGTGAAGCACCATGAGATGGCAGCCGCTTTGATAAAGGCCTCTCAGGGCCGCACGCTGCGGCTTGGGGTGCTGTGCATGGGCAGTCGCCAGAAACGCAGCAGCGGGAGTCTAGAGGGCTCTCAGAAAGACACAGATGGCATGCGTCAAGACCGCAAACACAAGGCTCTGGAGTTCAATAGGAGGGTGAGTTTATCTGACAAAAGTATGTTTTTTGAATTTATGAAATGAAAGAGGTGCCAAATCACAATCATTCCTGTTTCAGGTTGAGGAGATTTTGAGGAATGAACCAGAGGTGAAAGAGAAACTGTTTGCTGTACTGAAACAGTTTGCTGCTGAGAGAAAGGTGGACTGGCTTGCTTCCGTTCTTCCTGACATCTTGACAACTGAAGAGCAGCAACAGCTCATCTTAAACATCAGGTACCATGACAACCCCATCTGCCACCTACAGCGCTCATTAATTTTTAACCTCCATCTCAGGGCCACTCTGACCCAGATGTTTTCTGCTACTGTATTTAGCCGTGCAGAACAGTTTGAAGGCCACCAGAGGGCATCAGTTTAATGTAGGTTTTGCTGAATATATGAATAGAAATTTAGTACATTCTTTGCTGTTCTTATTATTTATGTCATACTATGATGCACATTTGCAGTAAACATAAACAAGCTTTGATTTCTCTGTGTTTGATATAGAATTAAGCAGTGTGGCTTACAGTATAAACTGGTATGACCTAATAAGGCCACTGATAGATGTGTCTCCATCTGGTGCTGCCATGTAAACTGATCATCTTCAATCCCTCTGCTGTGTGCTGGCACAGTTAATTGTGAAATTCCTTTTCCAGTCCAGTCTATGCCTTAATGCCAACTGGGTCAATAACATAAGACGGCACTGGACAGAGAATTTTAGTGTTGATCCATTTGTCGCCTTCTCTTTGGGCAGTGTCAAGCTGTTTAGCACATGATGCTTAGTGGGACAGTTTATGTGGAATAACAAAAAACAGTAATATTGTGAAATATTATTACTGTTTAAAAAATACTTTCTATTTTAATATGTTTTAAAAAATAATTTATTTCTGAGATGGCAAAGCTGAATTTTCAGCAGCCCAGTAACAGTCAATTACTTGTATCGCATTGAGTCTTCAGACAGAAATCAATGTTGTGTGCGAAATTTTGGAGCTCAAGAAAAACATTTTCCTATTATTATTAATGATGAAAATATTGTGCGCTTAATTTTTGTGGAAATGTGATCATTTTTCAGCGATCTTTGATAAAAAACAACAGCAATTTAACAATAGAAATCCCTTTTGTACTTCTAAAGTCTTTACTGTAATGTATGATCAGTTTAATGCGCTTGTGTTGAATACAAGTATTAACTGTAACACTTTAGTGTAGGGACCTTATTTAGTGTCGTTGCTTATTAGCATGCCTGTTATTAATAAATTGGCTGTTTATTAGTACACATATTCTGCATGACCATACAGTATTTCACCTCCCTAATCCTAAACTTAACAACTGCCTTACTAACTATTAATAAGCAGCAAATTAGGAGTTTATTGAGGCTAAAATTGTGGTTAATGGTTTGTTAATGGCGAGAATTGGACCTTTAAAAAAGTCCTTGTGACCAAAAAATCCAAACCACAAACTTTATGGTAAATGGTAGTGTATGCTATTGCCATTATTCAAAATTATTAGTACAATAGATTTTGTCTGGTGCAAGAGAAATACTGTATGTTACACCTAGGTTGCATTTTGCAAGACAGCTTTCCTCAATTTATCAGAGAAAGAACATCATTAAGGTTACATACAGTATAGTGTTCAATATTGTGTTTGCTAAATGGAGACAAGCTATTCCCTCAGCGCAGTATGAGTATCGTTCCGTTGTATTATGAGATAATAACTTTTGTCACTGTATAATCCTCTTTAGAGAGATATCTGGTGAAGGGTGGTGAATGGAGATCACCATGTGTTCAGGAGCATGGGGATGTTGAGTTCCTTGGGATGTACTTTGTAATCTAAATATGCTGCAGTTGAACTAGAATATAAGAATATGACACATGGAACTTGTGGAAGGAAATTAATCATATTGAACTGTTGGTACTTAGTATAGTTAATCTTTTTTGATCTAGTACATTTGAATATTATCTAGGACAGATTTGAAGCCGGTCTGGGTAGATTTAGTTTGCATTTGCCTACTGGGACATTAGCCAGTTTCCAATTCAACTGAGATATGCTCTTTTAGTTGGCACTAAAGATGTATCTGGGCACAATCATCATCATTTCTTGAAATCCATTATTTCGGTAACATGGCAAGCCATGGTTGTTCAGTTTAAGGTGTGACTGTTTATTTTGCCATCTTAGAGAAGTAATCACAAGTTTGTTGTTCTTATTCATTATTCATCAAGAAACTGAATGCTTTGAAGAGAGAAAAATATTTCAAACAACATTTTAAAACGACACACTACCTTTCAAAAGTTTGGGGTCTGTTTTTATTTTTTTTATTTTTTTTCATTTTTACTGTTAGGATTTTTTTTAATGTTTTTGAAGTTTCTTATGCTTGCCAAAGTAGCACTTAAAATCATAATCTTCTGAAATATTATTATAATTTCAAACAGCTGTTTTCTATGTGAATATATATATTAAAATGTAATTTATTCATGTGATGGTAAAACTGAATTTGTAGAGTACTTCTGAAATTATTCTAATACGCAGGTTTGGTGCTAACTTTTCTGTTATCAACATTGAAAACAGTTTTGCTGTTTAATGCTTCTGTGAAATCTGATACATTTTGTTTTAGAATTCTTTGATAAATCGGGGGGGAAAAAGCATTTATTTGAGGCATTTTAGAAAATCTCTTGTAACATTTGAATGATTTTAGTTTTGATCAATTTAGTGCATTTAATTTTTTTTTTTATTGCTTAAACCTTTGACATGGTAGTTGTAAGCTAATGCATTTTCATGTACATTTACACACACACCACACACACAATATATACAGTACATATCTATTATAGATTCCTATATATGTATATATATATATATATATATATATATATATATATAAATTTATATATCTATATATAATATATAGATACGTGGGACCCGATATCTAATATAGTATATATATACACACCATACAGTAGCTTGTATACTATAACCTGTCCTGCCCAATTAAACACATGAATTGGTAAAATAATATCACTGGTCTCATTTAATTCTCACAATATAAATTTATCAGCCTTGTCTCACTATAGTAGGTACGTGTCTCAGTTTCTGCCGACACATAATCTCACTCTTTCTCTCTTTGTGAATCTCATGGATTTTCTGCTCATTATTCAGGGCTGATCTTCTGCAGGTCAATGTGAGAGGCAGCGGTCTCTAGACAGTTGTAGTCAATGGCTCTTGATGGCTCAGAGGCTGTTAAATTACGTCCCTCTGGGTTAAAGTGACACTCATTTTCTGAATATATCTCTTAAAGCCACTTCACTTTCATCTTGGTCTGAGTCATGATAAACTAAAAGATGAGTTGCTGTGGGTGAGTACTTTTCATTAAACTTTAATATTATTCATTGTGGAATATGTCTCTTCAATTTACAGTATTTTACTAAGAAAATCATTGTGATTTGATTTGTTGATTCATTTTGTGTCTGTTATAAGATTGTTTAACATGTCTAAGATTTTAACTTGTCATGTATGAAAGGTTTGTGAGAAGACTGTGTTCATTGCTGCTAAATCAGGCACGTTGTGTCAGTTATACATTGATATTTTAGAGATGAACAACTGTTGGGGGTCATAGGATTTTTAAAATGTTTTTGAATTAACTGTCTTATATGCTCACCAAGGTTGCATTTATTTCTTCAAGAATATAAAAGTAAAACATATTTCGTGAAATATTATTACAATTTAAAATAACTAATAAAAACAATTTTAAAATGTAATTTATTCCTGTGATGGCAAAGCTGAATTTCAGCAGCATTAATGTAGTTTTCACATGATCCTTCAGTTATACAATACAATTAAACAAGTGACTGTTAATAATAATAATAATAATAATAAAACTTACTGATGCCTAAGCTTTTGAATGTTAGATTCCATGGCTTATTCATTGTTTTGGTTTATCTTCACTAGTTTGGTGATTCATATTTTTCCTTTTATTATGTCCACAAATAAAGAGCTATATAAATAATTTTGAATTAAATATTACGGTGAACTAAAAAAGAATGAATAAAAACACCATTGTGTTTTGCAATGGTGCTGTCAAAGTGTGTAATTAAAATATCAAAACAGAGCAACTCATATGAACCTTTCCTCAAAATTTCCCATTCAAGTTGTTTTTTCTTAAAAACAAATAGGCAAAGCATGATACCATCTGACCTCCTCAAATTAATTTCACATTACAAATGCAAATATAGTCTGGCAATAGATCCATCCACATTTTCTGAAAAGCACAATCAATGTTAATGTGCTGTGGTGAATGCTGTCATTTATAATACTGGCAGTAGTGCTTTAGTACTCTACGTAAGCTAAGGTTTGTACTCTAGTGGCCTCTTAGGGTGCTTAATTCTTTATTTTATTCTTGTCTGCTGTCTGGAACTGCTGCCATTAATGCAGCGTTTGGCTACTCAATTAAGTCACTGTGTCTCTCTCTGTGCCTCCATAATAATGTGAACCTGAGGCAACTCTGCACTCTAGAATTGTCTAATGGTGTGGTTTTGTCAATACTGTCATCCAGGCAATGGGGAGAAAAAAATGATATTGTGAAACTGTATAATTTTAAATCATATTTCCAGGTTACGATTATATAGTATCTGTGTGCAGGGTGTCTGTGTCCTTCAGAATGATAAAGACTGAAATCAAGAAAAACAAATGTGTATGTTTTACTTAAAGGGATAGTTCACCCAAAAATGATATTTGTGTCATTGTTTACTCAGCCTCGTGTCTTTCCAAACCTATATTTTTAAAAATGTAAATGATGACAGAAAAGCACTATAGATAGTCCCCTTTCTGTGCCTATAACTCTGATATGTTTAGTATTAAAATAATGTCTGATCTATGGAAAAGAAAATTAGTTACATTCAGTTTGTGTTCATAATCCATTAGCCTGATTACAGTCTGTCAGTGACAATAAGAGACTTACAAATATCAGGAGAATTAATGCCGTGATTCAGAAAATGAATGTGCTTTTTGTTTGATAAACACATGGAATTATTTTAAATGCTAATGTCGGTACATCACCTTCAGAGAACAAAGCAGACAGAATTGCGTTGACGTTACACTTGTTGAGGTTACTAAGGTTACATTTGCTGAGGTTTTTCAATTGGGGTCTTTTTCTGGTGCCATGGTGGGCGGCATAACAGGCTTTTCCATATCCGCCAACGCTGCATAAATGTGACAAACATGGCCTTATTTCTATTCAGAATCCCATAAAGGTGAAACTATCAGAGTTAAAATTGTATTTGTCTCCTCTCTGCCAAATGTTTTTCCCAAACGTTTTTGTCTAGCCATTTTCCCCGCTTCAAATCTCACTGAATTCAGTATGCGCTGAATCTTTTCAATTATATTTCGAATGTCATGCTACGAGTTTTGAATTTGCTCTCTTGCATATGAGATTTGATGCTGTTCCCAGAGAGCATGGAACATCAGGAACAGCAAAAAGAGAATGAGGAAAGAGAGGGAGACAGCGAGTGAAAGAGAGAGAGAGAGAGGCGGTAGTGTGATGTACTCCCACACCTTTGCTATTGCTGGATTCTGGTATCTGTACCAGAGCTTCTGGAGTGGGAGTTTCAGATGAAGACAGCATTCAGAGAGGCTGCTACATGTTGGAGTTCCTCACAGCTTCCATGAAATATCGGGATTGCCTTCATTACTTGGCTTTCTTTGATTTTTTATTTTTTTTTATCTCTGCCATCCTTTCCTGTTTTCATGGATTTTGAAGTGTCACAGTGATCCTGAATGAACGCAGGGGACTCAGATCTGAAGCTCCTTCACTTTGGGTCGTGATAGAAACCGTTAGATGGGAAAACTGACTGGCTGAGCTGAACTAGCAACCTTTAAAAAGTCTTTATAATAATGGCTCCTCGTAGCTGATTTAGACCTTTTTTGTCTGTTGCCTTGCTGTGACCATGTTTGCCAGGATCTTCATTCCCAAGAAGCATCGGCAGCGCTTTGACGAGGCCGTTTCTCAGAGTCTCCTCAACCGCATGTGCCGTAGCAAGAGCCTTGGCGAGCCCCAAAACAGGCTCCGCCGAAGCCGAAGTCAAGACCACCATGAGCGTCCGCAAGGCTCGAAACGGGCCAGTTCTGTGCCCAGAGATACCGGCGATGACCCGGCCCAACCTGAGCGTGGCCTTAGGAAGAGCACCACCATGATTCCCAGCCACTATGTCACTGGAGCTAACCAGAGGTACGTATCGCACACCTCTTTCATAGGTGTTCCTTTTCCATGTCCTATTATTTATGATAAAATTAGCGTTTTAATCTTTCATACTGGTTTGAAAGGACAATTTTATCCCAAAACATGGCAGGAAGCCTCCTCAAACGCTTAGAACACTGTGTGATATGTGGGAGACTTTGTGTGTGGGTGGGTGAGAGAAGCACTATTGAGTTGTGTTTGTTTCTGTGCCTCATGCTTTCCTCCCTACACACACACACATGTATGTACTGTCCACATCACAAGCATTTTTTTCATATTGTGATCTACTAATTGGTTGTTCTAGAATTCGGGATATATAATCAGCTTTTCACACTATTTTAATCATTAAAATCATGACTTAACCTAAAAGGAAGATTGCCATCATATCATATTCAAGCCATGAAGCTTCTTATTGAAATTTGAGCCAGAACAGAAGCAGATCCTCTTGTCGTCTGGTTTAAATTAATATTGCTTTCTATACGATGTCACTAGAATCTGTCAATATTCTTTATTTGTGAATTGAAAGTGATATCTAAAATATTAACAGAGAAGTATCACCCAGAGTGTTTAGGTTATTAAATACTACAATAAGCGTGGATATGATGTGCTGATACTCTGTAGACTGTATTCCTCATCTGATAAGCTGCTGCTCTTCAATAAATAATGCTTCCTTGGCTCAGTCCTTATGTAATCTCTATTCAGAGTTCTTATGTCTTTGTTTATCTGTCATCCCCTTTCTAATCCGCCATCAGTGTTTGGTTCTGGTGGCCCACCTTATATAAAATGGCACTGCGACAAGAAGCAAATGTTTCTACTGCTTTCCCTTGTCTCTGTTTACTCAACAGTTCCAGTGTCGCCTTGAGATGTTGCCACAGCAACCACTAAGGCTAGCTAAACACTAATGATATGTCATAGGTTTTCTCTAAGAAGCAGGGAAATCTTAAATCTCCTTCTTAAATAGCTCGTCGAGTGGTGCTTCAGTATATTTGTCTGTTTGGCTTAGGATGAATCATAAGTTGGGATAAATTAATATTTGTATGTTCGGCCTTTGAAAAGCATTGGTCATATAGTGTAAACATATAGGTTCATATTTTACTCGTTGAGGAGATGTGTACTATTATTTTTACATATTTTTTTGACTGGTGCATTATAAAACTCTTGAAATATCCCATGAAGACTTAAGGAATTGGTGGGCCATTTCAAAGGACATGAATATATCAGAGACCAACCAGGACACCTTAGCAATGCCCTAACAACCATTTAGTACACCATAACGACTGCTCTTTTGACTTAAGCTAGTAAACAACCACCTAGCAACCACCCAGAACACCCTAGAAACTGCAAAGCAACACCATGACAACTGTTTTGACCTGGGCCAGTAGGTGGTAACCACTAGGGGTGTAACGGTTCAAGTTAATCACGGTTTGATTTTTGTCACAGTTTTAGAGTCACGGTTTCGGGACGGTTTGGTATGTGCTATGTTTTGGGAAAAGCACTATACTGTCAAACAAAAGTAAAGAAAATAAGAACAAATAATCTAATTACAAGCAACAGCACAACTAAATACAATAGAGCAAAGACACAAATAATATAAACAGTGCTTTTCAGGTTTTTAGGTAGGTCTAACATTAGGTTTTAGGTACAGAAATTGAATAAAATAATCAAATGTAAATCCACCTTGCATATTCACGTCCCGTAAAATTCAAGATAGCCTGATATATAGTTAGAAAAGCTATTCAGTCAAGAGCAGTGATTGATTTCCTTGTCTTTTTTTGTTTGATTAATATTAAAAATAAAAAAAGTGCTGTCACTTTAAGACAATGCACAGATCCAGTACACTGAAACTGTAGGCTATGTTCAACCGACTATGTTTGCTAGGATACTTACCAAGACGGGCATCTTGACATAATTTTTGTGTGTATTTGTCCATTCAAGCACAAGACATGAAAACGATTTGCACGTCGATATTTGGTTCAAGCACTTCAGACGAGTGCACACACACTCTTCTCACTGCGCGCGCAAGTTCTCATTCGTGTCTTCTGGCTCTTGAATGTTTAAACTGGCAAGGCTTAAATGAGTTTAGTTTAAAAACAGATAGCAACGTGTGCTGCCAGAGGAGAATGGCACACTACTTCGACACTATTCCCCTGTTTAATACTGTAAAGCTGCTTTGACACAATCTGCATTGTAATAAGTGCTATATAAATAATGGTGACTTGACTTGACCATTCAGGTCTCACCTGCGCAGCCGTGCTATAAACACCCGGATAATGATGGCTTAAATGACTGGTCATATTCAAGCATATGGCACTCGCACTGACAAGGTGTGACTGGTTTGTACACTTTTTTTTTTTCATTCGATGTGTTGTAAATGGCATTAGGGAAGCAGAATGCTATCCATCGACAAACATACATTGGCTGGACTCTGTCTGTTTTACGTGTTGTAATTATTATTATTATTTAAAGATTTATTTGTGCCATTATTATGATAGCATACATCAGAGCTGACAGGAAGCAAAGTGGGAGAGAGGGAGGGGAGGGATTGCTAAAGGTCCTCAAGTCGGGATTCGAACTCGGGACGCCCATAGTGCAACAGTGCTGTATATCGGCATGCTGCCCACAAAGCTATCTGTGCTGACACCATATTTCAGATGCGTTGTCAGATTTAAGTTGAACCTCATTGAAAGTTCATGCCGAACCATGAGTGGAGAACAGTACGATTCGATTTTTTTACCAAGAACCGTTACACCCCTACTAGCAACTGCCTAGAACACCCAAGCAAAGCCCTACAGTAGCAACCACCCAGACTGCAAAGTAACACCATGACAACTTTTTGACCTGGGCCACTAAGTAAACACCCAAAACACCCCAGCAAAGCCCTAGCAACCACCAAGAACACCCTAGAAACGGCAATACAACACCATGGCAACTGCTATTTTGATATGGGCTAGTAAGCAACCACACAGAACACTTTTTAATCAACATGCAAAAAATCACTCAGAACACCTTAGCAGCTGCATAGATTACACTGTGGCAGTAAGTTTTGTGCAGACAAGTAATTATTCTTTTTTTATCTTATTTTGAATATAAGTATTGAATATTATGAGTATTTAACATACCTACAGTCAGTCAGTAATGCCTCTCTTGCTTCCTCCGCAGAACCATCCGTGTGTACAGGGGTAAGAAGAGTTTTGGGTTTACTCTGAGAGGTCACGCTCCTGTGTGGATCGACTCAGTAATACCAGGTGCATATGAATGATCGTGACATCTACCCATAAGCACTTGCAACCTTTCATTATTAATCAGAGTGAAAAAAACACTGACTCTCAGATGAGTCAGGCTTTTCTTTTTCTGAGGGTTTCTGATCTGACCCAGAATTATACATCCTGCCACCAAGCATACAGATCTAGTGCTAGAAATGAATTTTTACCGTCATATTTTTGCCACCAGCCACTGTCAAGTAAAGATGCTCTCCTTATATAAATCACCATCTTCCAGGACACGGCTGTGTTTTGTTACTCAGAATTTGTGCCACGTTGAGGGTCATATCGCTGTAGGTTACAGAGGCGGGCGGCTGTAATAAAAAAAGCACATGGAAAGCACAGCTGGGTTCAGTGGTTTGTTTTCAAGAGAAATGGAGTGGTTTTTTTTTATTGGTGCATTGTGAGTGGGCTGTTGTACTAATGAGCAAGCTTTGGGTACATTTGTATTGAAGTCTGCACGATTGTACGTTCTGAGTGGAGAGAGGGCGGTAAGTGTGTGAGTGTCTATATGACGATATTCGCCCACTGCAGGCCTGTGCTGAGGCTAGTTAACAATGACTCAGCCACCCGTGTGGGGCTGCTTATAAAAACAAGTAGGAGTGTAGCATCGTGATGAAAAAAACAGATTACATTCCCTTTCAGACCTCAGACGGGGTATCTTGTAATGTTTTACTAACAACTGATCACAAAGGACAGCAATATTACACATCAACACGGTTCACTGAAAGATTGTCTGTGGCTTTGGGTGTATTATTCACTGCAAGTGTCTGAGGTTTCATTCTCAGTCCCAAACCCATGTTTTCCTATTACAGGTAGTCCAGCTGAGGCGTGTGGCCTTAAACCAGGAGACCGCATACTGTTCCTCAATGGCCTAGACATGAGGTGTGTTTATTTTTGTTATGCTGTGATGATGCTTTAAAAGTTGCACATCAGCAAAGTGATATTACAGTAGATACTGTGGTAAACTTATCTAAGAATACACAATTTATGTTTTTTAAAAAATAATTAAGTGGTTATACGAAACATGTAATCAAGTTAACCTAATGTGTAACAATGTCACCTGACCTAAACATTTTATTTGCACTACCATACCATTCAGAAGCTTGGGGTCATAAGATTTTTTAAAATTAAGTCAGCTTTTAGTCAGCAAGCATAAATTACATTTATAATGTTACAAAAGATTCTATTTGAAAATGCTCCCTTTAATTTTCTATTCACCAAGAATCCTAAAAGAAAGCTTCTTCAAAAATACTTAGCAACAAACAGTCTGTTTTCAAACTTGCAAGATAAGAAATGTTTCTTTAGCACCAAATTAACATATTAGAAAGTTTTCTGACGGTTTTGTTGACCACTCAATGTAAATTGGAGTAATGGCTGCTGAAAATTAAGCTTTACCATCACATAAATAAATTAAATTTTAAAATATATTAAATTATTTTAAATTCTTTATAATATTTCATATTATTACTGTTTTTACTGTATTTTTTTTGATCAAATAAATGCAGTCCTGGTGAACATAAGAGACTTCTTTCAAAAGCAATACAAATCTCTGACCCTAAACTTTTGAATTACAGTGTGACTACTTGCAAGTAGATTTAACTCAAATGTGCCTGTTACGGGGCTGACAAGACGTGAGAAGTGCGGATCCATATGCAAGGCTTTATTCAAAGACATGGTCAGAAACAGGCAGGGTCGAAACAGTGGCAACAGTATAGCCGCAAGTGAAACAAGAATAATCCTAGGGCTAGCGAAGGTCCATGAACGGCGAACAGAATCAAAAGGGACAAGACTAAAGGGAGAAATCCAGGAAAACAGGCTAGCTAGCTAGCTAGGCTAGTGCTATGGCTAGGCGGGCTACGGGGCTATTGTAGCGTCTCCAACTAGTGCTAACACTACTCGTTCAGAGGGTCAAGTGATCAGAGTCAGAGTGTTAATAGTGCAGTGAGTGTAGCAAACAGCTGGTGCAATCATGAACAGCTGTGTGCAATCAGTGCTGTGTGCAATCAGTGCAATGAATGATGGGATATGTTGTCCGGGGTGACATGCAACAGTGTGTAGTGCGAGAGTCAATGAAAATGGAAAGGGTGACCTCTGATGGCTAGCAGATGGAAGTTCATGGACCGGATTCGTGACAGTGCCATTTAAATAGTGTTTTAACTAAATAATTTCAATTGATTTGGCTTGAACACAAGTTAAACATTACTGAGGCTAGGGGCTAGGTTTTCAGCTTCCAGCATGCTTTGTGTGCTAGTGGATGGGACGATTTTTTATTTATTTATTAATATGTATTTTTAATTTGTTATTTTGTGTTTTATTTGGGAAAGACCTAAAAGTGACTTTTTAGTACTTTGTGTGCCTGCTTCTATGATGATTTGAAGGGAGTTATTATGAGAGTTGACAATGTGGTGATGAGTTCAAATGGTAATTGGGTTGGAAACAAGCTATTTTTAGTTTCACTATTCATATTAGGCATTTATATTATTCTGCTGCTCCTTAACAAACCACCAGCTTTCACAGTTTGTTTGTTTAGGCCTAAATGTAAATCAGTTTCCTGCGGCCATGATTTAGCTGTTTCTTGGGTAATCTCAAGAGCACAGCAATTTATTTCATACTGCCTCCAGGGGACTGACAAGCATAAAATTATGTCAATAAGAAATTCCCACCAACTGTACATTTATTTATAAGTGTTATTTAAGAGAACATGCTATTTGATTTGGTCCTATATTATATTATATTACTGTATAATATATTACACATTGATTCTATTCTATGTACATTTAGGAACTGCTCCCATGAGAAGGTGGTGTCCATGCTGCAGGGCAGTGGTGCCATGCCCACTCTAGTGCTGGAAGAGGGCCCCGTAGATTATCCGCTCTCAGATTCAGAGCCGGAGGAGACCCCCACCATCCCGCGCTCGCGCTCCCCGGCCCTCAGCTCCCTGCAGTGGGTGGCCGAGATCCTGCCTCCCAGCATCCGCGTGCACGGCCGTACCTTCAGCCAGCAACTTGAACACCTCCTCACCCTGCAAGAAAGATATACCATTTGCAAAGCTCTGGAGACCTTCTTCCAGCACAGGTCAGGTCAAAATTCATCATGGCTGAGTGGGAGCAGACACATGACTTAGTGTTATATTACTTGAGGTTGGCAGTACTGAGATTAAATACTGTCTTAGCAAAACAAAAAGGAGTTGTGTATGTGGCTCCAGCATGCTTGTGATTAGTGATTAGATTTGGTGGTCTGAGTTGTTTGGGACCGTAACAACAGTACATATGCAGGTCAAGAGTTTGGAATAATTCAGTTATATAATTTATATACTATAATTTTTTCAATGTTGTTGAAGGCTGCTCATATGCTCAGGACTGGCTGCTGCATTCTATTGATGTAATATATATATATATATATATTATGGCATCACTGAATTTTTAGCACCTTTCAGTCTTCAGTGTTTACATGATCCATCAGAAATCATTCTAATTTGCTGATTTGCTGCTCCAGAAACATTTCTTCCTATTATCAATGCTGAAAACAGTTTTTGCTGCGTAATATTTTGTGTAGGGAGACATCTACATCCATTCATAAGTTTAGGCTGAATAAAAAAGAGAAAGCAAGACTTGTAGGCCACAAGGAAAATTTTAATTGATCAAAAGTGACAGTAAAGACATTTATACAACTAATTTATTAATATAATCTTCAAATAAATGCTGTTCTTTTCATCTTTCTATTCATTAAAGAATCTTGAAAAAATGGATCATGATTTCCACAAAAATATTAAGCAGCAATAATAAAATATCATTGTATAATAAGAATCATTGTTGATAATTGAGTACCAATAATAATAATTGAGCACCAAAATCAGCATAGTAGAATAATGTCTGAAGGATCATGTGATACTGAAGACTGGAGTAATGACTGCTGAAAATTCAGCTTTGCCATCACGGGAATAAACTACATTTTAAAATATACTCAAATAGAAAACAGTTATGTTAAATTGTAACAATATTTCACAATATTATTATTTTTCTGTCTTTTTAATCAAATAAATGCAACCTTTGTGAGCATAAGGGACTTGTTTCACAAACATCAAAACATTGTAATTATTCCAAAGTGCATTTCTTTTAATGAAAGATATCATTTTATTTTATAGTCATGACTTAAGTGACCAATGCAGTGTTTGACAAAAAACATACAAGTTAGAATTTCAGAGCTAATTAACACTTATAGACTGTAACCATCCTGCCTTATGATTACAAATATCATAGCATACTGTTCCCAAAGCGAGGGATTTTCTGTCGCTTGGCAGCAGCAAGGCAAATGTGAAAAGCATTCAAAAATAGCTTCAGCCTCAAGCACAAATAGATACTCACAATCAAGAACAATCTGTGGGTTCTTCCAAATGTAATAAATAACGCTCACTGGTGTGACTGCTTGCTGAGAGAGCAGCCCAATTATTTCTAAAATGGCTCCCTCTGTTGCATGTAAACAGGAATGTGGACACACTCATTGTAGATGTGTTTCCTGTGCTGGACACTCCAGCCAAGCAGCTGATTTGGCAGTTCATCTACCAGCTGCTGACCTATGAGGAACAGGAACACTGCAAGAGCAAGATCGCCCGCTTCCTGGGCTTCAAGAGTGCAGGTTAGCTGTGGCTTTACTGCGTGAACGTCAGGGGTTTTCTGTCCTGATTGCATTCTGACTGTGCATGTTTATTACCGCAGAACCAGAAGTAGGTCCAGAAACCCACAGACGGAGCAGCTCCATGCGAGTGTCAGGTACCTCTCACAAAAACACTGTGAGAGAGAGAAGCTCAGACGACTGCATCATCGGCACTCACCTGGGAATGGGTATGACATTTTCCCATATCAGTGTTTAGGATTTAGACAAAAAAGCAGGGTCCAAAATGAACTTTTTCCACACTGAACATATAAATACATGAACAAAACTCAAAAGTTTTGGGGGTTTTGTTAAGATTTTTTCATATTTTTTGAAAAATAAAAGGCTCTTATGCATTTATTTGATCAAAAAACAGTAAAAATCATAATATTGAGAAATATTATTACAATTTAAAATAACTTTTTTTCTATTTTAATATATTTTTTAAAAGGAACTTATTCCTGTGATGCAACTATTGACGTTTTATAACAACCATACTATAGTCTCATATCACATGATCTTATAGAAATTATTCTAATATGCTGATTCTTGTTATTATCGTTGTTGAAATAACTTATAATGCTAACTAAATTAATTTTTGTGATATTTTGTGATTATTTTTTGTGATACTTTTTTCAGGATTCTTTGGACAATAGAAAGTTCAAAAGAACATTTGAAATACCTTGATGTTTATTTTAAAAAATCATTTGAAAAATCGCGCAGTATTTACATGTATATATTTACAGTGGGGAAAAAAGTATTTAGTCCGCCACCAATTGTGCAAGTTCTCCCACTTAAAAAGATGAGAGAGGCCTGTAATTTTCCATCATAGGTATACCTCAACTATGAGAGACACAATGAGAAAAAAAAAAATCCAGAAAAATCACATTGTAAGATTTTTAAAGAATTAATTGGTAAATTCCTTGGTAAAATAAGTATTTGGTCACCTACAAACAAGCAAGATTTCTGGCTCTCACAGACCTGTAACTTCTTCTTTAAGAGGCTCCTCTGTCCTCCACTCGTTACCTGTATTAATGGCATCTGTTTGAACTCGTTATCAGTATAAAAGACACCTGTCCACGACCTCAAACAATCACACTCCAAACTCCACCATGGCCAAGACCAAAGAGCTGTCAAAGGCACCAGAAACAAAATTGTAGACCTGCACCTGGCTGGGAAGATTGAATCTGCAATAGGTTAGCAGCTTGGTTTGAAGAAATCAACTGTGGGAGCAATTGTTATAAAATGGAAGACATACAAGACCACTGATAATCTCCCTCGATCTGGGGCTCTACGCAAGATCTCACCCCGTGGGGTCAAAATGATCACAAGAACTGTGAGCAAAAATCCCAGAACCACACGGGGACCTAGTGAATGACCTGCAGAGAGCTGGGACCAAAGTAACAAAGGCTACCATCAGTAACACACTGCGCCGCCAGGGACTCAAATCCTGCAATGCCAGACGTGTCCCCCTGCTTAAGCTAGTACATGTCCAGGCCCGTCTGAAGTTTGCTTGAGAGCATTTGGATGATCCAGAAGAGTATTGGGAGAATGTTATATGGTCAGATTAAACCAAAATAGAACGTTTTGGTAAAAACTCAACTTGTCGTGTTTGGTGGAGAAAGAATGCTGATTTGCATCCAAAGAACACCATACCTACTTGCATGGGGGTGGAAACATCATGCTTTTGGGGTTTTTTTTTCTGCAAAGGGACCAGGACGACTGATCCGTGTAAACGAAAGAATGAATGGGGCCATGTATCGTGAGATTTTGAGTGAAAACCTCCTTCCATCAGCAAGGGCATTGAAGATGAAACGTGGCTGGGTCTTTCAGCATGACAATGATCCCAAAACACACCGCCCGGGCAACGAAGGAGTGTTTTCGTAAGAAGCATTTCAAGGTCCTGTTGTGGCCTAGCCAGTCTCCAGATCTCACCCCATAGAAAATCTTTGGAGGGAGTTGAAAATCACTGTTTGCCCAGTGACAGCCCCAAAACATTACTGCTCTAGATGAGATCTGCATGGAGGAATGGGACAAAAAACCAGCAACAGTGTGTGAAAACCTTGAAGACTTACAGAAAACGTTTGACCTCTGTTATTGCCAACAAAGGGTATATAACAAAGTATTGAGTATTGAGATGAAATTTTGTTATTGACAATACTTATTTTCCACCATAATTTGCAAATAATTTTTTTAAAAATCCTACAATGTGATTTTTGGATTTTTTTTTTCTCATTTTTTCTCTCATAATTGAGGTATACCTATGATTAAAATTACATGCCTCTCTCATCTTTTTAAGTCGGAGAACTTGCACAATTGGTGGCTGACTAAATATCGTTTTTTTCCCCACTGTATATATATATATACTGTATATATTACTTGGCATAAATACTAATTACTTGGAATTTAATCAAATCAATTTGTTACTCTTATTTGATGCTTCATACTTGTTAATTTTGGATCCAGCTCATAGTATGATGTAGAACTGATATAGGCCAATAAGTTTATATGGAATACTGTTTATGCTATGCATTGCTCCATTGTAACATTGTTTCAGATAGCCATGTCATTCTGTCCCTCTTTGGGGTAAACAAGCAATCAGAACTGCTCTCAGCCATGTTTATGATTCACCAGCATCTATTAGGCTAAAGCTATAAACTGCTTGCAATCGCTGTGCGCCTCTCAGCCACCTACCGGCCAGACCCGCTGCTGAAGCTGACTGCCCTCAGTCTCTTTTTAGCTCCTGAAGGGCAAGCAGCTTTTTGTGCACATGCTCTGTTTCTGGACCGCACTCTCTCTGTGTCTCAGGAACATTCACTGACCCTGTGACTCCAGAGGAAAGACAGTGTGGGGATGGGACTTCTTTCCCAGAGTCCCCAGATCTCAGCCACGTGGGTACCATTTACTGCTCATCCGCAATTCATTGCACTGTCATCACTGCTGTTATGAAATCATGCATAGTCTCATCTAACCACGCCCCAACCCGTAGATGTCAGGAGTGTACACGGAGCTTGAGAACATGGTTCCCGGGAAGAGCAACCAGTCTCTCCAGAGTCACTCCTCACCCAGGGCTGTTCATGGGCCACGCTGAGAACAAGCAGCAATAACTCAGTCTTTCACACACAGTAACGCAGGTATTCGGGGGGGGGGGGGGTAGGTTTTTCTGACATCACGAATTGAACATGTGCCTCCAAAATACACCAACCTCGGACAATCGTAGCACAAATGTGCTTGTGCTTCAATGTAATAATTTAAGGCTAGAAACAGGGTTTAACTGGGTCCAGAGTCCACAAGGGTAATAGGTTTATTTTTCTTTGAGAAGTTACACAACATGAATACCGAATATTTTGGTTAGGGCGGTTACGGATATGACACAGCTGACGCTTAAGGATAGAGGTAGATGTAGGAATCGTGTTTTCGACAGGATTTGTGGTAACCTTTATAATGAGTACATTTAGTAACATTAGTTAACATCATGTAGGGAGGTGAGGACAAGCTGAAAAGACGTGGGACAGCATTTATTAACTCTTATTAACATTACTTTAAACGAAAATCTAAATAAAAAAGTCAGGGAACATCGGTAATGACCTAGCTAACAGAACTAGGCTCGGTTTGGGTTTATTAACTACAGTAACAAAGATGATAAATACGTGTAATAGGAGGCTCATGTGCGTTAATTTAGTAGCATTGCTGGAGGTTAACTAGACGCGTTATGGTGAAGTGTTACGATAATTCTTTAACATATTCTGTTATTAACTTACGTATATTATTATTATTACTACTTATTGTATTAATTTATTGTGCATAGCTTGATCATAGCAGTTATTATTATATAAATAAGCTGTGTCAGAGTAAGAAATTAAGACAATCTTAATTTGGAAGGAAATGCAATACACTTGGCCGAAAAAAATGAGCATGGATTGTTGCAAATGATTATACACAAATTATTTAATGCACTACATTTTTCTTTGAGAGTTGAGTGACACTTTAATAGGGGGTGTACTCTCCATTCATTTAAATAGTTAACACAATATAAAAGTGATTAATGGGGTTGCGATGGGGAAGAAAGGGTTTGTTTGGCATGACAATTATTTTTAATGCCTTCAAGAATAGGTCCATGGACATCAACAGTTATTAATAATCCTAGTTTAATTTATTAGGCATGTTATAGTTCTTGAATTCGGCTCAATTTTAAAACTTTCTGTAGAACAGTTAAACAAGACACTCTGATAGTGTTCCTCATGAGTTTGTCATGTGCAGGGAAACCGGACGTCAGGCCTCTCTCTTCATGGCTGAAATCCTTCTGGCCCTCATTTCGAGACTACCGCAGACTGTTCTTTCTCCAGACAGGGTGGACAAAATGGCTAATCCTTATGTTAGTTTAGACTAGCCCCTTGCCTCCCCCTGGCTGCCTGTCGTAAATGAACCCAGTCTCGGCTCTCCACGCAGAAGGCGCGCTGCTGTGCACCTTCTCACGCCACCTCGCAGCCGAGACACCGACAGTTCCGTGATCTCCCTGAGCGCGAGCAGCTGGGACACCCGTGGGTACAATATCGTGGGATGACTTTAGGAGGGGAGATAATGATTAGACTACAAAAAGGTTTTGTGTAAACAGAACAGCCCATGCTTCAGATTACTATCGCACCAATCCATTACATATCAAAATTGTAATATTAAAATATCACAAATTTTTTATTTAAAATAAAATATAACCAAAAATTAGTTATTTTATTATTATTTGTTCTACCCTACCTCCAATACATTGTCTTATGGAGTGTTGCTTTTATTTTATCTGTACGGGACGGGGGGCCGCCAGCCATGTCCACAGGCTCTTGGCCAAGGAATGCATTCTTTTATTATTTTTGGGTGGATCTACCATCGATCATTTCTTACATCTAATTTAATGGGTCATCTGAGGGATATGTGGCATCTATCCAGGCGTAAAGGCTGTGCATAGGCAAGGTCCCATTTTTAGGTGGGGGTGTGTGAATGGTGGTCGGCCACCAACAAATATATTCACCGTAGTCCAAGGTTAGGGCCCAGGTCTGATGTGATGTATACTGGGACGGGAGTGAGGGGAGTGAAGTAGGGAGGGCCATTGACCAGGCTGGAAACTGGGTAATTGAGAGGGAGTAATGGAAAGGGTGCAGCGACCAGGCCGTTAAACCGGGCATCGGCAGGGGTGTCACCGGGGAGTGCGCTGCGGCAGGGGGAGGCCGTGCGAGGGGGAGAGTGGAGGGAGGAGACAGTATATAACCGGTGGGACCAGACAATGTTGGGGTGGAAGCCCGAACGGGGGGGGTGACACGGGTCAGAGGATTTCCGATGAGCAGAAGTGACCATGCTGCCTCAATGAGTTCGCTGCCAGCAGGAAGACCACAGCGCACGATGACCCACCTCAGCTCCTACGCGCAGCGCTGACCACAGCCCGCCTCCCCCACACAGGTCCTCCTCGCCTCTCGCCACCAGCCCCAATCCATTCTACCACCCCTCTCGCCCCTGCCCCGCACCCCAGAGCACGGGCCCCACCGCCGCCCTCGCCGTCCCACCACCCCATCATAGCTCCGCCCCCACCTCCACCTCGCCTCTTCCTCACTAACCGCCCCTTGTTGCACATGGTGCTGCCCACCAGTGAGGAGCTCAGGGCCCAGCACACCCGTCCCAGACGCTCCTCTCCCCAGCCCAGCGCTCCACCCATTCTCCAGCTGCACCAACCGAAGGCTCACCCCATCCTACAGTCATCCCCGCGTACCTCCCCTCAACCCCCGCACGCAAGCACACAGCATACTCACCTACGACATCCCACCCAGTCCATCTACCAGAGCCAGCAGACCTCTGCCCCCAGAACCTCCCCTAACCTGACCAAACAAAAGAGCCTCCATTCCCTGCCTTCCCAACAAAGCTATGATGGTACGCTCTCAACCAAGGTTCCCCCACCACCGCCACCTCCTTTACCCCCACCTTGTGATCCTCCACCTTTGCCCAAAGCCAGCCCGAAAGCCTCTGACAACAACCACATGAGCGTGAAGAGACTGCGCTGGGAGCAGGTGGAGAACTCTGAAGGAACTATCTGGGGACAGGTTGGTTAGTGATACATAACAACCACAGTGCACCTCAGAACCACGTTGAAGTGATGAGATGTTATTAAGTACAGATGATCTGTTTTCTAGCTTGGAGATGATCCTGATTATCATAAACTCAGTGACATGGTCAAGTACCTGGATCTGGATCTGTACTTCGGCACACAGAGGAATTCCAGTAAGTTCTCTATTTTGTTATAGCTGCTTCAGTGTAGTATTGCATGTATACATCATCATCCCCTTTTCATACAGTGCTGTGAAAGAGTTTTTTGCCCCGTCTGATTTTCTGTGTTTTTACACTGAATGTCTTCAGATCATCAACCAATACTAAGAATTTCAAAAATCATGAACAAAAAACACAACAACATATATCTTTCATATATTTAAATGCTTCCTGTATTGGAGTGTTTCAGATCATGGCGAAGAATTTTTTTTAATTAATTTAAGAAATTAATTATTATGTAATAATTGAATGCAATGTTACTTTAATTATTATAATAATTTTCTTAATTAATTTAATTTGATAATTTATTTCAATCAGTAATACAATTTTTGCTCCTTCGTATCAAAAGTTTTAGTGTAAGATTGAATAAATAATTTTTTTTTCATGTTTTTTGGATCAAACTCAATTTTTAAATTTCTTTAAATAACTCTTTTCTATTTTAATATATTTAAAAAAAATATTTATTCCTGTGATGGCCAGTTGAAATTTCACACCTTCAGATATCATCTAATGTGCTGATTTGGTGAATTTTTTTGTTATTATTATCATGTAGAAAACAGTCATGCTTCTTTGTATTTCTTTGTAACATTATACATGTCTTTACTTTCACCTTTTATTTAATGCATCCTTGCTGAAAAATTAGTATATTAGTATAATAATTAGTATAATAAGTATTAATTTCTTCATATTTTATGGTTTGTTAATAGCGAGAATTTGACCTTAAAATAAAGTGTGACCACAGAGTCTTATTGACCCCAAACTTTTGATGGTAGTGTACTGTATATGTAATATACAGACATAAATATATGTATGTAATGACATATCATTCAGACGGAGGCAAAGACTTTTTAGGAACACAACATCTCAACATCGTCTGTATATTGCTGTCTTCATCCACATGTGGCATCCGGTTTGTAGCTTGTCATTTTGATGGTGAAAATGAACGCAATTACCTTGTCTATCTTTGTGCTTTTCAGCTCATCTCTCATGGAGATCTACTGTATGTCTGTCTCCGATCCCATCATTCTCATCCAGTTATTGGCATCTTACAGCCCCTTCTCAGTCTCATAACCCTCCATACAGTAGTATATTGTCTCCACTATTGGTATGAGGAGAGCTCATCCTTACACTGTTATTAAATGTGTCAGTCTCTCTTCCAGAGCCCACTTTCCTGCCCGAGAACTTTAAAAAGAAAGACGTGGTCGAGATTCTCTCCCATAAAAAGGCCTACAACGCCTGTGAGTATGAGTAGGGTTGGGTTGAAGTGCTCTGGGTTGAGTCAGGTTTGTCGTCTCGTGTGACGTAGATGTGTAGGAGTAGGTTAAAGAGGTGCTGTAGGTATTTGCTGCTGTAGCAACTGTGTGGGAATTTGCCCAATGAGAAGGTTAAGAATCCATGTCTCATCACATCTGGCTGCCCTGTTCAGCTATCCTCATAGCGCATCTGAAGCTGTCCCCGAAGGAGCTGCGAGAAATCCTCATGACCATGAGCACTGAGCGCCTGGAGCCCGCACACATTAAACAACTGTTGCTTTACGCTCCTGATGACGAGGAGGTCAAACAGTTTCAGCATTACAACCAGGACCCCACCAAACTTAGCGAGCCTGACCAGTTTGTCCTACAGGTGCTGTTGAGTTACTACTACTTGAGTTCCAGCTGTTTAACAGAGTTCTGTTATAATTCATGTACATATTCATGGATTCTTTGTGGGCTTGTTCTACAGATGCTGCTAGTTCCTGAGTATAAAACCAGACTGAGGAGTCTTCTTTTTAAGACCACTGTGCAGGAGAAAACAGAAGAAATGAGAGGCGCATATGAATGCATATACAAAGCCTCATTAGAGCTTAAAAACAGCAAGAGGTTGGCCAAGATCCTGGAGGTAAAACACTTAATTCAGTAGATATGACTGAATTATAAATGTTGTATCTTTTAGAAAATCTTCTGCAGAGGAGTTGGTGTTTTCGGAGCCACTCGTTTTGAAATATTTGCTCTTTATTTAAATATTTTTCTTACGGTTTGTACACTTCTTGTGTTTTTAGTTTGTTTTAGCAATGGGAAATTATCTGAATAATGGTCAACCCAAGATGAATAAAACAACAGGATTCAAAATTAATTTTCTTACCGAGGTATGTGTGCAATAATTACAGACAAAACATTGCAATGTTTTGGTAACACTTAAGTATAGAGACCAATTCTCACTATTAACAAGTTCCTTATTAGCATGCCTATTAGTAACATATTGGTTGTTTATTAAAGCACATATTCGGCATGATCATATTATACATCCCTAATCCTACCCAATACCAAAACTTCACAACAACCTTACTAACTCTTAATAAGCAGCAAATTAGGAGTTTATTGAGGCAAAAGTCATACTTAATGCTCTGTTAATAGTGAGAATTGGACCTTAAAATAAAGTGTGACCAGTGTTTTTATTAAACGTTCATATTTTTGATGTTTCTCCTAATCTATCTGGCCTAAAAACTCCTCAGCTGAACACAACAAAAACAGTTGATGGAAAGTCGACTTTCCCCTACTATTCTTGCCCACAATCAATCATGCCAACACTTCAAGAGACTCATCGACTCGCAGGGACCTCAGAACATTGCCACTACTGCCAAAGGTAAGGTGTCAGTCAGAACAACTTCCTGTTAGATATTTGTATATACAGTACACCTCTGTTCAGAAGTTTGGGGTCTGTAAGAATTTTGAAATCTTTTCTAAATAAGTCACTTATGCTCACCAAGTCATCAAAAATACAGTAAAAACAATAATATTGTGTAATACTCTAAATAAATTGTTCTTAGTATATATCATGTGAAAACCATGGTACATTTTTTTCAGGATTGTTTACTGAACAGAACGTTTACAAGAACAACATTTACAGTATTTGAAATAGAACTCTTTTGTAACACTATAAATGTCATTACTATCACGTTCGATCAATTTAATGCATCATTGCTGAATACATTTCTTTAAAAGAAACTTACTGACCTCAAACATTTGACTTCTGTTGGAAAGTCATTCCTAATAGAGGTTTTTTTTTTTGCTGTTGGTTTAAATAGGAACGCAGACATAAAATTTACAACTATGTCAATTAAATGTATTGATGAATGATTGATGTTCCTGTATTTTCATCGTAAATTCAGTCAATCAGAGGACCATTACTGCTGAGCTCAGTGACCTTCACTCCACCATCCAAGACATAAGAACCGCCTGTGTGAAAATCCCAGCTACTGCAGAGGATCGCTTCGCATCGGTTATGAGTGTATCCACCAATCCACAGCCTTTTCTGAATGAGTTTGTTAGTGAGAAGTACAGCTATCCTGTGAGAATATATATATATCGAACTTCCGTTGCAGTGTGTCAGCCCTTAACTCTGATATTAGAGCTTTCTGGAAAACTGTCATCCAGCTGTGCAGTCCCTAGACTCCTTGCAGCAAAGAGCAATGGATGAGTTTCATAAAGTGGCCTCTTACTTTGGAGAAGACAGTAAGGCCACGACCACAGAAACCTTCTTTGGCATCTTCGCCGAATTTATCTCCAAATTTGAGGTGAGTTTCTTAAATGCTGCCATTTTCACAGTTGTAATTACACTAAAGCTGTGAAGTAAGAGTTTGCTGATTTTGTATTCAACAGAGAGCACTGAGTGAGACGCAAGGAACAGAAAACCCCAGAAGCCCCCGAATAGCCTCGCCGCTGGCATGGTGAAACCAACAGCTTTTGCTGTTTCTAACCCAGAACGCCCATGTGCCAATAAAAACAGGGAACTTGATAGCGTGAAGGGAAATGAACCTTACTTTAAATGTCTTCGATGAATTAAAAATATCTTTAGAATAAAAAAGATATATATTTTATACAGAACTTCAGCGAGAAAGTATATTAATATAGCCTAATAATAATCATTTTGTTTTGAGATTTCCAGCTGCTAGAGAATGTAACAGGAACGTGCACACTTCAGGTGAAGAGGATTGAAAGGTATTTTTGATGGTATATTTTGGTATACTTTGCGGTCAATGCCCATAACTCTTACACATCCTCAACTCCAAACAGTGTATTTTCACACACACACACACACACACACAAAAGTTTCAGACGAGTTTTAAGTTCTTCACAGTATTAGTGTTTTATTGTTGTACTCCGTTGTGATACGCCGATATTATAGCAGAGCAAGAGTGCACCCTTCATAAGTGAAGATAAAACTATTTTCCAAATCAGTGATCATTTGTATTTTATTGCAATATTAGTTGTGCAATTGATCAGTGGTTTCATCCCGCATGAGAATCTGTGGTAGATTTTACATCATGAAATTGGTTTTCAACTATGAAAAGAAGATGCAAAAGCTTCACATTATTAAATGGCAGAAGGGTACACGCGGTCCGTGTAACCCTTTGCAGTTCTTTGTTCATCTGTACACATACATCTGGTCTGTCTTAAATGAGTATGGAGCTTATCTGACTGTTTTTAGGGACTCTATTGTTTAAGATACCCCGACACAATTCATTACTTCCATGGCGTCTGTCTGATCTGAACCCAGCCTCATGATCTTCCTTATTGCCTGTTTTTGTCATTTTTGTGTATTTTTCTTAGTATTCTCTAGTCATAAATCCCATCCATTCAACGGAGAAAACCTACAATTTGCATTTGCATGTAGCAGAGTATTTCTATTTATGTAATGAATTATCTTTGCCGTAGGGTTCATCATGGTGCGGTATCGATGGGTTATATTGAAGAGGGTTACAAGGAAATGGAGGGTTGGAAGAATTAGGCGTCGGGGACAAAGGTTGTGTCTCGGACGCAGTCAGGGCCGGAACCGATGGCCGTGTGTGACCCGAAGCAGGCGAATAATCGGCCAGGCGAGATCGAAAGGGCCAAGCGTGGCTGTCACTGGTAAAGCAAGTCGAAGGTAGGGTTGCGGAAAGAAAGACGCGGGGGGGAAACCATGCTGTGCCGGGGGAGTGAATGGGGAGGGTGCGTGGACGCCACGTGGAGGTGGTCAGTAACGGTCAGGGATCCCCCGGTTATCGGGCTCCGTGGCCGCCAAGCCACAGAGCTCATCCAGCGCAGTGCCGACGGGGACGAAGGGAGAAAGGCAAAAGGGCAAGTGGGGGGAGGAATGCTAAGTGATTAGGCACGAGCGGGGAGTTGTATATTTGGGGGCAGGGGCGGACGGGGACAGTGAACAACAGTTTAAAGTCGGGAGTGAAGGGGGAGCTTCAATCATGTCAGATGGGAAAGGTGTTTGGTGGGGGAAATGCAGGGGGGATGGGCACAAGGATACAAAAGCGGGTCGTTGCAGGCACGCGCCAGATCCACTGGGAAGCCAGCATAATGGTCCGGGGACCAGGCAAACACGAGACGGCGTCAAAGACAAACGAGAGAGATGTAGACAGAGGCAAGGCGAAGGAAAAGGACTAAGAAAGAACCCCGGCCTGGGGGAGCAAGAGACGAACCAAGTGACACCAAACGACAAAAAAGGGATGGACGAACAAAAACAGCACAGGATAGGCTCAAATGCTGGGCTGCTAAAAGAAGCGACATGTGGGGGGGGGGGGCGGGCGGGCAGTTTTCTATAACAGGACAATATAGATATGACAGGAAGTGAGTGGGAGAACAAGAGATGGGGGGTAGGAATGGGAAAAGTCCACGAGGAGGGATTCGATCTCGGGACAACCGAAGCACAACTGCTTCATATGTTGGAGTGCTGCACAATGTTATCGGCACCTGGATGGGGGGCGAGAGCCACAGTGATTTAGAGCTTGATTTTCATGGTTTGTTCTATCGTTCTTTTTTAGACACAGTGCACCTACAAGAGATCCGATTGAGTGATAAAAGTCGCGAAAGCAACTTACAACGCGAAAGGGGAAAAAAAGGGCATGAATCATTCGTATCTGCGAAACTCAATTCCGGTTGGCCGATTGTGATTATTCACTACATAATTGACTAGTGTCCTCATTGATTCCCCAAAGCTGTGCTGCTTGTTTTTCCACTATGGTTTCTTTCTTCACATATAAAAAAAAAATAAGTTATTTTGTAAATTGGCCTGTAAGCAAAATAATGAACAGTCAGTTGTTCCCTTCAGGCTGTATAGGAGTAAAGAAGATGCAAAATTATGTTAAATGTAATTTCACACAATAATAATAGCTTACACTCAGTGTGCAAAAAGACTAGAATAAGTTGTTAAATGAATGAGCATATAACAATTTAATCAACTGAATGAAGGCAAACTGCAAGTGTTAGTTCAGCTGGAGAAATGCAGTCATTCTCAGGTCATTGTTTATTCTCTCCACAGATGCATTCAAGTCTGTGTAAAACCATTAATGGACTCTAATTAGAGGCATCGGTGGTGTTCATTTCTAGTGTAGGTGGTCACAGTTAACTTAAAATGGTGTAATATTTTTAGTGTTTTTTGCACTCGCTATATATCCAAAACTACTGGTGAAGAAATACATTTCCAAAAAGAAATACATTTGAGAAGACAACTACACAATGAAACACCTGTTCTTATTTCACTCTTTTTTTTTTATTTCACTTTGAAGCAGTAATACAAAGCATTTTTTGTCTTTTTCCAAATTCAATAAAGATGCAGGCTTCTGAACTTCAAATGCACCGTCAACTTTTCGTTTCATAAGTGTGAAGTCAGTTTACTTTCCAAACCTCGGTAAAATAGCTCTTGTAAGTGTACTTAGGTAAGGCAGCATGGTAAAGGCAAGGAAAATGTATAAAGAAAAGCTAACTGAGCATGATCGCCTACATTTTTCCCCTCACGAGAATCGATCAGAATCATATCCCAAATGTTTTGTTTTTGAATGAGAGTTTATGGAAATGAGACAAGGAGGGAAAAATCTAAGCAATTATGTCTGCTCTTAGCTATTATACAGTAAGACTAACATCCGCGTGGCACATTTTTCCCCACTTTGGTACCGTATCAGGGGTAAAAGGAGGGAAATACAAAGCTATCCTTGTCAAGGCCTGGTAAACATACAAACAAAGCCATAACATAAAGTTTCCATACCAGAATATCACAAAAGCACATATTTTGACCTTTTCCATTACATAAACTGACAGCTAAACACTTTATTTCTAATTTTAGCAATCAATTTAGAGTCCAATAACAAATGGCCTTTTTCACATATGATCCAATCAGGATTACTTTTACACATAGCCGAGTAGTGCTCTACCACATATGTTTAGGTCCAGTCATTTTAATGCCCTAACTTTTAATAATTAACTAAATCCTAATAAAAAAATACGGAAATCATCAGCTGTCAAAGGCAGAAAACTAATCATTTGACATTTGCATACCTTAAACCAAAGTATTGCATGAAACTAGTTTCCAACCCGGAAAAGTAAGTCTTGCAAAAAAAAAAAAAAAAAAAAAAAAAAAAAAAAAAAAAAAAAAGGAATGTTCTGTATTTGTACTGTATTAGCTGACTGGAGACCTGCAGTCACAAGCTACACATAAAGCCACAGTTTTCCACCTTTTAAATTGAGTAATTGCTTTGTTTAGCTAAGGCCACTTAAGACTCACCGCCAAGTACCTCGGTCACCAAATTCACCCCATCACCGTACAGACCCAGTTCCTCATGCAATACAGGGCATTTTTGCTGCCATCACAATGAAAGGCATGTGTAAATAAACGTGCAATATCTCGGTGCATCTGTTTCCCTGGTGCCACTGGGATTGTTGATTGTCTTAAGCTTAGGGTATTCGAGAAATACAGCGAAGATTATAAACACTTTGGTAATGGTGAGAAGAGCAGCCCTTTAGCAAATCTTTGGTTAAGGGAAAGGGTGTTTGGGGGTCAAAGCCATTTTTACAGGACGGTGCTCTCTGTGTCAAGGTCTGTGTCCTTGAGTTGGGTAGCAGGCTTCTCAATGGCGATATCAGGAACAAGAGCACGAGCCAGTGGTTTAAATGTCATCCCCGAATCTGTAAGATACAAGATTAGGGAGTCAGACCATGCTGACTAATGGATTGTTAATAATCAAAATACAAAATCAAGCTTAACAGTGCTTTAATTTATTAGACCACCACCACCCAATATTAGGTTTGTGCCACAGCTGCCCTAAACTAACAGTATTGGTGATTACCAAAATCATTTTTATGTTTCTTTAATGGTTAATCCACCAGTATATGTAAGTCTTTAAGTCACAATAGTGTTTCTAATGATAAATGATATAATTATTAAAAATATAATTATTGTTGTTACCCATGATTTTTTTAATTTGCTGTTTTACAAGAAATTCAGAAAAAAAAATAGTAAAGCACTTTATATATAAATTTTTATCAGAGCCTAATTACAGTCTCGATAACAACCAGATAGACAGAAACTGTGGGAAAGTACATTAAAAACATGCCAGCAAGAATGCCAGCTTTATCAAGGCAAAGGCGGGTCGCGCGGTCATACAAAATATTGTTTTTTTTGGTAATGTGTGAATAAAAACTATTTATCGTTTAAGCTTATTGGACTCATAAATGACAATAATATTTTTAGTTTTAAACAAGTTTTTGACAGATTCTGAAAATATTTGTTTTTATTATGACAGGTGTTCTAATAAATCCGTTAAGCACATACAGTGCTTACATTTATTAGACTACATTTATTGACTGTAATTGGGCATCTGAATAAAAAAAATAATAATAACATGCTTTACTATTTTTTCTGCCTTTCTAGTAAAACAGTAAATTCAAAAAATTCAATGGTTGGCTTAAATGAGGATTTACAGGTTTATTATTAGAATGAGGATATAGGGAAAAAACTAACCCCTACTACTATATAGTTTTCTTTTAAACAGTTTTTACTATGGAACCTATTCCAGGGACTATAATAATAATGATACTAAATGAATCAAATTAAAAATAATATGTTATTATTAAAATTATAACAATAAAAATCCAATAAAGAACCTTTCCCATGAGTAAAATTACTACATCTGACTGTATAAAATAAAATAGTATAGTATTGATTAGTTATAATAGAATAAGATAACAATTAATAGAACAACATTTTATTTAACAGAAACAACAAAAAATTTAACAGCTAGTAGAATATTCCATATGGCTTCATTTCAAAAACGTGGGTACATCAAAGGGCGTTTCTTGTCAAACACCTAGTGAAAGCCATGCAACCTTCTTTCAACTAAAATGCTGCCATCAACGGCTATCTGCAACATATCTCACTCAAAACATAAATGGCACAGAATAAGTAATAATCCATGAACAATGTCAAATGTTAAATAAGTTTATAGCAGTTGTTTCATTTGGGGGTGCTATTTTGGGTAAAAACTTCAGGTTGAATTTTGCCTTTTGATTGTAGATAAGAAAAAACAATTAAAGGTAAAAATCGGATTATTCAGCGGAAATCTCTAGTACTGATGTACCAAAATTCGCTACATGACAATAGGACAGCCACGGTTCCGAGCAAGGAAGTGGCAACTTCTAAAATGTTAGTAGTTAATTAAATGCAATTCGAAAATAGTATGTGGAGTAAATGTGCCAACCTTTGTTAGAAATTATTAATAACGTAAGGTGGTATATTACAAAGAAATCCTTTTCTTACACGGACTCGTTCCTATGTAGCGACATCTGAAATTCTATTCAGCTTTAGACATAGTCTTCATGGGAACCGAAACCAGGCACTCGCAGTAAACCGCAAACAACAGGCAGTTTTTGGTTAAACAGAAGCGTAGAGGACGGAAATAAAAGAGCCACCATTGTTTGGAAAGCAGCAATGCAAATTCCTATTGTCTGTCACTTCCTGTGGCTGGATGGCTGGGGGTGCGGGGAAACATAGGTCTGTTGCAGGGTTTAGGCACAGGCATGGGCAGGGCGAATGGAAAGCGATCTATGACTGGAACGAGGGGGATGAGGTGGGGGACTGGGACTGTCGGGAAACAATGTTCCCGTGGCGGAGGGGTGCTCGCGGTTTGGTGTGGGAGTGCTGGGGGGCAGGAGGCTTTCTTCCGATGGGCCTGGGGAGGGGGCGTGCTGCGTGGGAGGCTGGGGGGGTGGGTGCTTTGATTGATTGGGTGCCGATAGGGGCTGGTGCGGAAGTGGCGGACCAGGGTTGTGTTGGTTTGAGCCTGTGGTTGTGTGGGGCTCAGATTGGTCGGAGAGTGACTAGAAAGCGGTCTAGGGGAGGGGCTGAGGGACTGAGGGGCACATGAAGAGGCTTGCTGTACTGACTGATTGGCTGGTTGGCCTGGTGGAGGGTTGGCTGGTTTAGGAGGAGCTGGGGCCGGCTTCTTGGTACCTATAAATAAAAAGAGAATTTAAAACAAGCTCTGTCTGGTGTTCTGAGCTGTTCTCATACAAGGGGGAAAAAGTCGTTTGGCTAAGGTTTTAGAGAGTCGGAATCCCATAACCAAGGTTGGTTGGTCGAGTCTCGTACCGGCAGGATTTGTAGGTGGGGTGAGTGAATGTACAGCACTCTCTCCCAACCTTCAATACCATGATTGAGGTGCCTTGAGCAAGGCACCGAACCCCCAACTGCATCCCCAGGCGCCGCAGCAGAAATGGCTGCCCACTGCTCAGTGTGTGTTCACTACTCACTGCTGTCTGTCTGTGTGTGTGTGCACTTGGATGGGATAAATGCAGAGCACAAATTACGAGTATGGGCGTCACCATACTTGGTCACTTCAAGTCACTTCCCTACAACACCCTGTCTACACCGGACGCAGCCATTGTTGCAAATCCATTCATACTTTGTTTCAAAAGTTTACTGTCAGAGACTTGTTTCGTTGCATCATGTCGAACTGCGCTGTATCCAGTGTAGACAGTATCAAGGATTGTCGCCGCATTATGTTGTTTACTTATCTTCTGAGGTAAGTCTACTGACCTCTGTGTGCCATGTGAGGACTGGGTCCTGTAGATCCAGCCACAGGGGTCCCCACACTCAGCTGTCCTGATCCTCCAGTGCCATTCCTCTGAGCTGGAGGAGTGGACGCAGGGTCTCGGGGCTTTGAACTGTGAAGCAAACGGAGGAAAAAATATAAATCAGTAATATTTAGTAAATAATATTTATTTGAAATTCTGCAACATGCAAACTCCACAAATACAAACTTAAGCCTTATTGTGATGGAATATTTTAATATCAAGTTTGAAATGGTTAAAGCTAAACTCAGTATTTTTTTCTTTAAATGTGGATTTTTTTCTCAACATAAAAATTAATGAAAAAATATGTTTGTATTTCAGAAAAAAATGTGCAAAAAGTAAGCTTAAGATTGTCAATGAGGCAGCAAGTAGACATATGTACCATATCTACACCTAAAGCAGTGGTTCTCAACCATTTTGACTCCAGGGATATCTAACTATCATAGCTGTATAGTAAATTAAAAATTTACAATTCAAAGCCCCATCCCCCTAAGATAGACGAGATACAAAAGCCTGAGTGCCGTCTGAAATTTTCATCTAAAATGAGCATTTATATCAGGCTCCTATGCTTAGGTTCAGTAATTTTACCTTAATGGCAATGTATAGGTCCTTTTCTATGCAATTAAAGTGAAATAACAGAACATAAATGTAGGAGCCTGATATAGTGTGAGCTCATTTTAGGAAGAAGTTTCCAGATCAGCACTAGAGCTTGGGCATTTGAACTTTCATTATTGCTTTAGTTAAGTAAGTTAGTTTGGCAAAAGTATGTAACTAATTTTCGCCCACTCTCATATACAGTGGAGAAGTATATCCTCCTTTATTCGCGTACGTCTACTGCATAGGGCAATAACACTATGTCTAACATCATGAGATGATTGCTTGTATTTGTTGCAAAATGTCAAACTTTATTATGGCTCAGCTCAAGGGCTAAAATGCAACTTAAAAAGTGGGATATTAAAAATATTGACAACCACAAATTAAATAATGATTTTTGCTAAAAGCACTTAATTTACTCTTTTCTTCTCATTGCTTTTTTGTAAATAATTTTGTTTAAAAATGCTTGATTTTTCTCCACTGTATACCACAGCCTGGCCTTGGCTAACGATTATTTGAAACACGGTGTATTGTGAAACCCCTCGTTGGGAATACGGGCCCGTAAGGGGTACCAAGCCGCCAAAAAGGGTTGTCCCAAGTTACTAATATGTTTTTTTTTTTTTTTTTTTTTTTTTGGACACTTACAGGTACTGGTTGCTTGGATGTATAATTTAGTGCCATATCACTTCCTGGGCTATTACATGGTAATCTACAGTAAAGGTCAAAATATAATAAAAAATATCATAATTAAATTTATATAGATATATATATATCTATTATAATATCTATATATATATATATATATATATATAAGTTATATTTTTTAATGATATTGGATCCCTTTATATGTAAATTAAAAAAATAGGATATATCTATATATAGATATTTGTTTGTTTAATCAATTTAGACAAAAAAAGACAAGATTTTGTACATACAATTCTATCAAAGATTCTTTAAATGTATGCGTGATAAAAATGAATATTAAGGTTAAAGTTGTTTTTTTTTTTTTTATTGAATTGATAAGATACAAGGTGCCCACGTTTGAGGGTACTATGACAAGCTGATTTTGCACATTTTACCTTTCAATGTAAGCCAATAAAAGCGGTTTTGTTTTAAATGGAGGAGGAGCATGGGCAGTCAAATACTACTCTCTTTATCTTTTTAAACTCCCCTTCACTCACAAAATACATTTATCAAACATAGCTACTTGCCATCTGTTGCTGAAAAGCAGTATCAGTAAAACTAATTATATTTTAGGGTTGTTATAGAACACAACAATGTAAACCACTGGAAAAAAGGGAGTTGAAAGATCCGTTTTGTCCCTCCACAGCTATTCCATGTGCATGCAGGGCTGATTCATTCATGCATTGCACTGGTCCGGCACGGTCCGGAGCATGCAGGAGTCTTACCTGATCTCCTCAGTATGCTGAGCTAGAAGCTGCTGTGCTGCTGCCAGGGCGGCCATCCCCAGCGCTAGCCCGGGCTGACAGCTCTCTAAGCCCAGGCCCACCTGTGCAGGCTGCTGGAGCAGGAGTTCAGCCATAGGCTGACCCCCTGCACTACCTGCAGCCTCCACCGGGGGCAGTGGGGGCTGGAAGGCAGGTGAAGCGTGCTGCTTTCTAGGTACAGTATTGCCTCTACGAGGATTGTGGTCCATTAATTTATTAGCAGAGCTACAGAAAGAGGAGACAGCAGAGACACCACTAGTGCTAATAAGTTCCCAGGAGAGCGACACCACAGAAACCGAGAGGGTAACCTGCATTGGTAGAAATCCCACTTACACCACACACATTGCAGGGTTAAGAGGGAAAAGCAAGAGATTTATCAGTAGAATGGACAACACCCGAGTGGTTAATGGTGAGTGTAATCTGAGCCGCTATTTTAATTGCATTCTAAATCAACTTAATTGCAGATCTTTGTGAAGCAAGAGGAAATAACTAGTGTGATTGATTCAGGGAATCAGACTGTTAATTGAGATTTTGTGGGAAGTTTTACCTGTCTCTCCGGGGCAATTCACCATCTGGGCCCACCATGCTGCCAGGTCTCTTCCTCTCTATGGTGCCCGAGTCATAATCTGGTGGGGTCAGGTGGTTGACGTTGTTTGGCAGGGGCGCAGGCATAGAAAACATGCCGGATACATTAAAATCCACATCTGAAGGGATAACAAGAAACAGGTTAATCTTAAAACTGACAGCAATACTTTTTTCATTGGTAAATACTATACATTTAAAGCTTTATGGCCCCTACCCTCAGGGAAAAACCAATCTGCATGCTGAATGATGGGTTCAATTATAGTAACCACATGCACAGAGGTTGCAGCAGCCATTTCTGCTAGGCTCCTGTAGGTAAAGAAAGGAGAGTTTAAAAAAGGCACAATTAAATATGTTAACGTGTTTGCTGGAAATTGCAAAAAATATTCTGACCCCTCGGTTTTGGCCCACAGTAGATTGGGTCCAAGGACAATGGCAATGTTGCTGGGGGTCATCTTGTTAACGTCACTTTCCTGTGCAAGCTTAGCAAGGAACTTAATAAGGTATCTGTAAAACAGAAAAAAATAGTCAAAATGAGAAGATAGCAATTTAGAAACAATATTTTTTTAATCACCATCTGAAACTGCTTTTTACTGTAGGCATAGTCCTGACGTATAAACATGTTCTTTCAGTGATCTACTGATATCAGGAAATTATAGTTTCTTTGACTACAAATTAAAATAAAATAAGAAGAAAAATTGCATTAGGTGAAGTTTATGCTTAAAACGAGAAAAAATAAACCACATTTACAGGATAAATAACATGCTTATATTCAAGATATATTAATAATTAATATTTAAAAAAATTATATTTCATTTTATTTACTATTTTTTATTTTTATCAGCAAAAATTACATTTAAATGCTCTATTTCTCTAGTTTCTAATACAGTTAAACTGGGAAGTATCATGGGTCTGCACATGAATTATCTGCAGATGATTAGCAATAAAATTTCAATAAATCTGAAACCTCTCTGCATACACATATAAGTTTACAATTTGTGCCATTTCACACATGGAGCCCCAGAACTTTGCACAAACTGCTTACACTTCACATTAAAATGCAGTTGAAACCCACCTGAAGTTTGCCTTGTTGTTTTTTGGTAACTGATCGCAGGTAACCCACAAAGCTTGTAACCGTTTGTCTGGATCAGGGACACCACCACTCCCCCCTCTCGCACCAAAACTGCAAAAGCCCCCCTAGACCCCCGCGAAAGCTAGTGCACGAATCTTTCATCTTTAGACGCGCTGGGGTGCTGCAGTGGGACTGACAGTTTATGTTTAGGTGGCAGATATCAGGCCCCACCCACACTTTCACGGGCTTACTTGGAAGTTGTATCCATCCATAGTAGGAGACCAAACACATGACGGAGTGCGCTAACGTCATCAGCCAGACGTGTTGTGATGTGTAGATGCGAGAGAGGGGAGATACTGACCTGCTGCGCCCCATCAACCAGTCGAGACCTCTGGTGTGGTTATTATACGGGCCGACTATTCGAGTGTTGGACGCTGTTGATGATCAGATGGATCTTACACTGATCAGTACACACACTGACAGAATATTCCAACCAGAAACCCTTAACAGCAACAGCCTGGAGGTCGGAGCCAACATCCTAATGACAGCTGGTAGACAGGTGAGAGTCCCCCCAGTCTACAAGGACGCACGACGCCCTTCAGAGTGTCTTCAGACTTAGGGGCGTCTCAGCGCAGCTGATTTACAGACGCAACCCCAGCACCAACCTAGATACTCGCACACGCATGGAATTTAGAGGCAAGCATGGATGTTCGGGGTCTGAATTGGCCACACGACATCCCACACATATTTGAGAATCCTAGTTTAGAGCCAGTTTGACTGCATCTTGTTTCGTTTCCGGGCGTTGGGGGCACTTGGGACCTGGAACTAGTGCCCCACGACGGTTTGCTTCCTGTGTTTCGAAGGATGTGTGTCGGAGGGAACTGAAGTGTGGACGACTTTTGACAAAAGACTCTGTAGACACGCGGAGACGTTCCGAGTAACTTGAGAAAGAAATCACCAGTTTGTCCCGACTACAGCGCACTGAAGACAGCAGCGACTGCGTATCAAATCGCTCATTGTATCTCTGCCTGCGTGACGCCATACACGTAGATGCAATACGCGTTAGAAGTATTTGGAGCGATTTTGATGGCCAGTCGATGGGGTGCAGGTCTGTTTTTTCATTCATGAGGTAGACACTGCTGACACTGTTGCGGTAGTGGGTCCAGTCAGGCTCCCCCGCAAATCTTTTTCACTCGACCACGTCTGCACCAAGAAGCGCATCATGCCCACCGCATGGCACCTCTGCTTATATGACCCAGTCTACCCTGCAGCCACAGCGATCGGCGCTGTGTGTTACTGCGTGCGCTAGGGGCATCGTCACTAGCCCCCATGAGTACCGTCCCACACTTATATCTTCCACCCAGCTTGCGCCTGTGTCTTCACTCACGTCAGAACTCTACTTGTGGATTAACAGATATATATTTCTCTGCTATCTCTTATATAGACATTCTCTTGGTTAATGAGCACATCCTTCAACTTACAGAAGGAGCGTTCATCTGTGATTCATCAAGACAAACTACTGTAAACATCCTGCTGTCAAGCCCCCTTCGAGCTGTCTTTTTCCATCTTACTGTTTCTGAAAAAGGCAGATGAACCAGGTGGGTGAGATCTGAGAAATATTACTCATGGCCCACATGCTGGGTCACCAAGTCTCTCTGCCTCACGTGTGCTCGCAGGAAAACATCACAACAACAATTTATAGCACTCAAGCGCCAGATTTCCAGGCACAAACGAGAATGGAAACAATTAAGAGCCTCTAAGGACTGCGAAGAAAACCACTGAAACACACCATTAGACTAAATTCACTTCATTTTCATTTGATATATCTACATTAGTCACTAGGGATGGTCACAATGGTGCAGTACTCATTCAACAACCAGCTACTGTAGCTGACTAATCTGGTTGATAGTTTATGTAGTTTTTTTATTTTGTATATTTTTACCAGCAGTGATTTTTTAACGAGACTCAAGAAAAAAAAAAAACTCCTAAGATGGACGTCTTTATCTGAAAACCAGCATAATATATAAGGGTTCCTTAAGGCATAGTTGACCAAAAAAATTCAAGTGTGTGACATTATTTACTGACCTTCATTCATTCTACACCTGTATGACTACCTTTGGAAGCAGAAAGTAACAGAAATATTTTATTAGTGGTGCAACTGATCACAAAACTCACGGTTCGGATCATATTACAGATTTTGAGTCACGGATCGGATAATTTTTCGGATCAGCAAAAAAAAAAAAAAAAAAAAATTTTGTTGAAAGCTTAAGTTAAGAGTACTTCTCTACCACAGCAAAACTACTAGCTTTAATAAAGTTAGTAATAAAACAAGAACAATTACGCAAATTACAAGCATAGATGAATACAACAAAACAGTTACAAAGTAACAGTAGCATTCAGGTGCAGAAATGTAATAATTAAGTGTAAAATAACACAATAGTGCTCACTGCACAAGTTAAATACAGATCTTTGTTAGAGCTGTGGTGTTATTTGTTAGCAGACAGAAACAGGTATTTATTGACTGCTGTCTCTTTAAGACCAAATGCAGGGACCTAATACTGACACACATTTGGGTTTCTTTCAGCTGTTACATTACTTAAGACATAACCGACAGGGTTACTAGAATAATTGCCAAAAGGGTATTTTTTTTAAAAATAAATTGTGTATGTGAAAGAGGATCAATTCACGTGTTCACGCGCGTGTCTCTTCTCTGCGTGGCCGCTTCGGGTGGTCAGCAGCTGAGCGCACAGAGACGCGAGTTTTAAAATTGCTTGAATGTGTAAACTGGCAAGACAAAACATGTGCAAATGATAAACTTGAACGCTATGATGGTTAAATTTAACAGGTAATCCGTGAATCACATGCGTGCCGAACCGTGCAGCCTGATCCGTACGGATCACGGATCATCTACGGATCATCCCTAATATTTATCAGTGTTTTTTTTACACATTAGGATTAATGTTGATTTTGAACCCCACTGACTTTCATTGTATGGACAAACACAGTCAAAACATTCTTCAAAGTACCTTCTTTTGTGTTCAACAGAAGAAACTTCGGAAAAAACGTTGTTTCATAGACTATCCTTTAAGACCAATCAATCAAACTAGAAATTCATCCTCAAAATATGTAGTTTTAAGGATGCTTATTAATCACTAGAGGCTAATTAGGTTTCACTGGTAGTTATTTCAGATACACAGACAGCAATAAGAAACTGTGCCGTCACCTTGTTGAGCTTGAATGGTTGGCAGGACACTCTCGAGCAAGGTGAGAGATTTTCGGTGATGATCTGCTTGCGCCTCTAATAACTGAGAACAGAGCAGACATTGAGGAAGGAGAGACACACAGCAGTATGAACAATGGCCATTACAAACATGGAACTGAACAGGAATAAACACAGCAAGTGAGTTATTGAACAAATTGATGACAAACAAAAAAGTTTCTTACCATTACATAGTAGCGGGCATAGTCTGCCTCCTTTGAGAAAAAATTGTACATGTCTGCTGAAAGTTGATCCGGAAGGGGGGAAAAAAAAACATGAAAACTATTGGTTTTTGTATGCGGGTCAGGAAAGAGAAATTGGAATTACAGGAAACAAGCACAGCGGTAGCCACATGTCCTGATAATTGACATTTATTCATTTCGCAGATGCTTTTATCCAAAGTGACTTTTACTCATGCTATTACATTTTATCAGTAATTGTGTTCCTGGCAATTCAAAACCATGTCGACCAGGACACACCTGCTGGAGCCTTAATTGCTCAAGTGTGGGTGACGCGGTTCGAGACGTTATTTCACATTCTCCATTAAAAACCAAAAAACAAAAAAACAAAAAAAAAAAAAAAAAAAAGTGACTATTCAGTCAGAAAGAAAAAATTGTCTGTAATTACGATACTGATTACACATCAGATTTCTGCAGTTATAACAACCGCTGCATCATAAATCAGTCACCATATGGCTGACTAGCAGCTCAATGGTTCTGCCACAGGTTAGATGAACTTTGAATTAAGCAGACTGATGTCTAGTTTTATTTGAGATGGACTTATGATTAGAAATATCATATTTGTTATTCAAACAAGAAAAAAGAGTGTAGAATAAAGGCCTGTTCACACCAAGGACGATAACTAAAGATAACGATAAAGATATAGTTCTAAAAATCGTTCTCAATATTAAAGAATAGCAGAGTCCACACCACAGCTATAACGATACTGAGGAATGATATCGTTGGAATCACTTTCAAAACAATTTTTCTCCTGCTGATGAACGATAAAACACTGACAGCCAATCAGAATCCATCCTGCTGTAACGAGCTCGAGAATTTAAAGCGGCAGAGGAGCGTGCACTTAGAATAAGCAGACGATATCGTTCGCTGGTCTGGATGCTAATATCGTTATCTTTATATTTATCATTCTTGGTGTGAACAGGCTCAGGAGCCCAAGATTTTCATTGAACAGACTCGAACGTTTAAATGAAAGATCTGAAAAAGGGATATTCATTTATACAATAAACTCACCTACACTACCATTCAAAGGTTTGGAGGCTGGAGAAACTACAGATTTGGGGTTGATGAAAAATATAGTAAAAAGGTAATACTGTTGAAAACTCGTTCTATTTTAATTCTAATATAAATAGCCTTTTCCTGTGATGGCAAAGCTTATTTTTTTAGCAGTCAATACTCCAATCTTTAGTGTAACATGATCTTTAGAAATCATTCTAATATACTGATTTACTGCTCAAGAAATGTATATTATCATCATCACCACAGCTTACTATTTTTCTGGAAACCCTGATACTTTTTAGGAGTCTCTGATGAATAGAAAATGTAAAAATACAAAGAAATGCATTTATTTGAGATACAATGTCACTCTTGATCAATTTAGTGCAGCCTTGCTGAAAAGTTATTTCTTAAAAAAAAAAAAAACTTACTGACTGCAGACTTGTGGTATTGTACGTTACTTTTAGAAATCTGAAACTCTGCACACCCTTTATAAACATTATATATTGAGATTCAATATGCTTGGCTGAACATTCTAGCAGTAATGACTAGCACCCACTTACCTTACCTAGCAAATCAGCAAAGAAAACTAAGCAAATGTTATGTCATCTAACTGATCTTCATCAGCCAAGCTGATGCGATCGTTCTTACACGCCGCTACAATATGTTGCTGTAAAATTCATAACTAAGCAACTCATAAGGGTAAGGCATGTTTAGGCATGTTGCACATCAGTACCTTACACAGCTCCATTTTGTTCATAGCTTCATCGACTTCTTCTTTAAGTGAGTCTGCTTTGGCTGTCAGTGCTTGTGTGTTTGTTCCTGAGATTATGGACTTGGTCGCCTGCAACCACCTGTAAAGAGGCCGTTTCAGTCATGAACTAGGTGCTATACATGATATAGTGAAACCTGATGCATGACAGAAACCTCACCTTGCTCGGGCAGAGTCATAGTCCAGCACCAGCTTGGCTAACTGCCGCCTCTGTTTCAGGATGTTAGGAATGTCCACCTGAAAAAACAATAAGATTACGTAAGCATTGCTATTAACATTCTGGCCTATACCAATCAATTTTGTCAGGTAATCGTGGCTAATATTAAAATTTAGCCAATCTAAATATTAAATTGGGGAAATGAGCATGCATATTCTTTTATGTTTGTCTGTACCTCTGCTAGCTGATTGAGGGGGTCTAAGATTTCCTTTTCAATGTTCATCTCATGCTGCATTAGTTCAGAGGCCAGTCTGTTCTCTGCATCTGACAAACTATCTCCATCATTTTCTGCAAAGATGATACTGAAATAAATACTGTTCAAAATTTGGGTATCTTATGCTCAACAATGATAAAAAAAAAACAAACAAAAAAAACGAGTTTTTTAAAAACAGCAAGATTTGTGAAAAAAGTATTACTATTTAAAAAAAATGTTTTCATTTTAAAATGTTTTGAAAATATAATTTATTTCCTGCTATTTTTAGCAGCCATTACGTCATTCCTCGGTGTCACATGATCCTTCAGAAAACAATATGCTGATTTGGGGCTCAAGAAATATTTCTTAATATTATAAATGTTGAAAACAGTGGGCTGTTCAGATTGTGGGAAAAGTGATACTTTTTTTTTTTCTTTTAGAAATCACTGATGAATACAAAGTTTAAAAGAACTGCATTTATTTCCAATAGAATTTTGTAACCGTATAAATGTCTTTGCTCTTACTTTTGACCAATTTATTTAATCTTAGCTCAATAAAAGTATTTCAGTAGCACTTTAGTACTGAGACCAATTCTCACTATTAACTAGTTGCTTATTAGCATGGATATATTAAACTTAGTACTTATAAAGCACACATTGTGCATGACCCTATTCTACATCCATAAACCTAAACTTAACAACTACCTTACTAACCATTAATAAGCAGCAAATTAGGAGTTTATTGAGGCATAAGTCATAGTCAATTGTTTGTTAATGGTGAGAATTGTACCTTAAAATAAAGTGTGACCTTAATTTCCTTACAAAAATCTTACTGAACAAAACCTCTAATATTTGTATGTTTTATACAGTTTTTTTAAATGCATGGCACGAGTGCTTTTATACACTGTGCTTTTTTGCGCCATCGTCTCATTTAAACGATACAGTGAACTAATCCATTACCAATCTAAACCACATATAAGCGGTAATTGATTAAAATCTATTTAAATGTCAATGTCATCCAATTACCCAATCAGAGACTCCTCCCCCAACTGGTTTCCACCATCCTGCATGGCCTGTGACAGCGCTGTCAGTGGAAGCTTTTTCTGTGCCAGAAAACCAGGGAGTTTTTGTGAAATATTACATGCAAATTCAAGCAGACAAAATGTGGTGATGACTGACATTTTGTGCAGTCATAAGCACTGTTATGCCCTTACATGTCTCTTCTCAGCATCAGTGCCTATCTGCCCCTGCAAACACGCGACCATTCTTTTGTGCGTGTTGTGCGAAACGACTCGCACCAACTCCATACGCCGCTCAATCTGTGCAGAGCAAAACAAAACATCAGTAACAACCCACAATCCATATTGAGCTGTGGCTAGCACTCAACGCAAAGCCTGTATGCATCGTGTTGAAAGAAAAGAGCCTGTAAAAAAGTGCCTAAGGCATTTTATGTAATATCGCATGGGAAGCTTCTGTGATATGAAACAGATTTCATAAATACAGCATTCCATCTTAGCTTTAGAATAGACATTATAGCCTGAGCGTTCGTGTCAATTAACAGGTGTTGCTGTTAGAAAAGAATAAAACACTTTTCATAGTCTTGAGGGTGGGGTAAGGTCAGACATGATTTATCACACCACTCCCTGGGGAGGCATGAAAAAGATATGTTTCTTTGCATAAAGAAGACAAGTGTGACTCATCTGCCCTGTTGGGATGCCTAAGATTTAAATGCATGAGCTCAGCAATGGGATGCCATAAATAGAGAATACAGATGCAGACCAGACTCTCTTTTTCTTCTTCATTCTGTTTTGTTAAAAAGGGGGTTCCAGAACATGGTTTAGTTCACCATAGTTACCTATTCATTTTATGGAAATAAATCAAATTCAATGTGTTGGTAATTGGTGAAAAACTGTTGTGGAAGATTTTTTTACCCATTATGTATTAAATAATTATTAGAACCATTAAAATAAACAAATATAAATATTATAAATAATCAAATAGAAAATAAACGTAATAAAAATAAATAAACAAATAAAGTGGGGACCAATCCAGCAGCTGAGAGAAATCACAAACATTTATTATAAAAAATGGAATACACACACACACACACACACACACATACACATACACAGACACACACACACATACACATTACACCTACACATACACATACTACATACAACTCCTAATCAATAGTTTGATTGTAAAAACATTTTTGCGTCATAAGTTTCTGATTGTTGGGTTTCTTTTCAGGATTGACTGGTAATGTAGTTCTTTATCTGAAATGTATCATTGACAAATACAACTATTTATAATTGTATAATTCTTATACAATTGATTAAAAATGAAAATAAAAATGGAAACAATTATATATTATATTCCATTATATAGAATAAAAACTAAATGCAGTGGATACAAGTGGATTTTGTGACAAAAATGATCTAACTAAATAAATGTCTGCCGCAGGATGTATTTGGCACTGTTCCAACATTTATAATCTGATAAATCATATTCATAATATCTAACTCTAGAGGACTGCGAAATTAAGCTCCACTGTATTCATTTTTTTTATTTGACTGACATTTACTTTCTCATTTCTTATTTAGGCCTCTTATTTTACCAGCAGCAAATATGCTTAGAAAAAATATAGGGTGTCATCTTGTATTGTTTTGTCTGAACAGAGATCCACTGCCTAACACTTTGAAAACTACCGTCACGACAGACAAGTCCGCTTTTTGATGCGAGCAGGGCGGGCCTGCTCGAACACATGCCAGCCCTAAAAACAACCATGAAAAGAATGTCACTTCAGAACTGTGAGAGCGGTATGACTGAACAAACACTGAGGAAGAGAAAAGAGATCCGAATGAGAGAGAGAGAGAGAAAAAAAAACTGACTCATGTTCCAAAAACAGCTCAGATCAGGAATTCCACAGGCTGCGAGAGGAGATAACCACCTCCTCACACTTCTCTGCCTCTTTTACGTCATAACATTCCCTCACAGCCGTCCCAAAGCAGCTGGGTCAAGCATACATTCCGCTCAGGCGTCTCCAGCATGAGAACGCACAGAGGCCCGCCACCTGGCATGGGAACAAGGGGATTCGCTGACTGTTATTGTCGGTGCTTTTCTGCTGAGGGAGATCCAATTCGAGGGAGTTGTGTGGATTAGCTGGTGTGAGGAGGTCTTTTAAATGTTTGCCGTTTGCCATCACAGACTAAACTGGCGAGCCAAACGACAGACTACACATTGCCGAAACAAGAGCTATAGTTTTTTGTAACGGAACATATTATGCTATGTTCAGATATTGGGGAAACACCATTATTATACTGAATAGTCACTGGCAAAACGAAAGCCGCAGGAACGTCCTGTCCGGACAAGCGATTAGGGAAAACTGGATGCAATTCAAAATGGGAGGATGCCACTATCTAGACGCTCAACAATGTTAAAAGTGTCCCCTGAATGCATCTGTGAGTGGCATGAGCATAGCAGCCCTGAGGTAACTCGGGTGTCCAGACAGCTGAGAATGGGGTGATGGGATACCGCTGTGATCATCCTTGAGCACCACACAGAACCCAGAATAAAAAGCAAGCCCCTCTGAGTGCCACGGGGGGATGTCACCATAATTCTCGCTTGATGTGACCAAACATCTCATAGAGATAATTTTAGACGCAGCCAGCCAAGAGGAATAAACAAGCTGTCACGAACACAATATTGGTGGAAGTTCAGATAATGACTCTCTATTTCACGGAGTCAAGTCCCTGCATTTCTAGAAGATCGTTTTGACATTATTTCCATGGCAACCAAACTTTGACAATTTCACAGGGGACAGTTTCACATAAGGAGAGCAAAAGCGCCGTGACGCAATCCATTCGCTCATTTTTTCAGAAGAGAACATTCTTTCTAATGTGACAAAAATAAATTGAATTGAATGTATTGGCTTGACATCAATGACTTCACCTTTCTCTGCCCAATGCCTCACTAGCTTCCCACCATTTGATGTAATGTAAAATGGATTACAGCCAAAGAATAGAACGGCTTCACTGCAGACAGAGAAGGAAATAAAGAGCAGTCACCTGTAACAGGTCATCACTAAGGACCTCTGTTTTCTCCGCCTCTGTAAGAAACAACATATAATTAGAAATGAAACCCATATCCATTTAAACTGCTCAAAACAACACATTTAAAGTAATATGGCTGCATGATTTAGGGGGAAAATCCAATTGACATTTTTCTGATAAAAAATTGCGATTGTGATTTTTAAAACAATAAATAAGCTTGAGGTTTGCTGCAGAATTTGCCAATATAACTTCAAAATAACTATAAAAATAATATAAAAAATATTATTTTTTAAAAATGTATTACTAAAATTTGAAATACTCATTTTGCAATATTTCACCGTAAAACAAATAGAGATTTAAGAAAAATAAATACAGCACAACTGTAAAATTACAATTCTAATATTTATGGCTGTCTTAATTTATTCATTTCTAAACATTAAGCCATCAAGGTTTTACTTGGTGGGTGACAACAGCTGGTTTATAAGCGCTTCTCATTACAAGTTTTGGAAGATGTTTGGCGCATTTTGCATTCCTTAATGCATGTTAAAGCGACCCAAACTCAGAGCAGATGCAGAGATGAAGTTTGTGGAGCAGCATTTACTGCAAACCAAGCCACTCTGACACTGAACTGTAGCCTTTCACACAGCAAATACTAGTAAATTACAGTTAAAATTACCGGAACGACTTAACGGTAATACAAAATGCACTGTTACCCACCGCCCAGCGAGTTGCCGTCTTTTAACGGGTAAAGACATGTAACACATTTCAAAATACCGGTAAATCCGTCAAATCATACCAGAAATGACTCTAATGATGTGCTTTCCGGGGGTGTTGTGTTGTAAAACAACCTCCTGGACCCAGCAACCAATCGGCTTCAGAAGTGGGACCATTCACCTAGACTGCCATTGCTATCAGTTGTTGATGCCCTAAGACTGGCAAGAGCGGCTTCAAAATCTTCTATACTTATTTTGCTTGATCTGTCTGCTGTTTTTGATATGGTGAACCACCAGATTCTTCTGTCAACCCTATTAAAAAATGGCATCTCAGGAACCGCACGCAAGTGGTTTGAGTCTTACCTCTCAGATAAGTCCTTCAAAGTATCTTGGAGAGGTGAGGTGTACAAGTCGCAACATCTAGCTCCTGGGGTGCCTCAGGGCTCAGTTCTTGGACCATTTCTCTTCTCTGTCTACATGGTATCAATAGGTTCTGTCATTCAGAATCATGGCTTTTCATATTACTGCTATGCTAATGACACTCAACTCTACCTCATTCCATCCTGATGATCCGACGAAAGCTGCTCTCATCTCAGCATGTCTAACAGACATTTCTTGTTGGATGACGGACCATCACCTTCAACTCAACCTGGCTAAGACAGAACTGCTTGTGGTTTCAACAAACCCATCATTTTATCAAAATTTCACCATCCATTTAGGCTCATCAACCATAACTCCTTAAAAAACAACTAGAAACCTTGAAGTTGTGATTGATGATAAGCCGAATTTCTCAGACCACATTGCTAAAAAAGCTCCGGTCCTGCAGATTTGCTTTATACAAAATTAAGAAGATCAGGGCCTTTCTTTCAGAACATGCAACACAAATCCTTGTTCAAGCTCTTGTTCAATCCAGGCTGGACTATTGCAATGCTCTCTTGGCAGGTCTTCCAGCCACTTCTATCAAACCTCTACAATTAATCCAAAATGCGGCTGCAAGATTCATTTTTAATGAGCCGAAAAGAATGTACGTCACACCTCTGTTTATCAGTTTGCTCTGGCTACCAGTAGCTGCTCGCATAATATTTCAAGGCATTAATGTTTGCCTACAAAAGTACCACTGGCTCTGCACCCATTTACCTTAATTCATTACTTCAGAGTTATGTGCCGTCTAAAAGCTTGCGTTCTGCAAGTGAACGTCGTCTTATTGTGCCATCTCAAAGAGGAACAAAATCACTTTCACTGACTTTTTCATTAACTGTTCCCTCCTGGTGGAATGACCTGCCCAAATCAATCCGAGCAGTCCTTAACCATCTTCAAGAAATGACTAAAAACACATCTGTTCCACCTTTATTTGACCCTCTAACTCAAACACTTTCTATTCTACTATAATTCTACTTAATCTATATTTATCTTCTTTTTTTATTTATTTATTTTTATTTAAAAAAAACAAAAAAACAAAAAAAAACACTAGCTTTCTATTTTTTACTGTAGTCTATCTACTTGTTTATTTGTGTATTGTGGTGCGTTGTAAATATAGATATATATATATCTATATATATATATATATACACACCTTGCTACGTGTACTGCGTTAGGCTAACCGAGACTTGGCATTTGCACTTATATATTGTTGCTCTTTTGTTAGTTTTGACTGCTTTTATTGTCCTCATTTGTAAGTCGCTTTGGATAAACGCATCTGCTAAAATGCTAAATGAGTAAATGTAAATGTAAAACATGGAGGGGTCTAATGTGTGGGTCAGTGTTTTGGTGCTTTCAGAAAAAGATTTTTTTGTATTTGTGTCAAAACGTCACATTATGCATCATAAGACACATATTAGATGACTCCAGACATTTCTTTCACTTCCATAAACAGCACGGAGTAAATGCGTCATCTGTGTCAGAATGTTATGATTGGCCCAGAGTAGATGTCTTACGTCAGTGCGTTCTGAACTTGTACATGCTCATACCGTTAATCTCGTTCTGCATTCACACAGAGCTCATTACCGATAATTTACTGGTAATGTTATAACTTATCATACCGGCAAATTACCAGAACAAATTTACCATATTTTTGAAAAGGTCCTGTTCACACATGATCTCTTATGGTAATTTACAGTAATTGGTTTGGAAGCTGTGCGGACTGAAAGCACGTTCATGAGCGCTTGTGGGTAATATAAAAGTACACTGTGATGCTTCAGATTGAAACACATACAGTACATATATACATATATACATACTGTAATAGTCATGTAGCCATTTCAGTTTTATTCTGATTAATTGTGCAGCCTATAGTATAACAATGTTTATAAATTAAACTGTAGACTCTAATGATCAAGTCTAGGAGTAGCCAACAGCTGACAGTCTGTCTAATGAAACCAGCTGTTCGAAACGGGAGTCACAGGCATTTACTTTCCCAGGGATTTTTAGCAGTCCACTGTCAGCCTTGTGAACAAATAGTTAAGGCCCTATTAATAGTAAACTAATAGAGGGCTTTGACCATGGCACAGATTATGTCCTGTCTATCTGAGACAGAGAATGTGAAAGGACAACACCAGCTCAGTTCACACAGCTTACACACAACACACACGCACACACAAACAAACAAACAAACAAACATCTATAACACTACTGTTTCAGAACAATGACTCAGAGACAGGTTGCGTGACCTCACCTAAAAATTGTATTCCTTAATTAAATTTTTATTGATTCGTCAGTGTTTGTTAACCAAGTGTTTGCTACTGTAAAGATCAGAAAGGATTTCACTATGTTCAATCAAACATACTGAAGTTTGCAGGGAGAACAGGTAGATATTTATAATCCTATGAGTTCACATCAACATAAAAACCAGCATACAGGAGTCTGTGGCAATAAAACATTGTTGAAATGTTTCCGGTGTGTCGAGGTGGGCCTGTCTCTGTGTCTGCACCTTTTGTTGTGGCAACCGTAACATTCGAAAGCATGGAGGATGTCATACGTTATACAATAGTGTAAGCTTGCCAGTCATAACCTGGAGTATTAGTTTCACTGTACACTCACAAAATCTTATTTGTTCTCCAAGAGGTAGACAGCAATTATGCTATTGCTTTACAGCTAAGACCTTATTTTGCCAGTGTCTTGGAAGTCAGTCATTTACACCAAGCATAAATGTAAAAATACTGCAGTAAAATCCTTTTAATTACCACATTGTAAGTAACCACATTTAAAGGGGTCATATGATGTTGTTAAAAATAACATTATTTTGTGTATTTGGTGTAATGAAATGTGTTTGTGGTTTAAGGTTGAAAAAACACATTTTCCACATACTGTACATTATTGTTTCTCCTCTATGCCCCGCCTTTCTGAAAACGCGTAGATTTTTACAAAGCTCAACGGTCTGAAAAAGCGAGATGTGCTCTGATTGGCCAGCTATCCAGTGCGTTGTGATTGGCTGAATACCTCAAGTGTGTGACCGAAATGTTACGCCCCTTAACACACTGTGATGCCGTTTCCCGGCACGGCGAGACAAAACCAATAAAACCCATTACAAACGAGGCATTTGTTGCATCCAGTGGGGACATAATTACTGATTATATTGACTTTTACTGTGTTTTTACACATTGCGTTGCGTATCGCGTCGCGTAAACATAAAACCATGTCTGCATTTGTGATCGGAGAAAACAGGAAACGGACATAACAAACAATGCTACTCGCGTTTGAATCATCAGTGGCAAATTCTTTAAATATAGAAAATGGCTGGCTGATTCGACGAAGGAGCGGCCGGCGGGCTTGCGGCAACCGCATGTGATGACCCCGGGCTGACTCCGCTTCGTCCACGGTGAAAGCCCGATCCGGCGATCGACAGCGTGAAGCTGATGTATTTCCTCAGCGACCAACACGGATAAGCCCCCCCCCAGGCCTGATGAAGCGGCTATCATCCTCTTTGGCACCCGCACACAACAAAGTAGTTCGCTTTCACAACGAAAAACAGTGTCTTCACTACATGGCGGCAGCAACAATACTACAGTGAGAATAAAAGTTAGGCCTTCTTTCTTTGCGTGAAAATTTGAGCGGCGTTATGCAAATCTTCCCACACAATGACATAGATATGTGGGGGCAGTGTTAGAACGAGCCGTTTTAGGTAAGCGTGGCTGACTCTTAACTTTTTTATAAAGAATATCTCTTTGAGATTTGAGACTTTAGTCTTAGCAACTTCACGGATCTTATCTATGCACAAACAGCTTATAACACTCCAAAGAGAAAGAAAAGGGAAATCGCATCATATGAGTTCTCCTTTAACGAATTTAGGTGTTTAATGTTTTGAAGAAGTCTAGTGGGGTAGGACTTCAAAGCTGATTTATTTACTCAGAATGTATGAATATTGTGAAAATATGAGTACAATTTAAAGAACCATTTAGATTTTAATTAGTTATAGTTATAATTTACTTTCCCGTGATGGGCAAATCTGAATTTTCATAAGCCATTACTCCAGTCTTCAGTGTCAAATATCCTGGTAGCAATCACTTAATAAGCCTAATTGATTGCAACAATATGATGCAGCAGTTGTGATGCTTATAATTTTGTTTGGAAACGATCATACCCTTTTCAAGAGTATTTTCTAAATTCAAAAAAACAGTATTTTCCAAATGGAATTCCTTGTGTAATACTCAATGGTTACAGTAATGTGCATGATCATGTCAAAGGCTTAATGAGTGATCTCGTTTATGATTATAATATATTTATTATTTTAAGGCTAAAGATGTAAAGCATGCCGTTAGCTTACGACCACATCTCGTCACCAAAGCGGCGTGAGAGTTATTATGAATTTAAGACCTTGTTTTTTTTCTTTTTGTATCAAAAAAGTAATAGAAAACAATATTGCCTTGTAATTATTGAGGAGCAATCAGCAGACATGATCGGCATTAGCTTCTAATGGAGCTCGGGGACTAAGTGTGGTTATAAGCAGAATTACAGGGTCTGAATAACTGAAAATGATCTGTCCAGCTCAGGAGTCTTTGATTGTGTACCAGCCCCCCAATTTCATGTCTTCCTTTAGTCTGCCATGTTACCCACAAATCTCAGCCCCAGTTCCTCCTTCTGCCAAAACTCCACAGTTGTAACCTCGTGACAGTAGAGAACAGCTGCTTTCAATTAACACACAGAGGACAAGAAAAAGGGCCTACAAGACTGAACACCAATCAGAGTGGACTCCAAACATCTTGAAAGTGTCTGAATCAGCACGTGACGTCCATGTAAAGAAAGAAACTGAAGATTAAGAAAACGGTTTCCAGAGCTTTCTCCAGACACTGTCAGGCTAGCAATTGATCAAAAATACAGTAAAAATGGTACACAATAACACTATAAAACATCATTTTAAATGACTCTTGTTCTATTATAAAATTAAAATGTAATTTATTTCTGTGAAATCAACGCTGAATTTTCAGCAGCCATTCTGTCTTCAGTATCATATGGTCTTTCAGAAATCTTTCTAATATGCTGATTTATTGCTCAGGAAACATTTCACTATATACATTATATTCAGTGAAGTGTCAAGTGTATGACCTGAAGCATATTGTCCATTCATGGTTTGAGCTGAGCATTACACACTGATATCAACAGTATTTGATAAAGAAGCTGATTAAGAGCAGATAGCAACCATAAAAAAAACTTTGCACTGACTGCTGATTTCTGTAACAACTTAAAACAGTCAGCCATGCTTTTACTTGAATTACTACAATCTTGCTTTTCCTCTTTGCTGAAACAAACACAGCGCCCGAGGCCAGTGAAAAGCCTGAGCTGACAATAGATCTGCATCATCAGCAACCTGACAGGTGGTTCTAGTCTTCTGATAAATTGTGAGGTAACGTGGCACTAATGTGCCTTGGGATGGTGTTATGCACAAGCGTGCCATTTAGGTCGTCAGGCAGAAACTGGTCACACGGTTTAAACCCCAGATCATAGCTGGATCTGCCTCAGAATTTATTTTAGATTTCATTCATAGAAATGAAACTTCCTCAGTACGACTTCCTGTTTAAAAAAAAGAATAAGGAGAGATTTCCTTTGAGGGGTTGCATGCCGAACACAGTGTACTGGCTCCTCACAATCACAGGAACCATGGGACCAGCTGAGCCCTGCGCCCAGCCACCTCGACACCCCCCTTACGTCCGTCCGACCCTCAACCGCTTCAAGTCTGCTTTCTGCATCATACTGAAGTGATTTATGGTTCGTAAAATAAATTCAGGAAGAGATGAGAATTCCAGCTGAATCTCTTTCATCCACATGTAAAACGTTTGTGTTTACAAGGCAATAGTCAACGAATGGCTTTGATGTTTTCATTTTATTTAGCAAATGACTCTGCGTTTACAAAATTGTTAATGAGAAACAAAAGTAAAATAAAAAAATACATTTCAACCTGCAGTCAAAAATTTGTGTTAAGGCCCGTTCACACCAAGCACGATAACTATAAAGATATAGTTCTAAAAATCGTTCTCAATATTAAAGAATAGCATAGTTCATACCACAACTATAACGATAAACGATAACAGAGGAACGATATCGTTGGAATCACTTTCAAAACGATTTTTTTCCAGCTGATGAACAATAAAACACTGACAGCCAATCAGAATCCATCCTGCTGTAATGAGCTAAAGATAGACAGGAGGAGACGGCAGGATGAGTGTAGGAGATTAGAATATAAACAGACGATATCATTCGCTGGTGTGGATGCTAATATCGTTCTCTTTATAGTTATCGTTCTTGGTGTGAACAGGGCTTTACATTATGATTCAAATGTTTGGGGTTTTTAAAGCAGGCTTCATTTATTTAATTAAAGGGGTCATATGACGATGCTAAAAATACCATTATTTTGGTGTATTTGGCTTGATTTTACAAAGATATAATTCTGAAAAGTGCGGTGTTGTGTGATATGAATGGCCAGAATCCGTAGACTTGTGATTGGACGAAATACCTCAAAAGCAGTGAGACGGAAAAGTTACGCCCTCTTACCATATTTGGAAAACACAGCATCTCCACGACCATGGTAGCAGCCGTGGCAACATACTAGCAACAATAAAGTTACGCCTTTTTTCTTTGTGTGAATATTTGGGCGGCGTTGTGCAAATCTTCCCAGACAGTGACGTAGATTTGTGGGGGTGTGTTCAAACGAGGCATTTTAAGAAGGCGTGGATGAGTCTCAAAGGGGTCCTATTATGCTCTTTTACAAGTCTTAATTTTGTTTTGGGAAGGGAGAGATGGACTAGAACAGGCTTTAATTTAAACCCCCCCCCCCCTAGGTTGTCGAAAAAAACACAGTATTTTTCACATCATTTGTACATATTACACCACCTCTCTCCACCCAGTCTGGCGAGGATCGGCTGGAAAGGTCCTGTGTTCCAAATTAAGGCCATCTCGGAAGAAGTACGGGAGAATGTGCTGTGAAGATGGGTTAGGCGGGCCAGTGTGTGTTGTGGATTTGGGTTAGCGAGGCCCAGTGTGTGTTTGTGATTGGCCCCAGCACTCGGCGCTAGTCGGAAATTGTGACAGTAATGTGCCGGAAGGAGAAGAATAGAATGTACAAATAAGGCCGAGAGCCTGGCAGAGACGTGCACAGGGAGTATGTAAGGAAAGGAGATGAGCGAAAAGGGGTTCAAAACAAAATCAATTGAGGGGCCGAACTTTAAACCCGAATGGATTGTAATCCGCTCGAAGTGTCGTTCTGCGATTGGCGAAAGCTAGCGTGTCTCCGAATGTGTAACACCGTTTGCCTTCCTCTAGTGCAGCTCAACCAGGTCCTAGTACACGTCGATATTTGTGATATCACAAAGCCCGGAAAAAAAAACGCTGTAGTCCAAACGAGTCGTTCGTTGTAGTTTTTGAAAAGTAAAATATCTCCTTTTGAAGTGGACTTTGAACTTTTTAACTTTGCAGATCTTTTTTATGCTCAAACAGCAACATAAGAGACTAACTAAACTGAAAAAGTGGAAAAACAGATTGCAACACTCCAAAGACAAAGGAAAACTTGAAATTGCATCAAATGACCCCTTAAAAATACAGTAAAAAAGACATTATGAAAAAAGCATATACGTATTTAAAATGCCTGTTTATATTTAACATTTTTAAATGTCTTCATCCCAGTGATGGCTAAGCTGAATTTTCAACAGCCTCCAGTCTTCAATGTTGCATAATCATTTAGAAAATCATTCTAATATGCTCATTTAGTGCTCAAGAAACATTTCTTATTATTATCAATGTTTACAAACTGCGCTTAATATATTTGTGGATACAGTGATGCATGTTTCTAGATCCTTTTTTTCAAGAAAGTTATAAAACGGCATGCATTACAAAATAAACATCTTTTGTAGCAAAACTGATTTACTCATTCGCTGTGCCTGACGCTTGATATCTGAAATAATATTACTTTAAAACCAAATGATGCTTTGGAAGTTCATTACTATGTAGATCTTCATTTAGAGGTATAATTTGACACCTCACATATACAATGTAATGGGCTGTTAGTAGGGCCTGGAGGGAAAGCCGCACACCGATGCGTTTATAGCAGCCAGTAGATTTTGCTGGAGGCCCTAGAAAGAGTGGGGTATTCCAAACTTTGCAACAAAATTATAAATCACCTCGGTTATCTTGACCTTGCCCCAGTTGGGCTCAGTGTGAACACTAGTAAACTGTTAGCTACTGGCATTTCTCATTGTCATCAGGCTAGCCAAATGTCTCTGGTGGCTGATCGAATTGCACACGTTTAAATGGAATGAGGCTGCAGACATGGATGCTAAAGGTCAGGTTAACCACTAGTTAAATGAGCATAGCTGATAGGCAGGTGCATTCCTCCTTGTAAACGTGCTATGATTGGTTAGAAAACTAAAGTGAAAGGCATGTCATCTCTGATACCATCTATTCAAGCAAGAAAGTAATTATCTGCTAGAAATGTTAGTTCATTTAGTCATATGGCCTGTGCAATAAAGTTAGTATAATTGATACAAACTTAATCTAAAGTCTGTATTAGGCCTACTCAAAAGGCTTAAAGTGAACAAAATATTGTTTGACGTGAGGAAGAAAAAAAAACAGCATTTACAGCTTTAACACCTCCCTGAGAGACCTGTGCCCAGTATGTTGAGAATTTACAGGCCCATTTAGCCTCAAGCAGCTTGTGCAGAATGAAGAATGCAGTTTGAGGCTTTATCAACAGTCTGAGGAGTCAGAAGTGATGACCATGCACATGCCATTTCAATGTAGGATACAAAGTATGAGCTCAAAGGACACGTTGGCTGACAAACAAACATTAGAAAATACAATAAGCACACATAACATCCAATAACTGTATTTTCAAAAAGAGCCAGGATGTTCTTAATGTACCTATGAAGAAGGAATATGTGTGATAGTGATGGAAGGCAGACTTATCATAATTCGGGTTCTTAGAACCAGTTCAAAAAAATGATTCAGCGGTTATATTGCTGAACATGATGTATTACAGTACATATACTGAAATGTTCCAATAAAACAACATGTTGTCATAAATAGCTGTTTATTACATTTTTTTGTCTTACTAATACACGTGTTTTCTTGTAATTTTACGTTCTGTTTGTTTCAGTCAGGACTCAGCCGAGTCTGTTAGAACATAACTATAATTTTCATTGAACGAGTTTGAGAACTGAGAAGAACTCAGACTGATTCATGAGTGAATCGTTCAGTCGATTCGTGAACAAATAGTTCAAACGAATTATTGTTTGAACAGATCTGACCAACTCATTTTAAAGACCCGACTCCAAAAAATGATTCGTTCACGAATTAGACATGTCTAGTCTTCAGGTGCCGATTGCATTAACTGCTTAGACTAGTCTTAAAAGTTTAGTGGTCCGTCTTTTTTTCTCTCCAAGACTGGTCCAAGTGCTAGTTGGTCAAACTAGTCTTAACAAAAGTGGCTATGTTTATGCAACTGGCCCCAAGTAATTTATCAGAAACTTTATTTTACAGGCACAGCACAATAAGGCCACAACGAATCCTACAAACAGTCATTCAATTCATTAACGAAATGTTCATACTGAACAGATCCGACCGATTCATTGCAAAGATCCGATTCAATAGAACGATTCATTCACCAATCAGACATCTCTAATCTTCAGTAATTTATCAGATAGCTTATCTCAAACCATTTCCCATTCAGATTTAGTATTACATAGTAACGAGGCCGCAACAAATCTAACAGTGTAACAGTCTAACAGTCAAATCAAAAGTAGCAAAAAGTTAAGTTTGCAGTCAAACAATTACGTCTAAATATATAATGTAAAGCAACGAAGAAATGTTACTCTTTAACTAATTGCTGTTATTCTAAGGGGTAAATCGAAACGATTTGTGTTAGGCAGCTACTGCCTTGACAACATAACATAACAAGAACATACCAAACCATGACAGAGCTGCGCGTGCCCATCCATGAGGGCAAAACCGAATAAAATCTTTAAATCCATACTCGCCTGCCAACTGTTTGATTGGCGAGCTGTCTCATCCGATTGAACTGTTTCTTCATTTTAGTGGCGTCGGCCTCAAAACCCAGTTTTTAAGACGAGGAGAGTGTGTTCGTCGATGCCTCATGAGCCGAAAGATCCTTGAGCACGATGCTGAAGTCGTGTGGATAATTACATTAAAACAGCCCGGTGTACGGTTAGCTCGAGCAGCTAGAAAATTAGCCGTTCGGGAGAGAAAAAAACAGTAGTGTGGAAAAAGTTAGCTCCGGAGAATAGCGGTGCTCGTTTCATGTCATTCCGTGTTGCAACTGCTCTCATAAGCGGGAGTGAGCGGGGTTTCCACGTATGCCAGCCCGTGACATCTACGGGAGAGAGTGGAAGAGCATGGCAGCGGGCTGATCACTGCAACCGTGTCGGTAATGAGTGTGTGTTTCACAGCTCGGACCAGCGCAGCTCCAGGAGGATCGTGATGACATTCATGTGGACACAGGGGCTGTCTCGAAACCTAGTGCGCTGACTTTACAGACAGCATTATCGAGCGTCTGTGTAGGCTGCTCCAAAGGTTTTGAAACGCAGCCTGCTTAGACTACGTGGAGTCCAGTGTCCGCTCATGATGACCGCACACTCCCTGTGTGGACTCTAGGAGTTTTCATCTTAAGGATTCTTTCTCTTAGTGTTTGGCCAAAACTGTCCCTTTTTCTGTTTACAGCGTAAATAACACATTTTTAGTTGATATAATATGATCTTTTTATAAGATATTGTTTACCGTATTCACCTCATGTTACTTGTTTGCGTCACACTATTGATTTTATTGTCTAATAATACTTTAAGAACAGCATGTTTTGGAAATGTCGTAAAAGCTGAAAATAGTACTAATAAAATGAAATAAAATAAAGTTTTGTCTCCGTCTTTCTATTTATAACTTTCACTCATTGACAGCTGCAGCTACTCCAATCCAAATCTACAATAACGCGGTTATACTTTATCTAGTTTTACGTGTGGCATGCGTCTGAATGGCAGATTTAAGTGAGAGATGTTTTTATAGTCCATAAAAAATCCTTAATCTCTAATATCTATAATCCATTTGTAACTAACGGGGCATTTCCCCCGTTATCATTTTTCGTGTGTGATGCAGGGGTTTAACATTGTTGTGAACAATAATATAAAACGACGGAGTATTTATAAAACAGACTCGATTACGATTTGCCGAATCATAAGCGTAAACATCTACACATCAACCAATGTGAATGTTACACATAAATGTGAATTAAAAGCTGCACTGTCATGCGCAGTAAGGTCTCCTCGCTGCCACGCCCACGAGATGTATTATGGGAAAGTTTCGTCAGCGGAAGTAGTAAGATGTAAACATGTGATTGTCAATCGGAGCGTTTGGTCCAGTTTTGCGGCTGTGCAAATCAGTATGCTTGATTCAAACAAATGTGCTTGAAAACATATTTAAAGAGTCTGTTGGCAATGAAGTATTGAATCTTATACCGCGGTGTTTTTCGAAACTCGATCAGTTTGGCTAACATTTAGCATTTGTGTTCATACAAATACAGCATGTATATGTAACGCAGTGTTTATCAGCATTACTTCAAATCTATAAGTGTCCATGGCATCCAAACAGCCATTTACAGATTCTGACACTGCTGATGAAGCAGTCAGAGCAACTTGCGACGATGCGTCGACATGCAAAAGGTAGCACGTCGTAGTGATCAAAAATAAAATGATTACACATGATTTTCTGTGTTTCTAAATACTGTGCTTCTCTCTTGACATTCAACTGCAGTGTTATTGAGCATCCTGTGTATTATCAAAATGAGGGGAATATATTTCAGTCGTGGTTATGCACAGTGTTACTGACATGAATAGCTCTATATAATTCTTCAATTATTTCATCATTTACAGATGATAAAATATGTGTATGTTCAAGAGCAACGCTGTAGTACTATTTGTTATCGACTTAGAATACTCATTTAATATTTCACATAACGTTTTGTTTTGTTTTATAGGTTTGCTACCAGTAAAGGTTACTGGACTGACCTCTACGTCCAGTATTTTGTGAGACAAATAGGTGAACGTAAAGCACCTGAGATCAACAGAGGTAAGAGATTGTTTAAATATCTCCCCTTACCGGTTAAAGTTTGCAGCTGCGTTTAATCAGATGCGCTATTGTTTTATTCATTGTGCTGTAGGTTATTATGGTCGTGTCAGAGGGATGAATCTTCTGATTGATGCTTTTCTCAAGAAGACGCAATGTGATTGTCAGGTGGTGAATCTTGGGGCAGGACTGGATACTACTTTTTGGAGATTAAAGGTTGTTGTTGTTTTTTTCTTATTTTTATTAATTTCGCATTTAGCTATTTCAAGATTCAAAAAGAAGACAATAATAATTAATATATTAGATATATATCTTTTTAATAAGGAATACAATATACAGACTCCCATAAAATATGTTTTGATAAACAATCGAAGTATCTTATGTAGTATGTAAGTGCATGTATTATCTAACTTTTTAGGATGAAAACGTTATGCCAAAAAAGTTCTTTGAAGTCGACTTCCCAATGATTGTTGCCAGAAAAATACACCACATCAAGTAAGGTGTTTTTACTGTTATAATATGATTATTGTTATTATTGTCAGTAAATAGCCTTTTGACTATAAAATGAATGATTTTGGATACTTGGCATGTTCTTTTAGTCATGTTCCTGTAGGGGGAGACAGGGTCTCTAATGAGCAGTTTCTAGGACCCTCTGTCTCAGTATGTCCACCCTCCAAAGCATGGTTGGATTGTATATCTGTCATCTATTTTGAAGTGTATTAAATTTGATCAGTCCTTTGGTGCATTTTATAATTTTAAAGTACCCCGCCTGAAGTAATACTGTTCAATACCTTTTATGCATATGAATTATACTTGTGTGGAGAATGTTTTGTCATGGGTGGTTGGGCGTTAATTTTTTAATTGCTACATAACAACAGTCAGTGGAAATTGCTGTAGGTGTGGCTGTGCAACACACACAAGACTGCATTTACATTGCATTTGCATTGCGTTGAGCAAACACTTTTTATTCAAAGTGACTTACAATAGAGGAACATAAGCAATTCATCACAGAGCCAACAATATTCACAGTATACAATGCCACATTTATTAGAAAGATCGATTAGGACACAAGCTAGAGCGGACGTGTCGAAATGCCAATACAAGGAAGATTTTTTTTATGTGTTTTAAGTGCTATCTGTTTAAGATGGTGTATTTAAGATGACAGAATAAGAATACACGCATGTGGTCCAGAGGAGTTACCATACAATACTGGTGCAAACCCTCCGTGCATTAGATACCCCACAGTGTATTCTGCAAACAAATGATCGCCAACCTTTCTCACACAGGTTATTTTTTTTTTTGGTAGTTACTCTGGTTGTATGAAGTCAGTTCCCCTCAAGTTCACACAAAAAGTGTCCACATTTTTTTAGTAATATATTTATTATGTGTATATTTTTGAGATTGCTATACAATATAGTACAGAACGATGTTATAGAATTTAGTAGTCAAACTTGTATTTTTTATGTGGACTTTCTACAAGTTGTGTGATGATAAAACATGAATGCTTTTGAAGATAGAAATCTGATAACTGATAATGATCATGAGATAAAAATAATGTTTTCCATAAAACAATTGAGTAAATGATTAACTTTCTATCTATCTATCTATCTATCTATCTATCACAGGACGAAACCTCCACTATCAAAACCTTTAATTGAGACCCACTCCACTGATTCACTCCGTCTGGGTATTGATCAAATTATAATGTAACAGAGCATTTTACTTTGTTGTTGCGTAGTGATCTTTTTCACTGTAACCTTTCACTTGTTCAACTGTATGCCTCTTTGACAGATGGTCACAGCCTGGACTCAGACAGATATTGTATCATCGGTGCTGATCTAAGAGACCTTCCTGCTTTAGAGGAGAAACTAAAAAAGTTCCAGATAAATCCAGAGTAAGTACTGTAACATCACAACCTTGGCTGAGTTGGATATAAATTCAATTTTTTTTTCAGTTTTTCTATTGCACTGCATTTTTGTGATGTTTTATCTACATGGTTATCAAAGTAGATTATATAGTAAGTGCAGTTACACCATCAGGATGAGACTCTCTTATCTTTATTGTGATGTACAGGTTTGTCTTCTGAAAGGTTCATGTTTAATTTGTTGCCTCAGTTACATGTTAGTTTTAAAATGCTGCGACTACAATTCATGGTTGTGTATCAGAACAATAGGTTTTTGAGATTAAACTTGATTTACTAGAACGTTAACTTCACGATTCTGTGCATCCTAGATAGGGTTGATCCATCCTGTTTGGCATCCCAATAGGAGTTGCATGCATCTGTTGTTTTGTTTTCGTGCATCTCTGCTGATGCCCCGACGACAATAGTACACCGGGAGCATTTAGAGTTTCCTCAGATGCGTCAATAAGTGCACGTTTTCTTTGATGTGAACTGATGAGACCCGAAGGAAGCTACCGTTCTAGAAGGTGTATGACATCAATGGCATCATTTCCAAGGCCTCTCACCTTGAGTTTTTTTTGGTTTTGTTTTGCTTTTTTTTTTTTGCAACTTCCTGTTCAGTCCACCCTAACGTGGCGTCTTGACGTTTGCCAGCTTGTCTGCAAATCCCATTAGTGTCTCAGATGCTAAGTAAAAAAATGTGGAAAATCTATTGTCATAGCATGCAAACCACTCTTCCAAAAACGTGATTTCCTGCTATGTACTTTTAGGTATTACCATAATGATTTGTTTTCAGGAACAAACTGCTTGTTTTGCTTTAATGCATGAGCTGAACAAATTGTGATGTTCTCACTAGAAAAAAAACCCGATTCCCTTTTACTTTTTTTTTTTTTTTTTTTTTTAACAGATTTTGTAAAAGATTCGATTTAGTTAATGCATTAGGTATAATATTTTTCAGTGTTTATTAATATACAATACAAATTAAGAGTTTTCTGATGTTTTTGAAATAAGTCTCTTATGCTTACAAGGTGCATTTATTTGATAAAAAAATAAAAATAAAACCATAATATTATGAATATGATTACAATTTAAAATAATAAAATAGTAATAATTTCATACAATTTAACATGTAATTCATTCCTATGATTAAAGGTCGCATGATCCTTCAGAAATCATTTCTATTGCTTGTCTGTTGCCCAATAAACATTATTGTCAATGCTGAAAAAAGCTGTGCTGCTTAATATTTTTGTGAAAACTGTTATACATTTTTTTTCAGGATTTTTTTGATGAATAGGAAGTTCAAAAGAACAAACTGTAATTCAAATAGAAGTCTCTTGTAACATTATAAATGTCTTTAAAAAAATACTGACCCCAAACTTTTGGTGGTGCATGTAGTGTTAATTTAAAAATATACTATTATTCATTAATTCCTGTTTGTTTTTTATGCTTGAAATAATGTTAATTTATACATAAATTGCATTAGTATATGCAGAAATTGATATTAACCTAGATTAATAAATGCTATGAAAAGTACTGCTGTTCATTTTTAGTTCATGGTACCTAATGCTTTAGTGTTTTAGTTATGAATATGTTATCGGATTAAAAAAAGAAATTGTTACCCATTATTCATAGTTCAATTTATCTAGAGGAAGCTTAATCATAGGATGGGTGTTGCAAAGAAACACTTCCCCACCATTGATACGAACTGCTTAACATTCCTTTATCCGTGTATTCCCGCTTCTCTCCACCCAGGTTGCCCACTCTGTTTCTGTCCGAGTGTGTGCTGGTGTACATGACCCCTGAGCAGTCCTCCAAACTGGTGAACTGGGTTGCAGACACTTTCCCCGCGGCCATGTTCATTAACTACGAACAGGTGAGTTCATTACGTTAAACGGCTTCATTACTACAGTCATTAAAAAATGTGTCGCTAGCTCTTCCTGTCTGCACCTCTAACTGTCCAGATCTTTTCAGGTGAACATGAATGATCGCTTCGGGCAGATCATGATTGAGAACCTGCTGAGACGACAGTGCAATCTGGCTGGGGTGGATGTGTGTCAGTCTCTGGACTCTCAAGTACGGCATTTTACACTTAGGACTAGCAACTTTCTTTATAATGTACTTCATTGATATCGTACAGCTGTCATACTGTATGATTGTCGATTGTTTTACTCCTTACAGTAAGACGGTGTCTTTCTATGTACAAACAAAACGTTAGACTGGGTTGTACTTGGAATTCAAAGTTGTTTTCCTGCTCAAAATACAATGGGTGATCAAGACTCAGGAAAACAGAGCAGTTAAGCACAAGGCATTGTTTATGCGACCAACGCCAAGACTTAAGTCTCACAAGCAGTATCAGTGCAAGTCTCTCAAGGTTAACACCAGCATGGTGACCTTCTGTCAACATTGCTTGATATTTGGGTTTAGATTGAAAATGTGGTAGTGTTTATGATGATAGTATGTTATTTCAGTTTTCATTACTGTATTGTGAGTCACGTCTTATTTTCTGTTTTCATTTTAATGTTAAAGATTTAATAATTTTGTACCACCACGATGACCTTAGGGTATCCGGGCGGTCAACATGGCTTGGTGTGGTCCGTTTGCATTCAGATTGAAAATGTGGTAGTGTTTATGATGATGGCATGTTATTTTAGTTTCATTATATCGAAATAGATTGATTGAATATTTTTGAACTATTTAAAATTAGTTTTATTTTTTTTTATTTTCTGTTTTCATTTTAATTTTAACGTTTTTTTGTAGACGTCTCAGAATATCTGGTCAACATGGCTTGATATTTGTATTCAGATTGAAAATGTGAAGTGTTTATTATGATAGTGTGTCATTTTAGTTTCCTTAATATACTAATGCAGATGTATTCATATTGTGAATAAGTTTAGAACTAATTTGATCAACATGGCTTGAAATTTGTATTCAGATTGAAATGCGTCGTGTGTATGTATATGAAATGTGTGAAGTGTGAATGTTGTTTTTATTTTCATTAATGTACTAATATAGATTTATTAATATTTGGAATTCATTTGAGATTGAAAATGTGGTGCTTATGATGATAGTGTGTTGTTAGATCTTATTTTAATGTTTTCTGTTTTCATTTTAATTTCAGTTTTCAGTATTTTGTCATTTGAATTTTTTATATTTTTATATAGTTTTTATTCATTTTTATTCAAGTTTCTGTTATTTTAATACTTTTGAGTTGCTCTGAACAATAATTATAAATGTTGCCTTGGCAATTAGCTAAAATAATGTTTCAAGTAATGCAAATCAACAGTTTTTAATGGTTTTAGTTAATGATAATCACCCTGATGTGTGTTTCCACAGAAGGAGCGCTTTCTGTCAGCAGGCTGGGAAAGTGTAAATGCACTGGACATGATGACCGTCTACAGCGTGCTTCCTCGGGAAGATGTAGCTAGGTACACAAGCCAACACTCAAGTACAGTTGTAATCAAGCGTATATTTATAACTGCACAACCAGTGCCATGAAAGTTTGAGATCAGAATCTCTACAATGACGCTCTGTTTTACAATCACAGAATTGAGCGTCTAGAATTTTTAGATGAAAGGGAACTTCTCCAACAGCTTCTCCAACACTACTGCATCTGCTGGGCTGTAAAAGATAAGCTCAGTCTAGGTGAGGCTTCCATTTGAAACACTTAACTGCATTCTAGAGTTTCATGGATAGTTTGACGTCACCTGTAACTAATAGCGGACTTCTCTTTTCAGGCCTCTCTCAAATTGGGTTTTAAATGTCAATAGGGACTTGGTTGTAAAAGTTTCATTTGAAACGACATCACCAGGACGCTCTTCTTGACGCTTTTCAGAGGACAGGAAGGGGAAGTCATTTATATCTTTATTTCCATTTTTGAGCACAATAAAAATGGAGAGTACTGGCATCAGCGTCTTTTCTTCTGTTTTACTTGTCTCCTTCTGTCTCCCATGTGACCGACGTGTCTCACTAAAGTGCCATATTAATTCAGGCATGTTTTACAAATGTATAGCATAGCTGTTATCATGAAACATTCATAAGATGAACTATTTTGTTAGCTATATGAATAGTAATGGGTTTTTGTAAAAGCACTGAATATTCATGAACGGTGATGATGAATAAAGACAATTAAGAGTATAGAATGATGGTTAAGTGCACACTATTTAATTGTTGCACTTTGATTTGAAACCATTTTACACAATCTACATTGTAAAAAAATTACAGAATTAAAATCCTAGGGAGAGAGATGCCCTTGTCAAACCACATAAATTTGTCATAAGCAGCCCTCAATTAAATTTTTTCTGATTATAATGTAGTTAAGTTGGTTGATAATTATAGGTATAGAATTAAAAAAACAACAACAAAAAATGCATACTGGATTTTCTTTCTGAAGGATTATGTGACATTGAAGACTGCAGTAATGGCTGCTAAAAATTTAGCTTTTTGCCATCACAGGAATAAATGACTTTTAAAATTCATTAACATATAGAAAATAATATTTTTTAACTGGGTACTAATAGTTCACACTTATTCAATGGAAATTCAGCCTTTGTGAGCGTAAGAGACTTCTTTCAAAACATTAAAAAATCTTACGATACTAAACTAAACGTTTGAACCGTAAGTAAGTGTTTTTTCAACGTCACAAATAACCACAAGGAAGCAGTTTTAGAAAACAAAAGGCGATTAAAAGACACACACAAAAAAAGGAAACGTTTCCTCTTTAGCCATCAATGCCGGGCATCCTGCAGTCTTTCTCTGTATTCGTTTTTGTCAGTGACTCCCTGAAGAGAAACATTAACCCAAACCGACCTTGTGCTGTTATTTACTGCCACAGGAACCCTGATTTAATGCATGAGAGTGAGAGCAAACACGGTATAAATGCAGATGATCTGCTGCAGGCCATGCTGAACTGCAGAGCGATCTATAATATACCATTAAATTTGTAAAGTTTGGGAAACTGCATTAACTCAGATCAATTCAGTTGCATAAGACAGGCGAGCAGACCTTGAGTGACATGAGAGTTGGTTATGCACGTTTTTATTGTCCTCGGCTGTGTAATAGCAGACTGGTGGATGATAAGCTATATCCTGAAGCCGTCACCCCCCAAACAATGCTCTCCACTGCTGTAATTGTAAAGTGTTTTTCCCAAGCCACCAAGAGTGATGACGGGGGTGACTGTTGGCCCGCCTTACCACCACTCCACCCTATCCTCTGTCCACCTTTATCAGTACGAAGCCACAGCGTGTGAGCACAGATCACCTGAAGTCTCACACAGCCAAGATGACCTCAGCCGAGTCCAAGTCAGAGCTCTTTACAGTAGCCACTGGCGATGGAGCGGATGCCCATCAGAATCAGCCAAAGAAGTTGTCCTTCTATGAGCACTACATTCAGCCATGCCTGGCGGAGGTCCTCGGCTCCACTCTCTTCATGTTTGTGGGCTGTGTGTCGGTCATGGGCAACGTGGGCATCAGCGGGAGCATCCAGCCTGCCCTGGCACATGGACTAGCACTGGCTATAGCAATTGCCATTTTTGGAGAAATCAGGTAACTGCCTTATTTTGTTTTGTGTGCTTGATTTAGCAAATGACTAGACTTTGAAATAGAAAATAAAACTGAAAAATAATATATTTAAATATTAAACAATGTTTAGAATATCTATATTAGGTTTAGTATATTTATAAACTGTAAACTGAAAAACATTTATTTTGCATTTGCTTAAAATATGCTGATTACTCCTGCAAAAATGATATCTTTTTTTTTTCTGATTTTATAATTAACTAAAAGTATATTAAATTATAATTTCATATTGTTCAGTTTTCATTTAAAATGTAATTAATTTTTTTTTTTTTTTAATGTAAAAGTTTTTAAAAAATTGAAAAGTATTTCACATTTTCTTGTAGGATTTTATTCTATTTAATATTTCATTTTATTATTATTTTTTATTATTGGAGAAAATAAAATGTAGCCATTCATCTGAACCAAAACTGTATATTTTAGTGCATATTGCTTACTTTTGATTTCCCATTTTATCCTGTCTTCCAGTGGTGGTCACTTCAATCCAGCTGTGTCTGTGTGTGTTTACCTCATCGGAGGAATGGAACTGATGCTCCTGGTGCCATACGTGCTCTCACAAATGTTAGGTGGAGTGATTGCTGCCAGCCTCGCCAAAGTATGTGTCTTAAGCTTCTCTGTTAATATTTGTGACTTGACATGGTGAAGCCTTGATGCGCAAATTACTGAAAGTTCAATCATTAACACTGACAACAAATGCACTGACGATAAAACTTTCTCTTGATTCAATAGTTTTATTATTTATCTTTTTTTTCTCTCTCTCTTTAGGCTGTCACTACAAATGAAGCATTTGCCAATGCAACGGGAGCAGCGTTTGATGCCATTCAGACCTCTCATGGCACTGGCTCTGCGACTGTGGCAGAGATGATTATGACGCTCTTCTTGACTATGGTTGTCAGCATGGGTGCCGTGAATGGAAGGACCCGAAGTCATCTGGCTCCTTTCTGTATTGGACTCACTGTGACTGCAAATATTTTGGCTGGGTAGGAAGCTAATATTTCATGCAAAAATTAATTATATAGCCTATTGTACAGAATACTGTGCTACAGTATATTTTAAACAAGATTTAGTCTTCGGTTTTGCAACCATAAAGAGCATTTGTGCTAAATATTAAAAGACATTAAATATAGGAATGACTGGAACCACTGTTTAACATCATGTTTAAACATCTTTTTGAGTCTCCAACTGTAATATAATATTACTATACAGTACATCTGCTAATGAAATGAAAAACGTTCAGAAATCTTCTACCTGAACTATGTAGATGGGTGTGAACTACAAGTTCACTACTGTAACAACTGTAAACATGGATGTTTTACATTTTGTGTGTTTTAATGTTATAATGTTAATTGAATTATTATACAGGAAACATCTGAATTCAAAACAGCTTAATAGAGTGAAAAAAGTAGAACAAATACAAACACACGTCTATATGATTTTTATTACATTATTATTTTATATAGAATTGTTATAATATACATATTTAAAACTTTAAGGTCTAAAACATAGCAATATAAAAACCAAAACTGTAAATATGGCTATTATGTAAGAAGAGAAGAGAGAGAGAGAGAGAGCGGAGATAGATAGAGAGAGAAGATAGATAGATAGAGAGATAGATAGGTAGATAGATAGACAGACAGACATATATAGGAGATAGATAGATAGATAGATAGATCGCCTTTGTGTCTATTCTGAACTGATGGTGTTTCTAAACGTCATTCTAGTTCTAACTGTATTCAGGTTTCATTTCGCTTTTATAAGCAAATGTTGACAGCCTGTCACAATCAAAACTAATTTTCTCACTTGTTTTAATGTGGAGACAGAGGTGTATTTAATGAACATGGCAACCAAATGAACTGAAAATCACAGGATATGTTACAGGAAACAAAGACATAAAAAAAGCAAACAGCCTTAGAACAATAATGGCAACAGGAAATAATGATTCCTAACAATAAAATGTGCTAATGTGCTGTGTTTGGGTCACTTTTTAAAGCCAGTCTTCCAAGCTCTCAGTTTGCAGTGATTTCACTGATTTTGTCTTGCGTGTTCAACAGGGGTGGAATATCAGGAGCATGTATGAATCCAGCACGGGCCTTCGGGCCAGCAATAGTGTCCGGTCACTGGGAGTACCACTGGATATATTGGGTTGGACCTCTGACTGGTGCTCTGGTCACTGTCAGTCTTGTGAGGTATTCCTGCTGCTCACTTTTACATTGCACAATGACTGATTTTCTTCATTTAGAAAGAGTGTGAAGTCATTGAGTGTATAAAGATAATTGACTTTGAATCTGATCGGATTGAAATAAGAGTTCATTTGTGTTTTAGGTGCATTACAGTTTTTGTGGTTGAAACTTTCAGTCCTGATTTGTAATATGTAAGTATAAGTATTTGAGTATCTGTAAGTATCTGAACAATTGCATTTTTCGTTCTAGGTTGGTAGTGGGAGACAAGAAGATTCGTGTTATTTTCAAGTGATCGAGAGGGGCCCTCAGAGGATCTCATGTTGTAAGCTTTTTAAAGTCAAGATAACTTGTAAAGCATTGTATGATATTGTCAAACATTTATATTAGTGCAGTATTCTAAACCTTTCTGTATTCTGATGCTTTATTGTCTCTTTGCCAAATGTATTTGTTGTTTTAGTTTTTATAGCCTGCCATAATGTATTCTGATGTGTTCTGTTAATAAACTGTCTTTTGTTAGAAATTGCCTGCATGTATTTCTTCACTTTGCATATCATAAAATGAAATAATCATAGGACTTCATGGATTCAATGAATGATAATAGTTTTGTGGTTTGTTTTTTAAGCATGTTAACATAAACACCATTTTATTATATAATATATATATACTGATATATATAATATATATATATATATATATATTATAATATATATATATATGAAAGAGGATTCTGAATGGATTTATATTTATAATGCATACATACAGTATATTATATATATATATATATATTAGACATATAATTAATATATAATTACAATATTAATATTCTATATTCAATTATTTTTGGTTTTCGAAATTAGATCATGTCTGTCTTTATATATATTTTTTTTCTTCGTTTTTAACAAATCTTGTTCTCTCTTATGATAGAAGATTTTTAGGTTTCTTTGTTTTTTGTCTATGACCCCTGAGCATATTTAAAAAGATTTATAGATTTTTAATACCTCATAAAACAATATATATTAGGGATGCTCCGATAACACTTTTTCCAGTACTCGGCCGATACGATACTTTTATTTTTGGTACTTGCCGATACATATTTTTATTGCATTTGTACATTTTTAAATATTGGGTACAGAAACCAAAAGAGTAGGTATATTGTAGTTGGTTAAATTCAGTATCAAAAGATACAGTTCAAACCAAATTTATTCAGAACCTTCCAATGCTCACATTATCACAGTTTATTCTATAGTTTAGAAAATGGTAATAAAAAATAACAAGAACTCCGAGTTAAACTGTGTCAGAACAAATTCAGCTTGATAATGTTAGATAACTTTGATAGATAGGTATGTAATGCATTACAATCAACCAAAAATTAGACAGCTGTTAGTATGACAGTATTTACACAACTATCAATACTTCGTCGGGCCAACCCGACCCTTAATTGGGAAAGTCGTGGCCTAATGGTTAGAGAGTCGGACTCATAACCCAAAGAGTTGGGGTTCAAAGTCTCGTACCGGCGGGCTGTAGTGGAGGGGAAGTGAAACATGTCACGCCTCTCACCTTCAATTCTCATGACTGAGGGGCCAATTCTATGAACCCCAACTGCTCCCTGGGCGCGCAGCTGAAATGGATGCCCACTGTTCAGGGTGTGTGTGCATTTGATGGGTAAATGCAGAGCACTATTCTGTAGATGGGCACCATACTTAGGCCACAGTCACATCACTTTCAGAGCTGCTCCATTGCAGCGGCTTAGTAATGTAATCACGTGCTTTGCTGTAATAATGCAGGGAACCACTCGTTATAAATCTCCTAACTGTGATATTTTTCAGAAATAGAAGTTTTTTTTCATCTGAAATGTGCTGCGATTTATATTCCAAAACCACTCATATAATGAAGAAACACTCAAGCAAGCAAAACACGCGCAACACATATTTGTATCGCGGCATTTAACGAGTACGAGTACGAGTACAGGAGCTTAGTATCGGGCCCGATATCGATACCAGTATCGGTATCAGTGCATCTCTAATATATAAATATATATATATATATAATATATCACATGCAGGTCCAAAGTTCACCTTGGAGGTAGCGTAAATGCATTGTTTTATAATGCCATATGGGTTGATAACATTTACATCCAAGGTCTGTGAGTTATCACACACTTGACAAGCAAATCAATAACACAGAGATAATAGTGAAAACAATACTGTGCAAATGTGAAGAACCTTACATCTGATAAGGGAACAGCTATGCACTAATCCAACTCCAACCTGAAAATGTCTGTAATTATACTTGGATACCTTATGGTTCTCACCAAATCTTTTCATTGTCTCCTAAAACTTGATTGTATGCTGTTGCTGCATCATTCATATATAATCCTACGATAATATATCAGACCTTTCAGGGATAAAAGAATGATTTATGGCGGAACAAGTTAGTTTGGCTCTATTATCATAGTGCTTCCCTCTGCCACAGTCACAGAGTTACTCAATGCACTTGATGGTGCACAATGTCAGCGCAGGCAGAGAAGCTAGAACTTGAAGAGCTTGACAAAACTTTGCTAAAGAAGAACGAACCCAAACCTCTCGGCAAGTACGAGAGAATAATCCAGCCATGTGTTGCCGAGCTGGTGGGCACAACATTTTTTGTCTTTATCGGCTGCGTGTCTGTCATTGAAAATGTGGAGGCGGCGCGACGACTAACGCCAGCGTTGTGCATGGAGGCAGTGGCTGTGCGGTGGCGTGTATGCAGAAATTAAGTCGGATTTATATATATATCTACATATATATAGATATATATATAATATATATATTTCGCTGTATGGTTGAACTTTTAAAAAATAAGTTTTAATTATTTATCTGCCAAAAACATTTTTTAGTTATATTTTTTATAATTTTTTTACATTTATTTACTGTGTAATAAACAAAGGATGCATACCTTTCAATACGTTTGTTATTTAGCTGATGCTTTACAGTACATTTATATTGAGTTATTCAAAACTATTCTTATATGGTCAATTTTGGGTTTGTTAATCAATTTTGAGTGCTAAAAGTGCTTTTCTGAATCCATTTCTGAAAGCAAATGAGTTTATGTCTCACCTGAATGTTTTTTCTCTCTCTCTCTGTAGCGGATAACATTTTAACCCTCCATTCACCATCGCTATCTGGTTATGTGGTGGAATTCAGCTGACGATGGCTGTTCCCTACCTTATCAGTCAGCTTATCGGAGGTGTGCTGGGAGCTGCAATGTCAAAGGTGTGAACAAGAATGCACTTATTACACAAATAGAAAATAATATGAATATTTCCCACAACCTCAAACACTACTCAACAGACAAATGTATATTGAAGGTTATGACATCACACAAGAATTATGTGAATGCTACCTGTTTGAATCCTGCAAGAGCTTTTGGACCTGCGTTGATGGCTAACTACTGGACTTATCATTGGGTTTACTGGGTTGGTCCGATAGGGGGAGGTCTGGTGGCTGTTGCTCGTGTGAGGTCAGTTTACCTTGATATCAAATCTGCCATTCCTTGTTTAGGACTTCCATTTCAAGAAATTATTTTTACAGCAGACTGTTACTGTATTGCTTTAACAGGCTTCTGCTTGGAGATGAGAAGATACGAGTTATACTGAAATGATATTGGAGCACCTCAGCATGCCAAAACCTCTCAATTCTTGATGACTTCATTACTTTTAAAGAGTCTGAATATTTCACATGTCCAGCCTAACGGCATATATTGCATTTAAACTGTGAATTATTGTACTTGACTTTTATAAAACATGACCAACCCTTTTTCATTGTTTCCAGTAGATGTCAGTAAATTGTGTTTTGATAATGTTTTACATAAAAGAGTATGTTTTGCCTCAGGCTGTACTCTACAGTTTACTCTATTTCATGTATTTATATTATCAGTGTGTTATAAAGTATTGTGACTTTCCACAGTATAGAACAAAGAAAGAAAGTTTAAACCATATCCAACAAATGTCTAAGTGCAAGTTTTTTTTTGGCAGACACCAAACAAATTAAATCTGCTGTACAATTAAATCACTATATCAGGGGTACTCAATCTCATTCCTGGAGATTTATAGCCCACCCAAAGAGTTCCAACCCTGATCAAACACACCTGTATGTAATTATCAAGTTCCCATGAAGCTCTTAATTTGTTGGTTCAGATGTGTTGTGAACTTTGCAGGAAGGTAGGAACAGGATTGGGCACCGCTGCAATATAGTCACACTTTATTTTAAGGTGCAATTCTCACTATAACAAACCTTTAACTATGACTTTTGCCTCAAACTCCTAATCTACTAATTATTAATAGTGAGACTTGGTCCTTAAAATAAAGTGTTAAGCTGTCACAAAGGCTCAATTGCTATTTAATTATTTCAGTAAAATGTTAGACTATTTTTTTCTGAGAAAAAATATTGTTAGTTACCTACCTTATGTGAAATAGTTTGTAGCCTTTTCTTGGTGTTTGTGCATGTGGCTCCTTGATAAAGCGTTTTCTCTTCACACGATCAAGATATCAGCTTTGAATGACCCTAAATGCCCTATCCAAGACTCACGTGACTCAAAGCTGCTGGCACGTCAGTTGACCTCGTTCAGTTGATGTTCATTTATCTATTTACGGATTGCGGACTATATTATTTAATGTGATTATGTATTTATTTTCAGATTTGGCTATTTTATGTGATAATGCATATATTGATATATATATATATAAATATATATGTATATATAAAATTAACAAATAAGCGTTAGCGTTAGTTCTGGCAGGTAACGTGAGTCAAGCTCACATCAGCTGATCACATCTACCTATAGGAATACGACACCTATCGTGGCATTCCTATATAAGCTCTATTCAGCATTATTCAGCAGCTTTTCAGCTTGCTCAGGAGCAAATTACCCTTCTCCATCCCCAGCTCCTCCTTTCGTCACAGTCTGGACTTGGTTTTCTGATATTCCTTGTTGAATCAGACTCCTTTTATCTTGAGTAATGTGTTACACTTAAATATCATTAAGTATATTAATGATATCTGCCTTGTTCTGTTAACCCTGGGGGGGTTATTATTGTTGCTCTCCCTGCTCATTCATGACAGGATGCATGGATGGGCAGGGATGTTTTTGCCCAGAACAGAACCATACCTCCAAACCAAACGTATGCTAAGTATCTATCATTTTGACGATAGTGGTCCTGACAGAAATAAGGCATATAGGCTATAAGTAAAGGTAGGCTATATCATTTTTATATATTAAACCTATTGCAATATCCTCCTTATAGCCTAGTCTCTTAAACTTTGACCGTAGTCTACTTTGTACAAAAAGGTGCACAAATATTTTAGAAGCTTAAAGGGGTAATATGATGTTGCTTAAAAGTACATTATTTTGTGTATTTGGTGTAATGAAATGTGTTACTGTACATTATTGTTTCTCCTCTATGCCCCGCCTTTCTGAAACGCATCGATTTTTACAAAACTCACCGGTCTGAAAAGCAAGGTGTGCTCTGATTGGCCAGCGATCCAGTGCATTGTGATTGGCCGAATACTTAAAGCGTGTGACGGAAATGTTACGCCTCTTATCATATTTGATGCATGTCCGGCCGGAGCAACGAGACAAAACATTAAAAAACCCATTATAAACGAGGCATTTGTTGCATTCAGTGGGGACATCATTAGGATTATAATGACTAATACTGTCTTTTTACGCGTTGCATTGCATCGCGCCGCGTAAACATAAAACCATGTCTGCATTTGTGATCGGAGAAACAACAAACAACAAGCGCTACTCTGCACTGCTCAAAACTCGCGTTTGAATCATCAGTGGGAAATTCTTTAAATATGAAAAGTACTTACAGTCTGTGAGTCAGAACAGCCGGTGTTCTGACGATTTGTGTACCCACTCAGATTGTGCTACCTCCCATTAAAAAAGATAGGTAGCACAAATCGATAGCGAAAAATGCTACCTATCAGATTGTGCTTCCAGCATGATATTAATAAGGTGTGAGGCTTTATTAACATGTACACCTACCCCAACCCTAAACCTACTCTTACAGTAGGATAAATACAGTGTTGGTAGCATAATCTGATAGGTAGCATTATTTGTCAGAACAGCCGGTATTGTAGTCTACTCTCCCAGGTTCAGGAAACAGTCCTCATCCTCCGCAAAAAGTGCTGCACACATCTGAATATTTGGGTTGAATCTGTTTGGAAACAGGTTTGCTAAATACAATTATCCAATGATTCTGTGTTGTCCTCTTTGGGAAGACAAACAAGTATTTCGCTTTCGCAATTGTGAAACACACATCTGCCACAACATGGCTAGGGTGGCAGTGGCGCACAAATAAGTTACGCGCTTCTTTCTCTGCGTGAAACATTTGGGCGGCTTTATGCCAAATTCTTCCCACATCGTACGTAGACATTGGGGGCTGTTTAAACGAGGCCTTAGGAGGGCTGGGGACAAGTTCTTAACCTTTTTATAAAGAATATCTCTTTGGGTTTTGAGACTTTAGTCTTTGCAACTTTAGGGATATTATCTATCACGAAAAGCTTGTAACACTCCAAAGAGAAAGGGAAAAATTGAAATTCGCATCCCTTGAAACAGAATGGATAAGAATCACATGAACATATCCTGATGTGCCAAAATTATTTAATGGTTTCTTCAAGCAACAGCTTAGCTTTAAGTCACAAATCAAAGTTAAGTTTAAAATTAAAATGACCCTTGATTAACTAAAAATGTATTCATTTAATTGCTATAAATTTGGTCTAATCTAAGTTTAATCATTTAAAAGTTTCACAAATCTAACGGAATTCATATGATCCCGTATTTATGTAGATTCGTGTTTTAAATTAGCATGTATTGCAAATTAATTTAGATTTTGTTCTGTGTCAGGGAAAACAATGCACAGGATAAATGTCTCCAGATTTGTATTTTATTCACATGTTGCTGACCAAATCGACAAAACAACATTAAAACTGCTAAACAAATATCAAACTGGTTAACGATATTTGCCAGACAAAGCCAGGGCCACTCTTGCAAGAAACTTGTCCATGGCCAGGTGGGCTTCAGGTGTGAAGTCATCAGGGAAGAGCATGGCACACACCACAAGAATGTTGTGGGACAGGATCTGTTAAATGAAGATTAATAGACACCATTTTGAGCAAGACAACTGCATAATGAGAACTATGAAAGTATGGCTAAATTATTCATAAATTAGCGTCAGCAATATTTACCCTGAAGTTAGCAGGATCCACTCTCAGCTGAAAGGCATGCAGCTCGCTAAGAGTGAGTAGGCCGGCGAAAAGGTCGTCGATTTTCTCAACAGCCAAACCAATTCCAGCGACGACCTTCTTTCCATGCTTCCTCACAGGAGCGGATCCGGGGGTCAGGTCGCTCCAGTGAGAGAAGTAGGTTTTGGTCTGAGGGTAGACATAGAGCATTCTGCAAAATGGTGGGGAAATGTAAAAGCCGATTTATTCAGTCTACAGAAAAAAAAACTGATTTGACTTACCTGGAAAATGCCTCATTGCCGATATCTTCAGCCTTTGGGGAGATCTTTGCCCAGAGGGCCTTCACAGTTGCTTTGTCTTTAGCAGAGAGACTCGTTTTGAATCGATGTCTGAAATGAGCAGTCGTGCTTGGGTCAAATGACTTGCCCACCTAAACGTTGGTCCTCTTTTTAAGCGTTTGTAGTTGAGTGGGCACACCCAAGATACAGCCTAATTGCGTGTCAGATTGAACTCCTGCCAGTTAACACTGAAAACTGACATGATGCCCATTTCCCTCCCTCTTCGTTTTAGGGAGAACGTGATGATACGTGCATGCACACTTGAAACAGATATGGGCAGATCCTAATCAAACCATGTCCGCATCTTAAGTTCAAGTAACCCCACCACATGATTTGACTTAGGGATGCAGCGATACCACTTTTTCCAGTACTCGCCCGATACGATACTTTTATTTTTAGTACTTGCCGATACCGAGTACCGATACCAATACCAATATTTTATTGCATTTGTAAAATTTTTAAATATTGTGTACAGAAACAAAATTAGTATGTATAATGTTAGTTGGTTAACAATTTATCAGATAGATACAGTCAAACCAAAATTTATCCAGACACCTTCAACATTTCTCACATTATCAAAGTTTATTCGCTATAGTTTAGAAAATGTAATAAAATATGACAAGAACTCAGAGTTTAACTGTGTCAGAACAAATTCAGCTCGATAATGTTAGATAACTGTGATAGAAAGGTATGTAATGGATTACAAATCAACCAAAAATTATTCAGACAGCCGTTAGTATGATAGTATTTACACAACTATCAATACTTAATCGGGCAACCCTTAGCCTTAATGACAGCCTGTAGTCTCCTGGTCATGCTGTCATCCAGCTTCATGCAAACCTGAACTTCTGTTTTTTTCCCAGACTCGGACTGAATAATTTTTGATCCCAAATGTTTTTCAATTTTACTGGTAGTCCACTGTACGAATAATTTTTTGGTGTGATTTGTCACAGTTGACTTTATTTTGCTATCCTCACTTACATAAATGAACTATAGTGTCCTGCACCCACTAGTTAAAAAATATTTAAAAAATTATATCTGGTGTCTGAATGATTTTTGGTTTGACTGTATATCCTTTTTATTTTCACACTTAATTATGCCCATTTAAAATGTATTTTACAAGTTTTTTTTACTTTCACTGTTCATTGTTTTGCTCTCTGGTACATCATCTTTAATTTAATAGCATCAGAGCTGCTCCATTGCAGCGGCTTAGAACTGTAATCACGTGCTTTGCTGTAATAATGCAGGGAACCACTTGCTATAAATCTACTAACTGTGATATTTTCAGAAATAGAAGTCGTGTTTTTTCATCTGAAACGTGCTGCGATTTATATTCCAAAGCCACACAAATAATGCACAAACACTCAAGCAAGCAAAACACACGCAACACGTGCACATATTTGTACTGATGCAGAATGAGAGGACAGTACAGACTAGCGCATTTCACACAGGCTGCTAGATTCACTTTCGCCAGAAAGTCGTGTATGCCTAAGGTTGAAAATAAATTATGTTTATAGTGAATGCCCCTATAAATGGTCTTATTTTTACGATTTAGTTTTAATCCAAATGATGCGTGCTAAGTGAGTGAACATCAAAGATCACACAACAGAAGTGCGCGCTCTCTCTCTCTCTACCATTAAGTAGCTTGTGCATTGCTTTACTTACTTGTTTTTGACATATCCGACCGAACTACAAACTTTCCAGTGATGTCTGTGAGAAAGGTATATTCACTCGACAAGCTCCCGCATCTGCGCCGCTGTGCGCTCAATCCACTCAGCGTGCTTTGTTTATCAGCTCGCGCACATCAGCTGTGCAGGCTTTAATACAGAATGTTTAACGTTATATTCATTGCATACATATACTTTGTAGTAGACATCCTTAACTTCATTCTGCTGTCTGTTGTCGGTGTTTCTTTGTCTGAATATGGCGCTTATCACATGCTGTGTGGTATCAGCGTTTGGTATCGGGGCATTAACGAGGGCATTTTAACGAGTACGAGTAAAGGAGCTCAGTATCGGTGCATCCCTAAAGTAGTCATTTAATTTTTTAATAAGTGTACATTAGTTAATTAGATCTTAGTAGGCCTATATGTAAGATATGACCTGTTATGGCCATAGGCTATATGCTGCCTTCCTGCACCCAATATCTGTCATTTTACGCTCTTTCAATTAAATTTTTTTTTTAATAAACAGCCAAATGCCGTTTATTTTAAGTGCTAATTGACTTTAATTATTAGAATGCAATATAAATCCATTATGCTCATGCACGTCTCATGTATGCACTGGTTTTACATTTAATATGTTTATCACCTTTCATTCTTGCAAAACTGCATGAGTACTTTACGAGCTGATATAGGCCTATAAATGTTATAAAAAGTAATAAAATAAAAGGGTTAATAATCTATATATATATATATTATAGGAGATATATATATATATATATATAGACTATATATATAGATATATACAGTAGCCAAAAAAACATTGTGTGGGTCAAAATTATCGATTTTTTTTTTATGCCAAAAAATCATTAGGATATTATTTAAAGATTATGTTCCATTAAGATATTTTGTAAATTTCTACTGTAAAATATCAAACTAATTTTGATTAGTGAATGCATGCTAAGAACTTCATAAAGACAACATTGGAGAAGTTGGAGAAAAAATGCAGCATCAAACTCTCAATTTCAAAAAATGTACCCTTAGACTGGTTTTGGGGTCCAGAGGCACACACACACACACACCACCACCACACACACACACATATATTATATAAAGGTGCATATATATATAATTATGATTGCAATGTATATTTATATAACCCATTATTAAATTCAGTTTTAAATCAATTTTTTTAAATCATTGTAAAAGTTTTTTAAATTCCTGTTATGTGTGATATTTTTTATGATTATTTACTCCGCTATGTAAAGCAATTTGAATTACATGTGTATAATGGTATTAAATAAACTTGCCTTGCAATATATATATATATATATATATAATTATAGATATATACTGTTGCTAAATATATTAATAATAATAATAAATAATATAAGATTATTATTAGTACTACCTGATGCATAATCTTTAATACAGCCATATAGTATGTCACAAAAGTCTTATTAGTATTAGTAATATTTGAATACATTTAAATAGTAAATATTATTACTAATATTATTAAATTGAAAGATTTTATTATTGAAAATATCTATTGATATTAATATGTATATATTAGATTATACAGTATATATATATATATATATATATAGTATATATATATATAATATATATATATATAAATTATTTTTATTATTATTATTATTATATTAAACTAGTTATTAAAAAGATTTTCGTAAAAAGCGTTGTTTTTTCTCTTACAGGGCTCTTATTGTGAATAAAAACGACCAAAAAGGGAACTGAGGGCACAGTCCTTGATTATTCTGATTATTTCTTTTTCAATTCTGAATTGATTTATAAATCATTTATTTCATTGATTGGCTCTGAAATAGTGCATGCCTGGTGAATCGATAAAATGGCCACACCCTTTTAATTTGTTTTTTGATGAGACTGGATTTTTTTTTTTACACACAGGCATTTCATTTTGAGATCTACGTGAGTGGAGAGTCTGTGACTAGAGATAAGGAAGAGTCGTTTTGAATGTGCGTATGTGCATGAGATAACCAGCAGCTGAACTCACAAGAATAATTCATTTCTCAAGGATTTAAACATTTAAATAAAGATGTACGCTACAATCATATGTTTACGTTTTTATATGCAAAGGCATTATCCTTGTCATACTATGCTGATCCTCCTTTAAAGTGTCACACTACGTTTTTTTAAACTCTTTTCATAAAAAGAGGGCGCATGTTATGCTACAAGTGTTTTGCCACTTGCATTAAAACGTCATCTAACTTCTAGAGTAATGCAACGTGAAAATCACTACATCTTTAGCCCCAAAGCTTTGCAGAGGTATGGTGCTCATGCTATTGTGCTCATCATTATCATAATTTATGCAAGTTTATTAAATCTTTTCAGTTTTATTCACTTTTTTGTATGCTGTATATTATGTTGTATTGCAGGGCCTTGGTTGTGTATCGTTGGACTCAGCGGTACTTCGCAAGTTGGAAAGCTGTACAACGCAGAGGCCATCATGTCCAATCCAAAGGTGGCAGCCCATGGAGTTGTTGTGCTCCACGGGCTTGACAGAGCCATGAAGAACATGGATGATAATCAAGAACACCTATGCCGAACTGAGCGTGCTGCACTGCGAGAAACTCCACGAGGATCCTGACAACTTCAGGGTATGCAAACACAGCAACATATAAAACTCATACAGATGCAGTCAGACTATCGGCGACTCACCTGTTGCTCTACACTCTTCTGCTTTTTCCGTTTCAGTTTTGGCCGACTGCCTGACCATCGTGATTGCGGCGACTATGGGTACCTCTTTCACAGCTGATGTACAGGCTGCCTGGCAGAAGTTCCTCACTGTTGTCGTCTCTGCTCTGTGCAGACAGTATCATTAAAACCTCTAACATATGGGGGAAAGCATTGTTTGTTCTCTAACACAATAAAGAGCAATTGATACGTGCCTGAGCCGTGTGTTTAAACTGTTCATTGTGCGAGTATCAGGTATCATTAAATTGAAAACTCTGTCATCATTCTGTCAAAGACTCGAGGACTTTATCCGAAAATTGTAATTTCAAACAAACAAATAAACAAACCACAAGACAGAAGAAGGTCAAAGAAGATTTGGGTAATTGGAATGCTTTAGTAAAGCTTGTCTATTGAATTAGCCCAGACTTAACTGAACAAATGAAGATTGCTGTGGGATGCCATTAAAACTACACTAAAACGTCTCTGAAATATCTAGAGGGATAAACTAAACACAAATAAATAGCACTGAGATTTTCCATTTAAATGGTAACTGTTAATAAAGAATAACAATTTGGTCCCTCAGTAAATTCTCTTTGCCACCTTGAAGAATTCTCAGTTACTTTAAAGTGTAGACGGCCGGGAAGTAAGAAAACACACAGTCAAATGTATCCTCAATACTTCAATTTATTAATAGAAATACAGATATTATATAGGCATATGTTGAGGGGAGTTTCACCCTCTTAACCAATGAGGATATGAATAACATATCCAAGAACATGTGTTTATATAAAATGGCCACATGTACAGAAAAACATGGACATATTAGGAATAGACTTTTGCGAAGAATGCTGAACTGCCTTCAGAGTTTCATCACGAACCTCATTCCTAGCTATCATGTCCTTATTTGGGACATTTGAACCAAGAGAAGCTAATGTATACATTTAAGCATGCATACTTCGCATATAAGTAAGACATATTTAAAACATAATATCAAGAGAGAGAGATGGATACAGAAGGGGGGATTCAGAGAGAATGCGTTGTATATATAGAAGACTGAGAGAGAGAGAGAAAAAAAGGAGAGGTGAAACATATCTGAAACATTCTCTTAACAAGACAGAGAGTGTTTTCTAACAGTAACCTACAGTAAAATGAAATAAACAAAATTAAACGAGTTAAAGTTGAATAAGTGTCAATATAATTTTAAATGCCTTATCTGAGGTCTTCATCAGACAGGCTAATCAAAAGATTTATTGTTTCAGGACACAGCTGATATAGGTTGGGTGTTTCCATTGCAAATCCTGCTTTTAATGTCATATTAATTAACTTGTCATTTTTGTATAGCCTAGGTCTGGTGGTATACAGGCTAGAGAGGAGCAACGAATTGGGGCAAAACTTTATAGAAAACATGGGTGTATTAAAAGGGGGTGTCTGCTTGGCTAATGTGACACTCTCAGAGAAAAAGCTAAAAGGTAGCCTAAACCTTTGTACCTTATTTACCCCAAATGGTGCCTATAAAAGGCAAACTATCTGTTGTGACTAATAAACATAATTGCAAAATGTCAAAATTACATGTATTTTTTCTGTATTTTTGTATTATACGCTGTCTGCACTTTTTATTCCTCTCAAGTCATAAAGATAGCATGGAATTTATTGTAGCATCACCCTATGTGAGAAGTCTTGCAGTTGTGAAAAATATAGTGTGTGTGTGTATATGTGTGTATAGTGTATATGTGTGTAAAATATAGATAAAACACATTGTGGCTAGATTCCTAGTGTAGTGAGAAATATTGAAGGACATTTTCATAGAATGAAAACTCTATTTTGTTGAAGCTAAAGATAATGTATCTATAATATCTTTTATACCAATGGACAAGAAATCCAACTGACACAAAGGTATGATATGAAGATACAGTATGCTTTCAGGAAAAAAGTACCTTAAGGGGTACAACAGCTTGTCACTGGGCCAGTACCCTCAAAGCGACACCTTTACCCCTAAAGGGTGCATATGTCTTAGAGTAGTATTATGTACCCTTAAGGTAACAGTATTCTTATGGTATACTCTTATGAACACTTTATGAGAAAATAATATAAAATGTGTCCCTTTGAGGGCACTGCCCCAGTGGCAAGCTGTTGTACCCCTAAAGGTAAAAAACATTTTCTGAGAGGGTATAAAGACTCCATCAATTAACAGCTTCCATCATTGTACCTCATTTCAAGCAATGTGATGATTGATGAAGCAAACCTACAAAAGTCAAGAGTCTCTCTGCCAAAGACAAGGCCTTACTGCTTGAATTATTTTCCCTCAGTAAGATGACAGGAAATAAGGCACTCTATTTAAATCACATAACACAATTCAGTAGGATCGATTTGCTTCAATAAACAAACTGTTCTTGAATGTGGAATGTAAACCTTCAGACAAAGTCCTAATTTTCCCACTGGAAACATACAAGTCCTCGATAAGCACCTGTCCAGAAGCATGGCATCACTGATATGAGTGGTGTATATGAGGCAGTTAACAAAACTGCCAACCTTAGAAATGGTCTCCTCATCAGCCCAAGTGAGCTTTCATGCCTTCATGTTTAGAGTTGATCCCATCAACTTCCATGTAGGTGATTTCAACTCCAACCTCTATAGTCTTCATGATCATAATCCTCAATTTTAGACCAGGTGATTGGAGACCTCCATGAATAGGCATGCACACCATTACATTTTAAAGAACCGGAAATGTATTGACTACAGACATTGACTATCTTCTCTGTTTTTCAACATATGTTGTCTCACTGCATCCTTGCGGTGTTGGGCATGATGTTTCTGAACAAGTTCACTTTTGCTTGGCTGTTGACAAGATTCTGGCCCTTGTCTCGCTTTCCCAGTCTGTGAAATATTGTTAAACTTTGTTTGTTCCATTGATTTGGAGAAATAAAGTTGAGCAATTAATCAAATATAACTGTTTTTGTGGTTTGATCTCATTAGCCGCGTTACTGCTGTTGGGCCAAAAGCAGGCATGCTAGTGCCTGCCAGGGCCCGTCACGTTTCCACTGTCACTTTTGGGGCTTGATTGTGCCTCGTCGGTGCTTCCTCAGGGCACCGGCCAGGAATTTTCGGCCCTCCGAAAACCTTGGGCCAATGCGGGCCAGCTGGGCCTAGAGTGTGGTCATGAACAAGAACAAGGAGACAGTCGGTAGGCTATAGGCTACCGCTTCTCATTTCCCGTGTTTTCATATCAGCATTTAAAACATTTTAAACTATTTTAAAATGAACCTTCAGACACGAGTGTCTTAAATAACTTAAGATTGCGATCCGATGGGAATTCTGTTCAGTGTGTGAGGCTGAAATATATTGGCCTATATGCGATGCTAAGGCTACGTATGCTAACCATCACCCTAATAGGCCTAATAAATACACGTTCACACTGATATGAGTTCAGTGATTTCACACTGATTTTGTTCACAATGAGCGGAGGCCGGCGGGCTAGAGTGAGGAACGGCCGGCGGGCTTGAGTGAGTGGAGGCTGGCGGGCTAGAGTGAGGAACGGCTGGCGGGCTTGAGAACGGCGCGGCCGGTGGATTCGACGAAAGAGCGGCCGGTGGGCTTGCGGCAACCACATGTGACTACCCCGGGCTGGACTCCACTTCATCCACGGTGAAAGTCAATCCGGCGATCCACAGCGCGAAGTTGATGTATTTCCTCAGCGACCAGCACGGATCAGTTCTAGGCATGACGAAGCGGATATCGTCCTCTTTTGGAAGGCCAAACAAAGTAGTTTCGCTTTCACAACGAAACACACAGCGCCGACTGGCTGCGGCAACCACCATACTACAGCGGGAAAAAAAGTTACGCCTTCTTTCTTTGCGTGAACATTTGGGCGGTGTTATGCAAATATTCCCACATCCTGACAGACATGTGGGGGCGTGTTAGAACGAGCCGTTTTAGGTAGCTGTGGTTGACTCTTAACTTTTATAAACAATATCTCTTTGGATTTGAGACTTTAGTCTTTGCAACTTTACAGATCTTCTTTATGCACCAAGAGCTTGTAACACTCCAAAGAGAAAGGAAAAATGTATATCGCATCATATGACCCATTTAACGCAAACATATGCGTTTCTATTGTGTTGTACGTGCATGCCTTGGACTTAAACTGACTGAGTTATGCATTTCTGTGGTTACAAAGCAGCAGCGACTAAACAAGTAGCCTATGTGTTTCTTTTTATGTCAAATTATACATAATAATTGGATTTGGCATCACTGATGTAAATTTCTGACACTATAACATTTTTATCGTTAATTATTGGTAAAATATCGATGCTGGAGTCTTTTTTAATCTTTGTAAGGACGAAACGTCCGCTTCTGTCAAGTTTATTTGTGCAATAGTTTGAGCCTGGTCTCATGAAAATGCATATAAATAGTACACCAAATAAAAACAGAAAACCGTGGTCCAAAAAATTAACTTTGGCGTGCATATAATATGCAGTTTTCAATTTGTTGGCGTGCATATGATACGCATCTAGCCCACAACCCTAATCCTACCCACTGCGTATCATATGCACGCCAAAGTCCATTTTTGCGTTTAAACAGTACGCCAAATCGAAACAAAACTCGTGCTATTATATGCACTTTCATGAGATCGGGTTGATAGTTTTCACTCATTTTGTTTGTGATGCTGTGTGACGTTTGCTTAAGAGAGGAGTGTTAAGGGCGGGTTTTTAGAGGAGCGCTGGCCCGACATTTGAAAAGCAGCATGACTTTGGGCCCGCGGCCACTGGCCCAGCACGGCTCGTTGTTAGCCCTGGACCGCACTGGTCTATTAGCGGAATGTGAGTCTCAATCAATTGAGAATGTGAGTTTGATATCTATTAGCAGAATTTACGCATTTTGTGACCATATTAAATTTGAGTTGGTGAAATACTTAATATTATAATATTTATTTTTGTATTAGGCTATTATACTATAATAACTAGGCTATTATACTATAATATTATTATGCTTCATGTCTGATATAATATAATATTTTTTTTGTATTAGGCTATTATACTATAATAACTAGGCTATTATACTATAATATTATTATACTTCATGTCTGATATAATATTATAATATTTATTTTTGTATTAGGCTATTATACTATAATAACTAGGCTATTATACTATAATATTATTATACTTCATGTCTGATATAAGTTGTAGGCTAGGCTATTATAGGGGAGACCGGGAGATACCGGGGAGTGTTGTAACATGGGGTTAGATGTAACACTACAAGTTTGACAGATCAGAAAGGAGCTGTGGTCATCATCAATATCATACACTCCCATCTTCTGTTTGAGAACACAGTACAAACTGCATGTGATTGTGAGCAAATTTGTAGATTTTATGACCAAAAAAATGATTTTCAAGTAAAACTTTTAAACAAGATTATTTTGCATAGCAATCCTTGAGTTGTAGATACAATTATTTAACTTGCATGACCTGAAGTAGCTGTTTCTCATTAATTTGATGCTTTGCATTTATGCAAACTTCAAACCCATGCTAAGACAGTTTGCTGTTATGGCTGTTTGAGTTGGGGATAGTTGTAACAGTTTATTAAAAATGTCACAACCAACCCCTATATGATTCCAATGAGTCCAGTTATCGATCACATCTTCTGTTGAGGCAAAGTCACATGAGTTTTGTTGTTGCATATGCGCATGTCTCCCAACAGATAAAAAAAAAGATCTGCCTCAATTGAACGCACAAGTTTTTTTATATACGCATTATAAGAATTTATGCACATCTTGATGGTTCCATCCAGCGTTTTTATGCTATATCTCAAAATTCACATCAAAATAGGTGGATCATGGAAACTGAACCCTTATGTGACCGGAGTAGAGTGCACTTAAACGCACACTTACACAAACATGCGCAGTTGTTTTGCGCTACATTTAAAGTTGTAAAAAGTACAATATACTGTTTTTCTAGGTTTAAATGGTTCATGTTATTCAGGATCAGGACTGTTTTTCTCTTTATTCTTAAATTATGTTTATGCAAAAATTGGATAGTGTGTTACATTTAAGCACAGACATATGATATCCCCAGCTAGTGTTACAACTCACCCAGGGGTAGATTAACAACTGCATTCTTTGTATTTGACATAACTCACGATTATGCAGTACACATCCAAGTGAGTTCTAATTGGAGTAGACAAATGTGGTTATGTATCAAAATTTGAGACATCTAGCACAAACGGCCACTGAGTTACTGAGAAACAAAAAGTGTTACAACCATCTTCGGTCTCCCCTATATTATAAGAACATTCATACTTGTGGAGAGATATTAGGCTACCTCAAATTGGCAATTGTTTTAATGATTTAAAAGATTAGGCTATTTCACTGATGTTTTAAAAGTTTGGGTTTCAAATTACTTCGGTAATTTCCTCAGTTTAAGTCAAGAGCTGAGAAATAAAATAATTGCTTGAGAAGGCAATTATTTTCACATGAGACCACGTGTGTAACGGGGCTGATGAGATGTGAGACGTGTGGATCCATCTGCAAGCTTTTATTTAAGAGACGTGGTCGTAACAGGCAGGGTCGAACAATGGCAAACAGGTATATGGCGGGCAAAACACAAGAATAGTCCTAGGGCTAGCGTAGGTCAACGATCGACAGACAGAATCACAGGGGCGAGACTAGAGGGATAAATCCAGGAAAACAGGCAAAGATCAGGACATGAGAAAACAGACAAGGCAAGACTAAGATAAAGCTATGGACAAACTAGACAGGCTCCATAGAGTAGCTATCAAATGATAGGCGCTAAACAATACTCGGCGAGGGAAGGGATCAGAGTGAGTGTTAAATAGTGAGTGAGTGATATGAAACAGCTGTGTGCAATCAGTGCTGTGTGCAATCAGTGCAATGAATGATGGGATATGTAGTCCGGGGTGATATGCAACAGTGTGTAGTGCGAGAGTCAATGAAATTGGAAAGGGTGACCTCTGATGGCTAGCATACGAAAGTTTTTTTCTGGACCGATTCGTGACAACGGTAGGGTATGGATGGGATGGGCGATACCTCTTTATTTTATTTTCGATCCGATACTGATATTTTCAAGCCCAGTATCGTCGATACTGATACCTATAAACTAAACTGATCTTTAAATTATTAAAGTAATATAATCAGTAATTATACTCACTTGATATTTTAAAGCCATGTTTTTTTTAACATTTCATAGGCCTTTTTTGTTTACACTTTCAGAAATAAAATATACTATAATTGTACTTTAGCCCTTTACTGGGGCAGTAACCCCAAAGGTTCAACTATACCCCGAAAAGGGAGCATATTAGTACCATACACTCGCATGTTTAAGGGAGATAGTTACAAAGGTCACCTTTGAGGGTACCTCTGAAAAATAACAGGTGTTACATAGTTCTAAAATATATTATATTATGATTATTTTTAATCTTATCATGGTAAATTTGTGGTTTACTGCAGTTTTACTACAATACTGTGGTTACTGTATCAACTATTGTAAAGTTTTGAAAAGGCTGCCAGGCTGTTTGTATCCCTACGTGAACTTTGCTTTTTTCCTGAAAGATTTATTACGGCAATTACAACATAACAAATCCTTTGAACTTTTAACAACCATTTTACTTAATTTACTTGCACGAAAAAAACAAACAACTAGCCATTTTTAAAATAATTATTACATGTACAAAAAAGTTTGGGTTCAGGAGAGTTTGTATTTTTTTTTAAGTCTCATCTCACAGGCTGCACTTAGGTGGCGGGGGAAACCCAGTAAAAGCAGCAATATTTGAGAAATATAACAATTAAAAATAACTGTTTTAATATTTTTTAAAATGTAATTTATTCATGTGATTTCAAAGCTGAATTTTCAGCATCGTTACTCCAGTCTTCAGTGTCACATGATCCTTCAGAAATAATTATCCTATGTGCTTGAAGAAACATTTATTATTATTGCGCCTTCATATTTGTGTGGACACCGTGATGCATTTTTCAGAATTAATTTTATATATAGTAACAATGTAATGTAATGTAATAATGTGGCAATGGTTTCTTAAGATCTACTTATGCTTCTGATGCTTTTGGGAAACGCAGCCCTATTTGAACAAGCACTGTGAGCCATGCGTCAGCAGCGAACGCTGTCTGTGATTGGCTGGTTCTGTCTTTCAGCATTTGCGTGTTCCGATGAGCAGGAGAAATGGTTCTATCCAACACAATTATTCGCTAATATAGTCTATTTTTCCACTTAGAAGCTTATTTTATGCACCGAATTTCTTGATAAGTAAATACAATTAATGTTTAAAAAAATGCACTTTAGAATCGATATTTTTATGTGAGGATCGATCCTTTCGATACAACATCAGTATCGAAAGTATCGATACTTAAGGATCGATCCGCCCATCCCTAGTATGGAGATATCTACGCAAATAATAGCCTACAGGTTTATTGCTACCTTTATAGCCTAGCCTATAATTTGCAACCTATGAACTCAATCTCTTCAGGTTAAATAAATAAACAAGAAACCTAAATAAAGAACCACGCTCTATGAAACGCTATCAATGTAGCTATGCTACTATAAACTTAGTTTAAACGGATATGGAGTTTATCGGTCAGCTGCCGCCTTTTTCCTCCGCACTATCGGCCAAACACATCTGCCCGAGATACATGGGCGGAGGCCTAGAAGGCCCTATTTAAACCTATGTCCAGTTGTAAAGCCACAAGACACGATGGTTCAGTGGACAGCTGAGGAACGCGCTGCGATACAGGCGGTATTCGCCAAACTCGACTACAAGTCGGTGGGCCTCGAGAGCTTGACTAGGTAAGCTACTCTTATTTCTGGTCTGCTTGAGTTGTTCGATAACCTATATTTTATTGTGTGTATTTCTTCAAAGCATGTGCTTGTAATCATCCATTAGCTTGTTACAATTAAGGCCTTACTGTTCTTGTATTAATTGTCTGGTCTCAAGACTCTTGGTGGTCTACCCTTGGACTCGGCGGTACTTTGGTGGGTTTGGAAACCTGTTCAACTCCGAGGCAATCATGGCTAACCCAAAGGTCGCAGCGCACGGGACTGTAGTGCTCCAAGGTCTGGAGATGGCTCTTAAAAACATGGATGATATCAAGAACACCTACGCTTCCCTTAGCGAGCTTCACTCGGAGAAACTGCAAGTCGACCCAGGCAATTTCCAGGTTTGCGTCTCAGAGCAGTGGCTATGAAGTTGCTGATTATGTTTGAGCTGTGCTTTACTTTTCTCAACTTCTCTCGCAGCTCTTTGGTGATTGCCTGACCGTGGTGATCGCTACACGCATGAGGACTGAGTTCACCCCAGACATCCAAGCTGCGTGGCAGAAGTTCCTGGCTGTTGCTGTGTCAGCCCTAAGAAAGCAGTATAATTAATTCATCGACTGAACGAGGAAATTATGTAGCCTACTGAGATTGTGTAATGCACAGCAAAAATAAATAAATAAATAATCATTTATTGACATGATTTCGTTGTCCATTGAGTTGTCTTAAAATCAAAAGGGGTTACATAATGAATTTCACATTAAGTATGATATCATTTCAAAAGTGCTAATATTCACAATTTTTTCAAACTTACAGGAATGTTGCACAGTTTCGGGTATAGCTAAGGCCAGTAGGCTATTTGATGTCTTTATCATTCTGATATGATTTCCACTTCCAGCCCGTCCCTCCCTCTTTTTTTACACGCTTGACGAGACAAAATATGTATACCTGATGCAAACTTAATGTCCAAATTTTCTTCAATAAAGATCGAAAATGCTTTATTATAAACATTCATTTAGGCCTTATCATAAACGTATTTAAGCCTAAAGTTAACAACTTTGTATTTGAATTGCATATTTTCATTCATTTGGATAAGGCACAGTTTTCACAAACTAATGTGATACATTTTTGTCAGTCAAATCTTACCAAACCGGTAAGAAACAAATAAGGGTTAAAAATGTCTGCACTTATTTTTTATTATTAACTATTTCCGTTTATTTGATTCTATTTAAATAATTAATTATATGCTTTTAATCGAATTGCTTAGCATCATGCTTCAAATATGGTTAAATGTTTGACTAGCAATGGAACAAGCAAATCAATTAGTTAAAATGTATCAAATTGAAACAAATAAGGTTTATTGATGATAAATATATAATCCTGCGCATTTAAAACATTTAGTTTGTTAGTAATATTACATAAATCCTACCTGTTTCTTTTCTATTTTATTTAATATAGGCCTAAGGTATATGTTATCCACATGTAATGGCAGGTCTATATAAATGTTATAGAGCGTCACATTTCCTTTGGACTTCGGCCAAGATTTCAGCACTTATGTCTGGATAGCACCACACCCTCATCAAACATCCCCTGATCAAGTGCAATACTGTTGCCTATGTAATAGTCAGTTTCACAACTCAATGACAAATCAAATTGCACTGACTGCATCACAGTAAAAATTACACACACACACACACACACATTTTAACAATTTAAGTCCACTTAAAAGAAATAACTTACAAGGACGTAAACATTATAGATGCAGTTAGATGCATGTACAAAATCATGGACCAATGGTCCATGACACACACACACACACAGGTTTGTTTTTATGGTTTATGGGGACTCTCCAAATGCGTAATGGTTTTTATACTGTACAAACCTTATTTTATATTGCCCTACACCAACCCTACCCTAAACCTACCCCTCACAGGAACTTTTCTGCATTTTTGCGCTTGCAACAAAATACTCATTCGAAGTAGTGTATAAGCCTTGATTACGGGGACACTGAAAATGTCTCATAAAATCACCTCCGTTGTAATACCTATGGTATATAACATGTTATTTTATATAATAAAGGGTGTCCTCATAAACCACATAAACATGCACACACACACACACACACACACACAGCTAACTAAAACAAAACAAATAAAAAAATAACACTTTTTTAAATGTTTAAATTTATTTTTAATTGATTATTCCATGGCATTACATTCAGACAAACAACAAAGACACACATAAAACATGTATTAGGCTATTTATTTATTAAAGACAGAGTTCTCAGAACCGTCCCATTCTTCTTTGGAGGGGTCTTCATCGGAACTTTTCGGCTAAAACAGCTGAGAATGCCGAAAGAAACTTGTCTATCGCCGCGTGTGCAACAGGTGTGAAGTTTTCACCCATATGGCAGGCTAACGTCACAAGGATGCAATGATTGAAAAGCTGGGGAAAATGTGAGAAGTTACGTTAGTGAGCTAAAGGAAACATCGCACATTATATTTGCACTGGATACGTTAAGTGGACAGATAGACATTACATGAACACCTTGAAGTTTGTAGGATGTATTCGCAGTTGATAGGCATGGAACCTGCTTAGTGGTGCCAACGTAGTAGTAAGTGTGCTTATGTTCCTCGCACCCTCGGCTAAAGCCTGGACGATTTTCTTCCCGTGGCAGCGTAAATGCTCTGAACGGGGGCTGATATCTAGATGAGAGAAGTATGTCTTTGTTTTGGGGAACGTTGTGAACATCCTGTAAACCAGTTAACAAGGGAGAAAAACAAGGTCAGCAAGATGCAGACGGCACGAGACCCCCACAGTATTTCCTCCCACTCTGCTGCTTGCGTCATCACTCATGGGAAAGTGGCAAATACGACAAGACCATCAATCATTGTAGACTTTTGATATTCAGAAAACTGATCAAGGAGCCACCAAAGAGTAAGTCAGACCAAGTTTTGTATAAGTTAAAGAAAGGCAACATCCCAGAATGTTTAACAGTCTGTACAAATATTTAGTTTATAGGAATATCGGTCTGTAGGCTAAGCCAATATTTTCTTGATCTAAGACAGCATACCTTAAAAGAGCCTCAGATCCAATTTCTTCTGCCACTGGAAGCATTTTGTCCCATATCTGTACAATCAACTCTTTTTCGGTGTTGGAGAGCATTATAAGACGGCGTGGCACAAGTAAGATCTAGGCTACTAAGATCTAGATACTAGGCTATCTTAAATATATATTGAGTTTAACAACGCGAATAATTCGTCGGGTATACTGCGGTTCGGCAGCTTTGCCATATATTTTCGATCACATAATTAACCACAAACTCTGCCTATCTCGACTTAATAAATGTAGCATAGAAGAGAGCAGTTGGCAGAAATGTAGTTCCCCGCGGTCGCTGTCTTCATCTCACCGGCAGCGAGAGGTAGCCTGCTCACGTGACAGTTGAAGTTCTCTGCGTCATATTAGAAGAGCCTGTGTTATCATGCCGGGATTCCGACTGGAGTCTTGACTCTTGAGTGAGATCAGTGATGCATTACGCAACAAGTAGCCTATAAAATCTCATCAGGGAAAGAAAACAACCTTCTCACCCCCTCTGTCCTCCCCTGACCCCCCAGTTGTATTGAGCTGGCTACCCACGCTCTTTTTTATTGTGGTTTGACACTTGTTAGCTTTGAAATATTCAGGACTAAGATCATTGAGGAGCTCATGGATTTGTGCGTCCTTGACCCGTAGTGGTGCCGTACTCACGTTGGCATTGACTTCAGGTACATCCGTGTTGTTTATGATGATGTGGGGAACAGACCTATAAGTTTTTATCGTGGTAGCACAAATCATTGAGCCCGGGGGCACCAAAGTCGTCGCCTATATTCAGTGCTTTAGACAGAAGCCCCAACATGCATAATAGCACCAGAGTTAAGGTTTAGGCCGAATATAACTCCAGGTGATCAAGTAAACTAAGCACCATTTATTGATAATCAGAAACGGTAGCCTAACCGACGTAATACAGCATACAACCCTATGGGAACCAACATTATCTATATTGTTGATTTGCATAGTACTAACAGTAATGTAGACTGATAACTGTTAGTAGATAGCATGTGCCATGAATGGCTAGCTATTTTAGCCTTACCTGAGTATACATTATGTAGCTAAACTAATATGTACACTATCCTATATTGACAATGTTAGAGTATTACCACAGTGGTCAAAGCTATTCAGCTTCCAGTTGTCTGCATTAATTAATATTAGCTAATGATTTGCAAAGGTATCATTATGTTATGACTTTACTTGTAGAGGCACATACCTATTAACTAATTGTTAAGTAATATGTCATTGTGGTTATGGATTTTGAATTAGTTAGCTAGTCATGCATCTTACTCAATATTAGATGCATGTTGGTTGGTAGCATTAATACATTTAAACTTATAGGCTACTTATGGAATTTACATGTACACTATGCAAATGTATCTATAGTTGATAATTAAAGTATTAGAGATGTATTGATAGCAATTTTCTGTTTTTTTTATTCTACTATCATTACCAATCATACTCCTCATATTAAATAACAGTTTTCAAAAGAATATAAACATGTAGCATGTGCTTTCTTTGTTGTGATTTTACCACACATAATGGCAAACGTGGCTCAAATGCAGCAAGAAAACAACAGCAAAAACAGTAAAACTGTGAAGTGCTTACGCATTTATGATGTTAAATGACGTTGACTCTCATTTTTAATGGCTACGAGCATGCACTTCTGTGATAGGGAGGGGTCAAGGCATTGGGTCTGATAAACCATCATGGCTGTTCATATCAGTGGCTCAAGCTGGGGGCTGGAAGGGTGGAAGCTGAAGAGCAGCGTAATCACCCGCCTCACTCCTGCCCTGCCCTTCTGCCGGCACAGACCAAGGCAGCATGAACTACACATGACTCAGCTAAACTGAACGACTACATCTTTAATAGAATCAACATTCTTTTACAAATTGTGGAGTGTGCCGTTATGACAGGTACATGATTGTGCTCAGGTCTATTCTTGGTTTTGTGTGTGGGTGTTTTTGTTAAACTGATGCAGAGTTAAAGCTTCATTGCATATTCTATTTTCTTCTAATAATTATATGTATGTGTTTTGTTATTTTATATAATAAGTTATTCTGTTTATCATTGCAATGATTTAAAAAAACATGCTTCCAACCCTTTATGTGTTCAAATGTTTTTTTTGTGTGTGTGTCTGTTTCGATCTGGAAACAGCTCCATCTTCACAGCCTTAAGTGACATATCATTATTATTATTTAGTATATGATAATGTAAAGTGTTTTATTAAATATTTTGTCAAATAAACACAAATTGACAAAAGGTTCTTGTCACTTTAAAATAAAAGTTTGTATTATTTTATATACCAATTTGCACTTTATTTGCTTGATTATAAAAGTCATGTCAAAAAATGGCCTTATTAATATTTTGGTAGCAATTTATTTTACAGTCCTGTTACTCATGTGCATACTATGTACTTATTATACTAATTATAATAACTAGGTACTTACCCTGAACCTATACCTAAACCTAACACTACCCCATGTAGTTACCTTACAGTACAGTACAGTACAGTACAGTACTTTCTTAGGTAGGTACACTGTGCATGTAAGTGCACATAACAACTCACACTTTATAGGAAAGGCCCTCACAAACCTCTCTGCAGGTCCCCCGCCTCCTCCTCGACTGCAAAATAAAGTGCAACCAATATTTTTATACGGCAAAGTTTATTTTTGATTAAAATAGAGAGAAAATAGCATATTCACCTGTAATACATCCCCAAGTGCAGTAGCAGAACAACAAGGGATGTTTATGAAAAAATCATTAGTAGGAAATGATGAGGTTGACAGACAAACAGAAGACTCAAATCCAAAAAACAGCTCTGCAGATATTTTGCTATGATTTGAAAACACTGTCCCCTGGATAACCTTGTGGTCCTTAAAAGACTTTCTCAAAGTAATGAGTAATCCTTTTATGCCATGTCACATACAGTTCACCACCATTCAGTAATAATAAAAAAAGAAATTAATACTTTTATTCAGCAGGGATGCATTAAATTGAAATGAAGACATTTACAACGTTATGCTTTAAATAAATGCTTCTTTCTATACCTTCAAGAATGATCAAGAATTCTGAAAAAAGTGTCACAGTTTCCACAAAATGCACAACTGTTTTTAAGAAATGTTTCCTGAGCACCAAATCAGCATATTAGAATGATTTCTGAAGAATCATGTAACATGAGACTGGAGTAATGGCTGCTGAAAACAGCTTTACCATCACAGGAATATTAGTCAATATACATTTTTAGTATATTTTTGACCGAATAAAATGTAGGCTTGGTAAGTATAAGAGATTCCTTTCAGAAACATTAAAAAAAACATTTAAAAAACCCATACAATTTTGAAAGGTATTGCAATTGTATGATACTAGATTTAGCGTCTTAAATTAAAATGTCTGCCTACCAACTGTTTAAAACAATTAGTAGTTGAGCTTGCTGTCCACTAGATGGCAATAGCGCACCGAAAGCAAATGTATCATACTGTACACATACAAGGATATTAGGAAAAATTGCATTTGTATGGCACATATATGTACCCATTTGTTAAAGGATCTGCTTTCCAAACTGTTGCAATGAATAGCACAATATGCATATCAAAGCATGTAGGCTACTGAATCATTTCGCATGCTAGGTGAAGAAAATTTATTTTGAAGAAGTGCCAGTTATGCTAAATAAAAGCCTATGGTTAGCCAAAAAGACGGAACTGCCTGTCATCTCTTCACAAGACACAAAATACAGCAAACAGGATTACAAATGAATTATTTCCCTCTTCTTTAATCCTATTGATGTGTTGTTTGCTTGAGCACTCACTGGTAGATCACACATGCCACCCACACTGTCTAGCAGCCTGCCAAATACGCAAACGTGTTATATAGTGACTGGATGGCTCACTAATAGATTATAACTGCAGTTTACATTAGATTAACGTATTTAGGAAGCCTATGAGCTCTTATGAGAGCTGTAATAATGGTGAAAGGAGAGAGAAAAGGACTGTGAAACATCAATACCTCTTGATTGTTCTGCACATGAAACAAAATATTTGAGTGGTACTTTGAAATCTTGCCAAACAGAGGCCATAAATCATGACTATCTATTTGCTCACCTCTTAGGTCATGTCATGTCTCCTCATCCTGTGAATGCCCCCATGAGGGTCTTTAAACATCTATCATTCCATGACAGTTAATCCTCCTTACCAGGACAAAAAAAGTCTCAAGTGTTTAACCAGTGCCACAGAGAGCCATTGTGATGAGGAGCTCGGTGGAGGATATCTGTAAGCTTATCTATAATGAGAAGCATGTGTGAGTCTTGCTGATATGTGAAATATGTGCTTCTGAAGAACATGAGCATACATCTCAATCATACCGAGCAGTGTGCAGAAAATGATCATATATAAATTTATAAACATATACTATATACACACTACCTTTCAATTTTTTTATTTTCAGATAAATGTTGTTTTTTAGAACTTTCTTTTCATAAAAGTATCCCTAAAGCATATCACTGTTTCCACAAAAATATTAAAGTGCCCCTATTATGGATTTGCAGTGTGACACTGCTCAAAGTGAATGAAAACATCCTGCAAAGTTTTTAATCTGAAAGTGCACCGTGTATTAAGTTACTGTCTCTCAAAAGAAAGAGTCGACTCTGAATCATTGAAACCAGTTGTTTTTAAAACGAATCCCAAGCCGTTTCATGTTGACGTCAACATAAAACATTAGCATATTGCCCGCCCACTTGTTGGTCTTTTCGCGTTGGTCTGAATTAAAATGCAAATTCATTCTTTGCCACTAGGTGCAGCTTTAGGAGCGGTAAAAATAGCGGTTTCCCCGGTAACGGCTGTACACAAAACAACACTGCACTCACAAAGGCTGATTTATCAGGCATGATGAAATGAAAATGAGACGAATCTGACCAACCATCGCAGATTAGCATCACGCAGAGGAGGGGTTTGGAAAATGAATCGTTGAGTGAATCGTTTGGGAGTTGTTGAACAAGTAAGGTCAAAATAAATGCATATGACAATGAAAGTGTTTTTTGACCTTGCATGCATGTCAACCTGTTGTTGGGAACTCCCAAAACCAAAATATGAACCTTTCATTCCCTATCTGCCGGTCACTACGGGTTATGTCTGAAGACGCGTTCGTGGAGGGTTCATACCCGCAATGCTTGACCATGGCAACGCTGCGATCGAGTCTCTTAAAAGGAAAGAAGCAGACCCTTCTGTCACTACCCATCCCGGTTTCTCTGCCACGAGCAGAGGACCGCCGGCTAGTGCTCTGGGAGATTTGAGGGTGACAGTGAGAGCTTCTCCGCCGGGCCACGCCCCACTGACCTCTCACTCCTTCCGCAGCACTTGTCCTGTGCGGCTGTTGGGTGATTCTGCTGGGCTGTCTTATGGCCATCCCAGCATTTCACTTGTTGTGCCGCCGGGGGATCAGATGTCGATTGCAGCATCGGGGGATGGGCTATTGACCTCTGTGGATGAAGATTCGACAGGGCTGCCCCCCTTGGGTGTTGTCACCACTGCCGAATTGGACCCAGAGTTGACGGCCATGCTTGCCCGGGCAGCTGTGAGCATCAGGTTGGAGGTGAATACACCGCCCAGACCTGAGTGCTCGCGGCTGGACGATTGGTTTCTCGTGTAGAGTGCGGCTCACAACCGCATTCTGCTCTGGTTCCTTTCTTCCCGGAGGTGCATGAGGAAGTGACATAGTAATGGACGGCCCTTTTTACAGCCAGAAGCCACTCGTCTAATTCCTCCGTCCTCACTACCCTCGATGGTGGGGTGGCTAGGGTGGAGAGGAGGAAGGCTGGATTGCCCAGGAGGAGAGAGCGATTGCAGTGCACCTGTGCCCGCAAAACGCCACCACTTGGAGGAATAGTCCGCGTCTCCTGTCCAAAGCCTGTAAGCTGACGGCCGTTCTCGCGGCAAAAGCTTATGGTGCTGTGGGCCAGGCTGCCTCTGCCCTGCATGCCATGGCAATCCTGCAGGTCCACCGAGCCAAGGCACTCAAACAAATGCACGAGGGTAGTACCGACCCGAGGTTGATGCAGGAGCTGCGCACGGCGACTGACTTTGCCCTCTGGGCGACGGAAGTCACGACGCGGTCCAGGAGTGCCATCTCTGGCTCAGCCTGGTCGAGATGAGGAGACGTGACAAAAGTGCGCTTTATTGATGCTCCCATCTCCCAGGCTGGCCTGTGCGGCGACACTGTCGAGGGCTGTACGCAGTAGTTCTCGGCAGTACAACAGCAGACTGAGGCCATACAGCACATCTTGCCTCGAGGTGATCCTCCAGCTGTCACCGTTCCGTCACGGGCTGTGTCTCAGCCTGCTTGTCGCCGTGGGCGCCCTCCTGCGTCCTCCACCCCGGCTCCGCCCCGTGCTGAGATACCGTCGAGGCCGGCGCATCGAGCCACACTCAGGAGAGTGGCAGCTCCCGTGTTGCAGGCGGCCGCTAAATCCTCAAGAAAGATGATGAAGCGGCCCTGACACGGGCAACCCGGAGATGTGGGAAGCTGCTCTTCAGGAGGTGGCGAAGACAGCACCGCTCCTTCCCCCGGAGGAGGGCCGGGCAGAGAATCTTGTGTTTCATTTTTCCGTTCCGCTGCTGGCTCAACGGCCAGCGGTAACCACATTATCAAAGAAAGAGCAGTTTCTTTTCCTCCGGGTTGCAAGGCTCGTGGGTCGACAGTGAGCGACGCATCGCTTCCTCACTCTCACCCACGACACCCCCTATCGCCAGTGGCCAAGAGGTCACGGTTTGGAGATGCAACGCCTCTCCACGCGTCTCTGGCCAGTCCCTCCAGGGACAGGGCGAGTTTTGCTGTGATGACTCAGAACGTGATGCCTTCTGGGCCACCCAGCGCAACTCCCCATGGCTGCACCACTGCAGGTACGTTGACTGTCCCTTTGGTGCCTCTCGTACGGAGTTTGGGAGCGTGGCTTGTGTTGCCCAACCCATCCTGTTGGCTCATTTGGTCGACTCAGCTATGTGATTCAGTTCACCAGGCGACCTCTCAAGTTCAACGGCGTTCTCGAGACTTCGGTGGCAATCCAAGACACCTCTGTCTTGCGTGAGGAGATTGCTGTCCTGTTGACAAAGGATGCAATCGAGCCGGTCCCTCCAGCCGAGATGAGGAAGGGGTTTTACAGCCCTGATTTCGTCGTACCCAAGAAAAGCGGTGGCCTTCGACCTATCTTGGATCTGCGAGTCTTGAATCGGACCCTGCGCAAACTCCCCTTCAAGATGTTGACGCAGAAACATATTATCAAATGCATTCAAACCCAGCATTGGTTTGCAGCGATCGACTTGAGGTTCTTCCTCATCACAGACCATTCCTACGGTTTGCATGGCAGTACAAGGACCTCCCCTTCAGGCTCTCCCTGTCCCCCCGTGTCTTCACGAAAGTCGCAGAGGGCACCCTTGCCCCACTATGGGAAGTGGACATTAGGATCCTCAACTATCTCGACGATTGGCTTATACTAGCTCAGTCTCAGGTTCAGTTGTGCGAGCACAGGGATTTGGTGCTCCAGCACCTCAGTCATTTGGGGCTTCAGGTCAACTGAGAGAAGAGCAAGCTCTCCCCTGTGCAGAGGATCAGAAGCTCTGAGAGCTCCTTGTAATTTGGAGGTACCCCCCCACAGCACCCGCCCAAGGGCACCCAGCCGCTGTCTCCAAGCAAGGTGGCCCATGGACACGCTGCCCCCCCCCGACCGGCCATAGGCCTTTGCGTACCAATCCAAGCGACCCATGAACACACCTGGGGTTTGAGAGCCCACCTCCCACTCCCTGAGTGTTGCCTCCTCCTGGGCGCTGGCACCACAGCGCCTCTCCGGCAGGGACATCGTTGACCTGTGGGCAGGGCGGACACCTAAAACTTTTGCAGTTTTCAACCTTCTTGTAGAGCGGGTTTCTTCCCGTGTGTTATGTAACAGGTAATTGACGGGAAGATCTGGCTCGGTGTCACGCTTGCTGCGCCATTCCCCCTCACACGGGGATGCGAGCGCCTTCTCTCCCAGTGAGTTCCCAGTTGGCGAAAACCTGGTTGAGTATCCTCCAGCACCCCCAGCAGTCAGACTTGGCGGAGCAGTCTGACACCAGGCCCAGTACTGGCGTTAGCATGCCCGGAGTCCCGGTCAGCCCCTGTACTGGGCTAGGTGTCCATATGGCTTGATTCCCTACGGATAATCCCATATGTGTATTCTTCCACGGTAAGATTTCCCTCTCGGTAAACCCGTGTCTTCCCTTGACAGACCCGCTCTCTCAGTCTCTCCTGGCAGTTGTTCCATCCCTACTCTAAGGTAGGACCTGCCTCAGAGACCCATTCCATATGTAGTACTGCCCTCTGGGTCAGTCCATATCAGTATCTCCACGTCACCTCCCTACGGGTAGGATGTGGTCTCCGTAGCTACCTTTTCCCTTAAGACTCGCTTCCCCATCGTTCGGCCAGGCTGAAGAACAAATAGGAAAGATTTGAAGCAATCTTTAACAGAAGGTTGAAATCCCTTCCAAAAACTTTTTTGTGGACGGAACAGCAGCATGGCCTTCTCCAGCAGCGATGTACTCACCATTTGTCCCCTTCGGTACCAAGGTCAGTGAATTTACTCTGGGGCTTTGGGAAGGTTGCGACCTTAGTATAGCTTTTTGTGACACGCTATGGCTTGTCAACAACTGCGGCGCCACAGGGTTGTGACGGTGTTCAGGTTGTGGCGTTTTCCATAGACCCCTAATGTCGTTACGACATAACTCGTAGTGACCGACAGATAGGGAACGTCTCGGTTACGTATGTAACCCTCGTTCCCTGATGGAGGTTATGTCCCCATGCCACAACCTTGAACCATTCACTGTTGCCGGGACACGTTCTCGGCTCCTCAGCGTAAAACCTAATGAGTGGATGCGTGCTGCCGCCTTATATACCCGCATGGGGAGTGGCTCAGCATGCAAAATCCACTATCCAATTTTCTTTCTTTTTTTTTTTTATTTATTTTTTATTAAACATCATAACTACATTTTACAGAATGACAAGAAGAGTACAGAGCAAAGACAAGAAAAAAAATTGGGAATAACAATACACCACTATAATGAAACCATCAAAACCAATAAACACATAACAACTGCCTTGGATGGGATCAAAATGTTCAATAACGACAAAGAGTTAACCAGCCAATCCATTCAAATGAAAAAAAAGAAAAAAATAGGTGTTTAAAATCTTCCACCCCATATCTCACCCTGCTCTTTCATTAAGGGTTTCCATTGTTCAATAAACAGACTCCTTCTGAGTCGTAAACTGTACGTTATTCTTTCCATCTCATAGATTTCTCTCACTGTCCGTAAGCATTCATCAAGAGTAGGCGGCCTTCTCTGAAGCCATTTAATTGCAATATTCTTCTTTGCTGCAACTAGGGGTATTCGTAGGAGGTACCTTCTCTTCTCACTTTTTATTAAATCTGTCTTAACTCCCAAGATAGAAACCAAATACATTTGTCCAGTAAGGGACTAGAATAGGACATTCCCAAAATATGTGTGTATGCATTGCTACTTATTCTCCACACTCCCTCCAACAGGCACTGGATTGACTTGAATTAAATTTGGCTATGATTTGGGGCGTTCAAAAATAACGATTAGTCACCTTCCAATGGTATTCTCTCCAAATTATACTACATGTTATTCTATGTGTTTCTACATGTATTTCAGCCCAATTCTCGTCAGATATCACTACCTTGAGCTCCTTCTCCCATTTTAACTTTATATAATATGTGTTGTCTTTCTTCATGTCTTCCAGAGCCCTGTATATACAGCTAATTGGTCTAAGGATCTTGTTACCATTCTGCACATTAATCAACAAAGTCTCAATTGCTGATGGGGTAGTTTTTAACATTTTCCAATTTGGATGTTTAAAAAGGAAACTTCGAATCTGGAGATACTTATAAAAATCAGCCCTAGAGAGAGGGAATTCAGTAACAAGTTGTTCAAACATTTTAAGTGAGTCCCCTTCAAATAATTGGTGGACATATTGCAATTGCTTTAGGGCCCATACTTTGAAGCCATAATCCATTTTCAAGGGAGTAAAGTTCTTTATCTGTGTTATATTTGTTAACAAAGAAAGCCCCTTAGGAAGATTATAAATCTTTTTTTTTGTACTTATTTTTTATTAACCAACATCATAACTACATTTTACAGAATGACAAGAAGAGTACAAAGCAAAGACAAGAAAAAAAAATTGGAATAACAATACACCACTATAACGAAACCACACTAGCCAATTTTCATTGGCGTTTTCTCTTAAACTCAGAGATGATTGGCCTCCCAAGTGAGACCCCATATGCCATCAAACATTACGTCTCTGTTCCCTCCTTCAGGGAACGAGGGTTACATACGTAACCGAGACATTACCCATAATAGGGGCACTTTAAGCAACTGTTTTAAGCTGTGCAATAAGTAATGTTTCTTCAGCACCAAATCAGCCTATTAAAATGATTTCTGAAGAAGCATAACCTGACATTAAAACACAAAAAATTCGTTAAACATATATATAATATTTTATTTTATTAGAATTTTATATGTATTAAACATATGTCTATTTTATTTATTTTTTATCACTAAATTATCATGAAAGCCTGGCATATATGCAATATGAATCAAATATAGTATCAAATACAGTCTATTTGTATCCAAAAGATCTAAAACGTTTACTCTGGAGTTTTTCTTCTCATAGTTGCACTTGATCTTTGCATTCAAAAAGTTCAATGTTCAATGAAAAGCCATTTGCTCTTAGCTACACAAAAGGGAGGAGGCTTTTGGATTTCCTGCACGTATTGGATAGTCAACACAGCAAGTTAGAAGCTGAAAGGAAGGGAAAAAACAGCACCTTTTCAATGAGAAAGCTTAATTGCAAACTTCTGAGGCACAAGTGGACTTTACAATGGTCACATTAAGCCCTCCGGGCTGGCAAGTGTACAAAAAAAGAGTGTTCAAACATGCACTGAATTGCTGTTACTGTAATTCCTACAAATTTATTATATTTTACTTATTTATCATGTTTTAGATAGTAATAGCGTAATAGAGATATATGCCGATGATGATTTGTTATCTAAAGTATGATGCATCACTTCAATTCAGGTTTGATTGTATTTTGTGTACACATACACATACTCTTATCCTCATGCTCCAGACTGTCTAAAATGACGAGGAACAACCTCAGCAATAAATACTGTAAGTCACCAGGGATCTGGAACATCTCCCCTGAACAATATGTCAATGTATAGTTAGAGACAACCAGTGGATTTACTGTCTGCACTGCTGTTTAGATAAAAACATCAGCAGCAGCCCTGTCTCTCTCAACCCGGAGGAAAGAGAAAGAGCTCTTGTTTCTGGCTGCTCTGGTCTGTTAAAGGGCAGTGATTTACAGGAGATCCTCCTACTTTTGCTTTCAGTTGCAAATGAGTAATGGAATAATTAAGTGACTCGCATGTTACTAATAGGAACCAATCCGCAGTTTCTTTTTATATTGTACTATTATACAAAACCATATAGCTACGTTACTGGAAACAAGCAGGTCTCACAGTCAGGTTCTCTGAGGGAGTATGGACATGTCATCAGGTGGAGTACTACTGTAAACTAGTACTCCCTTCTGGCCCCCATAAACTAGAAGGCCAATGAGGAACACAAGAGAGCAGAAGCAAAACGTCCAATGCTCCTGTGAACAGCTGCCAGCTATGCTTCCTGCTCTGGGCCTCTGCAGGAGAACAGGAACCTTTGAAGTGGCCATGCCGTGTACAGTAGGTGAGCAACATGCAGTGTTAAGAAGCTGTAGAGAGGAAGTACTAGAGTGTGTAAAAACAAGGTTCTTAGAGAGGTCTGCTCTCTAAACTAATTATAATCCAATTTAAGATATTAATTTGTCTGTTTTTGCTTTGCCAGTGAAAACGGTCCCAAACAAACCATTCGGAGACACATACTGGCATCTTATATTTCTGCCATATGAAAATGTAGTCATGAAATTTGCATGGTGCAGGTTGATAGGTATTTCACAAGCAATCTGCTAGCAATCACATCATTCACTACATGGCACAAGCTGATTGGCCTTTGCTGATTCTGCAGCCAATGAGATTGCTTGCTCAATATCTAAATAGTATGCTCAGAGTTCCTCTGAAACCTTCTACCTCCCCCAGCTCCACTTGTCTAGAACTGCTAAGGGATTTATATACAGAGCTCCTAAAGGGACATGGTGGTGGAAAAAACCTGGGGTGGGAGGAATATTTTTTTTTCAAATGTTTTGCCTTCTCTCGCCAAAACTTTTGCATTCTCTCGCAAAGATATTTGCGTTCCCTCGCAAAACCTTTTTAAAAGCGTTTTATGAGCTAATATAGTAGATATGAGCTGAATTGCACGAAAAGCGTTTTCTCCCCCATATAAACGTGGCTTAATATATACATTTTTTGATAAAAAGCCCAAATTATTTTATATATTAATTACCCTCCTCCATCCCCAACTCCTCCTCTGTCAGTCATGATTCAGCCTTCTGATTCTTCTTTGAATCAGACTAATTCTAAAATGTGTACATAACATTATTGAACTTTAACAATATCTGCAATACATTTATGTTGGTTTTGTTCTGTTTACCCTGGGGGGTTATTGCTGCTCTCCCTGCTCTCATCCATGCTAGGCTGCATGGATGCGCAGGGAGTTCTTGCCCAGAACAACCATACCGCCAATCATCTTTGACGATAGTGGTTCTGACAGAAATAGCCTATACACTATTTCCCAAAACTGTGCCTTGAACTAAGCACTGGCTGTATTTCCAAGTTCCAAGTTAAAAATAAAACTCTATTAACCGCTTCATTGTGAACATACAGAGCTATATGAACCCCTGCAAGCTGTAAAGTAAACAGGAAGTGTTTGTCCGAACGCAACTGCAAAAGAACGCAAAAGTTTTGCCAGGGAATGCAAATATCTTCGCGAGAGACTGCAAATTTTTTTCCACCACCATGTCACTTTAGGTACTCCGTATTTATGCATATGCCTATTCATGCAGCAGCATCTTACATGTTCACAGCAGCATGTCTGTATATCTATTGGCAGTAGCGTGCATAGGGGTTTATGCTAGTATCCAGTTATGAATTTATCTGTATCTAATGTATATATACAGTATACATATACAGTGTGTGTGTGTGCTTTACATTACATCAGGACGCATAGGCTTGTGTATTTCCGTTATCTAATTTTTATAATCATTGAAGGGATAATCATAACCAGACGCCTCACAGTGTATCAGGGATTACACAGTCCACCCAAAGGAACCATAATGTCTGTGGAAACTAAAAGATGGCATTTTACTCACAGGCTCGTGCTGTCATGATTGATCTGATGATAAAGATGAAAGGAGCAAGAGCATAAAACAGAAATTGCTCAAAAGTATTCCCTGGCAGGTGCAAGCGTTGACTATCAAAAGGATGAAACCATGATGATCTATTTTATTGTTGTATGTTCCAAACAAAATCAAGGTGTCTATTGGCATACTTTTTGTGTGCTGAAAAATATACATTTATGTTATTCTGTTTCCTGCTTTACTGAAATATCTGATGATGATTTAACAATACCACCTTATACTTAACTAATATGATAAAATATTACATTAAGAGTATTTTGATTATGGGTCTTTGAGATCCAGGCATCCAGAGTCATGGGTCACAAAAGGCCTTGCCTTGTGTAACTAAGGCTTCTGTAGTGACTATTCAATCATATGCATTGCACACAATTCACTATAGACAGTCTATGTGAAATTGCAATGGCTGCAAATGCCCTATCTACGCATTTTAATATACTGTAGTGTTTAAAAGGAGCCTGTCATCAGCTGTGATTAACTCCTGGGATTCCCCTCACCTCAACATCCTTAGTTTGCAGGGTCAGTGTCCCAACATTAAATCCTGATAAACACTTCCTCTACTCAGCTTACACAAACTCTGAGTATCTTTAAATTGCCAGAGGGATGATTCTGAAAACTTGAATATTCTATAGTTTGCTGTTTTTTTTCTTCATGACTATGATGGTCCACCAGGTTAAACAACACCAAACCATTCTGGAATTTTCCAGTGATCTAAGACTTTCCCCCTATTGTGAGTTAGAATTGGTTACTTACATTTAATTGAATCATTAATTAGTAAGACTTTAGTGAAGAACTGTCTACAGTAACTTTGGCTTCTAAAATAATTATTGACTTTTTAGGATCAAAATCATCTGTTTTACTACTCTGTAGTCTCTCACATTCCAAAAGCATCTCTGAACAGTTTATAGTCCCAAGTTTATGAACTAGAGAGTAGAGGGTTTATGAAAAATCATCTTGGTGCCCCTGAGCTACTACAATTAGTGTTTAGGTCCCCGGCTGTCTTTATTTGCTGCTAATAAACAGAATTTGTGGGGAGCTATGGAAGCACTTACCCCTCTGACATGTAATCATTTCCGTTCTCTTTTTGGTTTAGCCTGGAGAAATGGCACAGTAGAGCTTGCCAGTATTGGTTAGTGGGGATGCAGACAGAGAAGCCACAAAAACAACATTTAACCTCAAATCCTTAATACACTGTGACAGATGACTGACAATATAGAGGAACAGACTCAATGGCTTTTGTATAAGCTTTCAAAATGTCACATAAAAATTGAAGCACATGTGCCTGATGAATCAGTTTTGAGCATAAACACATTTGCTGTTTGGAGACACACTTGGAAGACACTAGATATTTTTTATACATCCATATCTCCAGTGTTTCTGTTGTTTTGAGTCCAGATGCTTAGCCTATCGCACTTAAAAAACACTTTCCAAAAGTGGACAAAATATCTGCTGTCACAACTATTTTTGTATACCACAGACTTTGCATGTTATATTTAAAATGACTTGAGCCAAATCAAAGCTTTTTGAATGTGCCTCTGATATCTAGGTTAAGATAATTGGTAAGATACATATTACTCAATTAAGAGTCATATTCACAAAATTTCATTTCAGTTCTGATTTTAATTTAAATCCAAATCATTTATCATATGTTGACATGAGAATCGCTAGAAATAATGCTATATTTTCTCTCAGATGTTTCATTTGTAATGTTCATTAGCTTACATTGTCTTGCATTAGAGATATAAAGATAAAACTTTTTTTTTATTGTTGCTAATACTGTTAAGTAAATTTCACAGAACTGTGATTCAGACTGATTCTATAGAAACTTCTTTCAGCTATTGGATAAAAAAACTAAAAAATTCACAATTCTGAGATTATACCTCAAAATTTGGACTTTAAACTTGCAATTCTGAGAAAAACAGGCACAAGTATGAGATATAAACTCGTATTTGTCAGTAAATAAGTCAGAAATGTGCTATAAAAAGTTGTTTATTTTGCCAGTGTTTTTGTTGTAATATGTTCAGGTAAAATATAATTTATTTTGCTGTGGTGCAGAAGATTCATCAGCAGGGTACTGAAAGAGTTTTTGAGATATGAGTATGCATGAGTGTGAACCATAAAGCAAGAAAAGCACACAGGGTTAAATCTCAAGTCAGGACGTAATGTCTTCCATATGCTGATAGAGCTAATGACATGTATGCTCTCTCCTCTTTCTACCTGCATTCCTTCATCAACACAGAGCACTAAATCTCTGATAGCTCCCCCATGCAGAGATTGATTCATTGCAAGGGCGATCCTAAAATATCTGTGCCTTTTCACTGCTTCCTCTGAGTAGCAAATGTGCCCTTACATGGAACAGCATATCTGATTTGTTCTGCTTTCAGTTGTAGGCTGATTTTGTTGCTTAAAAATCATATCAGTGTGTGGAATCAAAGCTCTCTACACCTCATGACAAAAGTGTTGAGTGGCAAGGAGCAACTGCAGCACTCAAGAACAGAACAGAACAGAACAGAACAGAACAGGACAGAGCTTTCCATTGGCCTTTATAAGCGTGTATTAGACATATGTACATGTATGCACATATGCAAATAAGATAAACTAAAAAAAGTATTTTTAATTGTTTCTAGAGGCGATTTACAGTAAGTCATCTTGTATTACATTTCTATTGATATCAATTATATGTCATTTTTATTTTTGAAAATTCAGTAAGAGTTCAGAAAGGGTTTGTCAGTTAATGAATAAATGTAGAAATGTAAAATATAAGTCTAAAATGGGCAATTTCAGCCCAAGCTAAGCACTGGAAAATCCCAGCCGGAAGTTTGTCCATCCTGCAGGAGGAATGCTGTTCATTTTCAGGAAGGGGAAGAGGATGCATCCACATGCAGATCCAATCAACATAGGGATCAGCACTGTCTGGTTCTTTAGGGACAGTCCTATCGTCCTCTGTTTACTTTTATTTCCTCCCATCAAATCTGTCTCACAGAGGTTTTCTATGCCAGGAGGTGTATACCTGTCTAAATTAAAGACCCGCACCACTGCCGGTAAAAACAAAACATATCCATCCAGATGTTACGTCCAAGAAACACATGTTAAAGTTTTCAAGCCAAACAGTGGCTCGTCTACTATACTATATCAGCATTATCCTGCATCTTCTGAATGTGTGTTAATTCCTGCTGAATAGTTGCTCTTCTCTTTCTAGATTTTCAGCATTATCCTCTCATTTGGTAAATTTTCTATGTGACAATCCTGTTATGGTTGCCACAGTTACTGTGTCCAAATTCAACAGTGAATACACTGAGCTGGGTCTCCATTCTGAAAAGCAATCATAGTAACTTTGAATTAAACAGCCTAACTGGATCCACGGATGAGAGATCACATTTTACATCTCATTACAGTGACATTTAGTCTATGGCGGCACAATAACACTGACACAAGAAGCTGTCTGTTTGAAGTACTTCCGTTTCCCTCATGCGCAACTGTAAGTGCTATGATTTGCACCTTATTCTTTCCACATAATAAGGCAAATGGAAAAATGTGACCAACAGATATCGGCAGAGTGTGAAAGTCATATATATATAATAGCATAATTCTTTCTATATGGCTGATATATTGCGTATATTGCACTGTATATCCAGAATGTTGGCTAATATATCAAGCTTATGAATGTCATGCAAGTTGAAGACTAAACTTTAAGAATACATGTGCAAGAAAGAATACATGGAAAAAGTGTATCACCTGATGAGTTTGTGGTCCTAAAACCTAAAAGATAATTAGCTGGGGGTTTCCTCCTGAGCAGTTTTGGATGTATGAGTAATTTATGTACAAAAATGGGAAATATCATCAAGTAACGTTATTTTACTTGATGATATTTCACATTTATGTACATAAATTATACAATTAAAATTAAAATTTTGATTTTTAAAACAGGTTGCTAAGTAGTTGACCATATAAAAAGTCTGGATCTGCAACAAAGATATAAGAAGTGAATGAAACCACTTTTTTTTAATCACAGTGCCTTAAGAATTCATGTTTGACTTTTATTATGTAGAACAAAGCCTCATCAAGAAATGGTCACTAAAGACCTTATTTTACTCTTAAACCAAACCGCTATTCTAAAAACCCACTGGAAATGATCAGGGCAGTTATTATGACCTACAAATTGACATCATGACTGAATAGCTCTATTAAAAAGGCCTAAAAAAATCCATAATCCTCAGATTTTGTTATAGATGAGATTATATTGTGGTTCAATTATATTAGAGGTTCAAATGAAGACCCAGATTTTATTACGAGTGCGTAATGAGGAAAATATGTCCTAAAATATAGGGATGTATCTTAATTTTATCTTAAGGCAATGTATGTTTGTTCTAATGGAGCACTTGTTGTTTCTTGCCATAAATGACGCACAACAGCGGTTTCTGCATCCTTTTGCGGTGAAGCTAGAAGAAGACATCAGGCTTTTGTTTTACGCCCATGAGTGGCGCTGATTGGTTAGTGACATCTGCATGCCTCTATAGTCTCCGCCCACTCTGTCTCTTTCAGCGCGTGTGGGTGTATTTTCAGCTTGAAACTGAACTACAGACTTCAGTGTGGGAATTTACGGGGCGAGCAGCATGTTTTTTTCTGCAGCGTTGTTGCAAACTTTGGATTCAGGATTTGACTATGTAAAATCACATTGCTTCCCTACTGTTTAGTTATGCTTTGACATTACATATCCTATGCGAAGAAGGTGCATCACACTAAACGCCGGTTAATGAACAAACCCTGCTGCTAAAATCTGAAAGTCCAACAGAAGGTATGGCTTTATTTCACTATAAGTCACTTGAGTCTCTTTACGTTAATTGTTTTAAAGTTGCACCCATAGTAACAAATGTAGCATCCTTGCTGTTTGAGACTAAGGTGTGTGTCAACTCACGTGCAGCTGAATGCATCCTAAATACAGTTAATAGAGAACAGCATATTGAGCATGTTGCGTTAATTTTCTGAAATTATGACTGTTTTAAAAAATGTATGAGCTGTCTACCTAGACGTGTGCTGACCCAAAAATGTGCTGTAATGGCCAAAAAGATATCTAGGTAGGCAGCTCACGAAGTTTTTGGAGACAGCCCATAAATATGTGCTTGTGTAAAAATGGTTTTGCAAAGTGATTGCATGCATCTAATCTGGCTGCATGATAATCTGCAACTGGTGGATTAAGTGGTACTAGCCTCACTGCTTTAGTCATTTTATTGGACATGGATTCTCCTCAGTCAGGGGCTTTTCTTCATGTTCCAGAAGAACCTATGTCACCCAATATCATAATATATGTTTTTATATTTTTACACTGTATTTGCTAGAGTAGGGGTGTCCAAACTCGGTCCTGGAGTGCCGGTGTCCTGAAGAGTTTAGCTCCTACCCCAATCAGACACACCTGAACCAGATAATCAAGCTCTTATAGACATACTAGAAACTTTGTAGCAGGTGTGTTGAGGCAAGTTGGATCTAAACTCTGCAGGACACTGGCCCTCCAGGACTGAGTTTGGGCACCCCTGTGCTAGACTATACATCTGTCCTGTTCTTAAAACAAGAATATTGCCCATAAATGTCAGGCTGGGTCAAGCTGTCACATATTTTAAACGTTATAATGTTAAATGATTTTGTTGCCAAAACAATTTTTTTATTTTTTACATCTTAGCTGTTTCATGAATTTTGTATTTAATAATTGTTGTTGTTGTTTTTTTTTTAGCTAATTTACTCCATATAGTTACATTACATTACATTTACATTTAGTCATTTTGCAGACGTTTTTATCCAAAGCGATTTACAAGTGAGGACAATAGAAGCAATCAAACCAATAAAAGAGCAACAATAAGTGCTGTGACAAGTCCCGGTAAGTCAAATGCATTACATGTAGCCAGTGTTCCAAGTTATTATAATTTTTTTATTATGATTAAAAAGAAAACAAGTAGATAGAATAGAGCATGCTAGAGAGGGTCAAGTTTTATAATAAATAGATGAAACAATCCATTTTTTTAATTATTGCAGAAATGTTATGTGGCTAGGCAAAAAAAAGACTTCACAGACTATACGGTTATTTATTGAATTCATCACAGAAACTGTCTTCATGTTTATGAAAGTTGCTTCAAATTTTAGTGGTTACAGCTGCAGGAATGTGCAAGGTGCACATGCAAAGTCAATTGAAACATCTGACTTTCCTGAAACTGATAATGGCTACAAATCAAAAGCATACTTCTAGAAATAACATTGGAAAAAATCAGTGGACCTGGAAAGCTTTTTCCACATGAATTCATTCTCACTTCTATTTTACTGACTGTCTTTTACTGTCTTACCAGTGGCACTGAGTATTTAGCCCCTTAGGCTATTAAAGTGGCCATGAAGGTGAAAGTGTAGCCCAGGGAATACAGGGACACATCCCTGAGTCATTAGTGCTAAGTTTCCTGGTTTAAAGAACAGGTGCTATTTCCTTCCCAGTTGACCTCAGGGAAGTTACTTGAATTTACATTTGTTGTATGTGCCCATTAAAATGCCTGCTCAAAAAATCAATAATTATTCAATAGTGGACACACAGAGACAGCATGCTGCGTGCAGATTTTTGTGAAGATGATGGGGCCAACATTCAGCCATCTGGTGACTACAATGCTCACTGAATCTCATTTAATACATCATAGATTTACATAAATATGGTCATTTACTTCTATATTGAGCTTGGCCATTTTTGTTCTTGTTCTGCAAAAAAAAGATAGGTTGCTTTCTCGTGCATGTTAACAGTTAATACATGTCAGTGGCATTTTTGGCTTTTTAGAAACGCTACAGTGTGAGGTAAAGTCCTCTGTTCTGATCTGAGATGAGGCTGTTGTGTGCGAGTAGTATGATCCCATTTGTGGATTTATCGTAAGCTTGGGTGATTTGGATCCACACACTTTACCATAGCCTAGCATCTCTCAATTTGGTAATAGCTTGTCACCGTCAGATGACAAATACAGCAATTGACTTTTTCTTGGAAAAGGTGTTGTATTATGAAATCACAGCAGACTGTATACGGATTTGTTCCAGTAGGCTGTCACTCATCTCCCTCGAGATGAGTTAAGTTGTTACACCTCTTCCTTACACAAGATCATATTATTTCTTATGCTTTTTAATCTTTTAAGACTCCAGTTTCATTCCTAGGTGTTTGGTAATCTGTGTACACACCAGTTTTGCATCTGATTGGACTGAATTACCTACTTCATTGACAATATGGCATTATATACACACTATCGATCAGAGGTCTGGGGTCAGTAAGATTGTTTTTTAATTAATACTTTTATTCAGCAAGATCATTATATTGATTAAAAGTGACAGTATTAACCTTTAAATGTATAATAAAATATTTTCTTTGTCAATAAATGCCTGTTCTTTTTGACTTGTTATTCATCAAATAATTGAGAATTGGAAAAACGTTTTATTAAAATATTCTGATTAAAGATAAATTAAAGCGTTATAAATTAAAGATTCATTTAATTTAAAGATAGATTAAAATATTACAACAGACCACAACCGTTTCACATTAATGACTAAGATAAGAAATGTTTTTTGAGGGCCAATAGTATATTAAAATTATTTCTATGGATCAAGTGACACTGAGACTGGCGTAATGCTGCTTAAATTAGCTTTGCATCACAGGAATAAATGAAATTAATAAACTATACAACTGCTATTGATATTTTATTTTATTTACTTTTTCATGTATGCAACATAGCAAGTATTCGAACAGTCAAGTGGAGAAAAAAGTTTTCTTGCAGCATTGCTCTCAGGAAGTATAGACTAGTTCAGACCTATCCCAAACTATCATACAAAAAAGTGAGACATAAGAGCTGTCAGATCACAGGGAGTGCATTCACTTCCAAATTCCTTTTGAGCAATCCATTCAGTAAATAAGATTCCCAACACCCTTGAGCGGATCTTATTTGGATTATTACTTTGTCAGCAGATTTTTATGAGACCAAAGTTTACTTGGATTTTGCAAAAGGCCTGTCAGTCAGCCTTTCTGTGAAACCGATTGAGCACCAGTGTATTGTGTCTGGATATTAAGAGATGAAAAAGTAGATCAGGGATTTGTTGGATGTTCAACACAAGTGGAGAAAATGACATTGCCAAGAGAGAATGACATTATGACAAAAAGAAATGGAAATGAAATGAAAAGTGATGATCCAGCTCTTCTGGAGCATCAAATTACCTTGATTCGTGATATTTTTACCTTTATTCTCTCATTCTCTCTTTCTTTCTCTGTTTCCTGGCGGCTGATTTTGGAAGAAAGAGCAGACTGTGGCGGGCAAACCCCATGTGTGCATAACCAGCTCTTTCTCTGCTCCTCCGTGTCTCTCTCAATCCTGCAGGCCCCTTCCAGTCTCTGTCTGTTGTCAGGCACTTTTGAAAGGATGCCACATTTATATTAATTAGTACATCTCTAGGCCTCATGCTAACACAGGGAACGGGATTTTTACTGTAATTTTATTGTTATTGCAAGCTGATTTATTTTCCACTTTGCCTTGTAGATGAAGATTTGAGTTTAACCTTGAACAAGCGGGGGGTTTATAATCCCAGTAGCCTTTGTGTGGTTGGGTGGAGCAACAGAGACATTGTCCGGGCCTTAGGACATCACGTGGCAGGACAAGTTCATCTGCTCTCAGGCAATCTGTGCATCATCATATATTGCTGAGGCTTTTAGGCTCTTGTCAATGACCTGATTATATCTGATCATTCGACAACTGAGGATGAAAGTGCTTCTTTTTAAAACAAAAAACCACTCTGTGAAGGCAGGCCAAAGTTGACACTTTATGCCCCCACATGCACTTTTTGGCTTCAAGACTTTCTTGCAAGTGTGACTGGTAAAGAAGATCAGACATCCCTCCAAAAGGGATGAGGCTTTGTAAACTGAGGTCTTTACATCTCAACCTAATATGAAATTCTGTCATTTTATTCACCCTCATGTTGTTCCAAATGTGTATATATATATATTTTTTCTCCTGTGAAACACATAAGGAAATGTTTAGAAGGTTTCTGAGCTGCTTTTTCCATACATTGAAAGTGGATGAGAACCAGGGGCTTTCAAACTCCAAAATTGGCACACAAAAAAAGCATCATAGTCAGACTATTAAGTCTAGCTTTATGCGATTAATTTAATTGAAGTTGTTATTCATTGTAAATCTCAGTCAAATTTAACTCCTTCTGCAGGTCCTTTAATCAAGTTGATGCATCAAAAAGGAAAATCTTGACGGATGGATGCAATTACCTCAGAGACATTCACAGTGTCTTTTTCCATGAGTTTTTGCATTTTTCTTGGAAATATGCAGTTTGGAACTGATCTAGTTTTTCCCTCCATAAATATTGTGGAATTAATATAAGACCTTTTTTGAAGCTACCTTTTAGGTGTTACTGCCAGTAATAAGAATTCTTGGTTATATTCATAGACAAATCATATTAATCTATACTAGCAGTAAATATCCAAGAGCATGCAGCTACAATAATGGCAAACTTTAATAAGTTGTGGTCTAATAAATGGAGCCCAGTATTATTTAAAGCTTTTGACAGCCTGCTGCTTCTTGACTGTAAGACTTGAACCTTTCCTGTTCATATAGGGAAGAATTTCTACTAATTCCTACAGAAATAATCACGTCGTTCTGTTAAAATCCTTGTAGAGTCTAAAGTCTTTTGGGGGGTGGGGGGAGATTTGACTTTCATGTGATTTGAGACCTTGTGCGTCTTTATTTGATCTTGGATGTCAGATGTTTGAAATTTTCATTTTATTGTCTATTTTCTTTTCAAACCCGCGCACCATCTGCGTACAATTAACATTTTATTTTCATACAGTGTGATCCAACAGAGGAAGTGTTCATGTCAAATTCTTAGCGTGAAGATTCCTCATAATGAGCACTATTGTGAAAGCAGCCCCTTCTTAGACAAAGGCGACGAACCACCTGCAGTTCTCAAATAGCCCCTAAAACAACACCATTTGCCCATCTGCAGTGCTTCAGATTCTCATTCGCATTCTTTTGCCTTCCTTTGAAAAGAAACTGTTTTCAATGTATGGTTGAAAGATGTTTTTATATGAGCACAATTCATGTTCTGCTGTGTAATCCTGGAGCAGGGCTTAGCCTGTTTGTGATACATGTTGTTACATGTTAATGGAAGCTGGGATTGTGCAGTATAAAGAAAAGCTTAGATGTCTATTAATTGGGTGTGTTGGACTCACTGGAATTGCAATGTGAACACAGACGGCATTCTTTGAATTATATCCCCAAGTCAAGCTCTTGGCAAACATGAGTCAGTTAATGGAGCCCAGACAGGTTATTTTTAAGAAATGTACAGAGAAGACTATTGCATGTGGTATTTCTCTATAATTTGTTATGTGGGTCAAAGACATATATATATTAAAAATGCATTTCGGACATACAATGAAAGGATGGTCCTCCCAAAACTGAAAAATCTGACATCATTTACTCACCCTCATGCTATTTCAAACCTGTTGAACTTTTATTTTCTCCAAAAAAGATATTTTGAGAATGACACGTTTTTGAATCCATTGATTTCCATTGTATTTTTTGTCTATATAATGGAAGTCCAATGGGAACTGTTGGTCACCAACATCCTTAAAATCAAACCTTAAGAATATTAGCAGTATTTATTATTTCTATTATTATAGGATTTTTAATTCACTTGTATTTAATATAAAAACTAATTGTATGCAAATCTAAGTCATTGTTAATTCAGGTTTTAAAAATCCCCAACCTTAATGCATTTATAAATTAATAAATCATTATAATAATTTTTTCAAGATAAATATTTTATATTTAAGCTATTTGTAAGGAAAATATGTTATTATTTTTTGACTTGACGGTTACATTATATGACATTTTAAGAGTCATTACTTGAAAACCTTTTTTTAAAATAGTAAAATAATTAATAAATAAAAAAACATAACAATTTCTTATATCAGTCGATATCAATAATTATCACAATAAATTTCAAATCTTAATTTCTTTCAAGTTTAAAGGCAGATTTTTGCTCCTAAATAAAAGTTGCAGAAACCATAGCGTTAAATTGTGATTTTAATGGTGATTGTGACAACTACTTCACATTGAATTCTTTACACTTTTCCACTTATTTTTCCTTAACAAAATAAATATCTAAATATAATAAAAAAATTCTTAGTTTCTGCATGTTCTAATGAGTGATCATCAAATCATCAAACAGGTTTGTGTTGCCTGACTTTGATGGACAATATCATCTTCAGCACAGTTTGCAGTGCAGGCTGCAGTATTAGAAATACTACATCTTTTTGTCACTTAGAAATGCACATTTGACAGATCCTTGCGTTAAAACCAGATTTTATGTTTATTATCAAAAACAGTAACTCTGTAAAAATTGCAACAACCCTCATTTGTTGCTGTTTATTCATCTGGATTTAAACTAGTTTAAATCACCGAGTCATTTGTGTTCATCGGTTTCAAGCGCTTCACACTGGATCTCACAAGATCCAGTAAGTCTCGTAACCGAGACTTATCAGCGAGTAAATGCATCTACTCTAGTGAGCTCGCACTACACAGCCTATTGAACTATGAGCTGCTCAGATAAACTGTCCGTGTGGTGCAATTAGCACTGTTTCGTTCCACTTTTGGCGCATAAACATTATATGTGACCCGTGCTGGCAAACTGAGTTGGAATGCACACAGGCTAATTTTGAGCTACAGGCAAAAAAAGTAAACATTTTCATTATTCGATTTAAAGGGGTCATAGGATGCAAAATTCACTTTTACATGTTGTTTCAACATAAATGTGTGTTTGCAGTGTGTGTACACATCCACCCTATAATGATAAAGATCCACCCAGTGGTTTTTATTTAATCCCTAAAAATAATATCCCTTTTTCAAATAAGGCCGTTCTCAGCTTCTTGTCTGTGTGACGTCACACGGACCAAGGCCGCTCCCACGATTGTTGATTGACACGGCCGTCTTAGCTTAGACCCGCCCTGAGTGAGCTGTGAACAGTCCGACCGCCATTGTTTCACCGCCGGAGCAGATGTAGACAAGAATGTCTCCATAGCGATTGAGGTGTTCTGTTGTTGGATGTAATAATGAACAAATCAGTCGTCATTTACTCCTGACATCTGAACCGCTGAAGGATGGCGATGATTCCCTTTGTTTTTGTGAAGGGAATTCGCCCCCGATCTACCTAAATGCGTTTGTTCGCGCGAATCATTCATGATCCAGCTTCACCTACAGAAGAAGTGAGTATAAGGTTTTTTTATGAATCTTTGCAAATCGCCTTTCCTAATAATGTGCTAGTTAGTTTCACCGCTAAAGTAAACAGTCTCATGAGATCGGCTCCTCACCCCATGGAAGAGAGGGGCGGTGTGAGCAGAGCTCATTAGCATTTAAAGAGTCATGCACCAAAACGGGTCGCTGTGAACAGAGCTGTTTTCGACAAGGTGAAAAGGATGTATTTTTTTACACTACCATTGAGAAATTTTAACCAAAGCATGTTATAGACTTTTCATTAAGACCCTAAAGAATCATATCAACTTGTGGAAAATGGGCATCCGATGACCCTTTTAAGGTTTTCACAAAAAATTGTTAATTAAGCCCTCGTCTAGCGATCCCAATGCTCCAGATAATAATTTTAGATGTTTAATTAATTTTATTTGTATGTTTTCTGAGAGGAGTACCTTTTTCTCACTTCTCGTGCTGACTGTCATCCGAAGCGCCTGCATAAAGACGACACCGGCACACAATCCCGATACACTTATACACAGATTTAGAGTAGGCTAAATATATTTAAGTATTCACGCAAACATAATCTGTTATATCTTAAGTAAACGTTTAGGGAACAACATCTGATGTGTAACATTATATTAGATCCATGCATTACACTATGTCTTAATATAGGCCGCCTGTCCTATTAATGTTAATCAAACGATAAAAGAAAAGAGGGGATCACTCTCTGCTCTTGATTGAACTGCTTTTGTAGTTTTAAAAATATATTTATTTGTAATTAACAGACTAAAGGGATTTTTACATTTGATTACTTGTTTTTATTGCTTGAATGCTTATGTTTAGATATAAAATGAAAAAAGTAATACACTTTACACTTCTTTCTTTCTTATATTTGTTCTTTTTTGCATTGGTTCTTATTTATAACAACAAAGATAAAATACAAATTAGCTATATTGTGATTATTAATCTAGTAATGATTATTAAGAAAAGAAGTGGGGGAAAAGATGTAATGTTGCTGGGTGATTTTGCTTTGGAACCTTCAGAAAACTTTAAATCAGTTTTTCTCTAAATTTACTTTGCTGACTCCATCAACTTCAAACAGGTGTAGCTCAGTCATTTTTCATCCGATTCCAAAAAAATCATGCATCATTTTGAAGATAATTTTTAATGGAGAAGTAAAAAATAAAAAAAAAACATTTTTGAAAATTTGCTCATTGTGACTCATTCTGCCAGCACACGTCACATATCGAACATTTATCGAACTCTTGTTATCGTTTTATCGCCCAGCCTTAAAAACATATGAAACCAGCATGAATACAAAGAAGACTTGCCACACATTTTCTAAGTAGGTTTTCTCCTTTCTTTATTATGCGCACTCTTGTCTCTGACCCATAAGTATACCACAGTTAATTCTAGTAAGTTTGGCACTTTTGTGTCCGTCTTACTGGAAGAGACTTAGATCCGCTTGGCTTACAGTATATGTAAATCAGAGACTGTTTTATGCCTTCTCTCTTATGGGTTTTTGACTGCTGTTTCCTGGCAGTTACATGCAAACAACGTCAGCCTCATGTTTGTGTTGTGTGCCATTCATGTGAGAGCCAGATTTACTCATTTATGACTGTGAGTTTTGGCCTGTTTTAGCTCATTGCCTACAGTTGTGTCTACTGTGCCCTTGGAGAAAAACCTAACCCACCAAATTAACAAAGCGTTCTGCTGGTTCTGAATAAGGCTTGAAAGTTCCCTCCATTTTCAACCATTATTGTGCTGTCACAGCATATTAAGTATAAAATAGTCTGCCAGACCAGCCGCTCTGGTAAAGGTTTGTCTGTTTTTAGAGTTGAGACCTATATTATTTCTCAAACAGCTTCTTTGGCAGTTACAAAGACTGATTCACTTGGGAGCTAATGCATAATTGAAGGGATTTTCCAGAAGTAAATTGCTTTTGTGTCTGAATATTGCAATTTTCTTCCCTTAAGTGATGTTATGGAAGTGTGGAGCCATTTTCTCCCTCTGAATTAATGACACAGAACCACTTTATTAGCACAGCTTTGACATTTCCATCAAAAGCCAGCAAGGATTTTTAACAGCTCAAATCAATACTGACAGCCCACACAGCGAGTCCTCTCTAGTGGGAAATGCTCCAGGCGGCCATCACCCTGGAAAGTATTTAAATGGAGATCACATGTTGTTTAGGCATGCGCTGCTGAAAGTCCTCTTGGCTGGCGACTGATGCAACCGAGACAGAAAGATGTTTGTTGGCAGGTTGGAAGATGGATCTGGAGTCTCCTAGCAGGACCATTCAACACCTCTGCTTCTCGTAGCATGCACTCTGGGATCAGCACCAGTGCCACTCTGTCAGCACATTGAAATCCAGGGACACTTATTCTGATGTTTTCAAACCGCATCGAGCTGAAGCACAGCCATTGAGTTTTAATGGACCATTTTCTTAATTTACAGAGTCTTTAAAGAGCCGTGTGTGTGTTCAGTCTTTAGCATAGAAAAACAGAGGAGCCCTGTTGGCTCTGAATAGATTAGTTTAAATGAATTTCTGACTGGTTTTTGCTGGTTTAGACTAGAGTTGATCTAGCTGGTCCACCAGCATAAGCGTCAATGACATGACACAGTTTTTTTGTCTGTGTATGTTCATTAATAAATAAATGAAAAGGAAATTCATACATAAATTCAAAAATAGAAAAATGATTTTAAAAGATTTTATTTGATCAAAAATACAGTACAACACTAGCCTAATGTTGAGAAATGGTATTTAAAATTTTTTTTTATTTGAATATATTTAACAAGATAATAATATCTGAATATTATAATTATATAATATTCAGATATTATATATTTTTAAATATATTAAATAATATATATTTTTATAATAATAATAATATTTCTTATTAGCAATATTGAAAAAGTTTTGCTGCTTAGGTATGTTTGTGGAAATTGGAAAATGCCTGGGTTGCAATAACCCAAGTTGGGTGTTTTTTAAACCTCCTAATTTTTTTTAGAGTGGGAAAGGATTCTTTGATGAAAAGAAGGTTAAAAAGAAAGGCATTTATTTGAAATAGAATGTTTTGTAACATTATAAATGTCTATTAATTGTCAGTTATTGGTCAGTTTAATGCATCCTTGCTGAATACAAGTGTTAATTTCTCTCTCAAAAAATAAATAAATACTGAACCTAAACTTTTGAACGCTAGTGTATATTACAATGCATTTCATCTAACATACTTAATACCTATATTATCTATATAACAAGATATTTTAAATCTTATATGAAAATTCAATTTAATATTTCAATATTTTCTGTCATATTGCTTTTTTCATCTTTTAAAAAAAGCACAATCTTTCATTTTTATTTCTTAGTGGAAAAAAACAAATGTTTTAAGAATATTGCAGTTAAAAAATATTAACTAACATTTATAACACTACAACAACCTCTAATTTCTTCTATACATTCTTGTATGAAAAACTCAATTTTCCATACTCAACCACCATCATGAATACATTAATATCCATAAGTCACACATACTATTACTGGCGGACGTTTTTATATAAGATTTTTTTCCTCTGTCTGATCGTTACTCAATGACACTCCTGTTTGTCAGAATGCACCCCCTCAATCAAATGAAAAAACGGTACTTTATTGAAGCTATGTCCATCAACACATGTGCTGATGAGGAGCTGAACAAGTTAACTGTAAAAACAGGCTGACCCATCATGCAGAGGTCAACTGAGTCATTATAGTGGACTCCATCCAGTCTTAACCTCATTGGCCAACCAAAATAAATGCAGTGAAATAGTGCAGAACAGCTCAAGCAGTCCAGTGGTATGTGTGGCATTTCCCAGAATGTGCAGGGAGCGCTCTGCCAGGCAGCGTGCCCGGATCAGCGGGATTCATGCCCATTCCTAAAGGTACAGGCAAGTTCTTCAACATCAGCAGTTGACTGATGCCAAATGTGCCATTAAAGCTGAGGAACCATCATCCAGTGAGACCAAATACATGGATGTTTCTTTACCTCTTGTGGCTCATTTTTGAAAAGCAACTGCGTAGAGGTTATCATTGGACATTTGATTATTTAGTCTTTCTCTGTTTAAAGTATTAATATGGATCACTAACTAGAGTAAACATCACAGCAGGCTTTCAGTTATTAGAGTTGAATGAATGTCTGTTTTGTGAAGCTTTCTATTGACGTCAAAAGGATGAAAAACCCAGATCAGATTCCTGTGGCTTCTGTATGTCTTTGTCGTCCCTCCTTTTTGAGAGGAACTATTGTGTCTATTGTTGCTCATGGAATGAATTTGACTCAGTTGAGCCAGTGTTTCGAACAAGACCAACGGTTTTTAGGCGTCTTTTGCAGAGAAAAACGTGTGTCCAATGAGTCAGTCAGCTATGGGTTATTGAGTTATGTAACCATTTTGACCACCTAAATTCATAGATTTCTGATAATTATTGGTTGAATCAAAGCATATGTGTGAATTACAGATAGCATCCACAAATTTGGACATAAGGAAAGGTTTGTTGACTCTAAAGCACATCTTTGATAGAATTGTGTATGTGAGAAAGAAAACAGGGCAAAAGCATCCCTGCTCAGGAAGGAAGTGCTCTCCAAATGAGGTCATTCATGGACATCTGCCTTCCAGTCCTGTCCACAAAAACCAACTCAGTGTCCCGCTGCAACATCTGGCCCAAGTCAAAACATCACCCATATCCTTTCCAATAGGAGGACCTCAGGAAGAAGATCTACAGATTGCAAAGGGGGGGATTTTAATTGCAGCTTTTAATTACATCAGCAAATTAAAATAATGTTCTGTGTTCATAACAAGCAAAAAGAAAAAAATCAGTGTTTACGGTGAGTCACTTACAATGAAAGTAATTCAGGACCATTTTTGGGAGACTTGAAAGCAGAAATGTGAAGCTTTTATGTTGCTATTATGTTATCATGGCAACAATACTGTAAAATGTTTCTTATTTCTACTCGCATTCTACTCTTGAGTTTTTTTCATATGTTCTCATGGTTACTTTACGTTTGTTAATGGCATCTAAGAGCACTGAAAATTGTAAATCCAGTGCAAAACCTCTCATTTGTGGCTGGTTAAGGTGGATTGCAGGCGGCTTGTAAGACGCAGGGTTTTATGCTGAACCGCTGCGTGCTGAACTGTTTAGTGAGTTTGAGCCTCAGATAATTAAAGAATATTGAGGGCCCTGTTGTGTACTTTTGATGTTAGAAAGGTTTCTATACACCACAGTTCTCTGGAAGAATCGGTACATGCAGTATTTTGTTGTAATAACAAACACAACATCCAACTTATGTGGGCTCCTTATGTCACTTCCTCTGTATATGAGGAAAAATGAATGCTTCTGATTAGGTTTACCTAAGGATGTTTCTAAGTCACTACAATCGCTTGGTTTGACTAAGCTGTGACTAATGAGTGAATTACAGAGAGGAGAATATATTTTGCTTTAAAAACAGCAGTTGTTTTGTATTCTTGGACAACCAGGATAAACAGCTCTGTTTTTCATCTAATGAGTAAGAAATGAACACAGCCAGAGTATCAACAGTCACATCTGTGCGTAGGAGTCATTAAGAGAGGGAAAATATCCCCTTTACTGTCAGTATAACCGTAGTAAACCATATTTTACATCATTTCATTTGAGAGTGTCGATTGTATTTTTTTAGTCCTCTGAACATCCTGATTAATATTATGTGAAGTGTTTGCTGGGAGACGTGTATCAGGTCAGATTCATGCTAGTTAGAGTGTTTTTATTGCAGTTTACTTGTTGCAAACAGCTTGGAGCGGAAAGTCTTTATATGGTACTAGCAATTAGGTTACTGCATTCAAGTGGATTTCTGGGAAAATCTTGGTTCCTCTGTCTTGTTTCTGTGTTGGTTTTCAGTCAGTCGCTGTGGTTTTATCAGCTGTGTAAAAGCAAGTCTACCAGTTCTTGTCAGAGAGAAAATACAAAATATACTGTATAAAACAAGAACTAGTATTTTAGGGGTTGTATCTGTTAGCAAGCTAATCTTTTGCCAGTTGTCACATGCCATGCTCTAAAATGTGCTCCAAATACACAATAAAGTCAACAGATGAAATAGTTCTGGGAAATACTGCATAATTGATATATAAATATAAATGAAAGCTTATATGTTGGCTTATAAGGGTCAGTGCTAACCTTTTGCCCAAACCTGAAATTTCTAACCACATTTTAATGGGGTTGTTTGGATAAAAATGTGGTCTGCACTCTGCAGTAGGATGTGGTGGGATTTTTTTCCACACAGGGTGTTATTTGAAAGATTATGTTTAACTTTCTGTAAAAGTAGATGGTAGGGATGGGCGTATCGATCCAAAGTATTAATACTGACGCGAGTATCGAAAGTATCGATACTCAAACAAAAAATATCGATACTAGGGTGTGTTTTATTTACCAGTGATTTTGTTAATACAATTTTTTATTTGTTTTAAATGCATACAATATGCATTGAATTGGACGAATAACCTTTGTTAGCGAGTAATTGTGTAGGATAAAACTATTTTCCTGCTCATCTGAACACGCAAATGTTGCAGGACAGAATCAATCAGAGAGAGCGTTCACTCACTTCTGACAGTGCATTCAAACGGGGCTGCGTCTCCCAAAAGTATCATAAGAAAGCATTAAAGCTTTTGGGAACGGTAGCCCTGAACAATGCTTATCAGAGGACAGAAGGACAGAGTTATTTCACAATAAACAAACTGAAATTGTAGCCTACATAGTTTGTGCAATTACAGTTATTTAAATTGAACATTGAAAGATAATATTGATCATGTTTTATTCTGTAATGTTAATAGAAATCATACATTGTCAGAATAAAAAGATTGCATTTTATGCATGCAACAGTCTGTCACTGTCAGTCCCTTATGAAAATGAACCATGGTTTTACTAAAGTGACCGTAGTTCAACTGTAGTATTTGTAGATTTGAATCATGTGTAAACAAAAAACATATTTGAACCATGTGTAAACAAAAATATAGCTTAATAAGTTACAATTAAGGCGTTTTGAATGTTAAAATGCGTTTTAAACATAAAGTTACGTGCTTATCATTACCAGTTTTACTCTTAGTAATTTAATAATTTTATACATTTCATAATTTAAAAGTTTAGTTTAGAAGTATCGTATCGGTATCGATATTGACAATACTGCTTTGAAAAATATCAGTATCGTATCGAAAACAAAATAAGTGGTATCGCCCATCCCTAGAGGGGCTTGTTTTCATAAGCAAAAAGTGCTGTTCATTCGCTGTGTTTCTGCCATGCTTCATGATCCAAACTGTCTGTAGTCACTGAGAGTGGCTTGTCAAGAGGTGTCAGTGCTTTTGGCTGATGCTTCAGGATCTTTTGGAGGAAGTCATTTTAAATAAAGTCAATGCAGTCAATACAGTCTGTGGTTCAATGTATTGCAGCTCAGAGCGTATACATTTTAAAAAAAAAAAAAAAAAAAAAAAAATAAAAAATTGTAAAACAAGACTGGAATCGAAAAAGGCGTTGATTTGCTCCTGTGAGCGCATGGCTGTCGCGTTGAAAAGTTTCACCGGACCAACCGAGTGGTAAGCAGTTTTTAAATGCGTTTAATGAAATCTTGAAGTCTGTAGCTCTGGTGAGCCTGGGGCAGAGGTAAGCAAATTTCTGCTCTCCTCAGTTAGTTGTAGAGAATCAATCGCTTTTATGGTGTGTCATAATTAATACATTAGTGTAATAGCATATTGTTAATGTAAAATAATTATATATATTATTAGAATTAGCAATATTCTAACTTTCTCATGTCTTTATGTCTGTGTACGTACTTGTGCATTGATTTGTATTTAATTTGAATTTATGTGTGTTAAATGTAAAGATTAGCAATATAATTTATATTGTTTCATAATAAGTAATAATAACTAATAAATAAAATATTATACTAATACTGTAGTGCCCTTGAGCAGTGTAGGACCCTGTGATGCTACTCTAGATAGTTCCTTAGGTTACCTTACCCAATTTGAATATTGAAGTCTATGTGTCGTCTTTGAGATAGACCCATGAGCACGCCCGCTATCCAGAGGCATCTTTGAGGAGAGCACAAATAGCCAACTCGCCCTGCTTTGAAGGGTAAAGAAAACTTTTTTGTCATGTTATAAATGAATGACAAGCGGTACTCCTATAGGCGCACTACAAACCGTTAACATGATTAAACAGTTAGAAATAATAGGCGAATCTTGCATCGCATGGCTTCTGGGATAGTAGGGACATGGTGCACTTTGGTCCAGCATTCATATTTTTAACTAAATGAAGACATCTATGACAGCCCTATTGCCTTTGAATTAGCTGCTATATGTCCATATAACTGGATATCTTCAAACTTGGCTGATTTCCTTAAAGGCGATTTTAATGTTCAGAAAGGTGCAACATGAGAATATACTCAAATCTAACTTAAGTGCATTAAGCATTGTGTGAGTGTCAGAGAGGCACAAGATTGCGAGTTTTCTGTAGTATTTACACAAATATGTTGTGAGTGGGGCTAGTGTAGGATGGAGAGACAGGGTCACACTGCTAGTCTCGCAGGACAGTGGCATACCATCATGTTGCACGAACAACCAGATTGGAAATGTGGAATTAGGTCAATATGCCGCTGTGTCTTTAATGTAACGGGGGCAGTGTCTGCTGTGTGTGCCTGTTCGACCCCTTATTCTTTGTGTTTAGGTTGTTTAGCTGAATTTATTTGACCCCTGTCTGATGCTTATCAGGCTGGCAATGGTAAGGGGAGAGTGTGGCGAGACATGGCAGGCAAGCTGTATGATGGACGTCGCATGATACAGTCCAGCCCCTGTGCCGGAGAATAGAAACTCCATCGGCTCCTGGCTGCAGATCTGAGACATGCCCCATTGGGGGCGGTAAGACCGAACCTTGTGGAGGAACATAATAACTTTCTCCAGGTGGATATTTGATGTTACACATTTCCTCAAGATATTTTGACTTACTTGTGTTTCCATGAAATAAATAAAAATCATTAAAATATTTCACCATTTACTACAGCCCGTCATGCGTAACAGCTTGTACCTGCGGAGTGCCAGCGTACCGGGTGGGATACACTGATAAAGCATCGCAGCTCAGAAGCCTCGGTAGACTCAGAGAATGTCCGCAATGGCCTTGGGGCCGGGCAGACCGCTCGGTGGTGGATTGGACGTGTGCCTGGCGGCAAACCACCTTGGCCTATCACGCCAGCTGACTCATCATAAGTTATGCACGCACATTCAAAAACACACAACACGTACCTAGTCATAACTTGTGGTAATCAATAAACAATTTGTGATATCTTTTGTTAAAGAAATAGATTTTTTTTTGGGGGGGGGGGGGGGGGGAAAAAAAAAAAAAAGGAAGGATGCATCTCATAGATCAAAGGTGAGGTAAAGGGGGGGGGGGGCAGCTAACTAAAGCATGTATAATAAATATTAGCGATAAGAATTGTGAATAAGTAATCTTACATGTTTCCTACAAAAATATTAACGATAGAAATAATGTTTTCAACATTGATAATTAATAAGAGCGGTTTTGCTTGGCAGCCATCAAGCCTATGATAGTTATTATAATGGAAAACTGTTATTTTAAATTGTAAAAACTCACAATATTACAGTTTTGGATTAAATAAATGCAGCGCAGGTGAGCATGATGCTTTTTTGGCGCTACACTTTGATTTAAGGTCTCGCCATCAACAACCATTTAAGCTATGGCTTACTTTTGGCTGCAGTAAACTCCTAATTTTGGCTGCTATATATAATAGTTATGTAAGTTTATGTTGTTAGTTTAGGTATGAGATAAGGATTAGCAGGTAGTAGAATATGGTCATCATACGCCCAATGCAGAATATGTGGCTTTATAAGTACACTATACTACATCCAGTAATGCATAATCCTGATTCAGCGGCATGGGGGACTTAATATAAGGGCGACTAAAAGTTTACATATATCACAGAAATTGGTCGAACAGTGTTACGCGGGGGCACTTTTTTAGAAAAAAAAAAAAAACATCTTCCTTAGGACCAAACAAAATCCTTAGCCCAACTTACCAACCTTATAGCAGTAGTTAGTATATACAGGTAAAGTAGTGTGAGTTTCACCTGCATGACACTGTAACTAAGGGTGTTTGCCATGACAGAGCGATTCTAGTAGCTATAAAAATGAAAAGTTTTCTGGCTAATTGTGTTTTTGAAAAGTTTTGCGTACAGACAGGTAAAAAAAAGCACATGCGTCTGTGAAAACAATCACTGTTCAGGGCAGTCGGATGTCCACAAACAATCCATCAAAAAAAAAGATGCGTTATTATGTATTGCCATTGGCCAGTAGTAGGCGATGCCACTTTGTAAAGAAACACTATGTGCCTGCACACAAACCAATAGACTGAACACATAAGACGCATGTGGGGCATGATGTGCACTCGTTGAGCAATTTCGCATTTTTTGTAGTTTACAGGGGAAAATATTGCGTTTTTCAAAGCCTTGCAGTTGTTGGGGGGGGGGGGGGTGGTGGGGTGGGGGGGGGGGCTTCGAATACCCCCAAGCGCAATCATGTGTGAGGGGGCGTTGCAATGTTATGCCGGCAAAGGCATAGCATGTACATTTTACAGGCTTACGTGAAGTTCTGTGTCTTGGCAGTAGGAAAGGTATTTTAACTGTTTTGCATAGTTGTGTTTTGTGTAATGCTGTGTTGTGTTGGGTCATTTCAGGGTCTGTCATGGTCACAAGCTAATTTGCCTGCAGGGATGTAAATAGTTATCTGAAAAGTCATTTATCTTGTCTTATTGGCAAACAAACAGATACACTCTTGCAAACCCACATACAGGTGCATCTCAATAAATCAGAAAGTCATGGAAAAGTTCATTTATTTCAGTAATATAACTCAAGTTGTGAAACTCGTGTATTAAATAAATTCAGTGGGCATCGCCAGACATGAAGTAGTTTAGCAGTCTTGGTTCTTTTAATTGGGATAATATTGGGCTCAGAAACATATTGTCACAAGAAACAGGTCGCTACGATTTCACCATATCTCATTACCAAATTAGAAAATACATAATCATAGAGAGCGCTAATAAATATCAAAATATTTTTAGTGAATTGTTTGGCTCTCTGGGAAAGCTATGATTGACATCTATAGCTTACTGTGAGTGCATGTACACTGCATATACTTGGGTTGGGCCTCACCTTTTGCTAGATTAATTACTTGGCATTCAGTGCGAGCTGATGGTCGCATTGGAGATCAATCAGTCCTGTGGCACCTGCTGGGAGAGCGGTTATGGAAGCCGTGAAAGGGGTGGGTTGCTTTGATATGCTGGCCGACGTCAGGTCATCTGCATTGTTGGGATTGGGGGAATGATATCCATTACGGTTCGTGTCTCATCTATCTTCTCTTGAGACAATACCCTTGCGCCGCTAATCCAGATTATCTTCTATGAGAGGTTCAGGTCTAGGCTTAGTTTGCAGGTCCTACTCTGCAAGGCACGTTAACACATTGGTCATAGAACCACATTTGGTTGCTTTTGCGCAGTGTGGAGCAGGTGTGGCCCCCCGAGTGTCCTGGTTGGTGGGGGGGGGGGGGGGGGGGTTGTGTAATAAAGCTGGAAACTGAAATCATAGCATCTCCATAAAGCTTGTCAGCTGAAGGAAGCATGAAGTGCTCTAAAATGGCCTGGTAGATGGCTGCGTTGACTGTGGCCTTCAGAAAACACAGTGGACCAAAGTACTCTTTTCAGATGAAAGTAAATTTTGAATTTCATTTGGAAATCAAGGTCCCAGAATCTGGAGGAAGAGTGGAGAGGCACAGAAAACCATGTTGCTTAGAAGTCGGCAAAGTCGTGAACGATTTCACAGTCTGTGATGATTTGGGCTGGCCATGTCATCGGGCTGGTTGGTAGTTCCACTGTAGTCTTTCTGAAGTCCTACATAGTCAACGCTAGTGGCATACTAAGCTCGGGCAGGGGGGGGGGGGAGGAATATTAGAGGCACTTAATTGCTTGCCTCTGCTGATGGGCAAAACAAAGCTTTTTGTAAGATGCGGATTCTCATCTTTCCAGGCAGGACTATGGCAGTCACTGGGCCCAGGCACCTGCTCAACAGCACCAAAAGCTTTGTTTTCAATAACTTCAGTTGGAATGTTACTGGTTCTCTGATTGTACCTCAACTCCGCCGCCTGACCGGAACCCGCAATAGCGATTCATATGGGGTATTGTCAAGAGGATAGATGAGAGTACATACGCAGACGTTGGGCCATACATATGGCAATGACCGCTGAAGGGCGCTATCGCAAAGGGCAATCGACTGGGGGGCTTCCATACCCTACTCAGGGGCGATGCCACAGGCTGATTGTCTCATGCCACGCCGCACTGATGCAGTAAATCATCTTGCGTAAGAACGCGGTAAAAAAAAAAGGGGCGCAACCAGTACTTTGTATTAGTCATGTATGCATGATAAACTGAAACATACTTGACTTTGCGCGTAAGGCAGGCAATGACAATTCACTAAAAATGTTATTTTTTATTGGTCTTATGAAGTATTAAAATTTGTTGAGATAGTGAATTGGTGTATTTTTGTTAAATGTGAGCCAAAATCAAAAAATTAAAAGAACCAAAGACTTAAAACTAATTCAGTCTGTGTGCATTGAATTTATTAAAACAAAAGTTTCACAATTTGAGTTGAACTACTAAAGTAAATGAAGTTGTTTTTTTTGTGGTGGGGGTTCTCTTTCTCCACTATCATTCTTATTTCTTAGATGCAGCCTGATATATTGCACAAGATTTATCATAGCACTTACATGCTATGGCGTGCAGGGGGGGGGGTGCAGGGGGAGGCAGGGTGATTTCCTGCAGCATGAGCAAAACTGATTGCTAGTGTTCATCAGGTTCGCTCTTTATTCAGTGTCATGTTTAATTTGTGGGTTAAATATCAGAACTTGTTTTTTACAAGTCCTTGTTTTTTTGATCGCCCTCGTGGTGCTTCTGTTGCTGTTTGAAGAGGAGGATCAGGGAGTGATACGTATTTCGTGTCACCGTTGACCTTCTATTCCACGGGGGAAAGATTGTTTGTGAAACAGATACAGCAACTTATCATGAAGTGTTATTCTTATCTTATTATTACACTTATGGTGCTGTCTATTAATAAATGGCATTAGCTCTTTCGGCCTGCCGCAATTGAAAATCCATCTTGCGCAGTATTTAACTGTGTTTATAGCCTGGATCCGCTCAGTCACTATGGTCTGCAAAAAGCAAGTTTGACACCTGCTGAAATCTGGTTTACTAATGTTAATTACAATCAGGACCAGTTAAAAACCAGGCTACGGCTAATAAACACTGAAGCTGAATTTTTCCAGGGCAGTGGCCTTTTAGTTAGGGGGCCTATCTGATAGCATGTCATACTTTATGCTGTGACTGAGATAAAAGGCAATAATGCAATTATTATGACTGGTATATAGTTGCTGAATAAAATAATAAAGTCAAGATATGTGTTATTTTATCTGTCTTCTGTGCTTATTCTTGTTTTAAATGGCGCTGGGACATTTCTCTAGACGTGCCCGAGCGGTTCCAGCTTAACATAGCAGCTGTTTATGCGTAATAGGTCTTTAATGATGTTTTATGAGTTTTCTCGGGTTGAGCTGTTATGACCATGAGTCCTCCACTGTGAGTGAGATCACAGTTCTAGTAAACTCACGTGCTAATGTATTTATGTTCGTTTTTGAGCTTCAATGTGGCGCCAGTTATGTCTTGTTTCCCACAGCCATCCTGTTGCTTAGTGCATCATATTTTACTAAAAATCCATACAGTTAAGATATAGAGTCTGTCGGCTCTTTAGTTAACCTTCTTATCTTTGCATACATTGGGGCTTTTGCTTCTGGCAATTAATTGATGCGCTGGTCGCTCTTAAATGCAACTAATTTTTTGATTCCAGGCATCTGAGGGGGCTATTCTCTGTAACTAAACTGGGTGCTTTTCGCTAAATCTATTTCTGCTTTTTCCCGTGCCACTGGTTTCGATCTGCTTTCCCTGATCGCTTCCTCACAAATCTGCCCCCTGCCGATTATGTTCCAGATCCCCAGGTAAGAGGATACGCTTTGAGGCATGTATGAGCACCTCGCTGGTTAAAGGCAAGGAGGGGGGAGGGTGGGGTGTTTCGGGGTGTTTGCTCCAGACCAGCTCTCCTGTCTGGAACCAGGCTTCCATAGACGTCACGTCAGCTGCCTCTACAGTTCGTCGGCTCAGAATGCTAGCGCGTGGGAACGGTCAATATATACCCCTGAGGTGCAAATTCATAGAGTATCGGCAGTACGATTAAGTCAGAGAAATGGTGAGTTAAAGTAGCTTATATTACTAAATTGCTCGAGAGAATTTTGGGGGGCGCATTTTCCCGAGGCATAAGTTTAAGTAATAATCCTGTATGTATCAGGCGTACTTGTTGTTGTTGTCTAACTCTTCTATTAAAACAAATTCAAATTAACATTGGTGGGCTTTTCAACTAAATATATGGAAATATTCAGACTATTTTATATCTGGTATTGCGCACGCTATAGTTTTAAAGGGGTCATATGTAATGCCTTTATCTGTAAAAGATCATATATTTGGTGTAACAGAATATTTGAGGTCACTGGCTATATCATGTTTCAAAAAACACATGAATTTTTCAAATCACTGTACATGTAGGATCCTTATATCGGGCCCTCCATGCTCCTTGCCTCTCAAACACGTCTTTTCCAGCAAAGCTCCGTCGCCTCCTTTGACAATGCACAGTCTGCTCTGATATGGCGCAGCTGACGCCAGTGATGGGCATCTTGTTGATTGGCCGAATACCACAGCATGCTTCCGGAAATGTAAGCGCCCCTTAAATAGCCATAGATTGCTGATGCTTCAGGCCTTGTGTCAAAGTAATATGCAACATTATATATATGTCGTATAGTTTTACCATCACGTTGCAAGCTCGTCAAAAGTGGCAACAGTAGTCCTACAGTGATCAGACACAGTGATTGCTGCAGTAGCACTAAGCGCAGGTTCAGACAGGTCTGACAGTGGCATATGATTTGGCTGACAGGCGTTCAACTCCTCTGTGATGGTGACAGGGCGCTGTTTCCCCTCACACACACAACACACAACCACACACACACACACACAACGCGTTACTATCTAGCGGCTGAGTTGGGGCGCAAGACTGCTGCATATTGAAGCAGTCAATGATCAAACACACACAGGCAAATCCTTAAACTGATAACTATAAACATACTTAGCAGTCGCTGATTCATGAGTCGCGTTCAGAATGTTGCTATATGGCAATTCAGTTCTCGGATTTTACAGTGCTTTTTTTCTTTGTTTTTTGAAAAATAGGTCGTTTGTGGCGAAAAATACAGCCGGCCTTGTACTTCTATCTATGGATTCAAAAACTGGTCGTCCATATAATATGCCGTTGGCACTAAATTCGAAGCATTCTAGGTTGTGCTGTTATGTTGTATACTAAAAACTTAACTACTAAAAATGCAATGATTCCAATATATTGCATCTACTTCGCGGAAGGTCCATAATAAAGTGCTTTGTCTTTGCTCGGCATCTGAAGCACCAGTGGCAGCACAAACGCGTCTCCGCTGACATGGCTGTGCAGCAACAGACGACTCGCTGTGCCAATTGAAACTCAGGGGTCACCTCTAGCAGTGTAACACACTTGCAGAAGACAAGGAAAACTATGAATCGCATGCGTATATGACCCCTTTAAAATGAATTATTTAAAATAACATAGTACCTGGTCAGCCATAAAACTGTTGGAGCACACACAGACTCCTACACAAACTTGAAAAAGAGCTCCTTTCTTTCTCGGCACAAAAACAGGAGTGCATCAAGGCCTTCACATCTGTGCCTATGTGTTTGGCTGTGTTTTAAGATAATCAACTGATAGTATATTGGCTCTTGAGTCCACCATGTGTCTGCCATCAAAGGAATATCTGAGCTGTGGGAGAAGAACATGTAATGACAGAAAGTGTTATTCACAATGCTGAAAAAAACTGCTATGTGGGCCTCTTTCGGCTATTTTCAGCTCTGCCGCTTGTTGTGACTCATGCTTTATTAATGTAAACTTTGTTTTGCACAGGTTTGATGCCACTAGTATCGGTTTCTGGAGTCTTGGGGTTGTAAATGTGTCTCGTCTATATTCTGATTCATTCAGCTTTAGAAAAACTATATAAATAATGGTTATTTTAATTGCATTGAGGCATCTACAAGGTGCACACTAGTTACTCTTCTACAAGTAAGACATAAAATAAATAATTTATATAAGTTTTATACATCTAATAGTAATAGTGGGGAGAAAAAGATATGCTGTCATCTCACTCAACTATAATTTGCCACAGTTATGGTGTAAATAGTAGCTATTTAAATTAACTGTATAACAATTAAATTAAAATTATTAAAAAAATAAAATGTATATTTTAGTAGTCCCATTATTCTAGTCTTGCATTGATCAGCTAGCGATCCTTGCAAAAATGTATTTACATCGGTGGATTTGGAATACTCATTTAATGCAATCCTTGCTGAATAAGGCAGTAATTCATACTTCTCTCACTAAAATAAATAAATAAAAAGTCTAAAAATTCATATACTGACAAGAGCTCGGGACCCAAACTCTAGAATGGCAGTTTATTGAAAAGGAAAGAGCAATATATTATTTATTGGTGAATTCTTTGGAAAACTTACTAATGAAAACATACATAATAAATTAGAGTAAACATCAATTGATCTTTATATAATTATGCTTCGTTTTATCTACGAAGGCAGTAGGTCCTTATATATTTACATAACAGATATAAAGCGGCCTTATGTGTTTTAAAAATTAAAGGGGGATTCTCCTTTATTTTTAGGGGTCTTCTGGCAGCTATCTACCATTTCTAACAAACCATTGGCTTATATAGATAGGGTAGTGTAAATTTAGGCCAGTCTCCCCATATTAAAATTCGTGACTATACGGCAGCGTCATGCTCTAGTCATTGACACAACATATCCACTAAGTTAATGATTCAGCTGTTCAGAACTAATAACTGTTAAAACGCACTGCTAGTGCACGGTGCTTGTATGGGAATTGCTGTCAGATTGTAAGGGGGTTGAATGTTAATGGTTGAATTTCCATCTCCGCACTAGTTTTTGAAAGTAATTTAGGCAATGGACTGTTCGTAATGAGGAGACTGTATATTGTTTTGAAGGTGTGTGTGATCTGAATGTGTGAGCAAGTGTTTGTGCTCTATATTGACACTTTATCTCATGTTTTGGGGCACTTTGCCGCTACCCTCTATGCGCTCTGATCTTCTTCTTTTCTCTGTCTGTATTATCTGTCCTTTCTTTTTGAGTCCGATATGGAAGCTGGTATTTTAGCTGGGGTGTTTACGATTCACACTCGCCGCATAACAGCGTAGTTTGGATTATGGGCGGGCAAGTAGTTAAAGATGGAGATATGTCTGTGTCAGGGATATTAATGGCACTGGCTGTATGGTGTTCTCAGACCATTTCAGTGGCATTTAAGCAAGTGTAGCAGATACGACTGCATGACTTCCTTGGATGTGTATTGTGCAGGTTTTGCGGATCTGGCCTAGAACGCATCTGACATCCAAGGAATCTTCTTGTTTGTCCTCTACCCTGACACACTGTGATAATATGGGGTAGTAAGGAAGTGTCAAGATCAATATATTCTCAGGCGTCCGTGTGAAGTCTTCTAGTTCGCCGCTCTGTCTGCTAGCTTTTCTACCTCAGACATGTACGCTTCCTGTGCGTGCCTCCATGGTATGAGCCTAGACATGGTAGGTCAACTGGATAGTTTTAATGCATTCACAGCCTGTCTTTTATATTGGAAATGTTGATTTTTTTTCTATCAAATAATTTGAGTCTTTGATACGTTTGAGACTCTTTTTAAAAAACAGTCAGATTTTTAAGGCAAGTAGGTACAGGCTTTAAAAATTTATTAGTTTATATATGTTTTGTGATGCATAACCTAATTTTGGTAAAGTGTTTGTACTGTTTATAGGGTTGTAATTGGTGGTGGTTTTGGTCTAGTTGTGTTTATAGATGTACCATCCTACAATGGTCTGGATTATGAAATTGGGTGTAGTATTTTGGTTTTTTTTCGAGTGTACAGCACCTGGGCGGAGCCGTATTTATCCTATGGAATACTGATTTTGATTGTCAGATTGTATGTAGTATTAGTTTGTATCGTTGGTCAGGTTTAGTTTGATAATTGTAGCTCCTTTATTAATTAATCTCCACTAAATTTGCTAGGCTTTATCCAAAAACAATTACTTATTGTTCATTTTGACTATACTAAAGGTCTAATGAATCTTTGTTGTTAGTGTTTAGTTTTTTGGGGCTAGAAGTTGGGCTTCATGCTTAGGGCAAGTGATTTTTTTCTCATCACACACTATTGGAGTGCTTACAGTTAAGAGTTTGCAGTATATTCATTGGATATGGGGCAGAATCATATTGCAAGTTATTTGCTTGTTGATTTACTAGAAAAATATTCTTCTCAAATCATGGCCTCCAAAAAGAGGTAGACATTACGCCTGTGATGCCCTCCGCCTCTTGCTACCGAGACCATTGAAAGGTCTTACCCTGCAGCTGTGCGCATCGATGGCCTCGCTTGTAATTTATGCAGTCAAAAACCGACCCTATTATTACTATGTGTCCTTTACTCTAAACACTGCTGATGTCCTCACTGTACTACCAGCATTTACACACACTTGAAGACTCTGTCCAGGATTGTGTGTTAGGGGGTACACACTAATGTATTTTTGTCTTGTTTTCCAGTAAAGTAACATGTAAGCATCCTTAAAATAAGACCGGTTTGTTTGAGAAGCGATATTGCATAAGATATTAAGAGATTATTATATCTTTGAATTAAATGTATATCTAAACCCAGGGGTTTTCAAATATTTTTGTCAGATGAACCCCTTAAAATCTTAGGGAGTAATTTTAAGTTTAAGTTAATATTTCAATAATTTAACAACACATATGTTGTGCTTGTTGATGTGGCTTGGTGATGTCTCGACGGTGACCATATGGCGAGTGAGAGATTTTTTTTTGTATTTATTATTATTATTAGTCTTTTGTAATGAATACATCAATAATTTATCAAATATGAGTGTATAAATGTATTATTTTTGTAAGCATTACTCTACTTTTAATTAGCAAAATTAACAAAATAAATGAATAAATAAATATTGGACGCGCATATGTACATGAAATTGCTTGGCCATTGGATTTGAAATAAAGCCTAAGCTATAGTCATGATATTGGCTGTTTTATTTGTTAATTGTCGCCACATTTGAATCTATTTAAAATTTTACATTCGGACTGTAATATATAATGAATATTCATAATATTTGAATTTTTTTTGGCGCGCCATTTGGAAAATTCTTAAGCATAAATATAATTTTATTGGAAATTAAAATACAAAACTGCTAATTCGTTTGATCAAAAAAAAAAAAAAAAAAAAAAACCAAAGATCTTTGATTGTGTAATAACGTGATTGACACACCATCTTATATCCAAAATCATGAAAACACAATCATTATTTGATTTTTTATGCAGCTTTGTATTGCAGCGTAAGTTAACTGATAAATTGTTGTCTTGATGAATGTTTGTAATTTGGTACATCCTGTAAAAGCAAAACATAAATACAGAAACAAAATCACTTAGTTACTGATTCCTTACTCGATAAATTAAAATTGTTTTATCCTTGATGTTAGACACTCAAAATAGAATCTTTTCTTTAGAAAAGAGTTAGATTCAGGCGAAGTAATTGGCAGTAGACCAAGCCGCAGACGGTTGTTTTGAGGAAGAAAAAAAATCTTCAGAGGGTAGTCTTCATGTTCGAACGCTCTGACATGTTTTGACTCTTACTTTACTACAGATTACACAGTGGTTTTTGATCGGCTGTTTTTTGTCCATTCCTGCATCTTCAGATTACTGCACAGTCCACATTGGTAATCGATGGTGTTAGGTAAAACTGTTGTTTTTAGCTATACTCCCCACTATACATTAACAATAAATGTGACATGCATAGAGGGCTAGGGAAAACGCAGGGCAGACTGGTTTAGGGTAGGGTTCAGTCATGAGTGGATTAGGCCGCACTCAGAATGGGTCAGCGATAGAGGCTCCGATCGTACACTGGGTACCCAGGCGCTAAGCGCTATACGGCAAACTGAATCATTCTAGGTTATACTCCTCAAAAAAAAAAAAAAATAGAAATGGACCTGCCCAGTCAAGACAATCTCTCCATGACCAGTACTGAGACCCCTCCTCCTCTATACGTCCCCCCCTCACAGCATGGCATGCAGAGGGTAAGCTGGACACATACTGATCCCTTTATAATGGTGCAATCCAAAATAGCTTAAACTGTTCTATTTGAAACCACTTTGTTTCTATAAAACATTGGACTTCCATTAACATTTCCCATTAACATTTACTATGTGGTTTTGATGGTTTATGATACAGATGGGGTGATCGTGACTCACTGTTTAGGCTTTTTGTGGTTGCTGTCTGCAGATCGTAGACCCGCTGGCTCGGGGTCGAGCGTTCCGTAACGTAGAGGAAGTGGACGGTCTTAGTATACCTCAGACCCCCATCACCCCCTGTGCCGCCAGCCTATGCTTCCGCTGTGGGCTGCGTGACTTCATCCAGCTCCAGCTCTGTCGGCATTCCAACTGCACAAAGCCGACGGCCCGCCGCAGGGATAGGCGACAAGCGTGAGTCTGTCGGCTCCAAAATGGGTCTTGAGTAGCGTCTGCTGCTCTCTGGTGAAGGAAGGAGCGCGCATAGTATAGAGTCTAGTCAATGTTGCATGTTCGTCTTGGCCTGCGAGTATGATTTTATAAAGGGCTTAGAGTGGTTTCTTCAACAATGGGGGCTATGGGGGCGGCGGGGGGCGGGGCCTATCCACTGCAGGTGCGCTGCGGCAATAACATTCGTCCAAGGGGGACTTAAAATTATTTAATTATATATACTAAAATTAAAAAAAATTAATTTCTTTTTTTCTCCTCAGTAAACATGTTTTTTTGTTAAACAACATACTGAAAGGGATAGTTCACCAAAAATGAAAAATCTGTCATTAATGAATCACCCTCATGTCGTTCCAAACCCGTAAGACCTTCGTTCATCTTCGGAACACAAATTAATGTATTTTTGATGAAACCTGAGAGCTTTCTGACCTTCACACGACGCGGGGCAACAAAGCCATCTGACACGTTCAAGGGGCCCAGAAAAGGTAGTGAGGACATTGTTAAAATGGTCCATGTGACAGTGGTTCAACCTTAATTTTATGAAGCTATGAGAATACTTTTTGGCACAAAGAAAATAATAATGACTTGCATATTCAACTGAATTCTTCTCCAATATCGATGCACGTTCAAGAGAGTACCACGACTCATATAAAATATCTTAATTTGTGTTCCGATGAGGAACGAAGGCCTTACAGGTTTGAAACGACATGAGGGTGAGTAATTAATGACAGAATTAAAATTTTGGGAAGAACTATTCCTTGAATCAGAATCTTGAATTTTCTGGAATCACAATTCATTTGAGTTACGATTTATTTATTTTTTTTAAATATTAACATTCCCAGTTTTATGTTAATAAAAATGTTTGAAAATTGTCATAATTCAAGCAAATATCTTGCGCAATTTGGGTGGTTTTCAAGTCAAAAAGGTTGAGGACTACTGACTTCTACCATTGTAGATGGTCTACTTTAGTTACATAGAACTGAATAGCTCCAAAAAACGATTTCATTTCCATGATTTCCAGGGAAATCATGCTTTAGTTTTATTATCATCCCCCAGACATGAACACAACAAGTTCCCAGACAGGAACAAACAACGGGATAAAGCGACAGACTCAATTGCTGACATTTGCTGGGGGGAAAAAAAATCACCTTTTGATTTGAGTCAATAATCATTCTTTAAAATTCGGAAATCTCCTTTGAGCTCGAGCCCCTAATGTCAAAGTGATGTGAATGCCATTGGAACAAGGCATCGGACATCCAATAAACCCAGCCGTGGTGATTATCATAGATTACTTCAGAGGCTCACTTTGACGTCCTTGTAAAGATTGCAATAAATATTACCATCCCCCGTATAATCTGTTATGTAAAAGTTTATCTCTGGCTTGACTTGTTGGCTCTGGATTTGGCCCAGTTCCATTTAGTGCCTGAGCCCAGATGACCAGGCTATAGGCCGGGAACAACGCTAACAGATGGCTATGATAATTCCACTGGAATGTTCAGCTGTTAGTCTGATAGAATATTCTGGAGCAGGTTGAGGTAATCCCCTGCTTGGCCACAGAATCAGCACAGCTGCATTGGAAAGGACATTAGGATCTTACCCATTGTTTGAGATGTATAACATGAGTCCTATAATTTCACAGTTGTTATGTTAATTTCTATTCATTATATGAACACTGAGTATAGTTGTAAGCATGATGCTGTTTATGAGGATGATAGTAAAGATTACGGTGGTTTTAGGGACGCTCTCTGCGGGAAGGTGCCGCTCGGCAAGTGCATCGGCGGAGTTTCGCCACAGCTAGTTTTCTGGATGAGGACACTGTGGATTTCCCAGATGAACTGGACACCTCCTTCTTTGCCAAGGTGAAAATAAATATAAAACCTGAAGTTTACAACCCAGACCATTTCAGTGCTGCCACCTAGGGGTTGATATATGTAAAGTTTATTGCAAGTGATCTAATGAGTCATCATTTAAATTGTTGTTAAGCTGAAAGCTGTGTATGTGTATATATCTTGTCATTTTAAAACTTAGCAACATTTCAATTTTTTGTTATTTCTTGTTATTTTTAATGATTTCGTTTTTCTGTTAATATTCATATTTTACTGTTATCATTATTTACATTTCTGAAAACTATTTTTAATTGTTTTTTTTTTTTTACAATAACAACACTGGCTTGGTTAGGGAAAATGGCTGGGAAACACTTAAGCTAAGAAATTAGACAGTTATTATTTTTGTTGGACACTTAAATGAATCCATTGTATGTAACCAATGTAGCCATTCTGTCATTTTAGGATGGGCTTGCACATGAAGAGCTGTCCACATATGCAGACGAGGTGTTTGAGTCTCTTTCTGAAGCTGCCATTAAAGAAACTGATGCCAGTAGAGCTGGAGATGAGAGGGACCTGACAGGCAGTGCCCTAGAGAGGACAGAACTAGAGCGGAGCCATCTCATGCTGTGAGTCACATGCACACATGACAAACATGTTTGAGCTTTTAATATTATTCTGAATGCTTTTTAAGTGGACTCCCCATCTCTCTTCAGGCCTCTTGAGAGGGGATGGCGTAAGGGAAAGGATGGTGCTCTGATTCAGCCTAAAGTGCGATTACGGCAGGAAGTGGTGAGTGTGAGTGGTCAGCGGCGTGGACAGCGCATTACTGTGCCTGTTAAGAAACTCTTTGCCAAGGAGAAGCGTCCTTATGGTCTTGGCATGGTGGGCCGACTGACCAACCGCACCTACCGCAAACGCATTGACAGCTATGTCAAGAAACAGATAGAAGACATGAATGACCACAGGTATTAACAACAGTATTGTGGGTGGGAGCCTTTTTAAAATACGTGATATAGATGGTCTCTGGATATGTTTGAGATACTGAATTATAGGTGTCTGTACAGGGTGATGAATTGGTGTTTTTTATCCCACAGGCCTTTCTTCACTTACTGGATCACCTTTGTCCATTTGCTGATTACCATATTGGCAGTTTCCATCTATGGCATTGCACCTGTGGGCTTTTCACAACATGAGACAGTTGATTCTGTTAGTAAAACCATGTGTATTTGGTTTTGTTACACTGTACTTCTGTTTAATATGGTGTGTAACAGGTTATGTCATCTGTTGTAGGTCTTGCGAAACAAAGGAGTTTATGAAAACGTCAAGTTCATGCAGCAAGAAAATTTCTGGGTTGGACCAAGCTCGGTAAATATATACATCACTTTAATTGTGTACATGATCACTAAAAGCGAAAAAAGGAGTTGTTGTAGAATACAGTTATGAAATGCCAAAAGTGATTATTTTAAAGTATTAAACTAAAAACGATAAGGATTTTATCGAAGTATTTGCACATGTTGATAGATGTACCATGGTTTATGGTTTATTTTCAAACTAATTGTTTTGCTACATCCATATTCAAATACAACAAATCTTTTTTTCAATCATCATAAACTTTAAAAGGAAAATGTGTAATATTTTGAACATGAATTATTAGGCTATAAAATACTGTTTTGAATAGTCTTGGATAAATAATGTTCTTAACTAATACTAAAACTGTTATAAATTATTTTGGTAAGTGAAATGAAGCTAAAATAATATAAAATAAAATCATTCAAAAAATAGTGAAATATTATCAATAATTAAAGTGTAAGCTTCTAAAATTACTCAAATTAAAACTGAAATAAAAATAAAGCTACATAGAAATATTTATAAATAAAAATAAACGCTAATTAAAAAAGTGTGGGGAAAAAATAAAAATTGAAAATATGAATAAATACTATTATAGTAAATAAATAATTCTAAAATAAAGTAGATTGAGTTTAGTATGTTCTCATTATGCTCTTGCCTAACTACTAGTTCTTGTTCCTGGCCTGCAGGAGGCGCTGATTCACCTCGGGGCTAAGTTCTCCCCCTGCATGCGTCAGGATCAGGAGGTGCACCAGCTCATTCAGGAGAAGAAGAACATTGAGTGGCACTCGGCCTGCTGCGTCCGCAATGACCAATCAGGCTGCGTGCAGACCTCTCAGGAGGAGTGCTCGGTCAGTTCCTGTGTGACCTCACATATCGACATTAATGTCAACCTATTTTTACACAAATGTCCCTGTAATGTTCTCAGAGTACACTGGCATTATGGGTAAAGTGGCCTCAGCACCCAAGTGCTCCATATCTGGAGGGGAAAGTGCGTCAGTATGGCTCTGTGTGCCATCAAGACCCCAGGTACAATTACCCTCTTTATTTTTTTACTCTTTAACCCTTTTACTCTTTAACCCTCTTTTGATTCTTTTACCCATTCTCATCGCCTGTGGATTTAATTATCTTATTTATTTACCACATTTATACCTTTAGGATTTGTCTGGAGCCTGCCTCAGTTACTCCTCATGAGTGGCCTGATGACATCACTAAGTGGCCGGTGAGTTTGCTACAGTGACCGGTGACCAACATGACCACAACATTTCATTTTTTTGCTTCAAAGTAATACTGTTTTTCCTCTCTCAGATATGCACCAGGTACAGCACAGGGAATCACACTAACCTGCCACACATTGATTGTGTCATCACTGGCAGACCCTGCTGTATCGGAACCAAAGGAAGGTGAGGATAACCTGCTGACACCCATTACGCCATGAGATACACTGTAAAAAGGCTTATCTTACTTAGTATTTTTGTCTTGTTTCTAGTTAAAATATCAAAAAATTCTTAAATCAAGATACATTTACTAGATTAGCAAAATGACATAAGATATTTAGTCTTTTTTTCATAAACAAGTAAAATTATCTGCCAGTGTGGTAAGTAAAATAATCTTGTTTTAAGAGTATTTTACATACCCCACTGGCAGATAATGTTACTTATTTTAAGCAAAATTCACTTAATTTAGATTTTTTTTCCCCCAGGATACAAGACTTAAGAATCTTGCGTCTTTTTTTTCCTAGTAAATTCATCTTGATTTAAGAATTTTTGGTAGCACTTTATTTTAAGGTGTCCTTGTTACATGTACTTACTATTATAATAACAATACATTATGCCTATTACTGTCAGTAACCTAATCCTACCCCTAACCATATAGCAAGTACATTTAGTTAATATACCATGAGACCTACTTAAATGTATAATTACTGTAACAAGGACACCTTAAAATAAAGTATAACCAGCAGTGTATTGCAGTGTATTAACCGTGATTCACAACAAAGACTGATAACAGGGACAAAATGCCAAACGCGATAAGCCATAACTTCTTTTAGATATGTTTAAAAAAAAAATCATTTCTTAAAGTGCCCCTATTTGGATTTGAAATTACCTTTCATCCGTGTGTACACAGCGCTAAGTGATGAACAACCTCCTGCAAAGTTTTAAATCCTGAAAGGCACCATGTATAAAGTTATTGTCTCTCAAAAGAAAGAGTCGACTCTGAATCATTGAAACGAGTCGTTTTTAAAACGAATCCCAAGCCGTTTCATGTTGACGTCAACATGAAACATTAGCATATTGCCCGCCCACTTGTTGGTCTTTTCCGTTGGTCTGAATGAAAATGCTAATTCATTCTTTTCCACTAGGTGCCTGCTTTTGGAGCGGTAAAATAGCGGTTTCCCCTTAACGCTGTACACAAAGCAGCACTGCGCTCACAAACACTGCTTTATCAGGCATTACAGGCATGATGAAATGAAAATGAGACCAATCGGACCAATCACCGCAGATTAGCGTCACGCAAAGGAGGGGTTTAGAAAAATGAATCTAAACCCCTCCTTTGTAAGGTAAAAATAAATGCATATTATAAGACAATGAAAGTGTTTTTTGACCTTGCATGCATGTCAACCTGTTGTTGGGGACTCCCAAAACCAAAATATGAACCTTTCATTATCCATAATAGTGGCACTTTAATGGTAAACATCTAGTATAGCATATGAACTACTGTATTAATGTTTGGGCTTGTTTTTTTTGTGTGTTTTGGAGAGAAGTCTTTTATGCTCCCCAAGGCTGCCTTAATTTAATCAAAGACCGTAAAAACACTGATATTGTGAAATATTATTACAATTTAAAGGAACTGTTTTCTGATTTAATATATTTTAGAATTAAATTTATTCAAGCTGCATTTTCAGCAGCCATTTCTCCAGTCTTCAGTGTCAGATGACCTTCAGAAATCATTCTAATATGCTGATTTGATGCTCGAGAATAATTTCTTATCAGTGTTAAAAACATTTGTGCTGCTTTATATTTTTGTGGAAACTGTGATTAATTTTTTTCAAAAAAGGTTCACAAAAACAGTATTTTTATTGATAGAAATCGTTTGCAACATTGTAAGTGTCTTTGTTGTGTTCAGAATAATTTAAAAGTTTTGTATTCCAGCCTTTCCAGTCATTTTGATCAAAGTAATACATCCTAGTATTAATAAAATAAAATAAAAAGTACTCACCCCTAACTTTTGAAAGGTAGTTTGTGTTTCTTGCAAAAAATGTATTCTCTCTGAAAACATGAGTAGTTTTGAATGAGAAGGATGTTGTTGGACACCAGATGGTTACAGCATCTACTGGCGGGGGCTGACGAGGGTCATGCAGGAGCGGTATTAACATGAAGTGGTTTGACATCTTGTGGCATATGTCACAAAAACTTGTCTTGTGTCAGTGGATTATGGCATGTGAAAAATTGTAGAACAAGATGCAGTATGTTGTGGCACCTTATATGCCGCTGCCTGCCGGCATATAGATGTGTAACACACACTTAATGACAGACCGTTATTTATTCAATAGTATTGCTTTTAAACATACACTAAGCCAACAATAACTGAGTTCATTTTGTCCTGTTGTATATATTATTACTGAGTGAACTTATATTGTAATATGTTCGTATTAGCCTAGTTTCTCCAAAAATAAATGGCTTCTGCTGTGACTACATTAGGGTGATGGATTATATCTCAATATGTCAATCTTTTATCAAGCATTACTTAATTGACCTAAGCTGCACAAAACCACCCCAAAAAAAACCCCACAACCATTATTATTGTGTCTCAGTTGTATCGATATAGTTGCCAACTCCTAAAGTCACGTGTCAGTCACTCCTGGATGTGCCACAACATTCTTCATCATGTTCTGTTATTCTCATGGGCAAATGCCACAATGCACTGACACACAACACAAGATTTAGTGACATATGCCACAAACCACTGAAATGTGTTTATGGCTTCTGTGCATATGATGCTATGCAACTTCATTTTAATACTGTCTCTCGGGCCATGCTAACCAGCCAAGTCTTGACCCCTTGCTTATGACATAAATGTAAAAATGGAAAGTCTCATCTAGTAATAAGTCAAGTGTCAGTCAAGCTCTATCAGATGGTTTAGGTATTAAGATCATGAGAAACGTGTTCAAAATCATACAACAGTTGCAAACTTTTGACTGGTAGTGTATCTCATATGTATATATTGCATATTTAGTGTTTATTGTGTCCTTTGGAAATCAAATTCCTTAAAGGGGTCATATGATGCGATTTCAAGTTTTCCTTTCTCTTTGGAGTGTTACAAGCTGATTGTGCATAGATAAGATCCCTGAAGTTACAAAAACTAAAGTCTCAAAACCAAAGAAATACTCTTGATCAAAGTTAAGACTCTGCCACACCCCCCCTAAAACGGCTCGTTCTAACACACGCCCCCCCCACATATCTACCTCACTATGTTGAAATATTTGCATAATGCGGCCCAAATGTTCACGCAGAGAAAGAAGGAGTGGTTTCAGTAACCGCAGTTAGTGTTGAAGCAGCCATGTCAGGGAGATGCTGTGTGTTTCTAGGCGAAAGCACAGAAACAATCACAATGCACTGGGTCAGCTGGCCAATCAGAGCAGACTGCGCTTGTCGGAAGCAGGGACTTTGTAGAAAACGAAACGTTTGAGAGAGGCGGGGCATAGAGGACCTACAATAATGTACAGTATTTGAAAAATAATGTGTTTTTTGAACATTTAAGTATGTCAACATATTCTGTTACACCAAATACACAAAATAATGATCTTTAAAAAAGCATCATATGACCCCTTTAAGGGGTAGTTTACCCAAATGTAATTTACCTCAACCCTTACGGCGTGGCTTTGTGTCAATCGCACGGGTTAGAAACACAAATGAATATATTTTTAGTTTCTGTCCATTGAAAGTAGCCAAAACGTAGATCCAAAAAGGCTACAAAGGTGTCGTAAAATGGATCCGTATGAATTGAAAGGTCTAATCAAAGTCTTGCGAAGAGATATAATCACTTTATATTAGGAACAGAATACATTTCTGTTCTGGAAGGTCAGAAGTTACGCACTCACAGGCTTCTGTGTTTACCATATGAGATTTGCTCTGTTATTGAGTTTATATGTGCATAAAAGCCTAAATGAAATCTTTCATCATAGAATGAACCCACACTGCATCCTCTTTCTTCTAAAAGATTTTGGATCAAACCCCGCGTGATTCATATGGATTCATTAACCTAATCATGTTTGGCCCTTTTAAGTTTTGGTTCCTGACTATCAATGTGTTTCCAAGATTACTCTTATGTTTGGAATGACGTGGGGCTTCGTAAACCTAACGAGAATTTTTCATTTGATCGGTGAAACTAGCCTTTAAATGTGAATTGTGATTTGCACAGGTGTGAGATTACATCAAGAGAGTACTGTGACTTCATGAAGGGATACTTTCATGAGGAGGCCACACTGTGTTCCCAGGTCAGTGAGCATTTTACCTGGTACAATAAGTATAGATATATACATTCTGTCATTTGTTATGAGGAGCAGTATGCAGTTTAGAATTGCCACAGGGGGTGTACCGACCCTCAGCTATACCCAGTGTCTGTATTCGGTGTACTGTCTTTAGCTATAATTGTATTTGTGTATTATGGATTAAACTGATTATCGGTATCAGTTCATTCATGGAGTGATGTGTGTGGCCCTCCGCCGTGTCCTGAACCCAGAGATCCCCGACCAGTTTCTATCCTCTGGCGTCTCTCTCTTCCTGCAGCTGGGTGAGTAGGAGCGTTATCCGTTTGCAGGGGGGCCATTGTGAATTTCGTAAAATAAAATAAAGGCAGTTTCAGATTACTTATCCTTACTTGCCTCTTTCTTGACAAGGTAAGCCGTGTTTGATTAATGGCGAAGTCTCTTCCTGTCTCTGCAGATTCTGCACTGCCTGGTGTCCCTGTGTGCTTCCCAGATTACCATTTTGAAGATTTTGAGAAGCTAGCTGGCTGGCTGAGAATTCCATTATCCATATCCATCCTGCGAGTGTGATTAACAGAAACTTGCCATTTGCCATCTTCTTACCGTACATAGCGAGGTACAGGACGGACTGATTCTGGGATCGTGCTCTTAAACTCCTGGCAGCGTTCAGTAATGACTCATTCCTCCAACCTGCATATCCTTTCTTACTCGTTGCCCTTGACCTTTATTGTTAAGTAATTCCTAAAGATTTAAATACAGCATATACTTTAAAAAAAACGGCTGTTTATCATTTATCAAGATTTCTATTTCAAATAAATGTTGTCCTTTCTAACTTTCTATTCATTAAGATGAAGAAAAAAATGCATTACATTTTCCACAAAACATTAAGAAGCTTTTTTTCCCACATTGATTTTAATAAGAAATGTTTCATGGTCACCAAATCAGCATATTCGAATGATTTATGGAGGATCATGTGACACTGAAGACTGGAGATAAGGGCTGCTGCTTTATCATCCATGAAAAATGTATTAAAATTCACTTTTTTAAAATAGAAAAGTTATTTTAAATAGGAACAATATTTCACAACATTACAGCTTTTTTTTCTGTATTTTTAATCAAAGAAATGCAGCTTTGGTGAGCACTACTTTCAAAAGCATTGCGTCACATTTTATTTTAAGGTCCAATACTTGCTATTAAAAAAAATTTAACTACAACTTTTGCCCCAATAAACTCCTAATTTGCTGCTTATTAGTTGTCAAGTTTAGATATTGGGTAGGATTAGGGATATAGAATATGGTCATGCTGAATATGTGCTTTAGTAAAGCTATCTATACAAACCGGCCATACGTATAATCGGCATTACTAAGAGAGCAACTATAAGAATGGTCCCCCGCTATACTAAAGTGTTATCAAATATTTATTATAAATACACATATATATGTATTATTCAAATTGCTTATTACAGGCCTAAAACACAGATGTCAACGTGCATTTGTAACCTAGATGAAAACAACTCTGATCAGTTGAAAATTTAACGCATGTGCTGATACAATTGCTGTGTTTTAAATTGCGTAATTAGTATGAACTGCATTTGATGGCTTACTTGCTTCTTGACTGCTAATAATGTATGTTGTATGTATATAATCCACCATGTTGGAATTGGCATGTGATCTATGATGTCTGTTGAGTCACTGAAACACATGGCATAGTAAATTCTCAATCGGATGCACATTTGGCAGAAGTAGAAATTCACCCTGGCTTTTTCACATGCTATATAGTAGCGAAGTAGACATACTCGGATGCCTAACCACCTAGTTAGCATCCCCCAGGTTATTTGAGTTTCAGACTACTGGTCTATGTGGATAAAACATGATAGTAACTGCTCCTCTATTCTTCTAATGCCAGGTGGGTCCGGCTGGTTCTCAATTTGGCATCCTGGCCTGTCTGTTTGTGGAGCTGTTCCAGAGCTGGCAGATCTTGGCACGGCCATGGTGGGCCTTCATCAAGCTCTCATGCATCGTGCTGTTCCTCTTCGCCTTCGGCCTGCTGCCCTGGATAGATAATTTCGCCCACATCTGTGGCTTTGTCTCAGGCTTCTTCCTTTCCTTCGCCTTCCTGCCCTACATCAGCTTCGGCCGAATGGACATGTACCGCAAACGTTTGCAGATTCTAGTGGCGCTTACTCTTTTCCTGGGCATCTTCTCCAGCTTCGTTGTACTCTTCTACGTTTACCCCGTCAAGTGTGAGTGGTGTGAGCTTCTCACCTGCATCCCGCTGACAGACAAGTTCTGTGAAAAATACGACCTCAATGCTCACCTCCACTGAGGCCTTGCAGAAGAAGGGCTAGAATGGAGAACAGTTGGACACCAACTTAATCTTTCTGCAGGCCTGGAATGATTTGATTACAGATTCTTTGACTTACAACATACAATCTTTTTATATAATGTACTTTCTAAAGAAGGTTTTATTGTTTTTAATTTCTTCAGCTCAGAGAAGAGCCCACCCCAGGAGGGAACAATAATAATTATGTCAGTCGTGCCTTTTCACTCAGTACCAGCTACTGCCATATCCTACAAGATCAGAGCACTTTTGAGGCCAACCTGTGTGTAGTGCTACTACAGTGGTAATGTTTGGTAGTGTTTTAGCTACCTGATAACATGTAACACAAAATACAATGTGACAAAATCTCTAAGTCTGCCTTCATTTTTTTTCTCGTCTTTTTGTTCCTTTAAATAGTAGGATATTGTGAGTTTATTTGCATAGGGACAATACAAAAAACATAATTTTAATTAAAAGACGCTCATTTGCATCTCAAATAGTGCTTTAAGGAAGGCACTGCACCCAACTCAATGTCTGTTCCAAATAGGAAGCAGTATAATTATGCTGTCTTATAGGGGAGGATCACTGTGTTCTTTGTGGAAGAAGCAATCCCATAATGACTTGCAATAAGCTCATTTCTGTGCTAAAATTCATTTGATACTAAAATGTTAACAATCAAGTACAAAAAGTAAAATAATCATAGATACATTTATTAAATCTAATCATTAAAACATAGAGGAGAGATTAACACTAATAAAAACATATAATGTTTATTATATTATTATATATTTATAATATTAAGTAGCACAACCATTTCCAACATGGATAATAATAAGAAATGTTTAGTAAACACCAAATCATTATATTAACGATTTCTGAAGAATCATGTGATACTGAAGACTGAGTAATGGCTGCTGAAAACTCATCTTTGAAATAAATTACATTAAAATTACATCAAAAGCAATACAATTGTAATGTTTATCAAATAAATGCAGCACTGAGCTTTTTTTTTTTTTTTCAAACAAACAAAGAAAATCTTACCAACCTCACACTTTTGCCATGGTATTATTTATAAAAAAAAGAATTAAAATAAACTTACAGACTAGTAAATAGGTTTTTATGAAAATAAGTATGCCTTTATAGGTAATCAATTCATCTTTATTTTAAGGTCCAGTGTCTCACTGTAACTAAAATAAAACTAAAAACTAATAAAAAAAAAACTAAAAAAAAAAACAAGAAAAAAACTTTATTAAGTACAACCTTTGCTTCAATAAACTCTTAATTTCTATTTATTAATAGTTAGTAAGGTAGTTGTTAAGTTTAGGTATTGGGCATTAAGAATGTATAATATGGTCATGCAGAATATGTGCTTTATACGTACTAATAAACAGCCAATATGCTAGTAAGTAACACACATGCTAATAAGCAACTAGTTCATATTGAGAATTGGTTCCTATGCTAGTGTTACCGAATAATAATTTTTGAGGGTTATTGGCATTAAAAATAAAAAATTAGTGTTGTAGTATTAGCTTAGCAAAATGCTAATGACAAGGTCTATTGAAATCAATTGTGAGTCTTGCCTCTGTTCACTTTGTGGAAACCGCATCATTTGTAAGTGTTGCTGGATCAAAAGGATGCTCCCTTAGAAGGAAGTTGTCTGTTTACACAGTAGACAGCAATTCAACTCACTATGTTTTGTAGAAGAGTCATAATGAATTTGATTGTGTTGATATGAATGGAAACTACATGTCACATCTAAACTGTCCTCAGCTGAGTATCAAAATAGTATAGCCTATTAGAGATATACTAATAAATGAATTTCCATTTGGCAAGAAACGTGGTTTTACGGACCCAGAGCCCTGCCACGTGCACACACACGTCTGTTCTTCAGACAGCTGCATGTGTTTGCATACTCATCTGTGACAGAGGATGATTGGCCCGGGTCTCAGAGCAGCTCTTTGTGCCGTAAGTGTGTGGGGGAGGTTCACGGTTTGCCCGTGCCACCCTGCCTGCCATCATCCTGAAGGATCTGCGGGAGTCTGGAGAGCGCTTCACTGCATTAATGGAGCTCCATCTTCACGGTCCAATGTTTCTCCTCCACCTCCTGTAAAAAAATTTTTTTTTAAAACAAGAGAAAAATGCTTCTCTATTGTGAGCTATTCTAATTACAAGTCTCCCATCCCCCGTTTCCCTGATGTAGCAAACACAACAAGCAAACCCAGTGTTAGTTTAGCCGAGATGGTAATTAAAATCTAACTAATTAATGTGTGCGTTGGGCTCTGGACTCAAGTGCTCTTCCGCTGCTGTTCACAAACAGAGCCACTGTGGCTTAAAGTCTTAGATCTGTCACAAGGAACAGTTCCCAGCATTCCATGTCATCATATGCGTTTTTAACTTCTTCGCTGACCCGTCTGCTCCTTCCCTGATTCTGATAAGGACAAAGGAGCAGCTGAGGGAAGCACTGCAATCAGATCTTTTTAGCAGCCCTATACATCAAACCCCACACAGGCACTTGAGAGGAAATTAGCCATCTCTCCCCCAGCCCCCAGCCTCTCTGTCCACTGGCCTATAGAGATGGTAATTTTAGGGTAAGAGGGCCATATCGCAAATCATTGATCAGAATCAAATCAGCATGCAGGGGGATCCTCTAATCCGGCTACTTCAGTTGTGCATAACAGCTATTTGCTGATTAGCGGGCTGCTCGAGAATATTCGAGATACAGTGCCGTGACGTCTCTCTCCATCAATCCCTCTCGCTAATCTCCTTGATTTCTGTTTTAGTACATCCTCATCTGTTTTTTCAATAGTACTTCTTCAATTGACTCCAGGAACAAAATATGAATATAGGGGTCTTTCGGTCATATTTAAGCATATAATACAGTAAGGTACAAAAGTATCTTTCTCTTATTCAATATCTTTTAGATTCATTACAAATCCACAATTACAGCTCCACAAATTCATCTGAAACCTGCTGATCATGTTCTCCAGCATGACTTGAACTGATCCTTAAACCATCTTGTGCTTCAAAACAAGCAAAAACATCAGAACTTTTGCATGGAGTTCATATAGTATCACAATTGCTTCTTCATTTTCAATTGTTCATTAACTCATAAAAAAGCTAATACTAGATTTTGCATCACAAAGTGGTCTCTTTTGGACCTCACCATAGGCGGAGCGGGTGTACGGGGTCTTATGGCACAAAATGCCACTAAACTAGACAAAAATGCAACTGCACAAACAAATTAAATCTATTGCATCTATTGCTAACAAAGTGAAAATTAATAGAAAGTGTCGATTGCGGCATTAGATTAAGATCTGCTCATGTTGCATCGTATTTCATTTTAGCGTTTTTACAGTTTTGCGCATTATAACCAATCACACAATTCTGTTGAGCTTAGGAATGTAATGGCCAATCAGAGGCGTTCAGATGAGTCATCGCTGAAACTCATCAGCTTTGTTGAGTGCGCGCGCGTTCGTTGACTGAAATCCGGACTCTTGCGAATTCTCTCATCATAAACAACAAAGCGCAGATGTACATACACTGTAAGTAAGAGATTAATTTCGCAGTGTAGACAGCTTCAGTGATTATAACGACAGTTTTGTTTTTTTGAGAGTGCTTAAACTCGTGGGGGGGGGGGGGGGGGGGGGCGCGGCGATAGATCAAGTTATGATATGTTTCTGTAGCTATGTAATTCTCCGTTTGAATAACTGTGGAAAGGAAACGTTATATAATTATCAATTTCTAATGTTTTAATTAAATTGTAATCACGTTAAATACAAATTTAGTCCATTTAAACATATTTTAGCCTACATGACACCCATGTCTGGTTCTTGCCTAAAAAGACATGATGTTTGTATTTAATAGATTTGGCTGCTTTTAGCCTTACCCTGGAGTTGGTTCACCCTCCACCTATGGACCCCACTATGTATTAGACCAGTAATTCTCAACCTTTTTGACTTTAAGGCCCCCAGTTGTCCAACACAATTTTCAAAGGCACCTCATAAATCACTAATTCTGCTAAATCTAATTTTAATAATAATTTAAGTCATCCTGAGGCCTTCTAGTGGGTCCTTGGTCCCCTGGTTGAGAACCACTGTATTAGACTGCATAAAGATGTCTCATAAAGATGGCCTGGCTGAATATAAACGTTTACCAGATTTAACAGTTGACCCCTTCGGTCAGAAAGGGGACATTTTTTTCTTTTAGCTGTTGACAGATTAACCACACTTCTGATCAGTGAAATGAGACATCCTTGCAGTGCTGTAGACCGAGGCAGGATGTGTTTTTACTGAAATACAAACACCGAACCAATTCTTGGCTTGACCTCTTCTTGCATCTGTGGCATAGTGGTTATCACATGCTTCAGTCATGTTAAGCTGTGGTGCAGCTGGTCGCTATTTCAAGTATTTTTCTTTCCTGTCAACTCAAGACTTTTTCCTAAGACTTTTTTTCCCAATAAAATATCCAAAAATTTATTTCAGAATTAGAGCTGCACCAATATTAAAATTCTGCTTCATAAACCAATAATCATGGTATGGCATGTAATTTTTACAAGCAATTTTGCCTTTCTGAATTGCAAATGAAAAATCTTGGAAACACTTTATAATTATAATGCATTATAATTATTCATAATGTGTGTTGTAATACATTATATCTTGTCGTAAATAATTATAACCTAATTTAAAATGCATAGTGTAACAATGAATTGATAAGTGTTATAACGTATTAACTTTGGTTACAATTATTCATGAGATTGTAGAATGCAATCTTGTAAGGTGCATTACAAGGCATAATTAATGCATTAAAACTACTTTTATAATGCATCATACATAAAGGCTTTAAGTAAAGTGTTACCCTAATAATTTCAACTGCATCAATCGTTTTATGCCCTAAATTTGAGCATCACAACATTAAAATGTACAGTATGAAAAAAATTACTGTTATGATTATTTCTAAAGAAATGTACCTTTTTTTTTTTTAAATGCACACTCGATGAGACTTTGACGTGACTTGGTTATATTATATTATATTATAGATATTTAAAATGTTTGAAAAGTCTCTTATGCTCTCCAAGTCAGCTTTTATTTGATAAAGCCAGTAATTATTCTCACAGTATAACAAGATAGTAATATTATATGCATTTTTTGTCTTAATAATTACAAATAAAACACATAAAATTTGAATTTAATCAAGTTAATTTGAGCATCACAACATTAAATTGTACAGTATGAAAAATGGATATTCATGTTGAGATTTCCTAAACATTACATTCAACAATGGGGTTATTAAATTATTAGTGTTTTAAAGATTAACTCCTAAATGATGGTAAAGGTACTCTACATGTAAAAAGAGAGGAAATGAGCATGCACAATTAAATATTCAATAGCTACCAAAACCGATATAAAAATTACATTTATCAGCCGATGACCAATATGGTGCCATTATACAACGCATCTCTAGCTGTAAGTTATGTTCCAGCAGTGCAGTGATGGGGATGATAAACAGCAGTGTGTGCTGTACCTCCATCTGATCAGGCGGAGGAGTCATACTGCAGGCAGAGGGGTAGAAGGATGGGGGTGGGTGCTGAAAGCTGATTCTGAAACAGGAACCTGGCAGCTGCGCAGCAGGTGGTCAGTGGCAGGCTGTCTTTCCTCATTGTCCCTCAGATGAGCACGTAGGCCACAGCAGACCCCCAGAGCCACTGCTGCAGGTCAGGGGCTTACAGGTGAACGAGCTGGGGGGAGGGGAGCTGGATGGATACCACGCACCTGCTTCAGATGCCGCAGTCATGGCTCAGTGGAGAGAGAGGAGCCCCTGGTCGCAAAATGTGGCCTATCTGCCACCTGTGCCGTGCCCCCGTCATTTTAGAGGGGCCGAGAGGCATCAGGTAGATTAATTTAAAGGGTGATCTGTCAAAACACGCTAAATACAGTCCATTGACCTCACTGTGAATCTTTTTATTATCTAGTGACGTAATTAAAACCAATGAAAGTGATTGAAACCTCAATTAATTAGATTTTTTATAGCAAGCACTCATTATGAATGCCATTTAGGTTTATGATGGTTTATGGTTGTCCTTCACGGGTGTTTACAAAGTCATGAAAGAAGGACAATGTAAACAGCTCAAATTATAGTTCAGGAAGAAGATAACTACGTGCAAAAAAGACAGTAGTAACAAATAAACACACACACACACACACAAACACAAAACATGAAATCGGTTAGTGTTGCAATTATCTGAGGCAATGTAAACGTATTTTAAACATATCAGAACTTTGTGACTTCGTTATAGTGCATTAATATAATTTATGTTATTATATTATGTTATAATAATAAGTGAGTGGTGTGCCGTATACATTACTATTCAAAAGTTTGACATTACATTGATTTTTTTAATTGATTGACAGGCTTTATTAATCCCACACTGGATTAATGTTTTATAGAGAAGTCTCTTATTCTCACCATGGCTGCATTTATTAGATTAAAAATAAAGCAAAACGGTAATATTGTGAAATATTATTGCAATTTAAATGTACAATTTTCAGTTTTAATATATATTTTAAAATGTACTTTATTCCTGTAATGGGAATTTTCAGCATTTGAAATGTCTTTATTGTCCCTTTTGATCAGCTTAATGTGTCCTTGCATAATAAAAGTCGTTTTATTTTATAAATAAAATAAAATAAAACTTTTCAATAGTAGTGTACCTTGCAGCTGGAAAGTGAATAAACATCAAATGGAAATGGAACGAAAAAAGTGCAATTTGGACACTGGGGACTTTGTTGAGAAAAAAAACAAGGGTTGATAAGTTGCAACCCTTTTATTAACAATCACAACTGTTTCTATTTAACATTTACGGTTCATTCTGTGTGACAGCCCTGTCGGTTCAGTGTTTCAACAGTTAACCGTCTTGATTTCCATCTCTTTTGGTTCTTTCATTTGCCTACTCAGCTGTCAGATCCAGGCCTCAGGCTGTGATGGCTCTGTCTCCCCCAGCAGCACTGATCCTCAACCCTTCATTCTTGGCTCCACAGCCCTCTGTTTGTAAATTACATTTCTGCTAGTTAGTGACGAGTTTAACAAGCTCCTCTAAGCCCACACATTGCCCTCTCGAAGAAAAATGAGTGACCTCAACGTAGCAGATGTACAGCTGGTCATCAGTACTCATACAACCAAACTGATGATTGTTTATATTCATCCAATTATCCATACACATATTATGACAATTGCCTCTAGAAAACACGCATTAAATATTTGACAAGCAAATATGTATGCAAATATCAGACCACTGTTTACCAACCAGGGCTACTCATTTTTTTTTTTTTACTCAATACATTTTTAAGGAAAGAAAAGAATATGTTGATCCAATATGACTTTTTATGACTGAAATGGATACGGAATTGCTTGTTAAGGGTTCTGATAACTGAAATACAGAACTCATTATTAATATTGGTGTATTTGAATAATAATTAGAATATATTATAATTACACCATATTATACATTATTATTATTAACTTACTGTTTGGATAATATATAATTTTGACTCTGTTTATTATATATGTTATTTATAATGAATATATATATGAATTACTGATTAATGCCATAAACATATCTAGCTATTATCTATCTATCTATCTACTATCGGTCTATCTTCTATCTATTACTGTGTGTGTGGTGTGTGTGTTGTGTGTGTGTGTTGTGTGTGTGTAATATATATATATATATGTTTTGTGATCAAAATGTACTGATTTAGTATATATACATATCTTTACATTATATATTTTATAATTAACCTTTGTGTTAAATATCTTGCTTGTTTGTTTAACGCCACAATTTTTGACACACTGAATATACATTTGTGGTATTACTGATACGTAGAATTTTCTCCAAATATAAAAATAAATATACAAACCATAATTAATTATATACACTATACTTTATACCTATTATTGTTATTATTATAATTATTATCACTGTACGTTATAATTATAGTCTCTCAATTTCATATATTATTCTATTCTATAATATTTATTATACATAAAATAATAAATTAAATGCTAAGTTCGTACATTTCCTTATTAATAATGATAAGAAAATATCATATTAATCTATATGATACAGTCAACCAAAATTTATCAGACACCTTCAACTTTCTCACATTATCACAGTTTAATGTGCAACAGTTAGAAAATGGTAGAAAATACAAAACTCAGGAGTTAAACTGTGTCAGCACAATCTTGATACTGTCAGATAACTTTGATAGAAAGGTATGTAATGAATTAGACTGAGTAGCCGTCAGAAGTCAGCTGTTACATTTAAGTACTCAATAAGATAATAAAAATTTAGGTCAACCAATTACCAAGCAATGCTTTATTTTGTTCAGTCTGTGGTGTAAAAGGTCGCATTAGCAATTAAAGAAAAAACTTAAGCAAAACATGGTCAGGTCAAAGTTTCTGAATAATTTTTGGTCCCAAATCTTTGTCAGTTTTATTGGTAGTCCACTGTATGAAGATTTTTTTTGTCACAGTTTACTTTATTTTGCTGTCCTTACTTACATAAATGAACTATATTGTCCTGCACCCACTAATAAAAAAAAATATCAAAAATTATATCTTGTCTCTGAATAATTTTTGGTTTGACTGTATGTATATATCTATTATATATATATATTTGTCAGTCAAACCATAAAGTATTATAATAATATATTATATATAATTATATAATATATATATATATATAAAATTATATATCCTATTGCACGTTGTTACTGAATTTATTATATAATAATTTAAATTATATTTCACACCTTTGTGTTAGAATATCTGTGCTTGTTTTTTTTAACCCACAATTTTTGACCCCTAAATATACAGTTGTGGTATTACTGATAATTCTGAATTATATTAAAATATCAAAAGAATTTTGATTAATATCAAAAGAAAAAGTGTTTCTGTGTTGAACAGGTAAATGAACCCTATTGCTGGGGATGTTGGGGTACATTAAATACTGCATTAGACCATCCTCATGGTTTTAGGAACTCAAACGAATGCAAAATACTGGTTCTGCCACATGTCAGCGGTTACCACCCCCCACCCACTCAAAAGTGGCAAATCTAATGATGAATCCAAACTTACAAATTAAGTGTCCGTTTTCATACCCGGAAAAACAGAAAGTATTACAAGCTGGACCTCCTTAAAGCAGTTTGACCCATTGTGCTGAGGAATGGTGCATTGTTCTCCCTCACGACTAGCGTGTGTAATCAGTAAACAGAGCATGTGTGGGCTTGCCCCGACCCGAGGTGCGGCTTGTGTCTCAGGTTATTCTGTGCTGGATCAGCGTTATGAAAGGACTGGTCGGAGCATGAGGTTGTCAAAGATATTGGAGCGTCTCACTCTGAGGGGGTCATTCTGAATAACTGCATACAGATGATAGTTCTTTAATTATGAAGAATGACCCAGCACTGTAGTAGAGAGTGCTAATGCTGCTTGTCATCCATGAGCGATATGAAGTCATGGATGCCAAGCCAGTTTGTCGTGAGCCACCTGATTAACATTTAGATTAAGAACATTCATCTCATAACACCTTCAAGCACTTCATTAAAGCTCATCAGCAGCAATAATGAGAGATCAGATACTGCAGCATTTTGATATGAATCACCACACAGATTTTAAGCCAACTGCTTTTTTCCTTTTAATTTTAAATGGATGTTTCATTAAATCTGGTGTATCTGGTGATCTATCATCTCTCTCTCTCTCTCTCTCTCTCTCTCTCTTCCTCTGTGTGTGTGTGTGTGTGTGTGTGTGTGTGTGTGTGTCTGTCTGTCTCTCTGTCTGTCTGTCTGTCTGTCTGTCTGTCTGTCTGTCTGTCTGTCTATCTATCTATCTTTCATGTGTCTGTCTGTCTATCTATCTATCTATCTATCTATCTATCTATCTATCTATCTATCTATCTATCTATCTATCTATCTTTCATCTGTCTGTCTGTCTGTCTGTCTGTCTGTCTGTCTATCTATCTATCTATCTATCTATCTATCTATCTATCTATCTGTCTGTCTGTCTAAGATAACGTTTATAAATAAATATAATAATGCAAATGTTTATCTATCTGTTTGTCTACCTTTTCTATCTATGTCTTTCTATTCTATCCCTTCTATTGCTGTTCTGTCACTGCTTTAAATTGGAATCAATAAAGTAAACTTTCAGATAATTTTCCCAGCCTTGCTGACTTCTTACCCCAATTTGTACAGCTGACCACCTCAGTTCTTCCCAAGAGTAACTCAAGCTGAATTAATCTCCAGATGGAGATAACAGAGCAGAACAACGTTTCCTGCATCAATAAAAGACATTTCTGGGAACCATTCATAAACCATGTGATTTTGCGTGCTCCGTGAGCTACCTGTTCTGTACTATGATATCGTTGACCATTCATTGCAAGTCCATCTAAGGTTAGAGGGTTGACGCAGGCATGACATCGCCAGGGCGAGTTGAGACATGCTCGAGAAGCCCTCCCAAGGACCAGGCACTTGGGCCGTTGTACCAGGAACAGCTCTCACCCAATCACAGCCTGCAGTCTCAGTGAATGGCCTGCCAGCTAAATTATAGCTTTGCTGATTTGCGCTGGAGTGGCTCTCAAAACAGGATAATCAAGTGTTGTCTTCAAAGCTGACTGATCGACTCGAAACAACGAAACTCAAAGTTCAGTGGAAGATTTCTTCAGCAAAGTCACAATCCTCTCAGCTGCTGATAAAGAACCCTATTCATATATGTACTCATTGTTTACCATATTAAAAGCTCAGGTGAACTCAAAATTTGGACTCAAAACTTTACAGTTCTGAGATTTAGCCCCTCCTGTGTGACAACTAGCCCCGTTCTCTTCAAAGGATATCCTGTCACAAACACCAGACAGTTCATTCTTGTCCATTTCGAGTGTAACGCATGCAAAATAGTGGCCCTCGCCTTTGAAAGCGCCACACAAACTTGAGCCATCTCATAAAACGAACAGGCGTGCCATCCGCTGCACGACCGTATGGTAAATCAGGCATGCATTGTCCCCGTTTAAAGACGAGGCTCATCCGTTCGGTCCAGACTCTTAACAAGAGCTTTACAATGCGATGCGAGTCGCTCTAGTGAATGAACACACCGATGAGGCTCAGCCTTGGGAGGTAGCTCAGCAGGCCTCCATTGTAATGCTAAAACAGAATCATGGAGCCAGGATACACATTTAAAGGATAAGACATGGGGAGAGACTGAGAGGGCCGGAATCACAAAACTACAGACAAGCAGCAACTCCCCTTCAATCAGACCCCACCCTGAGAGGGACAACATGTTCAAGCAGCTTTTATGACAGCAGCTTTTTACTGAAGTATTTAATAAGCTGTGTAGCGATTGCCCAAGAAGGGTGTCCGTTAAAAAAAAAGAGAGAAAAAAAAGATGTTGATGCAATTACATTCTTTAGCATAAATATGCCAAATATGTGATCATACAGCATTTACGATTATGAATACTATTATAAATTGTGGTTACGAAAAATTATGAATGTTGTTTTGGACCCAGCTGACATTCATTGTATGGACACTAGAATATCTTCTTTGGTGTTTCGCAAAAAAACAACAACATACAGATCAGTAATGGATTAGGCTACAATTTGTAAGTAATCTACCCAGCTCTGTGTGTATGTCCATTATGGATTCCAAATTACATTATAAAAATTGTAGTTAGTTACGTAATCCATAAAATTACACATTTTAGGTAATATAATCAGACTACTTTTAGATTACTTTTGACCCAATTTATCACATAGATTTATATAGGATAATCTTGTACCATACTGATATAAAAATACAAAGAGTATTTAGAAGAGTAGTTCTTCCTATTGAAATTTGTCTCTGTACTAACAGTAAATAAAATCCTTTAGGAAGAAAGTAATTTTGCAAATGGTTATTAATAGAGCACATTAAATACACTGTGAGAAATAGTTGTCGTCCGCACAAGCAGCACATACTGCACTGTACTGTACTGACTGTGTGACTTGTTTTGCTCAGGTCTCCTATTCGAGCACTACTGGTCCATAAAGAGCAGTCTGGCACTATCAGTTTTTGAACTCATAGGGCTCATTCCAACCTAAAAAGTCAAGGCCAACAATGGCTGATTAGTCGGTGGCCGAGAGAGCTCAACGCGCTGCAAATGAAAAACACATGCAAATATAAAAAACACCTGCAAATTAAGAAAACTGACAACATCAATTTGACAACACAAGCACTGCAAATACTCACAACACAAACAAATAAAGAAACGCGACACGACATATTTATCAATGTTTGCTCTGAAAGGTGAGATTTTTGTTTATTTTAACATCCTGATCATATGATTCCTTTGCTTCTTCTTCTTTTTTTAATTTTTTTTATTATTAGCCTAAATAAGCTGACGAAATACACAATTACTGTAACTGTGAAAGCATGTAAGCTGGCTAACTTACTTTACAACTTGCCTTACAAAAATTAACCATATGGTTTTATTATTAAAATTAAGGAATAAATACAGTTATTATGTAAAAAATAAATAAAAACAAAAAATGGTCACTATAGTTAAACCATAGTAACCACAAATTAACCATGGATTTACTACACTAACCATAGTTTAACCATGGTATTTGTACAACTGTGGTTATACAAATGGTAATTAATTAAACATGGTTAATTTTCATTTTGTTGGGGTAATTTTGGCATTGTTGGGGTCCTCCCATTGTGGTCTGTACTGCACTGCGTTTCTGTATTTGGTTGTGTTGTGAGCATTTGCAGCGCGTTTCTGTATTTGGTTGTGTTGTGAGCATTTGCAGCATGTTTTTGTATTTGATTGTGTTGCGAGTATTTGCAGCACATGTGCTGTCAAACTGATGAAGATGTTTTCTTAATTTGCTAGTGCTTTTTCTATTTGCATGTGTTTTCTGAAGTTGCAGCGCGTTGAGCTCTCTCGGCCACCGTAGATTAGATATAAATGGCACACAGGAGCTCTTCAGGAACAGGCTGAACTTCATAAATGCATGTACACTGTGACCACCGTTTAATGAACATCTGTGTATTTTCTATGTGAGGACCCAAGCTCGCAATGGACAGGAATCTTTGGCATCAGTTTGTACACTGGACAACAGGAGTTTCTTTCGCATGCTCCCAAGTGTTTTTGAGACTGTGTTTAACTGGCACAGGGCAGCAGGCAGAGTTTGTCTGGAATAGAGTCAATTCTTCTCATTATGAAGAACAGAGCTGTCCCATAGTCCTCTCTGAATTGAAGAGTGTGAATCTGCACTTCCAAATGTCCTGGAACTGCTGCTTTTACAGAACTAGAGGAACAAAACACGCATGTCAGAGCAACAAAACTGCATCTTAGTCAATGGCTGCTTTGTCGATTTCAGCTTGTTGGCTCAAATATATCGCAGTTGTTTTGCTGAATCTTTTGATTCCCATCGTAAGGACAACTGCTGTGGTGTTAGCAGTCAAATGACAGAATTTGGATGGTCTTTAAACTCTTTTGCTAAAGCTGTGGTGGTTCTGTCTTCTTCTATACATTCTGTTCTTTTGGTTTGGCTCATGCAGCAGATAACTGGCATTGGTTCAGACCACATGGCCTTCTGTTTCAATGGACAGTCTTACCTGGTCAGGGTGAGTGACGTGTAGCTGTCCTGTGTGAAAGCTGTGATTGGAAAGTGCAGGGCCCACAGGACTGTCACTCCTGTTCACCTCTTCTAATGATACCTCTACTATCATTAGACTGGCCCAATGCATGTCATTTTCTCCCCTCCTTGCATCCTTCTATCCCCTGTCCTCTAATTATGCATCTGTGCAACAAACCTGCAAAGCCCACAGAGACATTTCAGCATCACAGGCCCCTTCAGCCAATGACAGAGTTTATATAGTGAAAAGAGCTCTCACGTAAACAATAAACCTTGCCATTTTTTGCCGTGTAGTACTTAAAATGTATTGACATTATTAAATTCATATTCATTGAGTGTCAGAAATAAAACTGATATTTGTATTGGTACAACTAAGCCTAAAAACATAACTAAAATACCAATTTACCTCAAAGCAACATTGTGTAAGATGTTGTATGTATTGAATTATATTTATTTTTCTTGCTGTTCTGGCTTTTTTGCTTGTTTTAAAATCTAACACATATTAAATCGATCTAAATTTATCAGGGTTCATCCTTAAAGGGTTAGTTCACCCAAAAATAAATAAAAATTAGCCCATGTTTTACTCACCCTCAAAGCATCCTAGGTGTACAGTATATGACTTTCTTCTTTCAGACGAATCCAATCGGAGTTACACTCTTAAAAATAAAGGTGCTTCACGATGCCATAGAAGAACCTTTTTGTCTAAATGGTTCCCATTAAGAACCTTTAACATCTGAAGAACCTTTCTGTTTCACAAATGGTTCTTTGTGGCAAAAGAAGGTTCTTCAGATTATAAAAAAAGTAAGAAAGAGATGGTTCTTTAAAAAACCTTTGACTGAATGGTTCTTTGAAGAACCAAAAATGGTTCTTCTATGGCATTGCTGTGAAGAACCTTTTAAGCACCTTTATTTTTAAGGGTGTATATTAACATTTCTTGCTCTTCCAAGCTTTATAATGGGAGTAGGTGGGTATTTTTGTTCAACAGTCCAATAGTAGTCAAATAAAGCTCGCGCATCCATAATAAAACGTGCCTCCCATGGCTCCGGGGGTGAATACATGCCACCTGTAGCGAATCGATGCGTTTTTATAAGAAAAATATCCATATTTAAAATGTTATAAAAATGTTTTCTCTCATTTCCTTCTGCTCATATACATATACACCTTGGATGCTTCGAGGGTGAGTAAAACACAAGCCGATTTTTTTTTTGGGTGAACTAACCCTTTAAAGATATAGTTCACACAAAAATTATGCTTCTGTTATAATTTACTCACCTTCATTTCGGGTTTCAACCTGTATGACTTATTTCTTCTGTGGAACACAAAAGAAAACATTTTAAAGAATGTTGGTAACCAAACGGTTTAAGATGCGTTCCATTGTATGCATTGTATTTTCATTTCTTTTCCACAAAAGAAAGGAAGTCATTAAGTTTTGCAATGACATGAGAGTAAGTAAACAATAATTTATTTTTGTGTATATTATCACTTTTAAAACAAAATAACAAAATAAAAAACAAAATAAAATTTCAATATATTCTACAAAACAAGTCTTATTATCTTTTACAATCAAGTGCATTTATCTTGTGTTTAATTTTTGTTTAGATATTCCTTGCTGTAAAAAATTCACACAGCAGAGTACACACTAAAAAAAATAAAAAAGTAAAAAGATTCTTTCTTTGTCTCCCGTAAACAAACAACCATAAAACAAGATATCTAAGTATATTAAGATAGGTTTTTAAACAGGGTTGAATGTTGTCCTTTGGCACTGGCTGATTTTTTTATTCTTTTATTTTTTATTTAATTCTTATTATTTTTTTGCACTCATAATTAGATATTTTCGATACATATTCCTGGGAAAAATAAATTAATTTTTAATTAATAATAAAGAAATGTATCGTATTTGGCCTTTAATGTATTTACGAAGAGGAACATGAAAGTTTACGTGAATGGGACCAGAATAAGACCCTTGCCGGTCTTGATCCTGAACCAACAATTCATTGTACATATATGTGCTATAATGTGTCCCAAATGCAAAATACTTCCTATTTATTTGACAGACACTGTTAAGCAAAGCAACCTACAGGGCATACATTTTATCAGTGTGCGTGTTCCCTGGGAATCAAACCCTGCATGCTCTACCAGTCAAGCTAAAATATAGCACATATATCACCACAAACAAAATACAAGCTGCCATTGTAAGCCAGTTACAATAACACTTTGACCCTGTGTTTGTGTTCCACTCAAATGACTACAGTAATATTTTTCATTCTTGTCACTGTGGTGTGTTGTCAAACAACATGTATTTAATTATAAACAGTGCAATACTTAACACACGGGTACACACAAATCACACTCCCAATATATTTCTCTGCTTCAACTTCCCTGTCTTTCTCCCCCTCTACTTCTCATCTCCGTCCCGCAGGACAACTATTATCCACCTCAGTCCTCCTGGGCCCAATTACAAGGCTCTGAGTCGTCAGAGGTGTTCAGTTCTATCCTACTGTACTATTGTACTGGCTGTACATTTGACTGTGTTTATGACTGTATGTGAATCCATGTGTTAAAGGGAAAATGCTTTCATCATTGATGTTGTTGTGGACATGTATGGAACACATGAAGGTATTTTGAATGTTAGTGAGGTCCAAACCAAGGTTGAACAATATGGACTTTCTCTGAGGCCTTTTTCAAAATATATTCTTTTTTTTTCCACTGTAAAAAAAAAAAAAAAAAAAGATTGTTGCAATTAGCTATCACAACCTACAATTTAGCATTAGAATACATTTCCCAGATTTAACCTGAGATAACTCTAATATCCAAGATGTCACTTAATAGGCTACAACTTAATATTTCAAGTTGACTAAACTTGAAATGTTAAGGCAGCACAACAATTGTTTACAGTGCAGAAGACAGAAAGTCTACGGATTTGGAACAACATGAGGGTGAGTAAAATGATGACACAAATTTCATTTTTGAGTGAACTCTCCCTTTAAGGCTGGTTCACACTGATGCAACTAACACCAACAGGGTTAACACACTGATCCAACTAAAGTGCTTTTATTAGCATTTGTTGTGAACTATCATTTTATACAAAAATGGCTTTTAAAAAAGTGTCATAACTAATAAATCCAGTAGGCTATTTGAACATTTGTGTGCCGTCCTAAACTGTATTTGAAAAAAATATGCAGAGAATTTGTGCAGGATATTTTTCACTATTGCACACTTAGTATTCACTAACACACTATAGGGTGTCATGTGACCTTGTACCCCTATATCCACCTGCTGTCAGCTTGATTACAGGAAGCCGGGGGAGTATGGAAGCACAAGCACGGAAGTGCAGGGAATATAAGCTTCTAGAGATTCCCACTGCTTCTGAGAATCCAGAGCACTCGTGTTCTCCTGATTGTGTATTTGCAGTGTATTAACCCAGTTCCCCTGAAAGCTGAAGCTGAAGTGTGTGTGTGTGTGGATCCCAGCCTGTCCGGAACAGGTGTGGTCCCTGTGGGTCCAATCAGTTTTAATGAAGCCCTGGTGGTAGTGTTTGCTCTACAGGAATAGGCTGATGTTTGCTCTACCCCTCTCTCAGGTATCAGCAAGTATATCTGCACCATCTCTCTGATTCAGCTGTGAGTGCCAGCAGTTTTATAATCTAATTTACTGCATCTACTCATCAGCTGTGTGTTGCTTGCACCCGAGGCTCAGTTCAGCAAATGGACGGGAACATCACGAACAGAGTGATTAAAATTCTTTGTTTAATAATTCACATAGAGACACACATTGTCATTATAAGCTCTTGATTGTCACGGAAGCAGAATTTATGTTCTGAAGTGATGTTTTTAAATTTTTTTTTAATTTAGATGACATAACACGACTCTTTTCCCAAAAGCACTGAGTCCCATAGCATTCTTAGGGCCACAGGGGTGTATGTACATACAAATGATGTATCTCCAGAGAGCTTTTATGTTTTTATGTGAGAGCTTTTATGAGAGCTTTTAAGAAGAAATCTTTCTTTTCAGCAAACAGGAAAACAACTGCAGCTCAATGACAAATGTCAAACTATATCACCTGTGGCCATAAATTCACTAACACTGGGGGTTTTACTGTGCAGGTGCCTAGAAAGAACAAATCTGATTATTTGTTGAGATTTATTACAAACATTAATACCACAAAACACCAGTTATTTAGAAAGGATTCTTAAAACAGTATGACTCCATGTCTAATATAGAACAGACGCAAACTCTTTTTTTATTGTTTTCCCACATTTTGTTTTTGTTCAATAACTTTCGTCTTTTTATAATGTTTGAGAACAAAGTTTTTAGTATTTTTTACATTTAAATGCTTAAAATGAAATGGCACGTGGTTAGCAAACTATAATAATTGTAAACATTTGATTTTAACAAAATAACTGTACAAAATTTTAACTTGTAAATCTTTTATAGGGTTCCAACTCATAATAGGGTTGTAACAAAAATACTCTTAGTACTCGGCCTTAATTTACACAGATTTCAAAACAGCTTTAGTTTTAAGTAGAGAAATGTAGGAACATTATATACATTTTTGAGATAAATAGTTTTTTAAAACACCACCGAATTACAGAAATGAAATTGGTCCTGTTATGCTTTTTCACTTTTTCAGCTTTAGTTAGTCTGTAATGTTGCTGTTTGAGCATAAAAAAGATTTGCAAAGTTACAAAGCTCAAAGTCCACTTCAAAAGGAGATATTTTATTTAACAGAAATCACTTTTCAAAAACTACAACGAACGACTCGTTTGGACTACAACGCATATTTTCCGGGATTTGTGATATCACAAATATCGACGAATGGGACGAGACCTGGTTGAGCTGCACTAGAGAAGGCAACGAGTGTTATCACTATGTCGGAGACACACTAGCTTTCCCAAAGCAGACGAACTTAGAGTGGTTACAATCATCCGGGTTTAAATTGTGCTCAAATTGATTTGAGCAATATTTACACTGAAGCTCGCAGACGGCTATGGTAAGGGGCATGACATTTCCCGACTAGCGCCGAGTGCTGCCAATCACAACACACACTGGCCCAGCTAACCAATCACAGCACATTTCGTATTTTTGAAGGCGGGCCTTCATTTGATACAGGAACTATTCGAGCCGTTCATGCCAGACTGGGGAGAGAAGTGTTACAATAATGTAAAATATGTGAAAAATAATGTTTTTCGAACAACCTAGTATGCAAGCCTGTTCTAGTACACCCCCAAAACAAAATCAAGACTTTGTAAAAGAGCATAATAGGACCCCTTTAACACAAAAAAAACATTACAACTGTTCCTGGTCAAAAAGCTACACAACAATAACTGCACTCAATTAGCTGGACTCGAAGGAGACACAATACATTGTGGGCTTTAGTTCTGAGCCAAGTGTCAAGTTCAAGATCATTTAAGCTTCTGGACACCTCATCTTGGCACGGAGCTCATACACTCAATGCGCGGTCGGTCATCAATTATGAAGGAGAGGAGCAACACATTCGACGGAGGTGTCAGAGACCAAGTCTCACATTTCCCCATGTGGAGTCATGCTTATGCAATCAGGTGCTATTTCTCTCACTGATTTAGTGTGAGTGCTAAAGCAAATGAGATTTGCTCGCGGCCCACTCACCCAGACAGTGTAGGAGGAGAGAGTTTGAACAGGGCCAAACCAGCAGGCAGGTGATGAGACGAGATCACTGCAGTGTGTGATTAAGGAATAGAGTGACATGCAATGACATGCAGCTGGCTTTAATGAGAAATGGATAAGAGCAGTTTAAAAAGTGCAACATACGAGCATGCACAAGGTAGGCTATAGCACATGCAGCTAATCATATAAACAGAGGCGGACTTAACCTATAAGTGAGGTACGCAGCCACTTAGGGCCCCGGGGAATCAGGGGGCCCTATCTGATATTGGTGAAACATATTTGGCAAACGCTTCAGTGAGTATTAGTGTTCTGCAGAGCATCAAATGTTTACTCACTGCTCAAAACTCAGAGTTTTTGTCAAGTGTTGAGTTCTGCAAGCTCGCGAATTCTTCTTGTACAAAGATTGAAGAAGGTTACAATTCATTAAATGGACAAGTGCAAGCATTTTTTAAATAATGTCTTCTTTTGTGATCCAAAAAAAAAAAAGGTACCCTGATATGGCTTTAGAACAGCATCAAGTTGACTGATTATTTACTTAAGTTCTGAAGGGTTAAAAAAAAGTATAAACAATGAGAGAGAGAGAGTGAGCAAAATAAGGGTTAGGCTTAAAAGAGGACATAATAGTTATTGTGTAGGGCCCCATACCTGAAATTTGCTTAGGGCCCCCAAATCACTCAGTCTGCCCCTGTATATTAGATACAGATAAAAGACCAAGACCGGTTTGCAAATGACAGAGAGGTGAATTGAACAGTGAGCTGGACCACTTACTAATAAAGGCCTTCTTTGCAGAAATGATGCGAAAAATATCCATATTTACAACTTTACAAACCATAATCTCTAGCTTCTGCTAACACGCGTATACAAGAGAGTGGCATTCCAGTGCACTCTTAAAAATAAAGGTGCTTCACGATGCCATAGAAGAACCTTTTTGTCTAAATGGTTCTACAAAGAACTTTTAACATCTGAAGAACCTTTCTGTTTCACAAATGGTTCTTTGTGGTGAAAGAAGGTTCTTCAGATTATAAAAAGGTAAACAAGAGATGTTTTTTTTAAAGAACCTTTGACTGAATGGTTAAAAATGGTTCTTCTATGGCATCGCGTGAAGAACCTTTTGAAGCACCTTTATTTTTAAGAGTGTAGATGACGAGACTAGGTTAGTTCAGTTTGTAAAATGTCATGTGGTGGAAATCCCTGATCCTATTTTTAACCAATATTTTCATTTCTTTTTAGTTAATATGTTTCTCATGTGATGTGACATATAGTGCTTTGTTGACTACTGTTTTGATGCTTCTGTGGTGTTTTAATTTTTTTCCTCCTCATCCACTTTCATCGTATGGAATAGAGCAGTGCAAACATAATTCAAAACATCTTTTGTGCTCCACGGGAAAAAAACACCGTACAGTGCATTGAGAAAGTATTCGGACCCCCTGCATTTTCTTATGTTGCAGCCTGATACTACAATTGTTTAAATTCTTTTTTTCTCATTAATCTACACTCCGTAACTCATAATGACAAAGTGAAAACAGAACTTTAGAAATGTCTGTAAATTTATTAAAAATTATATAAAAAAAAATCAGTACTTAGTTGAAGCACATTTGGCAGCAATTACAGCCTCGAGTCTTTTTGGGTATGACACAACAAGCTTTGCACACATGGACTGGGGGATTTTCTGGCATTTTTCTCTTTGCAAATCCTCTCAACTCTCCTCGGCCCAGTCTGAGGTCCTGAGCACTGTGGAACAGGTTTTCATTGAGGATATCTCTATACTTTGTTACATTCAGCTTTCCCTCAACCCTGACAAGTCTCTCAGTCCCTGCAGCTGAAAAACACCCCCACAGCCTGAAGCTGCTACCAGTACACTTCACTTTTGGGATTGTACTCTGCAGGTGATGAGCAGAGCAGGTTTCCTTCAAACATGATGCTTAGAATTAAGGTTCATCAGACCCGATAATCTTGTTTCTCGGAGTCTGAGGGTCCTTTAGGTGCTGTTTTGCACATTCCAAGTGTGTTTTCATGCGTCTTCACTGAGGAGAGGATTGAGTTTGGCCACACCACCATAAAGCCCAGATCAGTGGAGTGTTGCAGTGATGTTTGTCCTTCTGTAGGTTTCTCCCATCTGCAAATATGATCATGGAGCTCAACTAGACTGACCATCAGGTTCTTGGTCACCAGTCTACACAAGGGCCTTCTCTATCAACTGCTCAGTTTGGCTGGGCAACCAGCTCTTGGAAGAGTCCTGGTTGTGCCAAACTCCTTCCATTTGAGAATTATGGAAGCCTTCAGTGCAGCAGAAATTTTTTGTAGCTTTCCACAGATCTGTGCCTCGATACAATCCTGTCTCTGAGCTCTGCAGGCAGTTCCTTTGACCTCATGGCTTGGTTTTCACTCTGATATGCATTGTTAGCTGTGAGGCCTTTTATAGAGAGCTGTGTGCCTTTCCAAATCATGTCCAATCAATTCAATTTGCCACAGGTGGACTCTGATCAAGGTGTAGAAAAATCTCAGCAATGATCAAGAGAAATGGGAGGCACCTGAGCTAAATCTCAAGTGTTGTTGCAATAATACTTATGTAAATGTGATATTTCAGTTTTTCTTTTTAATAAGGAAGATTCCGAGAATGGCACTGCATTTGTTTTCTGTCTTTGCTCGCTGGCATGGCGCAGTGTGTGTGGCCGGGCTCCAGGGCACTGCCTCTGGTTCTGGGCGTCCCGACACTCTGCCCTCTGGCTGCTCTCTCTCGCTCAGCCACAGAGATCTAAGAAACCCCTGAGGAATGCTTTTCACCAGCCACCCTGCCAACCCGTCCTGGGCCTGCACCATGCTTTATAGCAACCCACAAAGGATATGGAGAAGAAATGAAAGGAGCAGGCAGGAGTGACATTTAGGAGGCCTGTGTTGACTAATTCTGCATTCCAATCACGGCTATGGCTCGTACCCAGCGAGCCATATTTATGGTACGCTGCATTTGTGAAATGCTCTTTCTGTCCGCTGCAGGAATTTAAGCACAGTTAAGATAAATCAATACGATAAATCATTTCATATGACCTCCACAGCCAATAACCTGCGAAAACTCAATTTGACATTATGTCTTCATAATGCAGTCACATCATTATGCATCAGAAATTAATCATGGGTTATTGCTAAAGGTAGTAAGGTAAATCTACATATTTATCTACATATAAATCTATATATCTGTATATACATACTGACATACTTAGAAGACAGAATAAAGCTATTCAATATCTGCATGCAAGGCGACCTCTGAATGGGCTCTTCACCCCTCTCAAGTGTCCGCTAATAGCATCTCCATTCGTTCAGACATCAGTGAAAGGGCCTCGTTCCAAAGAGACGTAAATAGCGTCTGTTTCAAATAAAATCGCAAGCGAAAGTACAACCGATTGTAAAATGGTACATTTTTAACATTTATTTGCTAGATCAGTGATTCTGAACTGGTTTTGCTGAAAGAAGTGAAGACAACACGACATCAAAATATTTTTATATTAAAATGTATTAATTAATAAGCAAAACAGTTAGCATAGACATATTATAAATACAATATTGGTTAAAAGTTTAGAATAATTAAGATTTTAAAATGTTTTTGAAAGAAGTATTTTATGCTCACCAAGCCTCATTTATTTGATCGGGAATACAGTAAAAATATTTATTTTAAATTGTAATAATATTTGACAATATTACTTTTTTACTGTGTTTTTCTTCTTTCAAAAACATTTGTAAAATTCTCTCTATCCCAAACTGTTTATTATTTGTATTTCTAAGGCTTTGGGCAAGGTATTTGTTACAAACCATATTAAGTTTCTAATACTAATCTTCTAACTCTAAACAATATTTTCTAATTCTGATTCTAGAATGCTCGCTTTTATACTTTTATATTGTTTTTTTGATGTGGTGTGCTCAAGTGCATCAAAAGACGCATTAAACTTCCACATTATGACTGACGCAGATCCATCAGAAAACATCATCCCACTAACTGCTCTGTAGTTCAGTGAGATAAGAGTCATTTTATTACCTTTGCCCTTTAACCTTGTTCTGTTGGTGACCACTGGCCAATCCAGCCTGGAATGAAAGGGTTTGTTTAGTTTAGTAAAGCTTTAAATAAGATTAGGCATAGCAATTGTAAGTCGTTATGGGGCTCTGTGTATTCCAACTGTTCATTGGCTACATCTGTGACTCATGAAAAGGCAGTGATATTAACAGAAAGAAAATGCCCTCGCAAGCTTTGAATGTATGAAAGGAATTCGTAAAGAAGCTCAGGATGAAATGATACCGTCAAGTCAAGCCAAATTTTTTTGTATAACACTTTTCACAATATGCATTGTTTCAAAGTAGCTTTACAGAAAATCATGATGTTAATATCATCATGCCTAATCGCATTTATAGACAGAGCTGGGAGAAAATACAGTTGACTTTTTGCGAAGATACAACCAATAAAGCAGTTATGCTATATATGGCCTTTATGTGAGTATACTGTATGTGTGTGTGAAAAATGTTGGACGTACTTATATAAAGAGCCTTCAGTGTCAGTGGGATGTAAGGTAATATTTGTTATTTTCTGAGAGGTAGACAAAATAAAAAAGATGGCTCTTTCCCACCACATTTAGCTAATTCAAGAACTACTATAATGTTATGATTTAATTTAATCATTAAATTTGTTTATACTTTATCTTGCTGAATGGGCCAAAGTATCTGATATCTGAAGGCTATAATAATATTTTCTGTTATTTTGCATGTTCATCTGCATGTTCACTGAACCACATGGCTTTGATTTGGTGGCCAACAGACATGCTAAGAAGCAGTTTTGTTCAACTTTTTTTTTCTTCTAAGAAATAATAATAAAAGATTATGCCAAACTACTTGAACTTGCAAAAGCTTTTAATGAGGCAATCTTAAGCAAATCTTTTAATGAGACCCCCCCCCCCCCCCCCCCCTTTAGATCAGGACAGGATCTTTGGACTTGTGCCCATACCAATATCCAATACAATTTAAATAATAGGATTATTTGGGTAATTTTGTATCATTTAATGATTGCTGAATAAATTAATAGATCAAACAAACAAAAAAAAGAGCACCCAGCCATTGACCAAAATATGTGAACCTGGACCACAAACCCAGTCATAAGTCTCTGGGGTATATTTGTAGCAATAAAACAACAATACACTGTATGGGTCAAAATTATTGCTTTTTCTTTTATGCCAAAAATCATTAGGATATTAATTAAAGATCATGTTCCATGCAGATATTTTGTACATTTCCTACTGTAAATATATCAAAACCTATTTTTTTTATTAGTAATATGCATTGCTAAGGACTTTATTTGGACAACTTTAAAGGCGATTTTCTTCTTGCTCCTTCAGATTCCAGATTTTCAAATAGTTGTATGTCATCCAAATATTGCCCTATTCTAACAACCAGTACCTATCAATGGTAAGCTTGTGTTATTCAGTTTCCAGATGATGTATAAATCTCAATTGACCCTTATGACTGGTTTTGTGGTCCAGGGTCACATATGAATTTGATATAATCCGACCTGATTTTCAAGTATGGTTTCAGGGTGAAAAATACACACATTGAGTGCTGAAGCCAGTGTTTTGCTGACTTTTCCAGCAGAACGGCTGACACATCTCTCTGTGTGATCTGGCTGACATGCCCACATAGCACCTGTAATCAGGGGCTGCCAGCAGTGCCCGGGGGGACATAAAGCAGTGTGGCGATGCCCCGCCGTGACAGCCGTCCTTGTTTCAGCTGACAGGTCCGTATGCGGGGCCGGAGCGGCGACAGCACTCGTGTAAATACAGGCAGGAGTCTCTGCCTCTGGGGAGATAATGTTATCTCCAGCGTCAAGGAGTTCTCCCATCCCTCCTCCACAAAAGCCCATCCCCTGGGAAGCACACGGCATCTCGCACCCACAACTCCCCTCTCACCCTGCCTACACCGCAATCCTGGCACTCACCTCTGTCACATCTGCAGGGACTCGTGCTATTGTGGTGAAAACAGAATGTGTGAACTGCAGAGGTTCACTTACTGGTTGCTGAATGTATGTATGTGAATATGTGCCCTTGCCATGTCCATGGCATTGTGGGGCACAGCTAGTTTGGATTTACCATTCCTGCTTTCCCCTGATGTTCAAGGAATGTGAATTACTCCACAGATTCAGAAGGGTCTCTACACATGACCTCCAACAGAAGGAGGCAGAGCCGATGAAATTGACTAATCCTCCCTTTCCTTTTTTCTTTTTCATTAAAAAGAGATTTTAAGTGTGAAAGTATTCTTTTTTTTGCCTCAAATGCAGTGGATTTTCACAGATATTCAAGTCAGCTGGATATTTCAAGGTGGGAGGCACAGCAAGGAAATTAACTTTAAAGAAAATAAAACACAAGTAACTAAAACGTGCATTTCTTACTCGTCTTTGACTGCTCCATCTGAACACATTTCATTATTTATAACAAAGTTGGCCTGCCAAAAACAAGAGACAATACAAACTATAATCTATACTAGAAACTATACTAAACCACTGACAGTGTATAGACCAGCCTATATATTAATAATTGTCAATTTAGACATGCTTGACGCTCTTTGCACCTCATGCTGACGTAAAGAGTAAAGGTCAGTCTATGCAAACATCTGCACTCAGAAGAAAAGGTACAAAAGCTATCACTGCAGTGATACTTTTTCAAAAGGTACACTTTTGTACTGAAGGGTCCATATTAATACCTTAAAGGCACACATTAGTACATAAAGTGTACATATTAGTACATAAACGGTACAAAAGCACCTTTTGAAAAGGTACTGCCCCAGTGACAGCTTGTGTTGTGAAGCTTAACAATACTGTAGTTATTTGTATAAGTAAAACTTACTGCAATTTGAGGAATGCGGGCCAGTCTGGGCATGTTTTTACAGTATTTTTCTTGTCAATAATCAAGCCGTTCTGACAATAAATCACAACTAACCACATGAAAAGAGACTAGATGGATTCCCATTTGAGTATATGTGGTGTGAAGGCGCAAACTTTTTTTTTTTTGTATTTAGGAGGAACTGAAATGAGTAACAACCAGAACAACCAAAATACAATCTGACTACAATAAAATAGTCAATGGGAAGTTACAAAATGGAAGAAAAAGATAATAACAACAAAGAGTGGGAAGAAAACTTAAAAACAAAAACACAAAAAAAGATAAAGAAAAAAAAAAAAATATTAGTAGGAAAAAAATTTTTGCCTGAAATTGATTGGCTAAATTGTAGAGTCCCTGAACTGTAACTGTGTAGTCTGTGAAGTACTTAATGAGATGTGTGCTTTTGAATGCGCACTAAAAAATGTCGATGTTTCTAAAAACTGATCAGTTGATCAAAAAGTGTATCAATTCTCAAAGGCAGAATTATAAATATAAATATAGCTGCAAGCAGCGATTACCGGGGTTCAAGCAGTTAAGGCATTTAAGCACATAAGGAAAAAGATTTTGTTAACCAGGCTGTAACCCCTTAAATCAATTATTAAAAATAGCATTTTGGGCAAAAGCAGGTAATTTACCAAAGAAATATGATGATTTTTGACAGTTATGACTGTTATAGCGCCACCTACTGTCAGATCTCTGTGAAACTTTGCATGCTTGTTAAGTGTCTTTTGACACATGTTTTAAAAAATTTTTCGTAAAGTTTGAAGTTTTCGTTTAGGTTTTATAGGCTTTTGGGTATATCTGGCCACGCCCCTTTTATAAATGACCCCGTTATAGCTAACCAAAGGTAAAAAATTTTTTTTTTTTGATAATTATTGATCTAGAGAGTCCAGTGAATATTACTGCAGTTGTTTGATCGAGATTGAGCTATAAACCTAGGACTAGTTCGCAAAAGTAGGTTTTTTAAATAATCTTGAATATGTAATGACCAGTTTGACTGACAACATTGGTCCTAGAGGCAAAGTTGTTCAGAATGAGGAGATCTATCATATGATATGAAGATCTAGGGTTTTTATGAATATATGTAAATTTTCTGTAATTTGAGGTCATTTTCAATACAAATATTGTATTTTTGAGGCCTTTTCAACTGTTATAGCGCCACCTACTGTTCGATCTTCATGAAACTTTGCATGCTTGTTTAGTGTCTTCTGTCACATGTTGTCACCAAGTTTCGTAAAGTTTTGAGTTTTTGTTTAGGTTTTATAGGCTTTAGGGTATATCTGGCCACACCCTTTTCCTAAATGACCCCGTTTTAAGTAACCAAAGGACAAAATTCTACATTTTTTTGATAATTATTGATCTAGAGTGTCCAGAGAATATTACTGCAGTGGTTTGATCGAGATTGAACAAAAAACCTAGGACTAGTTCGCAAAAGTAGGTTTTTAACATATTTGTGAATATTTAATGAACGATTTGATTGACAGCAATGGTTCTTTAGGCAAAGTTGCTCGTTATGAGGAGATCTATCAAATGATATGCATATTGTCGGGATGACTGAAACACCACGTGATTACAGAGCCATAAAACTCTTTAGCGCCAACTAGTGGCCGATTTCTTTCAAAATTCTTACAGACCTTTAGGGCCATAAGTCGAACATGCCCACTGAGTTTCGTTCCGATCGACCTTTGTTAACCTTGTCTTATAGGTGCTTAAATGTCTTTGGCCAATGGCGGCCATGTTTTTTTATATAATCAAATGTCCTCATAGACACTTTTGCCAGTTTGGACAAAGACACTGCATACCAATTTTCAAGTCGATTGGACAAACTGTTGCAAAGTTATATTCGTTATTATGTTTTTTCCATTTTATAGTGCCACCAAGTGGTAGAGCTGCGCAATTTTTTTTATTTCACCAAATATTGAGCTCATACACATGTGTACCGAGTTTGGTGAATATATCTCATTCCGTTCAAGAGTTATCTCCATTTTAGTAAAATTGTCCCCGCCTCTTTCAAACGTTTCGGCGTCCCTTTACGACCGTGAGTTGAAAGTTAATTTTTTTTTTGATAATTATTCATAAGCACTGTCCAGAGAGTATTGCTGCACTGGTTTGGTTCTGATCGGGCGAAAAATCTTGGACTAGTTTGTAAAAGTAGCTTTTTTAAATAATCTTGAATATTTAATTACCATGTTTTATTCACAACATTGTTCCCAGAGGCAAAGTTGTTCAGCATGAGGAGATCTATCTTTTGATATGAAGATTTAGTGTATGTGTGAATATATGAACGTTTTGTGTACAGTTTAATTCTGTTATATTTGAAATATTGTGTTTTTGGATACTTTTTTTACTGTTATAGCGCCACCTATTGACCTATATTCATGAAACTTTGCATGCTTGTTAAGAGTCATTGGGCACATGTTTTCACCGAGTTTCGTAAAGTTTTGAGTTTTTCTTTAGGTTTTATAGGCAAGGGGGTTGTGGTGGTCTGGGGTGTTTGGGTGTGGCCACGCCGGCGGCGGTGTGTCTAAATGACACCGTTAAAAAGTAAGTGAAGGACAAAATTCAACTTTTTTTTGATAATTATTGATCTAGAGAGTCCAGAGAATTGCGCTGCAGTGGTTTGATCGAGATTGAGCAAAAAACCTAGGACTAGTTCGTAAAAGTAGGTTTTTAACGTAATTGAGAATATTTAATGAACGTTTTGATTGACAGCAATGGTTCTAGAGGCAAAGTTACTCGTTATGAGAAGATCTATCAAATGATATGCATATTGTGTTGATGTGTGAAAATTTGCGCAATATACAATCGTTTACGTACTTGAAAATCGTAATTTCGCCCCCCAGTGGCCGATTTCTTTCAAAATTCTTACAGACCTTTAGGGCCATGAGTCGAACATGCCTACCGAGTTTTGTTCCGATCGACTTCCATTAACCTTGTCAAATAGGAGCTTAAATTTGTTTGGCCAATGTCGGCCATGTTTTTTTGAGATATGCAAATATCCTCACACTTTAGACCAAGACGCTGCATACCGATTTTCAAGTTGATCAGACAAACGGTTGCCTAGTTATAGCTGAATTTATGTTTTTTCTGTCTTATAGCGCCCCCAAGTGGCAAAGCTGCGCAATTTTTTTTATTTGACCAAAGATTGAGCTCATACATATGTGTACCGAGTTTGGTGAAGATATCTCATTCCGTTCAAGAGTTATAGCTAAAATAACATTTGGCTAACGTTAGCATAGACGTTTCTTTGCATGCTGTTGCGCACGAAAATCGAAATTTCAACTTTTTTTTGATAATTATTGATATTCAATGTCCACCGAATATTTTAGCAGTGGTTTGGTTCCGATCAGGCAAAAAACCTAGGACTAGTTCGCAAAAGTACGTTTGGGATATAGGTCAATTTTACGGAAAAACCGTGCTTCCTAGAGAAAATCTTAGTGTCTCCAGTCAGTCTCCACTTTTGTTCGGGTTAACCCAAGGATCGCAACGATGTAAAATTTTTGAGTCTACGACAAAAGGTGTATGAGTTAGGGCCAAAAATGTCTGAAATTTTAGTTTTTTGCGCTGTAGCGCCCCCCTTTGGCCGATTGGGGCGAGACTTTGTCAGAATGTCCCCTCATGGAGCTCTACCTTCTGGCCAAGTTTCATCTCTCTACGCCTTACGGTTTGTTCTGCACGATCAGTTTTAGCGGAGAAAAATAATAATAATAATAATAAAAAAAAATCCTAACAATTACAATAGGGTTTCAGCACTTCGTGCTTGAACCCCTATAAAAAAACCAACAATTACAATAGGGTTTCAGCACTTAGTGCTTGAACCCCTAATTACTACAATGGCCATACATAATTTTAAACATTTAGAGAATGCTCATTCTAATAATGGCTTTAAACGAACAAAAAGCTCTATGTGGAATTTTGAGGAACCGAAATTTTTTTTTTTTTTGAAAAACCAAACATGAAATTATTTAATAGGGAACAAAGAACTCATCACATCCAAAATTCAAAACAGACCGAAAAAAGTTGTACAGATTGATCTTTTTATTCAAGTACAGAATATATTTTGTTTCACGTTGCAGGTTTTAGTCCATTTCTCAAAGAATCGATACAAGTACACTTCTAGAACAGTCATTGCCTCGTAAGATTGCCACCCACAGTTCATGGTAAATCTGACACTAATGCATTACATTTTGAAACGAGCACTTGTGGGACACTTTGCACTCTCATAGATTATCATAAAATTGAGAAAATAAATTATGAGGCTAAATCACTGGGCAACAAACTGAGTTTCAAAGTGCTTGTGCGACCTTATTTTGTCTCTGGAAATTATTTAGTGAAGCACTTTGGCTTGTTGCATCCCCTTTCCCTCAAATATGTGATTTATATTTGTTTTTTACTTTTGTTAGACTTATATAAAGCATGACATTACCTAAAATATCAAGTAAACTAAAATGAATATATTAGATTGATTAATCAATAAGGAACAAAATGTCACTATCCTAAATAACTACACTTGTCCCGCAACAATATTTATCCATCTTGAGAAAATTTCCAAAAAAAAGCAAGAACTCAAAGATCAAGGGTAATTATAAATGAATCAGTATAGGTTTTTACAAAATGCAAAAGAAGTACAAAGAATAATTACATATAACCTCTCACATCCTCAGTAATTCATTATGCTAATGTAGCAAAACAAAAGTCAATAGGTCTTCAGATGAGCAAAGACAGTGCATATGTATTCAGACGTGTTCACAGATATGACTCTGCTCTTTACCAGAGTTGCATCTCAGAGAAGAATCCCTCACAAAGCCCATAGGCATGATCCAAGGTAAGTGGGATGGCTTGGACTTCCTCTTTAATCTCCCAAGGGTGCTGATGCTGGTGAACCTGATCTGTGAACATTCCCTCGTAATATTGCGGATGGACCTGTACTTGCTGGTGGTGCTGTTGGTGAAAGTCCTCCATGTTGGATCCCATCATGCCGTTTGCCTCTAGGTAAGCACAAGCCTGTTCATCCTCATTGCTGTAGCCAGGCCCGTGCTGGTTCTGTGAAGATTGCTCCATCTCACATCCCAGCGAGCTCAGCGCTGTGTTGATATCCAAATCCTCAAACGTGCTGTCATTCCCACTTAACACATCGTCAAAAACAGACGCCAGGTCAAAATCTCCTCTCAGTACGTCTGAAGTTTTGATGTCGGTGGTTAACAGAGGGCTCTTGGAGACTCTGGCCAGCTTGCTGCCTCGTTTGGGGAAGACTTGCTTGCGTTTGTTTCCTGGGACAGGTCCTTGGAAGTGGCCCATTCCCATTTGTTGGCCGGTCTGGTTGCACTGAGAGCCGTACGAGGAGCTGGGAGAGGATAACATTTTGCTCTGTCTTTGGGTATTGAAGTTTGTGGCAGGCATTCGCCGCCGTTTGAAAACGCCATTGACAAACATGTCAGCGTACTGCGGGTCGATTTGCCAAAAGCCTCCTTTTCCTGGCTCGTCTTTCTGCCTGGGCACTTTCATGAAGCATTTGTTCAGGGACAAGTTATGGCGGATTGAATTCTGACAGAAAAGGAGAAAAATCAGTTTATTTGAGAGTTACGAACAAGAATAGCAGGTTTTTAATATTTATATTTTAATTTTAAAAATTATTAGGCAAATTTAATTGAGCTGTTTGAATGCAGAGCCAACATTACGGTTGTTTTTAGAGTTTTAGACTTCCAGTGACAGAAGAAGACGGAACACATAAAGCTTCCTATAAAATCCCACTGTGCAACAGGTAGAGGTGTCCTATTTCATTGGCTCAATGTGTGTGTGACAGAGACAAATGGGGGAGGGGAATGTTGCGTGTACAGGAGTAGATATGTGGTGAATAAGGCTGAGGCTCTCTAGTAATGCAGCGCTCCTAGTTTCACATGTGGCTCAGTGGCTCCCTTAAGGATCCCTCATTATGGAAGGAGGCCTCAGGAAACCGAGTGCTCTTGGGTATAGTGGTCTCAGCTTCCATCATCAGTCACCCTAGCTTAAGTATACTGTAGATGAGTGCACAGGTCTGTTTTGGTTATTTCTGTATTGACAGACCATGGTTGACTAACAGCAGTTAATAGTGATTCACGAATGAATAGCTCTTATGAATTGGTTCTTTTGGGTGAATCAGAAGCATGAGTGGTCCGATTACCAAACAAATGACTGAAACAGTTCTTTTTAGTGAGAATCAGAAATATACAGATATACAAATATAGAAAGACTCACAAACGAATGACTCTTATGAGCCAGTTCTATTATAGTGAATCAGAAACATACAGAGATACAAATGTAGTCTTGTATGAAACAAGTGTAGTACACTGTAAAAAAATTTCGGTAAAATTTACGGTAAAAAAACGGCATCTGTGGTTGCCAGAATTTTACCGTAAAAAAAACGGTAGCAACATTTAAGGTTTTTCGATTTTAACTTAAATTTACAGTTAAATACCATAATTTCATTCACTGATATAATGTTAATATACCAACCAATTGAAGTACTGAAATCTGTTTTGTAACACAGATAACCACCAAAAGCAGGTGGTGATGAAAAAGTCACATGATGAAACAAAGCCCATCACAAGCAGCTCTTAAACAATAACATATATAGAAGGTCCACAGTATCATTCACACAAACACTAAACACCAACACGGTAACACACATGAAACTGAAATAAAACAATAAACATTAATTTAACAACATTAAATGTAACATAAAACCCTAATGTACAAAACTGATAAGAAAAAAAAACTAAGAAGAAACATGTTATTTCAACAAAAAAAACATCAAATTTCAAATTTGAAATGTAACGGCAGGGCCGTGCTTGTTTCAACGTCCAAAACGGTATCTACCGTAATTAATGTCCCGATACATGTAATGTTCCATACAGTTGTTTCACCGATATAGGTAGGGGAATTTAGCCGTTAACCATTTACCAGGGAGTTTTTTACTACTGTTCATTTTGTTTACTGTAAATTCCCGTACTTTTTTTTTACAGTGTAGTCTTTTGAGACGTTTTTTAATTAATCACAAACCTTGCAAAATGAATGAATTGAACCACATGTTATTATTTTCGTTGTTTGATTCAAAACGTTTATAAAGTAAATACTTCTTATAAGAGGTGCATAACTTTGTTATATCTGGTCTGAAAATTGAAATTGAAAATTAAAATCTGAATTTTTTAAATCTTATTTAGCAAGAGACTGAATAAAATAATTTTAATCGAAAGATTTCTGTTTTCCCCACTAAAGTGCTAAGAGAATCGTTAACAGGACCGTTAAGAAACCCGAATCGTTGGGAATAATCTTATAGGCTAATGGTCGGTGCACCTGTTGCACAAAAAAATTTAAAATATGCAGTTTTTCTTTCTCTACTTAAAAAAATCTAAAGATACGGAACCATTAAGTAAAAAAAAAAAACTAAGTGATTCTCAAAGATAAATAAATGATCGGTGAAGATACCTGCCAACTTGGCTCCGCGTATCTGTAGTAGCAGAAATTCTCCGTGATCCAGCTGTATATGGCTGACAGAGTGATTTTGGTTTTGTTGCTAGCTCGCATTGCCATGCAAATCAGAGTGGCATATGAATAGGGTGGCTTCACATGGCGGTTTGTTTTATAGTCTATTTCCTCAGACGCATTTGTTTGCGCCGTTATGTAGTGTCCCGCATATGAATTCGCCAAACTGCTGCAGGACGTTGTGGGATTCCCAGGTGTTTGTGGCATCCCTGCGGCGGCGGTATCTCCAGCAGGTGGGCTGGAGGGTGAGTCGGTGCCCCCCAGCTGGTTTTTGTGGTAGAAGAGGTGTTGCGGATGGCAGCCAGAGCTGGGAGTCCGCTCAGGATTGGCACTGAGGATGGAGAAGTTCTGCAGCCAGTGCAGGCTGGTGAGACTGTCGTCAAAGTGAACAGAGCCGCTGACATTGTCCTGATCCTCCGGATGAAGCATCATCCATCTCTCTTTGAATTTATTCGCTATCTCTGGACTCATTAACACTGGCATCGTGAGCACGATTTGGTGTTTTTGAAGATACAGATCTGTAAAGCAGACAGCGTTGCTTGAAATTTCAAAAATAACGGTTGATAACAATTTAACAGCAAAAGGTGTATTTTATAAGCGTATAATCCACCACAAGGTTAGGCAAATGAAATCCCTCGAATGAAATGCCTACCTGCGAAATGAAAACACAAGACCTCGTCGGTAACGGTGAATTTGTCTCCGTCCGTTAACGTTTGATTGAGCAGCCTGTTCGCCTCAGTGCAACAAGTGCAGCAGATAAACGCGCGCATCCACTAACTCAGACATGTCCTGATATCTACTACGCAAAAGTATCATTCCAATCCCGTCTTCAAGAAAGCCATGTAGAAACACATTTACTATTTCGCAGGCGAGTGAATACGAGAGAAATGAGATGTAGGCTTTGCACTCCGCCGTTTTGCCTGTTTCTTAATAGCCCTTTAAATGTTGACGCTCTCTGATTGGCTGAGAGCTCCAGAGTTGAACATGTCATTGTCCCTCGCGAGGAGTGTACTCAACCACATATCCGCGTGAAATGTGACAGGTGCTCATTTTCTTGCAATTATAATTTATTAAATGATTATATTTTAAACCTCGTGAATTGAGACATATTACTTGATTCAAATGCAGCCTGTAAACGGATACATTAATATTTTTGCGTTTGATCTATTATCAGCAGCAGCATCGTTATCATTTTTAAAATCCTTTCTCGACATCAATTTTCCTTTTAACTTTGCTACATGCCTGGAGTGAGTCGTTAGAAAGTCGTTGGTAATAAACTATGCGCGCGCCAAAAGTTTAGAAAAGGCGCACAAATGACAATAGTGACGTGCAATGAAGGAGCGCGCCACTCGTCCCGCCTGAGGAGACCTCTGCCTCTCAAAGCAGTGGCTTACACACCACACTGGCCAACATACAGCCGTTCGGCTGAGTAAACCATCTAAAAATTAGTCTCTGTATTTGAGTTCAAATATTTTAGTTGTCTGACTAAAGTTGAGCCTGTTTCTAAAGGAGTGAACACACTGCCACCATCTGGCTAAACATAGTCTCCACACTAAGCTCAGCTGACTGTATCTGTGCATGAGAATCATATTGAAGATTTTTTAAAATGTTTTGTGAAAGTCTAACCAAGATAACATTTATTTAAAAAATATAGTAAAACAGAAATATTGTGAAATATCACAATGTAAATAAAGAAAAAGAGCGAAATGTATTTTTGTGTAATGTTCAGCAGCCATTACTCCCGTCTTCAGTATCATGTTGCTTCAGAAATCCTTCTAATATGCTCATTTGACGCTCAATTATCAACGACGAAAACTGATTTACTTAATATTTTTGTGGATTCTTTGACAAAGTTCAATGAACAGCATTTTAATGTCATCTAGTTATTTATGGTATTATTAGTAATTAGGCATTGCTTCATTTCTAGATTTCTTTAAGGTAGCTACTGGAATTAGGGTTTATGCTGGAACGGCAGGATACATTATAATGTAATGCAATTTATGCCTTAAAATATAAATAACCACAGTGACTCATATTTGTGCACAACACTTTATGATAAAACGATTTGACTACATACAAACATACATAACTTTTAAAGGTGCCTGACATCGGTAAGCAGCAGTGAATTCACTGAAAAGCATCAGATATGTCACTGTAAATCATGGCAGATCCCTCTATAAACTACTCATTAAAGCTTCAAGAAGTGCTACAGCTTCCCACTTTGTCTATTTCAACGGGAGGACGAAGGGACAGCCACACAGTACTATAAGGCACAGAACAAATATATAAGATACAGACGTAGATGACTACTTCAACTGGATTACTGATTACACTATGCGCCGTATCATACTGCAATCTGATGCTTTATTTTTCATATTTGCTGTTATATTAAAAAAAAAAAAAAAAAAAAGGTACGAAGTCATAAATCACCATGAAGCTGCATACTTCAAAGAGACTGAGCATCCATTAAAAGAATTTGAGCCATTCAAAATGTCTGAACTCTCAAAGCGAAAGCTATGACTGTCTTATAAATGACCTTTTTTTTTTTGTACGTTTTTCTATTACACACTGAAATATCTTAGACTCTTCACTACACGGCTTTGATTGCAGTACTCAAGAAGTAATTGTCTTAACAGAGACGGTAGCACTCATGAACAACAGTGTGCTGGAAAGGGAATAAGTTTGATTTGAAACAGCGGGTTGATGAAACTGGCACAGCGGGGGTGTTTATGAAGGGAGCCGCTCATCTTCCATGCGCAGGGTGCTGGGGAGGCAGAGCAGGGGCTGACTGGAGCTGCTGGTGCTCTGACTCTTCAGGCTTTCTATGGACTCTGATGAACCTGAGGAAAGGTGAAGACAGGTGGAGTGAGAAAATTCACTTCATGTTTGGACAGATTTAACTGAATTCATTTTTCTCATGATCTTATGGTTAAAATTAGTTTTGCAGTTGGGATTACATATGAATTTTCTTTCATTACAACTGTTTTAAAATGCTGGACCAGATTGTGAAGTATCTATCATGGACATACAGTATGAAAAGGTGTGTCCAAACTTTTGGTAATGTGTTTGCATGTGACTTATAAATTACTCATGAACTGACTCTTACAAAGCGACTGGTAGAAAAATAGACAACCAGTAAAAAGAAAGAAATATTCATGACATTGGTGACCTACCAGAGTCAACATTCCTCTACAGCAGTGGACCATGACTCAGACGCTATGCGTGTTAAGAGCAAGCCGAGTTAGAGTGAGAAAGAGAGAGGGTTAGGAGACAGCACAGCATTAGACATGCGTTAGACACACAGAACCAGCATGGAAGTCCATTTCTGCCACATAAGCATGTTTTATGCTTTGGTAAATCATAAAACAAAATTATGACATAGTAAATCATAATTGTGAAAATTTAAATTGAGATTAACAAAAATAAATTTTTTGTCATAATGACCTAGTATTTTATACATTTGACATAATAATGACTTAGTATCTCATAATTAGGACTGTTTATGTTATAATTATGATTTAACAAAGCTTTATAATTGTTTTTTTGTTTAGTTTTTTTATTCTTATGTGGTGAAAATGGACTACAACACAATTTTTTTTAATTTAACATCTGATTTCATTACTAGTTACATTTAAATACTATAATAAACTTTTCATTTCTCATTCAAAATATAAATGCTGTGTACTATGTTAATCAATTATATTTAATTACAAAAACTACTCGTTTAATAAAATAAAAAATAACATTTAATCCAATCACATTTGTAGCTGAAACATATTTTCAAAGAATTTGTTTAAAACAAAATTACCTAATAGAATTATACAATTTCAGATTTCATGATTTTACATCAAGAATCATAATCAAATGATCAGAGAAAATATTTACACCCCTATTAAGAACGTCTTGATGTACTTGAGATTTTTTCTTTCTAGTGTATAGACGGCATATAAAATACACTGTAAGAGAACAGAAAAATGCTTTTAAAGACTGACTTTTTTTTTTTTAAACAGAAGCTTTACTTGGTAGAAATTGCTGAGCAAGGAAGCAGCAACAACAGAGAAGGTTTACACAGCACAGCATCAGTTCTGCCAAACATGCTGAAAAATTTGCTTGCTCCAACTTTGCTCTTTTGCATTTTCTCAAAGTCAACAGTACAAAGGTTTATTAGTGCGTAAAAGATGCCCCGACCTCGAAAAAGGACTCAAAAGGAACTATTCCTACACAAGGAGTTTTGGCAGACTTCATGGGGGTGTCAGGATTGTGGGGTACTGACTCACCAGGCAGGGCCAGATCTGCTGAGGGGTCACTTTCTGTCCGGCTCAGGCTACTGCGCTCGCTGTGGCAGTCCTGTAGGATTTCACTCACAGACACATCCAGGGATCTGCTCTCTGAACCTGCCAACATGACATAATTAACATGGTTTGTTCTTCATCACTGGTACTGATACACAACCAAAGCCTGAGAGAATGGTATGCCAGTCAGAATGTTAATTTTATATACAAATATATTATATCAAACAGTTTTATCTTTTTTTTTTAACTGCTGCTGTCATATTATTTGCAACAATGACATGAAATGCTTAATTTTAATGCTGATTTGCACATCAAGTTTGCTAACCTGAATTTGGGAAGCCAGGTTTGGTAGACACACCCTCTACTGTGGCCTGTTGGGAAATAAACTAGAATGAGCCAGTTTTTTTTTTACAGGTTGTGGGAAATGATAAGCAGACACAACAGTGTAGGTTGTTTACTAGTTTGCATTTCTTTATCAGTCACATGCAACCAGGTAAAACCCACAGATCTATGCAAACTAACCCATGGAGTTACACAGTCAGCTCATCCATGCCATGAATCACACAAATGCATAATGAATGTTTCCAAGAAATACATTTGTGAAGAAAGTATTGTACGGTATTATTTATACAACAGACACTCAGACAGGTAATTTCAAGACCGAGAGTAAGAAAACTCTTCACAAAACATAGGAGTTCCTGCTCGCCTTTAAGTACACTGTTAAAAGAAAGCCATCTGCTGGGTTACACTTGATTTGAAGGTGACGTTGTTACAGTGTAATTACACAGTACTGTGTAATATTAATGAACTATTACTACTAAACTATAGGGCATGTTGGAGTAAAAAGCTGTAAGAAAGTGGACCTTGAGGGCCAGAGTTGAGAACCTCTTCTATAAGGTTAAGGTTTGGTTTAGTTGATTTACTGTTATTAATATACTATACTATACTGTTATTACTACAAGTACTGCAAGTACACGTAACGTAACTATGTCACCTTAAAATAAAGTGTTAGCATTTATTGGCTTGTCAATGGGCACCATTTCAGGGAAGTACAGGGAAGAACTTGATAGTGGCTGACCTCAGTGGGACTGAGACTACAGGGCAGAACAGACTGAGGCTGGGCATCAGAGAGCTCCGACATCCTCTCCTCATCTTCCTCCTCCTGTATTGGGGATGAGGGAGAACGTGTAGACCTGGAAACATGACATATATCACTGGAAAAAGAAAAACATTATTTGCGCATTTTCAGAGTTAGTATTTTCAAAATATGGACTTACCCATCTGGTGACGTGCTACCTTTGCCCTTCATTGATGTGGTATCTGCGTTCTGCTGCCGTCCAGTCAGGTTAAGGGGATCCCCCATCTCCCCAGAAAACGGGATTTCCTCATAGAGAGGTGCTGATGGGATTGAAGGGGACACGGGTTGCACCCCATTCAGGGCTTCCAGCAGTGAGATGGGCTCATAGCCAGGAGGGATGTTGTCGGCATTCTGAGATTCAACAGGAAAAAAGTGTGTTGTTAGTAAACTTCTGACTTGTTGCCATGTAGAATCAAAAGAATTTAGAGGTCTTATATTCTTTAACATTAAGTTATGTTGTTTGACATACACATTTCAAAACGTATTCAAACAGAAAACTGTTATTTTAAGTTATTTAAACTGCTATTTTTGCTGTTAAAAAAACTGTGAAAAAATCTATTTAAAACAAATTTGTCCAACATACTGGATGTTTGAAATGAGGAGTTTATGCGCCACTGAAAACCTGAAATACCATTCATAACTGTACTGGAGTCAAATGCGAAGCATGATTCCACTGGACAAAATCAATTCTACTGTAGCAACACAGTGGAAAAGGATCCATGATGTATTAATAATAAATTAGAGTACAGGATGAAACATGAATTTTACCGAATGCTCAGTATGGTCAGAGCTCTGGGAAAGCACTGGGCTAAAGGAAACTGGTGATAGAGTGGCAGCTGTTTTCTTCCTCACGGCTCGAATCTGGAGCAGGGCTCTGAAAGCTGGGGCAGCGAAAGTAGAAAGAAAGGTCAGGTGGGAAAAAAAGGATACAAACAAGTGCACAGTGCATAAACAAACACAGGTGCTGCATCCTCACACTTCAGATTAAAAGTTACCAGAATAATTGGCTACAAAATAGGAGATAAATATTTGCACAGCTGGTCTTACTGTCGAAGCAAAATCAGTGTACATTCTCTCACTCAAGATCTATAGGACAGAAACACTTTACACAAGTACACAAAAGCCTGGTCAACTAAACTGCAGTCCTGTCGTATATAGTTTCTTATTAGCATGTTTCTCCTTCAAGGAATGAAAAATTGCTTAAAAATTACCGTCAGGCCACCCAAGAATTGATTTGGAGAAATTTAGCATTACATCACTTGCTCACTAAAGAATCCTCTGTCTGCAGTGAATGGGTGCCGTCAGAATAAGAGTTTAAACAGTTGATAAAAAGGTCACAAGTAATTGACATACAGTACCTCCAGTCCATCAATTAACATATTGTTTAATATCATTAAGATATAAAAACTGACAATTCTAGCCAAAATACCAGTCCATAATAAAATGCTGAAAAATCACTCCCTTGTTGCTCCCTCTCATATCAAAATCCACCATTCATCCTAATGATGAATTTATTACAAACTCTCATTTTGACGGCACTTATTCACTGCAAAGGATCTATTGATAAGCAAGTGATGTAATGCTAAATTTCTCCAAGTCAGTTCCAATGAACAAACAAACTCATCTAAATTTCAGTTCATTTTCAGCATTGTTAATTTTTGGTTGAACTATTCCTTTAAATTACACCGCAAGGAAATGTATCATTTTCAGAAATGTTTCTCAGAAAAAACTTAAACAAGTTTTGTAACACAAATATAAATCCATTAAAAATTAGCTGATGTCTATTACTTCACACAAATCGAATAATCATTATTACATGACATCCCCAGCAGATGGTACTATTCTTCAACAGTCACATAACCTGCACTGCATAAGTGATCAGTGATGCACTAATGACTATTCATCACTAAGAACAATAAAAAGGGTAATAAAAGCACAATGGTAAATCAGTACATATTGGATTTAAAAAAAAAATCATCACTCAGCCTTTTATCTTTATGGCCATACCCACTTTAAAGGTTCGGCTCATTTAACGGAACAAATCTGAATAATAATGGAGGAACAATACGGGAAGCTCAGGCGTTGATTAATGAGTACTTACGCAGTCTGCAGATAGGGCAGTTGTTGGCCTGGTAACGCAGTGTGTCAGCACAGGCATTGCACAGACACAGGTGCCTGCAAGGGAGAATGAGTGTGTCACGCAGGTCTGATAAACAAACCACACACTCGCTGCTGTTGTCACTGTTTTCATCCTCTGTGGACTGAAGAGAGAAGACAAAACAAAACACTGTAAAATAGTACATGAAACCAGAGACAGAAAAAGGCAGGATGGATATTGTGTTACTAGTTGTGCACGTCACATCTCATCTGCATTAAATTCTCTGGTGTAGCGGCATGATTTACCTTTGTCTCCTGATTGTTCCGGTTTTCAATGCCGTAAATCTCCTGCAGCAGATAGCTCACACGGTCCACCTAAAGGATGAGCATGCGATATGTAAACGCGGATTACTGGCATGCATGGGAAACATCACAGCACAGATAAAAATGCTCATTATTTTTTTCATGAAGTGACATGGCCTAATTACTGCTTCCACACAAGTGGAGTGGATAAGCGTGCACGAGTGTGAACAGATCAAGGTGTTCAATCCGTCTGTTTAATGAGGGATCCAATTAAAGGGGGGGGAGGGTCAATATTTAGTTCTACAAAGAACATTATTTGTGTTTATGTTGGTTAATGAAATGTGTTTCTGATGTTGCGTTTAAGGTTAAAAAACACATTTTTACAACCTAGTCGATTTTTACAAGCGTCCATCTTCTGGGGAAAGAAAGCGAGGTGTGCTCTGACTGGCCAGCTATCCAGTGCGTTGTGATTGGACGAATACCTCAAGGGGGTTACGAGGAATGTTATGGCCCCTTAACCATAACTGGATGCTGGCCCTGCCGCGGAGGCCGTAAAATATTCAAACTGGAACCCCTATAATATGCATTGGTTGGCGCCTCCGTGGGACAGTAAGTACGGGCTGTATCAGTGACTTATAACGGTCTTTTGCAGCTTCCGTCGCCGCGTAAATATAAAACCATGTCTGCATTTGTGACTCATCCAAGACTGTGCGGGGCTGAGTGAGTGGCGGCTGGCGGATTCGACGAAGGAGCGGCCGGCGGGCTTGCGGCAACCACATGTGACGACCCCGGGCTGGACTCTGCTTTGTCCACGGTGAAAGCCGATCCGGCGATCCACAGCGCGAAGTGGATGTATTTCCTCAGCGACCAGCACAGATCAGCTCTAGGCACGACGAAGCGGATATCGTCCTCTTTTGGAAGGCCAAACAAAGTAGTTTCGCTTTCACAACAAAACAGACAGCGTCTTCACGACATGGCGGCGGCGGCAACAATACTACAGCGAAAATAAAAATGACGCCTTCTTTCTTTGCATGAATTGAAGCCGCGTATTCAAGATCCTTCCGCACAGTCGTGAGGTAGATATGTGGGGGCGTGTTGGAACAAGCCGTTTTAGGTAGGCGTGGTTGACTCTTAACTTTTATAAAGAATATCTCTTTGTATTTGATACTTTAGTTTTTGCAACTTTACAGATCTTTTTATGCACCAAGAGCTTGTATTACACTTCAAAGAGAAAGGAAAAATTTAAGAAACACAATCATACAGCCACAATCACAGATATACTGAAAAATAAGATTGTTCTGTTGCTTCAAAGCACAGATATCAGACCCTTACATTTCATAATGAGCCACAAAAATACTTACGATTTGCTTCTGTTTCAAAGGCTTCACTGAGAAACTGCCATCAACATGCTGTAAGGGAATATATATATAGTATTAATATTATAAAAACAACCTAATGAGCTGGTAAAGAAAAAGTTTGAGAAAAGTCTGAGAATATGAGAATTCAGATGCACACTTGGAAAAGGGCCAGTGAACAAATCTCTGCATATTTCCATTCTTAACATCAGCACTGCTTGGAAAAATACTGTTTTATATTTATTTTTACCTCTTTCTCCTCTACTCATTAAAGGCAACATTTAACATCATAGTTATATCAGAAAAGTGATTAGAATTGAATTAAAGCTTTTTTTAAAGAGCAGTTAAAAGCAGTACTTTATATGGGTATTATGTACTGGTATGGGTCACAAAACGTTAAAAACAGAAACAGATTGCAGGGTATTGTTAAAGTGTGTGGTAAGATTGTTGGCACCACTTTGAATGATTTGAACGACTTGTATAAGGCTAGGACTTTGAAGGCGGCCGAGTTAATTATGAATGATCCCAGCCATCCCTTGCAGAATGTTTATAAGTTGCTTCATTCTACTCGCAGATATTATTTGCCTTTATGTAGGACCAATAGATTTAAAAATAATTTTATACCAGCTGCCATTGGTTTTTTAAATTATAAATTATTTTATGTATATTATTATTGGAAGTCATTGTTTTTTGTCTGTGTGTTGTGGTTGCTTGTTTGTTGTTTGCATATGGTTTACTGTTGGCTGTGAAACAAATTGCCCTTCGGGGATAATAAAGTTGACCTTGACCTTATAGTTCCTAAATAAATTAAAACAGATCAATTAATTACTTTTAGCCTTGTGCAGTCTTCGGTCACTTCTGACTGGTGAATTTTACATTTTGAATTTTTAAAAATCGTAGCTTCACCAGAATGGTACGAAACTTGGTGACTTTTATGGCACTTGGTATGGAAACAAAAAAAATTGAGGGCATGATTCGAAAAAGCAAAGTGGTCGTAAAAAAAATAGTCACACTCATGGTCTTTGGTCAAAAATGACCGACCATAAGAAATGAATGCGAAATGGGGAAAAAAATTGAAAATAAAGAAAAATTTTGTGTGTACAATCTACAAATCCCCCACAATGCAGAAAACAAATCTGCACAGCAATGAAGGGGTAAAACTCTAAAACATCCAGAGTGCAAAATCAACACACCAACTCACACACGCACAGACACACACTTGTATGTACACACACACACACACACCTATTACTGGTGTTACTGTACACGCACTAGTCAAATAAAATCAATAATTCAACTTACAAATTTAGTACAAAAAAGTGGACAGCAGGGGGTTATACTCTAAAACTCAAGAATGTAACATATACATCCCCTCAAAACACATTACTTTCACACCTCACAGACACACACCATACAGAATTCTACAGTACCAATGAATTGGATCAGTCCCGACAGGATTAGCGTCTGATAAGCATTTCCTGTTCATTTTGTTTTACATTTTTATAGATTGTAATGTTTTGTGTAACAAAAGTGCTCTTTCTTTCAGGTTTGAGATGTAGTACTACGTATGCCAAAACCTAACCACTTCATCAACTATTGAAAACAACAAAAATATAAACCTTTGACCAAAACGACTTCTGTTGAGAAGCCTTAATATACATTTAAATCCACAATCTAATAAAAGTAAACAATTATTTATAAAAAACAACTGGGGAATTCAAAAGCCTCTCTATAGAGTCCTATAGAGGAATCTAGTACACCATGAAACTACAGGTTTTTCTTTTTTTGCTCTCACCAGGAGGTGCTATTCTGCCTTCAAAAATTGGATTTTAAAGGCCTAGTCTCTATTTTAATCTGAAATACTGCATTAACTGAAAAGTAATAAAAAAAAAGTATTCATTAGTACCATAAAATTCTTTCAAAATACAAAAGAAAAAATATTATTGAACAAAAATATATTAGATGGACATTTACTGAGAGAGAGAGAGAGAAAACAAAGTTACATTTCAGGTGTCCGGTCACTTTTGACCGTGAAGACCATGTGTGTGACTCACAAATGAGGAGCGCACAAGGTCTCTTGACATATTAGTCTGATTATGCGGTGTTAATAAAAATGTATGATGCTCTTCATGATGCTTTCTGTGGGAACTTTTGTTCTATGTAATAAGGGTAAATTATGTTAATTCTGTCTACTTTCATTTTCTACATTGGCTACAAAACAATTTTCAGGGTTCTAACTGTTTTTGACCATGACTTCTAAGAGCCTTAAAAATCACAATTTTAAAACTTCAAACCTACATTCCAGGTTTTCCACGATCATGTGAACCATGAATCTCAAACGATCCTGACTCTATAAAATCCTGCCTGGTTAATGACTTACTTAATGTTATTCAGTGTTACAAAACATGGCTGAATGCTTGCAAGCTTTCAGCAGACGTTCTTTAGCGTAAAACAAATCACAAGAAATACACACCCTTTCAAAAGCTGCCAAGAGAACATGTGCATGCCCGCTGACATCTGTAACAGAAAACGCAGTGGTTTGTGAGACAACAGTATGTAATGCAATTACATAATTCTAACTGATTATATTTGTTATGATCAAAATTTTTCACCAACCATCTCCATCATCCACTATTGCTTGGACCACCAAAGGGAAAACACCTTTGTCCAGATCAAAGTTCAGCTAAAATATTACACAAATATTTCAATGTTTATTTCAATTGTTTTTTAAAAGCATTATTATTTTAAGAAGTCATCACAGCACAAAGGCCTTGATGAGACGATGCAAATGAGCCTCTAAGCATCTAAAGAAATGTAATCTTAGAAAATCATACCTCTTCAGGTTTCCATTTGGTGAAATCAATCTTGAAGGATGGCAGAGAAAATTGCTGATTTATCCCTCTCTTATAATGAACCGTCTCAGACACCATTGAAGGGCTCTTGGGGCTGTATCTTTAAAAAGAAAATTGTAGTGATTATCACCAACACATCTCATCTCAAGCATACCTGAGGGTGTCAATTACTAATAATCTGCATCAAAACACAGTGACCTATGTAAAAGGGCTTAATCTTTATATCAGTTTTTAGACCAAGGGCTAATTGTGCCACTGTTTCCAAGGAAAGAATTAAGTTGCCAGGAGTTGTCTAGATGCCAGTGGGTTATGTTTTTTTGGACTCAAATGGCGCAAGTGAGGCTATCAATCACAAGAAACTTCTAATTATCATCAAATCCTTTTCCTCTAAAAGAAATTCACTTAGTTAAAAAAGCGTACACCACAAGCACAGTGATTTAGCATCATTCAACTGCAGAAACTTTACCCAATGTACTACTCAGTGGAAACTTACATTGCCATCCCATTGGCAAACTCCTCAAAGGCCTGACAGTATAATGTAATAGCCACTCTGGCATCAGTATCAAAGCAGAATTCAACACTGTACAGAACCCTGGGATCTCCTGTATCCTCCGGTGTGCTGTCAGAATCATCCTTATACCTGCAAAAAAACGAAAAACAAAAGTTGGTTGTCAAACCTCCACACATTTCTTTCTTATTTCAGCATATAGTCCACATTGTGGTACCATCAGCAGTCCCTTCAAGCCATGACAATATTCACAACATACCGGACAAGTCGCAAAGAATCCTTCCTGATGTTCACCAAACTCCTCAGCGTCTTCACAGGCTCATGCGGTGCTGGGGTCACATAGGGAAACTGTGGAAAATAGGACCAAAACGTATGTGTGAGAAAGACAAAGTGTCAAACTCATAAAGTTTTGAGGTCGTTTCATTTGGTCACCTGCACAGGTCTGTTGCCTAAGAAATTCAAATCCATATTTTCTCCAAAAAGATATCCCTCTGGGTGGGGTGTGTCAAACTTTTCTCCTCCCATGAAAAAATGGCTGGTGAAATAATTTCCTGCAATAAAGTCATTAGGTAGATTATTATCTGGGATGGATGTGGTCATTAAAGTTGACACAGGATGATGTTTTAATGCATACATGAGGACAATGAAATTAGTATATCTTTTCTGCATCTTTATCTATATATTCTATACCTTTTCTAGTATGTATTTTCTTTTCTAAGTCACTCCCAACGTAACTTTAAAAAGCAGAAGGATGAGACATTTTTTAACAGAAAGTAACAAACATGAAGAATATGTGACAGTCCACGAATGACACCAAAAATGGTAAAAATGCACACTACATTAGACTTCGTAATAAGGCTAACGTTTGTCAACACTTTACTTAAATTACATTTACCTGATTTGGGGGGATATCTGTACGCCGAATTGGCTTGAATATCGATGTCTTCAACTCCAGCAATCCTCCTGCTCAGTATTGAACCCATGTTTATGTGTAAATGGCTGCTGAAGACCGATATATGTGGATAAAGGAAGATTTGTTTGGACAGTTAGCTGGATACGGTTTGCTTCCTCCGCTATGGATACATTCCCATCTCTCTCGCGACAAAAAAAGAACTGCGAACAAAAGCAATCAACTTTTGTATCTACGTTTTAGCTCTTCCACAAAACAAAGTGACTTATGTAAAATCAGTTAACTCGCGAGTAGACGCCAAATAAACGACGTTTAATCGGTAAACAAAATAAAAACAAAAACAAGACTATTGGAAAAGACTCTCTTCTGAGGAACCCATACTCTCGCGAGATGGGATTTTCTGAGAGCAAAGGATATTGGGATATGTTGTTCCTGTCTACCTTCCGTCGGGGTCTCAGCTGACCTAAACCACACCACAAAAGCTTAAAAGAAACATTAATTTCTGAACTAAAGGCTTTTTAATTAATTATCATGGACATACAATGAGTTATGTTTATGATTCACAAGATGAATAAATTCCAATATCGATGCTGAAAATGATAATTATTTTATAACACCCAAACTAATATCACATATGGATCGAGCACGATGAAATAAGTATACATCGTTTATTCCGTATTTGTGTTTAAGACGTGATGCTTTTTTGTAGTCAAAGCATCGTTTCACCAAAGCGCAGTCACGCACTGTTATTAAAAGTAAAAGCAACGTCATGAAAAGTTGTCGTCATTTGCTTACCACTACAAAGGACTGCGCTAAAGTACACCAGGGGGTCTTCTGTTAAGATGCTAGTGATTTAATTGGTGTTGGAAGATTTGTTTACCATATTTGGGAAGGTAGTGGCATAGCGCGAATGGGAATTGGACGGGAACGACCGTCATTCATAAATTCAAACAAAGCGTTGCATGGCGGGATATGTAGTTTCGGCGTTTAAAGAGCAACTTAAAACGCACTCTTATCCTTGTCGCGTAGTTTATACGTGCCTTTTCTTTGTTTAGGATTAGATATTGTCAAATTGTATAAGCAAAATCGTCAACATCGATCTGGAGCGCTTCAACATATACATCACACTAACGCAGTGTCACCATCAGAAACACAACAAACATGGAATCCCGACGCATACAATTCCCATGACCTCCGCCCCGCTCTGATTGGCTGCTTCATGCTGCCAATCATCTGGCGCTCGTTACACCAGCGCTCCTACAGTAAATATTTGTGTTTGCTCAACCGGCTGTAATGGTGGACGACTGAAAGAGAAAAGAGGAGAGACTAAATCTCAAAAATCCAGTCCCGGGTAAAACAGTATTGTTCGTGGCTCGGAAATAAACACCAGCGAATATGGATGAACTCAAACATCAAGTTATGATAAACCAGTTCGTCCTGACAGCTGGATGTGCCGCAGACCAAGCGAAACAGCTTTTGCAAGCGGCACATTGGCAGTTTGAGGTAAGCGCAATGGAGAGCACACTATGCATGCCTACGCTAGTGCATTGTTTATGTGATGCATTGCATTCTCTGTCTGTCCGCGTGTCTGGTTGCCATTGCTTAATAATGACTAATAACTATGACCGAAACATGTTTTAGTTTCCTCCTCCTACGACATTTAAAATCTATTAATGCCGTCTGCATGTGCTTTATTTTCGAATAAAACTGCATCTCTATAGTATAACAATTGCGAAAAGCTCAACAGAGACAGGCTACTATCCAATTAGAGTTTACTCCAGATTAAATACTATAATCCTTCCCCATGACACACTGTACTAACTTCCCATGCTATTATGCAATGAAGATGATCGCTGACAGATTACAGAGCAGAGCTCAACACTGATACAATGTTGTGCTTTCGTTTTTCATTTAGATCAGCCTAAATCCTGCAGCCATTCTCAGCTCTCTAAAATAAGTGAAACTCCGACAGTTTTCCAGTCTAGCGAGGTATAAATATGTTTGAATATTATTATACAGCATGTGAGGTAATGCTGTGTTATGATCTCTCACTCACAGACAGCCCTTAGTGCCTTCTTTCAAGAGACAAATATCCCTTACGGTCACCATCATCAAATGGTGAGTATGAAAGCCGTCATCTCTGGTTATAAACGTTTATTAGATGTAACTTTTTTTCTATTACATGTGTCTGTTATGTGATTATACGTGCTCCGTTTACATCGTGGCTGAAACAATAACAATGTAAAGCTGTAGCCATAGTGTCGGCCATGTTGCGGAGAGACGGGGCTTCCAGAAATAAACACACACACACACACGCGGTGTTCACGGTTATTACTGTAGTGTGCCGAGGTAGGCAGTATTTCATTGTTGCAGTATAAATAAAAAGAAATAATGGCCACAAGTTTAAAGTATCACGAATGTGGGCTATCACTTCACTTGTCAAGCAATAAGCAAGTGTCTTCTTGAACAGGACTAGTGTTTAATAATTCCTCTATGAAAAAGAGTTATATGGTATGTGCATCATGATGATGGAGTTCTGGAATATCCCACTGCCACTTGTTTTCCACTTTAAAAAAAAACCTGGGGCATATCGGTAACACTTTACAATAAGATCCCATTAGTTCATGTTTAATTAATGGATTAACTATAACTAACAATTTGCAATTTATTTGTTACACTATGTGATCATTTTTGTTACAGAGGGAATAGTTCACCCAAAAATGAAAATTTGATGTTTATCTGCTTACCCCCAGGGCATCCAAGATGTAGGTGACTTTGTTTCTTCAGTACAACACAAACAAAAAATTTTAACTCCAACCCTTGCAGTCTTTTCAGTCATATAATGGAAGTGAATGGGAATAACAGCTTTGAGAGTCATAAAACATACACAAACATAACCAAATTAAACCCTGCTTCTCGTGATGATACATTAAAGTGAAAAGACACGAAATGATCGGTCTGTGCAAGAAACTGAGCAGTATTTATATTGTTTTTTACCTCTGTTTTTCACCACAATGTCTGAACTGTCCTGAGTGCCTTCGCGTCTTCTTCTTCAGCCTGCACATGAGGCGTCTTCTTCTTCTTGCTTTACGGCAGATCGCAGACTTATAAGTGCATTACCGACACCTGTCTCTCAAATGGCCCATTGACACTCTATCTACAATCTCAATAAGGCGTTCAATGGTCCATTTGAGATATAGGTGGCGGTTATGCACTTATAAGTCTGCGATCCGCCGTAAAGCAAGAAGAAGAAGAAGAAGAAGACTCCTCACGGCCGGTCACAGTTTGACTTAAAAATCTCAGTTTGTGTTCTACTAAAGAAACAAAGTCAACTACATCTTGGAAGCCCTGGGGGTAAGCAGATAACCTCAAATCTTTTCATTTCGCGGGTGAACTATCCCTGTACCATTAGTTTCAATAAATACAACTGTTTCATTGTTCGTTCGCTGGTTCGCCTCAGTCCAGAATAATGTTTACTACACCAAAGCTTTTGAGTTGAATACTGTATTGGTAAACGGTGCAATTAACATTAATTCGTGTCACATTTAATAAATTCTTTTACCTATTGCTTAAGTTTTTTTCGTTTACTTATTTTTCATTCCTTTGTGTTAATTTAACAAATGAACCTACTGTTGTGTGAAGTTATTGTTAACTATTGACAGTTTGTTTTATTACACGGACTTTAAAAAAAGAAGTGTCAGAAAAAATCTTGTGGAAGTGATCAAAGGGAAATGAGTTCATGATAGTCAGAGCAGTTTTTGACAATTATTATTGTGCTTTTAAATATATTATAATCTGTAATAATGCCGTGTGTGACAGTTGGTGGGTGATTATTTCTTTGGTCAGTGCAGTTATTTCAATTGATCAGGGTAAACAGGTTTTATAAGAATTGGTCAAAATGCATTAATTAGGTGAATCTGTCTTGTGTCGATCTAACATTATTAAAAAAAATTCAAAGCTAATCATATAAAATGTCAAAACAGTGGGAATTTTTTTTGTGTGTGTGATAAAACATAAATTATGTCATAAATTTGGCATTTGTGCAGTTCACCATTGGCAGTTTCACCCAGTGTTGTTCTGGGTTTGAGGTTTATGTGTATTGTAGTGTATGTGGCATAAATGGTTTGTGGCTGAAGCCAAGCAAAATTATCTACAGGTTCTTTTGTGCGCGTGAACACAGGATAGTTGTGATGCCCACTGCATCACAGTGTAAATAGAGCAGGTGAAAGCACAAGAAGCAGATTTGTTTTCTTTTTTTGGGGGGGGGGTTTGTTTTAAATAACTGAAGGCGACTGTAGTCATTGATCATAAAATCATTTACTCAACATGAGAATTTTTATTTTTGAGTGAACTATTCCTTCATAATTAATTTTTAAAGCACAACATCACAGTCGTAATTAAAGTTTGCCACATGTTCAGGCCTCCCTGGAGCTTAACATCTTTATGAGCTGCTGTTCATTTTACTATTTAAGGTATATTAATAGGAAATAATTGTTGTGAATGGGCATATCATCATAGGTTGAGATCATGCTCTGGACAGGTGTAATGTTAGATGTTTGTCTCCTAGAGTGACCCTACAATAATTGCTGACCACCTTAGCTCATAATTCACACGCTGAGCCGAATACTCAAACAGAAAGTTGGGTATCACACAGAAAAGGCTTTTTCAAACTTAGTTATGAATTTTATAATGAAATCTGGGTTCCTGAAACTGAAAAATGTCATTCACACTAAAATTGCTCCCTTTCAGTTTAGTTAGAAAGTAGGACAAAAAAGGATGAATATTCTGGATTTTGTCCTTTCAAATAAATGCGCGTATTGCTTATGACTAATAGTGACAGAATACACTCTGGACAAATGTGCAAATTAAGACAGAAATTATACTTTGTCCCTTCAATATTGAATTATTGGCTGTTATATTACAGTACTTTTATAAAACATTTTTTTGACGGATGTGATTTTAGTCTAATTTAGTAAAAATGATTAGACATCATACTTAATTTTCATTACCAAAGAATAATGGTTTATACGGAGCAAAATTTCCACATTTTAAGAAATGAATTTTTGGCCCAAGGAATTGAAGCTCTGACCATGCAGTCACCGCCAAAGTAAAAAGAATAGCCTTAGTAAGATGGCCAGTTATCCTCTGGTTAAAGTACGGTAATTAAAACAGGATTTAACACACAAAGGGTAGAAAAGTCTCTTTTCCTGGCATTGGGGCTGAGAAGGAGGGGTACAAATTCTGGTAACTTTAACTGTGGTTTGTTCCTGGGTGTGACCTAAGAAAGAGTTGGCAGTATTTTAATTCTCAGATACAGCTGAATTCCCTGCACCTTACAGAGAGGGGTGGGGAAAGGTTAGAGTAATGACAGGGCTTTATTGCAGTTAACTTGACAGTTTGATTAAAAGGATCATGGCTCCTTATCTTGATGACCTTACAGTCTCTGTAGCCTATAACAACGAGCAGATGTTCTTTCTTGGAAGTGGGACAATCTGTGTGAAACATACTAAAGACAAAATTCAGGCTGAAAAGTTAAGAAACACCGGAATGTCTCATCAAAGGCAGTGTATACAAAGTATTTCACTCTGAAACAATGATTATATTTGAATATTTGGCCTTGAGTTGATGTTGTGGTTGGAGCCAGAAAGAGTAAACCACATTTACAAGCAATGTTTCTCGGTATGCAGTGAGTGTGAATCGCAGATGTACAAGAAGTAACGTACAATGCACATGGGTTTAAGGGGTTAGCATGGCCCAGATTGCCCCGGCTGGTAGATGATTTTAGCCCCCTGCAGAATTCAAACCCCAAAGGTAACCGTTTGTATCATCTGTTCAAAAACATATCACATCATATTCTTCTATAATCAAAATAGCCTTTCCGATTACTCCTTGGAAGCAATGCTAGGAAAGCAGGCTAATTTAACTGAAATCACAACCAGAGTCAAAGGCATTTCCTAAAAATGATTTTCTCTCTTTTTTTCCTCTAAGCTAGATTTGTGCTGGCATACTCTTGAAGCTTGTCACTGCAGAACTGTGAATTGTCTCTTAAATGGTAAATTGCTTGTGATGTTCATCAAGTCACTTTGGATAAAATTGTATGCTAATTTAATGCCACGGTATCAGCTAGCAGGCTAACCGTTTGTGAAGTATCTGGAAAAAAAGAATGTGAAATGTTTCATTCAACCAGTTATAGCTTCAGTTATATAATATGACGTCTGACAATATACAGTATATGGTATGTTATTTAAGGCACATTCACACCAAGGACAATAAAGTTTTAAAAATCATTCTAATTCTGTGAGCTGCCATGTTCAAACCACAGCTATAGTGTTAATGGCAGAGAAAAATGATATTGTTGGAACCAATTTTCAAAACAGTTTTTCCAGCTGATGTACAATAAAATCACTGACAGCCTCCCGGCTTTAAGGAGCTGCTGGAGCATTTAAAGCAGTAGACGACACGCAGTGCACACTTATAGTATGGTGTGAATGCTAATTTAGTAATCACTACTGTTTTTATAGTATTCACCCTATTTTCTAAATGCATGTTATAAATCTTCTTATGAACAATTCATATAAGCATATGTTTATTTTTTTTACATTTCTGACCTCGACCTTCCAATTATGCAAACTCTTATGGAGTGCAATGCTAACAACTCAAAATTCAATCAAATGATGCATAGATCCAGTTCCCAGCCCTACATTTATTTATTTTTTTAATAAGCTGTTACACTCTAATGTACGTCACAATACAGAAGAAAAGATTTGTCGCTACTTCTGTTTAATCACAAAAAAATGCTCTTGGACAGCATTCATAACTCTCTAAGATGTCTTTCAGTTGGGCGACATTTAAACTGTTCTGATTGAACAAATTTTGCTGGTTTACGATCACTGCACAATCACTTGGCAGAGGACACTGCAGCTCGTGTCCTTTGTTTTTAACATACAGTAAGTACAAATCAGCCTTTTTGTAGACAATACTTGCCTATTGTTTTGTTCTGAAATCCTTCTGTACTGTTACACTCAGGTTGATAATCAAGCCTTGAACTGAGAGATCATTTGCTCACATATGTGTAAACACTTAAATCTACACACACACACACACACACACAGTATAATAGAGTGCAGAGATCAGAAAAACATCTGCATCTCTGCAGTATGTGATTACAAATTACTGTTATAAAAATCAAAGCACCTCCTAAAGGCATTGTCTGCCTGCTTGACGACAACTGCCAGCGTCTCTCTTTCTCTCAGATACTCACAGATACGCGTACAACAGATCAGGCAGTGTTGTACAGTTTTGTGTTACAATGGAACGCTGCAGTGAACCGTCAATTATCTCATTACAAACCTTATCATTATATTTCATGCACCATCTGCCACAGTCATGTAGACATGCATGTGAAGGATGCAAAACAGCAGTTGTACTAGAACTTCCATGCTAAGCATGAAGCAGTGAATTGCATCACTGTTTTAGTTCAAAGGAATTTGAAAGCTTTCCTTTGTTTTATGCTATATATTTCTAGCTATTTCCAATGGAGGAGAATCTGCTTGTTTGTGGATTGGAACAGTCTGGCTCATTGAACAATAGTAAAGGGGAACAAGGATGATGCTCTCTAATTTTGTTTCACTGATGCCTCTGCAGGGCTTATGTTGTGCTTGGTGAACCAAAGACGCTGGGTTCACTTACATGTTTTTGCTATGGTTCTAGTTGGAAATGGGCAATCAAGGATATCCTATTTGAAGTCACAAAAAGATGTTTCCAAGTCCCGCATTAGATCTAGACCTTTTTGTTAATGTCGAAAACAACAGTTTTTAAATAGTTTTTTTTATTTCTTCAACTATGCTATTTGCAATGCTTAATGGAGTTGCTGTTCTTTCTTGCAGTCTTTTACCTTTGTTTTTTGGCTGATTTTCAAAACTTTTTTGCTTAAGCCAAAAATTGTAATTTGTGGTTTACCTTGTAGCAGGCTGGTTTGGTTCATGGCTTTTGGTTATAGACTTTTTTTAAAATTCCATTGGGAAAAATGCTTCCGAAACTAAGGCAGCTGAAAAAGTGTCACACTATTGGTCTTGTTTTAAACAAAGACTACTCAAAAGCATGTGGTGATACAAGCTGAATTGTTTTTTCATACTTTCTCTGATTTTAATTTAATATGAAGAGACAAGTAAGCCATTTGCAGGTTGTAAAGTAAAAACACTCTGGTTTTGTACACTGTAAGAAAAAGAATCAACATGAAGCAATGCATAATTCAAAATATGGGTAAAACATCTGTAAAAAATGTATATGGAAAATTCTTTCATATTAACACAGTACATTGTGCCCTGTTTTACAGCCTTTACATTGTGTAGTGCTACCTAAACATTCTTTGTTTGAGAATCCAGACCAGCAGTGAATTTGGGACTGGGTTATCTTTTTGACCAACCAATGGAAGACAAGGGGTGTGTTCAGATAGATAGAAATACAGTTTTAAACATTCACTGGGTTTCCAAGTAAATCAAATGTAACAAACAAAAATAAAGTATAACAAAGTGGACTGGGCTGTGCACCGCAGGTTCTGTTTTTCTACACCAACTCTGACCTCATTTCTCATCAACAGCTCTGTCCTCACAACCAAAATATTTCCATAGCAACCCAGCTGTCTGCCGGAGCATGTTTATGTACACTGCACCTCTTGAAGCACGCTTTGTCAATGTTTCTGATTTATGGAGGATCTGCAAATGCATCTGCTCTCGGTTTGACGGCCTTGTTAAGCCACTGACCGTCTCCACATCTGCAGCAGCTGTCCAGCTGGGTGATGTATTGCTGGATGCCATTTTGTGCGACTCTCCCAAACCGAGGGATTTTTTCCCCCCTCCTCATTGCCATTTGAAGCCTGTGTAACAGCTTCATAGCTGTTTTTTTTTAATCCCTCAGACTTCCTGTTCTAATCACTCTGGTGAATTAAAGGCATCTAGGGACACGGAGGTCCATTTGAGACTTTTGACCGGCCACAATGGGGTGATTGTGGTGGTTTTTGGAGAGATATCCTTACAGGTGGGTCAATAAAAGCTGCAGGCGGCCGTATTTAAGGTTGCTGACTGGATGGGACGCGGATGCCGATGTGATTGCTGCAGTAAGACAATATGGACATGTTTCTCATACCTGTGCAAGGGCACACCAGGAAGTATCCCAATGTAACACTGTCCGTTCATTTAGCTTTCATTGACAATCTCTTAGATTTCTCCCCACATATTAGTCCTAATTCAACCCACAGACTGCTGCCTTGTGCAGATTTGTGGCGACCTTTGAAATGTTGTGTATGTTTGGTGATGTTGTCCTGCCGCCGAAAAAATCGCAGGATGGCGGGGGTGCTCTCATGAGGCCTATTGTGTACCTCTAGATGCGCGATTTGCTGGGGACAGAGGACATCGAGTTCAGAGAGGACAATGGGGAGGTCACAGATGTAATGGAGAAGCTGAATGGCACACGGAGCAAGGCAGAGCGGGTGATGCCAGGGCAGAGATGAGAAACAGGAAGTTGAACTGTTAGAAGAGCACCAATCAACACAGGCAGAGAGAATGCGAAGGAAGGGAGGGAATGTTGTAATGATCTACTGGGACAACTTGGCAGAATTTAATTTTGCCACTAAAATGTTTTAGCTGCTTGTCGTACGGTTTAAAATGTGTTTTATTAGTTAGGAATGTTAAAGATGTATTGAAAGTCTCTCATTTTTCTTCTGCAATATGTAAAAGACAGAACCTGATTTTTATTTACCAGAAATAGCTTGAATTATGAAAGGAGGCCTCTATATGATACAAATATATGAATGAGGGGTTCGTGACACCAGCTGAAAATCATGAAATAAATTAAAATGATTTTAGAGCGAGCAAGATTTGATTAACTTTTATGTATTTTAATTAAAGTGTAATAAGACAAACTGCTACACTGCTGTTCAAAAGTTTGGGGGCAGTAAGCCCTAGTTAAAAAGAAATGCATTTATTTCAAAATACATTTGAAGTACATTATTCATTACGAAGTATATACAAATAATTAATATTAGTACTGAATAACAAGACACTGCAGTTTGTACTATAGATCTAACTGGTATACTTAAATGTCTGCTAAATTGGAACAACTAATTTTGTACTTAATGCACGGAAGTAGTGCTGAAGTCCAACTAAAGATATATTGAAGTATATTTGATTGTGCTAACATGGAACTATTGCAAGCATAATTCAGGTACACTTTAAATATCTTGCATTTAAAGACCGATATTACTCAAAGATCATAAAATCATCATCAGTAGCGACATTAAAACACATTTTAGGCTTAATATTAAGAAATGTGCATTGTGCACAAGTAGTACTCCAAAAAAGGTTAATTATAATTTTTATATCAGTAAGTCTCGAGCTATATATCAGTAAATATGTTAATAAATTTGAACTATATTTAGAATGAAATAAATGTATTTTAAATATATTACCTTTTACTAGGGAAATTTTGAAAGAAATGAATACTTTTATTCAGCTAGGACCTATTCAGTTGACAAAAAAAGTGACCGTAAATACATTTGTAATGTTACAAAACATTTCTATTTCAAAGAAACATTCTTGCTGTTTTTTTACTTTCTGTTCAGAATTTTGAAATTCTGTTCTTTTTAACTTTCTATTTATAAAAGAATCCTGAAAAAAACAACTGTACTAACTGCTGAAACTTCAACTTTGCCATCACAGAAATAAATTAAATTTTAAAGAGCCTATTAAACGGGTAGTTCACCCAAAAATGAAAATTAGCCTGTGTTTTACTCACACTCAAAGCATCCTAGTTGTATGTGACTTCAGAACGGAAATCATTATCGGAGTTATAGTTAAAATTGCCCTGGCTATTCCAAGAGTATATCATTGCAGTCAGAGGGTGTTTTGTTAACAGTCCAGGAGACGTGAAAATAAGTGCACGAACTATAAATAACGTGCCCACACGGGCTCCGGGGGAGTGAATAACGGGCTAGTAGCGAATCCATGCTTTTCAAAAGAAAATATCCATATTTCAATGTTAAATAAAACCTTTTTCTCACTTCTGCGGACTGTCGTCCGCGAAGCTGTGCCGGCGGGCGTAAGGACGTCGGCGTTGCGTTGCTAGGACGATGCGGAGGTAGAGAGAAACAAAAAATATCGCCGCGGCCAAATTAGAAGCACAAAAACGAAGATTTGTAAAGAAAAATGGATTTCGATATAAGCCAAGAGGAGACTGGTTTTCCTTTGCTAAAGTAAGGAAACTTTGCTTCCTTTGCTCCTGTAAACAAACTCGCGAGACTAGCATATCTCAGAGGCGAGCGCGCGATGCATACGTCATCCGCCGGAACGCCTTCCGCTTATGACAGTTAGATGAAGTGAGAGAAAAGTGTTTATTACGTTTGTAAATATGGATATTTTTCTTACAAAAAAGCATGGATTCACTACAGGAAGGCCTTTATTAATCCCCTGGAGCCGTGTAAGGCACGTTTTATGAATGCGCGCGCTTTATTTGACCTCTTCTGTACTGTTGAACAGAAACACCCGCTGACTGCAATGATAGTGCTTGGAATAGCCAGGACAATTTTTAATATAACTCCGACTGGATTCGTCTGAAAGAAGAAAGTGATATACACCTAGGATGCTTCGAGGGTGAGCAAAGCACAGCCTAATTTTCATTTTTGGGTGAACTAACCCTTTAAATAGCAAAAGTACTTTAAATTGTTAAGTTTTGATCAATAATAAATAAATACAGCCATTGTTAACATAAGAGCCATTGAAAGCACTTCTTTCAAAAACATCAAACATGTTACTGACACCAAAAAGTGATAGAAAATGATAAACAATTTGATAAATGATGTGCATTATCCAAGAACACAGTTGTGATTGTCCATCTGTTTTGTTTTTTAGATGTGTACCCCAGCAAACACACCCGCAACGCCACCAAACTTCCCAGACGCCCTCACAATGTTCTCGCGACTCAAAGCCTCGGAAAGCTTCAACAGCAGCAGCAGTCCCAGCATGGCCACCTCGCCCCCTCCACCTCCGGTCAGCTGGGGCATGACCGCACCCGTGCCCAACCAGCAGGGCTTATGGACTCAGGGGCCTTCCCCCCAACAAGCCCAACCGCCCCCAGGCTGGCCCTCAGCTGTCAACCAGCAAGCAGCAACCGAACAGAAGGCCAGCGTCGCCATGGAGGCCGAGAGATGAGGGCCTGGACTACACAGAGCGAGGCGTCAGGGGAGGGGCGTTTTTTCTCTCTCGCTCACCAGACATGGAGGGGGAGAGAGCCACACCAAGAATAACCAAGCAACATGGACATTTACAGAAGAGGAGCGAAAGCCAACACGAAGGTAATAAGAGAAATAAAGAAACAAGCGCACATTGTATTACCAAGTTTTTTCTATAATAAAAGAGTAGTTTAACGTATATGGGACTATGATCATTGCGCCCGTGGATTATTTCTGGTATTTTCTCGAAGATGGACGTCTAGCATCTAAGGCAGCAACTTTTCTCACATTTTACTTTTTGTTGTTTTATCTGGTGTTCTTTATGCAAGACGAGAGTTGACGTTGCATGCGGATTAGCGATCTGTTTTTGCGGTTTTTAACTAACTAGTATTCAATGCAAGCGTTCATGTGTACAGCGTGTGAGACTTGCACACTCAAACATTGTGTATCAGACTTAAATTTTCTCTCCCCGTTGGATAATGGGACTTTTTTCGTACCTCACTGGTCAGCTGACTCTACTCAACCAATCAGGGAATCTCACTAGTTGAACACCCTTTTTTCAAACTCGAGCCGGATTTTCCATGATGCTTTGCTTTGTCCATTACGCAGTAGCTCACTGATGTCCTCAAAGATTGTAAAGATTGGTCTTAAAATTGATTCTGAAAGATCTGGATATTTTATAATCATGGCTCCTAGTTTTATTTCAATCTGTTTTTGGGGGAGCTGGTTAGCTGGTTTATCAGACTGTTGTTTTTTAGCCGAGGAGAGTAAATCCATGCCGCTAAAGCTACATTAAACCAGACTACTGTACAACATGTTTGTAAGCAGACTTGCCACTTTGCATGACATATTCATATGTATATCATATTTTGTAGTTTCTTGCTTTTTGGGGGAATTCTACATGAGTGCTTTTCAGGAATTCTATCTCATTTCTAGTTTTAGAGTAAGGATGAGAACACCCATTCAAGTTGTAATTCTGGCCCAATCTGCTTTTTCTATTGACATAAAAATTATAAATCTGATGGGGGGGGGGAGTTTAATTTCTTATTTGCTGAAAACAATTTTCAGAAAGCAATGCTGTCAGTAATTTTAATATTTACTTTGTATTATTTTCCATTTACAACAATTTCTGATCAAGCTTTTCTTTTGGGGTCACTTGTTCCCAAATGGGTTTCCATGTATGTTTTCCCCTGTTTGACTGTATTGATACCATTCCCACAATATTTGTGGACTACCTGATAATTAACTTATCATTGTTTGTGTTCCTAAATAAATATTGTATGTCCTATGGTGTGATTTATTCTTCAGTAGAGACCTGTTGTTGATATACTGTTGATAAACTTGTCAGTATACAACATTTTAATAGAATATTACTGAATTATTATTATTATAATAGGAATTATCATTCTTAATGCTAATAGAAATTCAAGTGAGGAAGTGAGACTGAAGTGAGAATTTTTAGCCTAATATGAGAAAAATATTACTTTCAATTTCCCCTTTACTCTAAAAGTGCATAATGTACAAAATCATCATAGCATTATAAACTGACTGTAAATCTTTGCGTACTTAGAATCAATTAGGGTCAGAGCAAAAAAAATATTATATTGTTATTTGAGTATCTGTTTCTAGTATTTTCAAATTAGTATTATACTACCTACACTAGTCTTCAAAAGTTTGGGGTCAGTAGAACTAATATGAGCAAAGATTTGTTAAATTGATCAAACGTGACAGTAAAGACATTTATGATGTTACAAAATATTTCTGATAAATGCTGAACTTTTGAATTTTCTATTCATCAAAGAATACTGAAAAAAAAATTATCACAGTTTCCACAAAAAAGATAACCGCACCATGCTATGCTGCTGAAAATTCAGCTTTGCGTCACAGGAACAAATTGCATTTTAAAATATATTAAAATTACAGATTTTTTATCAAATAAATGCAGTCTTGGCGCATTTTCTTTTTCTCAGATTTTCTCCAAATTTGTCTTGTTTTAAAAATGTTTAAATATATTTTTTAACCAGTAAAGAATAAAAAAACTGTTTGAGAAAATGTTTAAAGTTATTTGGATTATAAGTGAGTGTTTATATGTAAATATATGATAGAAGACATAAACCTACAGCAGGTATTTATTGTTTGGTTAATGCACAGCCACTCCAGAGGTCAGCAGGTTCTCAGGTTGGATGTCCTTGTTTCACCTCCAAATCAAACACATAGAGAGAGAGAGAAAGCGAGAGAGAGTGAGCTTGAATTGAGCCCAATCTCAGCCTGCTTCCGCCCTTTCGTCCTCTTCGTCACAGCGCTACTGTTCTCTGTGTTTTTATGCTTTTCAGGGCGTGACTTGGAAACCGAAACTTTGCCAAGTAAACTGCCGTTAGCATGCACGGTGCTGTGGAGTGCCAGGTGTACCTTGGCCTGGGCCCTCGTACTGCAGCGATACTCCGTCTCCGAACCTGAATTTGATCTGTAGTCAAATATAACGTCCCACCACTCTCGTCTCCATGTTGGCCTCTGAAAAGGTTGCCTACTCTCCATTCTGTTCCCACGTTATCGCTGGCACAATGTCTGCGTAGCAGGGGAGAAGGACAGCACAGATGTTTTCCTACTAAGTGCGAACATCGTGCTGCATTTTGAAAAGGAGTTTGCGACAAGGTTTGGGATGAGGTAGGGGAGGGGCCGCAGGAGCTTAATGAATCAGAAAAGGTTTGATATCAGATGACTCACACTGCCACTCCAGGAGCCTGTCAGGAGACGTCTGCTACAGTTTGGGCTGGAATGAACGAGTGGGCATGAGTCAGCAGGATATGGAGAGTGAGAGATCTGATTGCTGCATTGACACCTACTACACCCCTTCAGCTCAGTGGCCCACCTGGAAGCTGCAAGCGTGTCCTCTTCTCATGACCTTTCTGTTGGTTTCTTTGCTCACGGCAGTCAGTTCTGGGTGCTTTCTTTTAAGCCACCCACTTGAGCTGTAATTTTATGTGACTAATCTCGCTGAAACCACAGGAATATGACATCATGATGTTGATTGGTTGGTGGCACAAAAAGAACGCAAACAGTCTCAAAGCCTTCATCAGCAGCCATCTGAGTCCATGATACGAAATGCAGCAGACAGGAGAGTATCAAGTCCGTTAAAAAGCTACAATGTAATATTAGTGATTAATTGCTTGCATTAAGAATTTTATCAAAGTCAAGCCACTTGTTCTGCTAACATTTTCACCACAAAAGAATGATCCAATGTTACTTTTTAGCAATAATTATTCATTCATTCATTCATTTTATATTTGCAATAAACGTAAAAGTTATGATGCCTTTACAAAAATGTTATTTTTTAAGATAGGTTGCAACAAGCTAGAAATCATATAAACTGACATTATCTATCTATCTACTATGGTAATATATTGACTTTTACTCTTGTGAAATATTACTACATATGAACTATTTTCTATGTTTTAAAATGTAATTTATTCCTGTGATGGCAAAGCTGAATTTTCAGCTGCCATTACTCCAGTCTTCAGTGTCACATGATTCTTTAAAAATCATTCTAATATGCTGATTTGGTGCTCAAGAAACATTTTGTTATTATCAATGTTGAAAACAGTTGCTTAATAGTTTTGTGGAACTGTTACACATTTTAAATATTCTTTGATGAATAAAAAGTTCAAAAGAACAGCATTTTTTGAAATGGAAAAGAACAGTTTGTAACATTATAAATGTCTTGAAGAAAATTTGCAACAAGCATGAATTCAAAAACACACTTTGGCTAGAAAACTTTGTTGCAAAACATTACTGATTAGTAGATTTTAACAATGCATATGATGCTTTCAAGTCATTTTTAGTAAATCAGTTTCAACAAAACTTCATCTGTGTTAGCTAAACTAACAAAAATGTTGAATAAGTCCCTGGAGCCCAATCATTTATGTTTGAAAGACACAAAAATGGATGTATAAGATCAAAGAATACTAATCACAGTAAATTTCACTTTTCAAAAACTCAAACCAAGAGGTTCACTACTACTACTACATTACTACTACTGCAAATAAACGATGAAAATTAAGCCAAAACAGAAAATTGAAAAAGAACAGAAACATCAGCAGTGCCACACTCCCATTATGTAAAAGGGATAAATAATAGCCTATACCATTTGCATTTATGCACTTGGTAGATGCTTTTATACAAAGTGCATTACATTGCATTCAATACATTGTTTTTAATCAATTTATGCATTTACTGGGAATCAAACTTATGACCATGGCATTGTTAGTGCCATGCTCTTCTGTTTGAGCTACAGGAACACTATTATATTGTGTATCTCAAGAGTGTCTGCTTGCAAAACACAGTCCAGCTGGTATGAGTTAGTGTTTGGTCAGACAGGGGTAATGACTGCAAACACAAGCAGATATCTTTATGTCTCTCTGCTTACAGAAGATCTGATTTGTCCGCTCTCTTCCTCCCCATGTGCACATATACGCACATGCTCCCTCCTGCTCTGGCTTCTGAGGGTCATAACCGACTCTCTCGCAGATTAAAGCAACATCACAGACAAATCTATACAGACAAAACTATCTGCAGTGATTCTACACTCTCTGCCGTCTTTAAACGCAAAGGGGAAGTCGTGGCCAAATGGTTAGAGAGTTGGACTTGTAACCCAAAGGTTCGAGTCTCGTACCGGCAGGGATTGTAGGTGGGGGGAGTGAGTGTACAGTGCTCTCTCCCACCTTCAATGTCATGACTGAGGTGCCCTTGAGCAAGGAACCGAACCCCCAACTGCTCCCCGGGCGCCGCAGCATAAATGGCTGCCCACTGGTCCGGGTGTGTGATCACGGTGTGTGTGTTCACTGCTGTGTGTGTGCACTTAGGATGGGTTAAATGCAAAGCACTAATTCCGAGTATGGGTAACCATACTTGGCCACATGTCACGTGACTGAACTGTTTATATAATCAACACCAAAGGCTGATTGATTAAGCCTGCAGCAACTTTGAGCATAACAATATTTGCATAATATGTGCTTCTTTCTGTTCCTTTGCTCACTGTTTTAGCCCCCTTTCCTTTGTCCCTCCCACCCCACTTCATCCCATTGCCTGTTCAAGCACCGCCCCCCAGTGATGTCATCATCCAAGATCACGTTTGGCACATGTGCCTGCAGCAGAGAGAATGATCTCCTTTAGTTCCCCATATTATTCCCATTCTGTCTGTGACATATTGTGCAATTCTATAGATAGAACCGAGAGAGAGAGTTGAAATAAATCGATGGATCAAAGGGAAAAAGAGCAAAAGGGAGAGAAAAAGTGGAGGCGGGGAGGAGGTTTGGGTGGCAAAAAGGGAGAAGGGCTATATGGTTTGCAGCAGTGCTGTCCGACTCTCATGTATCAGGCCTTTCATTCCCCTCTCATTACTCATGGCTCAACTCCAGCTGCTTCCTCTCAAACAGGAAGTGCCTCTCAATGTTTCACAGACATGCTTAATGAGCAACAACGGACACATGTTTGGAAACTCGTCCCTCAGCTTAAATATAATGAAATATAAGAAAAGTACTTTATTTCAGCTAGCTGCCAAAGCAATACTTTCCATTTTCTGTCGTGAAGTAATAAAGTAACTAACCTAAAAACAAAAATTATTCCTATAAATACTAAAAAAACCTTAAAGAACCAACTAACAAAAATGACAAAAACTCAGAACAAAATTATGAAAGCTTTAACTAAAATTAAAATGAAAAGTGAAAATAAATATCTAATTCAAAATATTAACAAAAACTATAGTACATCAATGGTAATAAAATAACACTGTTAGACACATTTCTCTAAACTAGGATATTCTAGTTAATCTGGCAACACCATTAACAGCCACTAAAGTAGACCTTAATTGTATATGAATTTCATTTATTTTGAATCTTCTTCAAGGTCAAATTTGCACATTCAAATTTGCTAAATCAATGACATCCGTGGTCCAGAACAGCTCCTCACACTACAGTGTCCACTCTGTTACTGTGAAAGTCTGACCTCTAGAGGTGACCGACAGCAAAGGATCATGGAAGTGTTTTAGCCACCCTCCTTTTGAATCTAAAGAAGTGTGTTCTAATAAAGATGAATTCAAATATAAAAATGAAACAATAAAAAAATAAATGTTTAGCCTAAAAATAAATAATGCCATGGTGCTGATGATTTTACTTGCTGTTCCGTATCAATTAAAAAAGCTTTTAAACCCAACTCAGACATACATAAAAATATAAGGAAGTGGTATTTATCTCTGAGCATCTTAATATTCCATTCTGAAACAAGCACTAAACATGTCCTACACACACACACACACATACCAGTGTACAGTCAGAACGTCACCCCTTACTGCAAATTTGATTATGAAAATGTATTCAAACCAAGATGGAAATCGTATCTTGGCTTGTTTAGTTCCCACAAACAGAAACGGTGAAAGATGATGGTGGCGGTGAATATGATCTGAAGGACTGGGTGGCATTTACTGTGAAGCTTTCTACGTTTTTTATCATTATTCTTTTTATTCTTATGTTTTTTTGATTGACATTCAGACTCATGGAAGAAGGCATAAGAGATTATGGGGGAGTATTCAAAGACTACTAAATTCTCCATCTTAAGGAGAACTGCTAAGCAAGGACTGCTAAAGGAATTTTAAAAAATTGAGTAAACTGATCATTCTTTCAACTGATAATTCTTCAAAACTGTCATCATTTCCAGTACTGGAGCTGGACTCCGACTCGCCGAACAAACAGCATCCTAGTGCCTATAGGTAATGTGATGTACCCATCATTTATAGATTAAACAGTGTTTGTTAATGGACAGTGTTTTTTCTATCATTTAAATGGGCTTTATGTCCATCATAAATGGTGCCTGAAACACTGAAAACTGAACAAGTAATACACACAAATGTACAATGCAATGATGCACAGAAATGACCAAACATTCTTAAACACTTTCATTCTTTTCATGCTTTTGGGTTGCTTGAAAATCTGGCACGTGTTTTCTTTAGGCAAATTCAAGATCATGCATTTATATTATTTAGTTAACAGAACGTGGGAATAATTTGTGTTTGAAATTTCATTACAACTTTTTCTAACTTCTTCAAAGTATTTAAATGTGAAACATTGTTTAAATGTCAAATATTGTATCTGACATTAATGGCAAGCACTGAGGTCAGTAGAATGTCAGTAGTTAAAAAATTACAACATTGTCCACAAGATCTTTTTGTTTGCCGAGTTTGCCCATTTGGTTATGTTTGCAATGACTAGCAAGCTTGGATTATGTGCACACTTCAGAATTAAAATATTACCTATATCAACAGTGCCAAAGAGAAATTCAATGGAAATTGGATTAAAGAAACTCACATGATATTTGTTTGGCAAAAGCTAATTTCCTTAAAGAAAATAACCAAGTATCACTAGATTCCAAAGCTTTGTCTGCTTAGTCAGATGTATGTGCGCAGTCAGCGATATATTCAAGTGAACTATTACTATCACCCCTGAGTAATAGAAAAATCGACATTACTTGTCAAATGTTTAGACACACCTAATAGGTTCTTTATATTTTCGAATTTTAGGAATAAATAGTAACGTAAAATGAAAACTAAGACAAAAAATTATGAATTGGCTCAAATGCACGTATAATATATATAATATCTTATATATATCTATTCTTTAACCTCTTCAGTCACCTTCATGAGAGTTTTAAAGGACTTCACATGCATGTTCAGCACATGTTGGCTGCTTTTATTCACTCTCTGGTCCTAATTATAAAATTGTAGTTTTGTAAAGAATTTCTTACACAGGCACAATTTGTATTTATCTAAAAACAAATTTCAAGCACTTAAGCAGAATCCTTAAGATCAAACGGTTTTTAAGATAAAAAGTTCAGTTAAGTGTGTCTACATGTGTGACTGTTTTCTGGATTTCCGGATTTCTGCATTAATTACTCATAAAATGTGGTCTGATCTAACTATAACTCAGTTATAGACAGGCACAATCTGACTAAACTAACAACACACATTATGTGATCATTCACAGTGCAGGGTGTTGAAAGTAAGTGAACCAAAAGTAACCTCCAAAAGCGAATTCGAGTCAATTTACAGAAATGAGATTCAAAGTGTGGGTCGCATAGGTGACCTGCCCATTAAATCTCTAAGAACACAATGGACAATCCTGAAAGAGGTGAGAGGACAACAGCAAAGGACCTCCAGAAAACTCTACAAACTGCTGACGTCTTTCTGCATGTGTCTACTATCAGAAAGCACAGCAAAAAAACTACTAAAACAGGTCCACCTGGATTTTTCACAATGCTTTTGGGAAAATGTTTTGTGGACAAAATGCACAACACTGTTTAGAGCAAACCAACTCCAAAACCTCATCCCAAATATGAAGAATGGTTAGGATAGAAGGATCATTGTGGATTAACACTGCCTTGCTGCTTCAGGGCAAGCCTGCCAGGACACTTTCCAATCATCAAAGGACGAATGAATACAAAAGTCTATGAAGATATTTTACAAAAAAAATGTTCATGACTGACTTTAGGTCATTGGGTGTTACAAAAAGAGTCAAGACAATGGCCTTAGTTCTGACCATACATCAGTTTAGATGCTGTGGCATAACCTAAAGAGGGCTGTGCTACAACCAATATTGTTAAGATGAAACATATTTGTGAGGGATGGTTCAAAATTGGTCAACAGTCTTATAAGAAGCCACAGAAAAAAAATATATTTTGCTGCTACAAGTGAAGTTAGTCAAGTTTTTTCAGTTTTAAAGTGCGGTCACATTTACTATTGCTGCGAAATTTCATTCATTTCATTTCAATAGTTCTCCATGCAGATTTCGCTCATGTGAAAGTTGGTCACGCGAATTCGATGCTGTTTGTCTGAAAGTGACTTCCGCTACACTATTGACAATGGACAACGGGCCATTTTTGCTGGCGAAATTTCGCGAATGTGACCGCACCTTTATTTACATGGCCAACAAAAGGTAGGCTATATGCTTACATATAAGGTTGTAAAATCAATGTAATTTGTTCTATAGGGCAATGTACTATGACAATGTACTATAGTACGACCCCAGTGCTGCCACAGGGCTCTGAACAGGATGAAGATACCACAGACCTGTGGAACATCCTCTTCAGACGACAACAGCTGCTAAACCGTCTTCAGTTCCTACAGGAGATCCAAAAGAAGAACAACAGAATAGAAGGTAATGGAATAACACTCATACACCAATATAACGGCAATGCTATTGCTAAAGAAATGACTCTAATTAAATAATAACAATAAAAGTTACATTGATTGAAACATTACTGTGGCCAGCTGGTTGCATAAAGTGCTTGAACTAGTCTTAAAACTAGTCTAGTACTTTTGTCTTTTTAGGACTGGTTGTAATAATGGGTTACAAAAACATAGATTAGACTAATTTAAATCCCAAAAATACGTATTACACATTAGTAATTGCAAGTTGGTCAGACTAGATGTTAAGAATGATGCAGTTGGCCCCTGGAAATAATGTTAGACTCAGACTGCTCTATGGACTTCAGAGTAGGAGCAACAACATTTGGTTATTTCACTGTGCAATAAAACATGCAAAACAATGTAATGCAATTACTCTTTCTAGGACCTGCCTACTTTACCAGGAAATGAGCATTCAAATTGCAATGACTCCACTCTTGACTGTAATTCATCTGCATGCTTATATTTGACTAGTTAGTACAAACAATAATTTGGTTGCTTTACATTTTCTTTTTTTCTTTTTAGGATACCTTGCAAATGAAGAGGGCCCTACAGAACTGGACAGAATAGAGGAGGAGTTGAAGTTACTGGAGCAAAAAGAGAAGGATCTTATTCAGAAAAAAAAATGTTTGACAACACAGACAACAGACAAAGGCATGTATCTACATTATAAATTAGACAAATTTAAAAAACGCACACACATGCATATACACACACACAAAACAGAAAGGCAGAAACAAGCTTGAGCAAAATGTAAAATAGATTTTTTTTTCAGATTTGAAATACTTCTCAGTTCAGTACTTCTTTTACTAAATAGTGAATACATGAACAATACATGAGTACATTAGTAAGTATTTATAGTCAATTACATTTCTAAGGAAAAAATCATACATTTTACAATTTCATTTAGATTTCATTCAAATCTACAATTACATTTAGATAAAAAAAATGTTTTTGATTTACTGGTCATGATGTAAATCTGTTCTCAAAACACATCCCATGATTTTTACATATCATATACATATTAAGAACATATTAGATTTTAATTCATTTGTTTTAATTATAAATAAAACATTTATTTGATTTTATTAAAGACATTAAAATGAATTAAATTCAAAAATACAATAAAAATGGTCAATTATAATTTACTGTAATTAAAAGTGTCTCTTGATTTCATCACAAAAAAGCTGAACTTAATTACCACTTTATTTCTTTAAGTAGGGGTGCATGGGGCACAAACTAACAGGGTTATTTGTAACACACATGGTTTAAATATTTCCACACATTCTAGCATAACAAAATTGACAGTATTTACTAGTTACCATATCAACACTATATAGAAAAAAAATTGTACCAAAATTAAAAAATCTTTTGAAGATACCGATAACATTTAAGCATTAGTAAATTTATGACTTGAGTAAATTTTTCATCTCAGTTTTTGGTGTTAATTTAAAATTGTCACGGAATGCCAGGAGAAAACGAGGTAAGTTCCAAGTGCAGTTTATTGAAAATAATAACAGAACAAACAGAACAAAAACGTTGCAAAAGGTAATCCAAAACCTGACACCGACAACACCAACTAAGAAGACAATACAATCCAGACGCAAATGACAGACAGAGAAGGCATGATATATATAGCTGGGTTAATGATGAACAGGTGTTACCGATTAGACAGGATTAGTGAGCAGGGGACTATGGGAAATGGAGTTTAACACAAACAACGAAAAACAGAAGAGCGCCCTCAAGTGACCAGTCCAGGTCACCACAACAAACACTGTGACATTACCCCCCCCCTCTACGGAGCGGATACCAGACGCTCCACCAGACGCACAAAAGTTCAGGAGGGAGGTGGAATAGAGGCGGGCCAGGGGGAGGGATGGCGGGCCATGGACCAGCCAACAGAAGAGGACCAGGGAACAGAGCTAGACCAAGGCATGAGCACAGAAACGGCAGGGTGAAAGGCCAAGGCGGGACCAGCAGGATGGACCAGCAAGACCCCAACCACGCAGGACTCCCAGCAGATGGCCAGGACGGAGCCGGAGGAATGAGCCAATGAGGCTCCTGCCACACCAGAACCCAGGCGGGCAACCAGGACAGAGCGAGAATCCTGTCAGGCAACATTGGTGGGAAATCCCCCTCAGCAACTCAGGATTACCTGAAAACAAGAGCAGAGAGAATTTAGTCTCAGCGGACTCTGCGGGCTCCCGGAACGGAGCGGGCTCTGGCGTGGGCTGCTGTGAGCTCCGGATGGAGGGGCTCGGCGCGAGCTCCGGGGACTGGACTGGGATCAGGCGAGGTCCGGACTGGACTGGGTCGGCGAGTCGGGATGGACTGGCTCGCGCGGTCCGGGACTGACTGGGCTCGGCGAGCTCCGGCGATGGATGGGCTCGGAGAGCTACGGGACTGGACTGGACTCTCGCAGAGCTCCGGGACGGACTGGACTCTACGAGCTCCCGGACTGGACTGGACTTTGCGAGCTCCGGGACTGGACTGGACTCTGCGAGCTCCGGGACTGGACTGGACTGTGTGAGCTCCGGGACTGGACTGGGCTGTGTGAGCTCCGGGACTGGACTGGGCTGTGTGAGCTCCGGGACTGGACTGGGTTCGGTGAGCTCCGGGACTGGAGTGGGTTCGGTGAGCTCCGGGACTGGACTGGGATCGGCGAGCTCCGGGACTGGACTGGACCCCGCGAGCTCCGGGACTGGACTGGACCCCGCGAGCTCCGGGACTGGACTGGACCCCGCGAGCTCCGGGACTGGACTGGACCCCGCGAGCTCCGGGACTGGACTGGGCTCGGCGAGATCCGGGACTGGACTGGGCTCCGCGAGATCCGGGACTGGACTGGACTCCGCGAAATCCGGGACTGGAGCGGGCTCTGTGAGCTGGGACTGGAGCGGGATGAGGAGGGGGTTGTCTGTCCTCCTTCTCACCTCCGAGCTTAGTGGGAGTCTGAAGGACAGGGTGGTTTTTTGAGCTCGGAAGCTGGCCGCGGACTCGGTGAGATCCTGGAGCTCCTGACTGGAACGGGCTTGTGAGCTCGGGTGCTCGGGACTGGAACGGGCTCGGTGAGGTCCTGGAGCTCTGGACGGAACGGGCTCTGTGAGATCCGGGTGCTCCTGCGATGGAACGGGCTCTGGGAGCTACGGGTGCTCCTGGACTGGAAAACGGGCTCGTGAGTACGGGTGCGTCCTGGACGGAAGGGCTCTGTGGCAAATCGGGTGTCTGGACTGGACGGGCTCTGTGGAGTCCGGCGGCACTGGATGGAACGGGCTCGTGAGTCGGAGGGTGTTCCGGGATGGTCGGGGCAGTTTCTTGCCACTCATAACAGAACCACCAGCACCCCCACGTTGCAAAAGGTAATCCAAAACCTTGACACCGACCCACCACCAATAGAAAGAGACACACATCCCGACGCAAATGCCAGCCAGAGACGGACCCATGATATCTCTCGCTGGGTTAATTGGGCAACAGGTGACGATTAGACAGGATTCGTGAGAGGGGCCTATGGGGAGAATGGAGTTTAACACAAACAACATAAGACAGAAGAGCGCCCTCAAGTGACCAGTCTAGGTCACCACAACAAACACTGTGACAAAAATGAGACAAATCTGCTATTATTTGAATCGCCAATCTTTTATTTAGAGTTTAGATTCTTTTAAAGGGGTCATGACATCGATTTTTTTTATATGTTCCTTGAGGTTTACTTATAATGTTAATGTTAATATGTGGAAAAATATTTTTAATGCTCATTCTGAACCTCTCTCTAAAATGACCTGTTTTTAAGGGGCGTGTCCTTTAAGGCTTCTCAGTATTCAGCCACTGTTATGATTGGCTAACGGCATTGCATAGGAATCATTATCAACGCCCCCTCGCTATTGCATGTGTGTTTGGAACCAATATCAAATAAAACGGTCCAGTCCAGACAAAGCATTATTAGATCATTGACGTCGATTTGTGAGCACCTGCAGTCAGACTCTATACGCTTAATCTTCAAAAATGTTTCTTTGTGACTTCCATGGACACGTGCCTTGTACACAACACAATGCGCATGATCAGGATGCCATTAGTAAAATATAAACTATCTACTGTTCCTTAAGTGGGATCCTTCTGCATACTCTGTACAGAGCCATGAACGAGCTGTTAAACCAAAAGGCAAAGCAACGCTTTTCACGATTTTGTCCTATGACAGATCGAGGCGTCTTGGCTGTGTAAGGAAAGCGAATGCAATCTCTATACTCTACCAGTGTAGACAGATAGCTGGCCAGTGATTGTAATTTATTTGTTTTGGAACACCAAGACTCGCACGGGCCTCAGTGAATCAAGTGTCAAGCCTTTAAGTGACTGAACGCCAGTGGGCGGGGGGCTATGGTGAGAAGATGACTATTTGTCAATGTCTTGCTGTGGAGGCAGTGTTTATGCAAATGACTGCGCCCAGGTGACGTCACCTTGCCCTTCAGATCCAAAACGAGCTGTTTTTGGAGCTTCATTAAATAAATGCTTTGTTTATAATGAAGACGTTTTAAGCTATGAAACTTGCAGAATGTCTTAATGGTACAAAGACCTCTTATATGCCAAAAGATCAAGGCAAAATTTAAACACGCCCCCACCAGTTCCGTCACGTTGTGGGAAGATTCGCATAACAACGCCCAAATGTTCCGCAAAAAAAGAAGGCAAACTGTTATCTCGCTGTTAGTATTGTTGCCGCCGCCACTGTCGTGGAGCCTGTGTGTTTAAAAATGAGGACATGACTAGAAATCAGTGGTTCAGTTGTATTTACAACACTGTTCATGAACAGTTCAACCCAAATATTCAGATGTGAGCAGCGCATTTTATGGAGGACTGTTTCATGATCCTAGTAGAGTAGACTACAATGCGTTCTGTGCCACAAGGGACTGTTCTATAAAGTGGCAAAATTACCAACTGGGCAAGGACAGTCTGGTGATAATGACTCACAGAAGCAAGTACGTTTTGTCTATTTAGAATTTGCCAATGTGATTCAAACGGAGTTTTGAGCGTGTAGTGTAGGGCTTGTTGTTTGTCATTTCTCGATCACAAATGCAGACATGGTTTAGGTTTACGTGGCGCAAATCGCAATGCAACGCGTTAACGACAGTATTAAGTCATTATTAATCAGGAATTAGGTCACCATGGGATGAACAAAGTCCGTTTGTAATGGGTTTTATTGGTGTTGCCTCATCGCACCGGGACATGGCGTCACAGTATGTTAAGGGGCGTAACATTTCCGTCACACGCTTGAGGTATTCAGCCAATCACAATGCACTGGATAGCTGGCCAATCAGCGCAAACCTCGCTTTTTCAGAACGATGGGCTTTGTAAAAATCGACGTGTTTCAGGAAGGCGGAGCAACAATAATGTACATTATGTGAAAAATAATGTTTTTTTAACCTTAAACCGCATAAAACACATTGCATTACACCAAATACAAACATTTTTTTTAAAACCAAAAAATTGTTTGTTTTCTTTTTAGCAACGTCATATGACCCCTTTAAGAAATGTAAAGCATTTTGGCTCGTTTATTATTTCTCGTGTTCTGTGAAAGCTGTGTGTGAAGGGACGGGAGGGTTGTGATTTTCTAAATGTCTGAAAGTCTTTCTTCATCTGTTTGCTCACATTGTTTTGAACTATGCTGTATAGCTGTGCATTGCGATCAGGGCCGTCCCAAGCATGGATGCAATGTGTTCACTGTCAAACTCCAAAATTACATTCTTTTTCATTTAAAAAAAAAAAAAACACATTATTTTATTTGAACAAAAATTAAGCTGTCTGTTACAACGTGCCCCACCTATGGGGCATGTTGTCACATTTCACTTCCATTCTTTTGGGGTAAATAAATAAAAAAACATACACTACTTATGAAGCAAAACCACATATTTGTACTTAACAAGTGTGAAATTAATGTGGAAAAATTATACGTTAATTATATTATACTATAATATTATACTCTGAACCCCATGTGGATTTACACAAACTGAGAAAGTCAAAAAGCGTACGGTTGTGCACCGCTCAATCCTACACAAAATCATATTTTTTGTGATACTGTGGTTTTTCTGGAACATTCTCAGTCATAAGTGTGCAAATGAAACATTAATTATCCTGTATTATATTGTATGATATACTTTCTGTGACAGATCCAATTCAAGCTCCAATCCAAGGGCTCTACATTCTCCCCATTTCTGCAGAAACTATTTCTCCTATCACTGCTCTGCAAGAGGAAAACACAGGTGAAATAATATAGATAGCCTGCAAACGTAACATTAATTATCTTGTATAATATACTCTTCATATCAAATGGAAAAGCTCAAATCCAAAGATTTCTTCATATTTCATTTACAGAGACAATTTCTCCTACCATTGCTCTGCAAGAGGACAACTCAGGTAAAATAACAGTTTGTTACATACAGTGGGGCAAAAAAGTATTTAGTCAGCCACCAATTGTGCAAGTTCTCCCACTTAAAAAGATGAGAGAGGCCTGTAATTTTCATCATAGGTATACCTCAACTATGAGAGACAAAATGAGAAAAAAAATCAGAAAATCACATTGTATGATTTTTAAATAATTTATTTGCAAATTATAGTGGAAAATAAGTATTTGGGCACCTACAAACAAGCAAGATTTCTGGCTCTCACAGACCTGTAACTTCTTCTTTAAGAGGCTCCTCTGTCCTCCACTCGTTACCTGTATTAATGGCATCTGTTTGAACTCGTTATCAGTATAAAAGACACCTGTCCACAACCTCAAACAGTCACACTCCAAACTCCACCATGGCCAAGACCAAAGAGCTGTCAAAGGACACCAGAAACAAAATTGTAGACCTGCACCAGGCTGGGAAGACTGAATCTGCAATAGGTAAGCAGCTTGGTGTGAAGAAATCAACTGTGGGAGCAATTAGTAGAAAAGGAAAGACATACAAGACCACTGATAATCTCCCTCGATCTGGGGCTGCACGCAAGATCTCACCCCGTGGGGTCAAAATGATCACAAGAACTGTGAGCAAAAATCCCAGAACCACACGGGGGGACATAGTGAATGACCTGCAGAGAGCTGGGACCAAAGTAACAAAGGCTACCATCAGTAACACACTGCGCCGCCAGGGACTCAAATCCTGCAGTGCCAGACGTGTCCCCCTGCTTAAGCCAGTACATGTCCAGGCCCGTCTGAAGTTTGCTAGAGAGCATTTGGATGATCCAGAAGAGGATTGGGAGAATGTCATATGGTCAGATGAAACAAAATAGAACTTTTTGGTAAAAACTAAAAAGTTTGGTGGAGAAAGAATGCTGAGTTGCATCCAAAGAAACACCATACCTACTGTGAAGCATGGGGGTGGAAACATCATGCTTGGGGCTGTTTTTCTGCAAAGGGACAGGACGACTGATCCGTGTAAACGAATGAATGAATGGGGCCATGTATCGTGAGGTTTTGAGTGAATACCTCCTTCCATCAGCAAGGGCATTGTAGATGAAACGTGGCTGGGTCTTTCAGTATGACAATGATCTCAAACACACCGCCCGGGCAATGAAGGCGTGGCTTCGTAAGAAGCATTTCAAGGACCTGGAGTGGCCTAGCCAGTCTCCAGATATCAACCCCATAGAAAATCTTTGGAGGGAGTTGAAAATTCCGTGTTGCCCAGCGACAGCCCCAATACATTACTGCTCTAGAGGAGATCTGCCTGGAGGAATGGGCCAAAATACCAGCAAAAGTGTGTGAAAACCTCGTGAAGACTTACAGAAAACGTTTGACATCTGTCATTGCCAACAAAGGGTATATAACAAGTATTGAGATGAAATTTTGTTATTAACCAAATACTTATTTTCCACCATAATTTGCAAATAAATTCTTTAAAAATCCTACATGTGATTTTCTGGATTTTTTTTTCTAAGTTTGTCTCTCATAGTTGTGGTATATCTATGATGAAAATTACAGGCCTCTATCATCTTTTTAAGTGGGAGAACTTGACAATTGGTGGCTGACTAAATACTTTTTTCACCCACTGTACATGGCACATCTTAAATTGACAGTGGCAAAAAACCATGGACAAAATGTCAGGTTAGATTGCCATAGAACTGATATATGATGAATGAATAAACAAAATGAACGTGTTTCGCCTTCCCAGAGACAGTAGTAAGCTTGGACGATGTCACCATGTCCCCTGCAAAAGTAAAATGCCCTTCTTGCCAGAAGATTGTCAGCACTGAGATCTACTATAAACTGGGCAGCAATGCCTTTCTCTTTTGCTGTCTCTTATCTGTGGTAGGGTAAGTATTCTAGAGTGAATAATCAATAAGCACACAAGCAAATGAGCTGTTGTTCCAAATATTGCAAGTAATCACAGCCATGCTGATATTCAGACCAACAGCACAATTGCAAGTGTAATATTGCTTTAATACAAAGTTGTAACAATAAGTTAACAAAGTAAACAAGAAGTTAACAATTTACATTTTAACCAGAGTATTGCTGAAAACATACAGTTTGACGAAACATAATTACACATTGTGCATCTATCAGCAACACATTCCAGAATAACTGAATGTTATAATACAAATCGAGTGCATGATTCAACGACTCACTCGTAAAGATAGGGATGGTTTTCTCAAAAACAAATATTTTGTAATCATTTACACACCCTCATGTTGTTCCAAATCTGTAATCTGAGTTTCTTGTGTGGAACACAAATAAAAATATTTTGAAGAATGTGGGTATCCAAACAGTTTTGGGGACAGTTGGCTTAAATGAACAAAAAAAAAAACAGACACATTTCGCACTAAAGAAAGTCACGCAAGCTTAGAAAATTTGGGGCTAACTATACCTTTTATTTGTTGCTAAATGCATCAGTGCTTTGAACAAAACGCTCCATTAATACACTCGGCTAATCAGATTCAAGAACCAGAACTGTTATATTATTGGTCACATGTACATGTTGCATTGAGTTTACATTTACATTGTCCTTCTGTTGTTTCTGGGGCAGGTGCCTGGCCGGATGTTGCCTGATCCCCTTTTGTATGAATCGCTTCAAAGATGTCATCCACAGGTGTCCATCCTGCCACAAAGATATATGTTCAGTAAATAGAATTTGAAGCAAAGAGTAATAAAGTTATTGATCTGCAATAACATGACTGTGAAAACCTCCAGAAGAGCTTAAAGCTGAGCACAGGGGTCAGGCCTGGAATTTTGTCTCTGTGCTGGGGAAGTCCACATGTAGGCTTTGAAATGTGGCGAATGTTATAATACAAATCGAGTGAATGATTCAACGACTCGCTCGTAAAGATAGGGATGGTTTTCTCAAAAACCATCCACATGTACATTTGGATTTTTGTACATCCACATGTACAAAGGAATTAAACTATAGTCAAGTTAAGCAAAATAATAATTGACTAAGAGTAAGAGGATCTAATGTGCTACATTAATATTGTGCAAGTGGCCACTAGTCCAGCAGTGTATCAACCATTTCCAATAGGCCTTTAGGGTGATAGAAACATAGTCACTAGTGGTTGTAGAAGTAAACAAACCATGTACCACTGGCTCATTTTGAGTCAGACATGACCAAATCAGTGGTTTAGGCTCGCTCTGACCAGTCTGCATCAGAGCTGTAAACTCCTGCATTTGGATCAGTTGAATTCACAAATGACTCATTCAGTGTGAACCGATTTAAAGGGTTCATTGAAAAGAATTCATTCATCAACTGAACATCACATCTTGAAGTGGGTCTCTATTTCTTCGTTTCACTATTTCTAAAATGTAGTGCAGTACATGTACGTTTCTCCAAAATGGAGGAATTGTACTTATAGTAGGCTTACTCTATTACATATATACACCTATGAGTACTATTTTTCATATATATTATATGTAGTAAAAAAATAATAATTTGCTGCAGTCATGACCAATGTGGACAGTAACAATGATTTGGATAACAATCCAAGCCGTTGAAACAAAAGATGTTTATCAATGCAACATCTTATTTAACAGTATAATAAACCAATATCCAAATTGATATGACCAAGTTTGAGTGACATTTGTGATTCTATGAATACTAGTTTGCATTCATGTAATAGTCATGTAAATGAGCCGGGAGAACTGTTTATAGGAAGAATACTGTATCAAATGTCACCATGAAAACAATGGATTGTTTTTGTATATGAATCTTTCTATTATATATGGAATGTTACCATTTGAAAATATGTATAATATTAAATATTCAGAGTATAAAAACAACAGTTTCAGCTCTCTTATGACAAAAATAAACAAACAGACAAGTTTTGCATGTCATTCCTCTGGTATATTTAAGAGACTCTAAAACATCCTCTACAACAGTATTTTCACAATACATTAATTTTCACTGATATGTGATGGCGTATATATAATCATATCTTCACAACTATTCACAAAATAGAGCTCATGGATGCTCCAAACGTGTAAAAATATGTATTACATCCATTAAAATATATACACAATGTGCAAAACATATGGCATACAAATGATGATTGATCTCCTGCTTTGGAGCATGTTCAAAGGCTAAGTATCGCCCAGTGTCATCACCACTGATACATAATATACATCAATATTGGATAAAGAGCATGACATCTAGATGAGTCCAGCAGACGATGTTGAAAACAAGGAGCTAGGAATCCTAAATCTAGAATAGGCGCCAGAATAGGCGCCCATGCAAATAGATGATGTAAAACTGAAGTGATGCTCTGATATCTGATCTCCTGCATATACTGTATACAATACAGCACTGTATATAAAATGCAAGTTATTGCTTTACTCTCCAACAGAGAATGGGACTTGCATATCGACTCAATGCAAATTCAATGCAGATTAACATTTTTCTCCAACGGAAAAATCCTCAACCACCTACAATACCATTCAAAAATGTGGGGTATTTTTTTATTTTTTTGAAAATCTATTATTCTCACCAAGGCTGCATGTATTTCAAGCAAAACATACCAACAGTGGTCCCACGTTATATTAGTGCGTCTAATACCTGGTACTTAAGAGTAAATCGCTGTGTACGTAGTATGTAACCACAGTGTAAGTACATATTGGTACATAGTATCTAGAGCTGTAATATTTCTGTAACTACACACATGTAACAACCCTCCGAATGGTTTGTATAAGTACAAATGTGTAACAGGACATATATAACTACATTTTGTAACAACAATATGTATAAGAGTAATTGGAACAATTTGATCCAGGGGATGGAGATGGGTAGCTTTAGGGGTGGAAATGGGAGGAGTGGGCACCTCAAGTTGGGGAGGTGGTGCCACACTGTTATACCAGTGTGCTTACATGGTAACTCCTCAGGAACTGTCCACTTTATATAAAGTGTAACATTCTGGACACCAACCACAATTTATATGTAAAGCCTAACTTGGCCGCTGCTGTGTAACATCAGAGTATTTACATGGTAAATCTAATATAAAGTGTACCACGTTCTTTACCAAAAAGTGCTGGTAGTCCTGTTACACATTTGTACTTTCATTTCCAAAAAGTGTTGTTACCACTGGTAGCCAAAGGTAACACACAGGCTGCATTATAACAGCAGTCAGTAATGCCAAAAACTGCTCTGAACAGTCAGACACATGCATTATTCCTTACTGGACTAAATTTGTCCCCAAAGCTACACATAGCAGTGATAGATTCTACTAGCTAAAACTAGTAATTGGCATTTTTTCTTTCCTGGAGAGGCCAGAATTTGAACAGTATGCAGAGCGAACAGTACAATGCCTTAAACAGAGCCGATGAGCAAAGTTAATCATTGGACTTGTGAGCGGACGACACACACGTAACACTGACGCACAAAAAGCTGATAAAGGTTCTCTTTAATAAAAGCTCATCTGTAAAGGTGCTTTGACGCTGTGTGGTTGATCTAACTGTGACGAGAAGTTCATCACTGCAGCAGGAAAGTGCTGTACATCTTGTACAAATAATGTATGTCCCTTTGGATCAAACAAAAATCTGAAAGACTTGAGTTCAAAGCCAGTGGTCAGTGGTTATTGCCTCACTGAATGGAAAGGTGTCCCGTCAGAGCAGAATATATAAACATATATTATTCACGAGGTGGTTGACAACATTAAATCATGAAAGAAAAGCACAGAAAGGGCTAAACAGAAGGAAAAGCAACAAAAGGATGTTTCTCTGAAAGACATCACATCAATTTGATTATTCACATGCTGCCAAGATATTTGCAAATATATATATATATGTTGTTCATTTACACAGATATTTCATTTGTATGGTCTGTAGCAATTTCAAACATAAATGCAGGAAAACAGACAGAGACACTCAGCCATACGAACACATGCACTCGCACGCAAACATTTAGTATAGGAACCTGACAAAACAGGCCTGTTAAAAAATGTCAGAACAACGAAAGCAGACAAATCTGGATTCATTTGTTCTCTGATTCCCTCAACAAACGAATTATTAAGCTGCCAGTGACATTTAACATGCAGTAAAGTCATCAGTTACCACTTCAACTGTCCAGTTTGCTTCTGAAACCACAGGGAGTTTTGCATTTTCAAAATGTAATTTACTGAAGGAATAAATGGTACAAAGATGTCCTGTGTTCATACGTAATATATAGTACTGTTTGAGATCACTGTATTTAGTGTCAGCTGTAACTTCTGGTGGCTTCATTTACATAATCTTGTTCTAAAAGCAGCATCTCTGACAGCTTTTTTCCATGGCATCAAAATTATGCAAATAAGAACTTAAAATATAGCAACCACTGTGCGAACCGAACTGAGAAAAATGTGGGGGAAAAACTGGAACTTCCTTACAGTATGATGCAGTCAAACACACAACATTCCACTGAAGTGACGAACAATCACACACAGACACTGATTCACAATTCACATACACACAGACAAGGGGTCGGACGTCCAATGAGTCAGACAAAATTGTTTTTCTTTTTGCTTTTCTTTTTTTTATACAAATATTTGTTCTCATAGATTATTTACATAAAATTTCATAGATTCATTTGAGACCATTTCACAATGGTATAGTTGAACTGATCGCCTGTTGGGATGTTTTTGGCTGAAATTGAGAGCTGATTGATGACAAATGAACTGAGACAAATTTTCCACGTGTCCAGGATTTTAAAAATGTACATGTCTGAAATTCTCAGATGCAAATCAAACCAAATGCTCTTTGCAACCTCATCTAAGATCAGCCGTTTACGTTTACAAGAAATTTGCAGTTGCAGCCACTTCCTAAAACATCAATCAATTCCTCTGGTCAAGGAGTCAAACAATATCATAAAAAGGCAGATTTGCTAAAAAGTTGATAAGTGATATGCTAATTAAATCTTCTCACCAAACTTACTACCATTTACAAGTTATGCGTCGGTAAGGTTATTAGTAGTAGTCTTATGCTCACTAGGCATCTGTACATTAGGTAATCCAAACAATATATAGAAAAAGGAAAATTGTGAACATTTCTGCAATATAAAATATGTTTTCTATTTTAAAAGCCATTTTTTCCCAAGCTGAATTTTTCAGATGCCATTACTCCAGTCTTCAGTGTCACATGATTCTTCAGAATGTTGTGCTTAATATTTATGGAAATTGAGATTTGTTCCTTCATATTTTAATATTTTAGGATGAATAGAAAAATATAAACATCGTTTGAACATATAGTGTCATTGTTGATCAAATAAAATTAATCTTTGCTAACGAACACCAATTTCTGTTATAAAAAATTCTTATCGACCCAAAATTTTGAATGGTAGTGTATTTGCCACTGAATCTTGCAGACACCAGGCTGTAGTCAGTGCTGAAAAAGGGAATTCTGGGAAACATGACTTGACTGCCAGGTTGAGTCTGACATTCTCATCCTCCACACAGACACTCATGATCACGGACAGAAGCGCTAATGCTCAAGGCTCAATTTTCAATTTTGCAAACAAAGTGAACTCTACTGTGATGCCACATCATTTGGAACTGACAGCTTACCCTTCTTTAAAACTAGCTGTGAGGATATTTATAGCCTGACTGCAACCAATCTGATGTCAATGGCACATGAATAAAAAACCCAAAATAGCAATACAGCAGAATTCAATCTGCAGCTCCCTCTCAGAATGGCACAGCAAAGAGAGCCCCAGCCAGCATTACCCACAAGGCTCTTGTGTCTTTTCTGATCAAAAGGTGAATGAGAACAGATGGTGATTAGAACCAGCATAAGTGAAGTCTAGTCACATAAAGCTGCCAGACGTGAACCGCCACCACACAGACGATCCCTACTTCCCCCACAGACAGACGGCTTGTTGAAGCGATTCCTGTCAGTCCCAGTGCAGCTGCAGATCATGAGCATCCAGGAATTCAGAGGTGATGCCCAATGGATTGAGTCCGCCGATGGGCCCAGGCATAGTGATGTCCAGCCACTCCATGTTGTCCAGGCCAGTGTCTTGGAGACTAAAGGACAGGGCGGAGGAGGAAGGTGCAGGCGGGACGGTGAAACCCAGCTCTGAAGTGTCCATTGGGGAGTTTGGCTGCTCCAGTATCTGGCTTTGAAGCTCCTCCAGCAGGCCCAAAGTCCTCTGCTCCGGCTCTATGTCCCCAACCAGCGTGCCCTCTAGCAGAGCCTCCAACTGGTTGTCGGAGACCAGGGAGGCCAGGCTGGGCATGGGCTCCACCATGAGCGTCGGCGGGGGTGCCATCTGCACCTGGGGGGTGGGCGGGCGGGCGGTGCTGCATAGGCAGGGTGTGATGTCTGGCCCGTGCCGGCTCATTTCGCCCCGAGGCCGGTTGCCTCCAGGGGCGTTTGCTCTCTGCCGCCACCCTCCCCGGGGGTGCCCCCACGCCCTCACACCGTTCACCCTTTTCGTTTCCCCAACCCGTTACCTAGCTACTGACGGTTACCCTTTTGCCGGTTCGTGTATTGCCCTGCCTTTCGCAGATGCCCGGCGTTCCCGCCGGCCGCCCTGGCCCCGGGGCTTCTGGGCCTGTCGCCCGGCTGCGTGCCCATTCTCAGCCTCCAACAGACCTCCTGCTCTCCACACGTTGTGGCACATCCACATCTGTATTTACTGATCGTTGCGTTGCACCCTGACCTATGTAGTGTGCCACACCCTGCCAAACACCTACCTCCCCTTCTCTTCCAATGTCAACGAGCTCATCCATCTGTGACCCTCGTTGCTGTGGGGATCTCCACCACAGCCACAACTTTAATTACTTTTCCGTACAGGCCCGCACTGCGCCCGAAAAGTGCACAATGAGAGCAGCCTAATGACCGTCAACTAAACTAACTAAAATAAATACAGTCATCACAGCATTTAACAAGGACACTGACTCTCTGGAACGCAACAAAAGAGACAGTTCTCATGGGAACTAAAAGTATTTATATCAGCACCTTTAAAAAAGCGTTTACGAATTCTTTGGCGAAAACAAAAGTCATACAATAAATAGGGATATGTATACTGACTTTTTGTTTTTTTTTTTTTTTGTTTTTCTGACAGGGGTCGGAGTGCTGCATGTATGGTATATTGAAATATTGATATTGAACTATCAAGTATTTCATTTTTCTTTTTCATGGGGGAATTGGAGATAATACTATGAGACCAGTATAGATATTTTTGTCTGTTTTTATCTGATAAGTATGTACTATGTAAGTATGTAATAACTTAACGGCCTTTTCCGTTGAGTGTATGCAGTGCGCAACTTGGCAGCCGCTTCTCTTCACCTTTACTTTCTCTTTGCCTGTTTTTTTTTTGTCTGTGTAATCGCTTGGTTTGTCTACTTTTTGTTTTTTGTGAACATTTCCATCTTCACTTATCGATCTCCGGACTGGATTTATAATCAAACTTTTGAACTGTCCTCTTTTGGATGTTAACTTTGCCACACGCCTTACACTCCAGCGAGCCCTCTCCCCAGAACGATGGTGTGTTTGTACCGCTTGACAGTGTCGGTGGAGTGAGTCTCCACTTTCCACTTTCTCATCACTTTTACATTTTTCTCAAATAAATCTGGTTTGGCCGTAAGACTGATGGCCTCTTGTTTTTTTTTGCTATCCTTGCTGTTTTTCATTCAAATGGAGTTTTTTTTACACACCTGCGCAGTTGCGTTGTTTGACCTTGTGACGAGTGGGGGCGGGGCCGAGCTGATTGGATTTTCTTGTAATTTTACATTCCAAAACAGTTGTTAAATCCTTGCTTGATTATTGTGCATGGAATGTTGGTTGATCTATGTCATTTTCTGCGGAGCAGTGATTCCCCCTCTCTGACTGCTGCAGTTCTTTCATGCTGGAAGACTTCTAATGTCTCGATAAAGTATTTCTATTATTTGATAATTTGCTCCCTTAAATTCTAGGCAGGCCATTCCGCGCCCACTTTCCTGGTCAACACTGAGCTTAGGGGCAAGAAAAACCAGGGACGCTGGTGGAAAGGCTTTATCAGACAACTGCCCTTATGTGTTCACTCTGGATATACCGTTACTGACCCCCATTAAGCAGTACGGAATGCTCAAATGTCAGCTTGATCATCTATTTCATACTTCATTATAAGGACAAAAACAGGCTAGGAAATTATTTACTATGATTATTAAAAGTTAATCGCCGCACGCAACAGTTCCTAGAGGGCTTGATCAAATGTGTGATGCTTCCTGAACTTTTTTCAGAGTAAAAATCTCATCTGTCTACACCCTAACCTCAGTTCCCACTACTGAGCTTCTCTCGTATGCGATGCTCATAGCTTCTTAGTTTTGACTTTGTACCACAGTGGTTGATGGATAATCAGGCTGTAAAATTCCTATATAGTCTTCCATTGATCCTGCAACCTCCCTTTTATGAAGAAATTGCTGCCTGATTTGTCACTCCCATAATCACTTCATTAATATGTCAATGTTCATCTGGATACTGCTACAATCAAAGCTTAAGAGTGCTGGGTCCCTCCAGTTTTAAAATGCATGGTCTTCAACAAGTAGCTTTTTCGCAACTTATCTTTTTTCGCTTAGAATAGCCTCCCAGTTACAGGCCTTCTTAACAGCACACACCCTCTATGAGCCCTTCCAGTCTGGCTTTCGTCCATTACACAGTACTGAAACAGCCCTGGTTAAGGTTTTTAACGATCTTCTCTTAGCTTCTGATTCTGGTGCTCTCAGCACTCTCCTTCTGTTAGACCTCAGCTCTGCTTTTGACCCTGTTTGTCATGAGATACTCCTCTCACGGCTTTCAGCAATTGGAAGTACTGGCACAGCCCTTGAATGGTTTTCCTCCTATTTGACCGGGAGGCAACAATTTGTTATATACCAGAAACACAAACCATCTACCAAATCCATTAGTTCTGGTGTACCTCAAGGTTCTGTTTTGGGCCCTCTCCTCTTTACCATTTACAGAATATGCTACCAATTGGACAAATAATCAAACGCTATGGGTTTAACTTCCACTGTTACGCAGATGATATCCAAATTTATTTTAACACACCTTCCACCTCAGTGTTTCCTCTGCCTGCATTAACAAATTGCATCAAGGAACTCAAGCTTTGGCTGGAGGCAAATTACCTTAAATTGTAAAATTTATTGGTTCTAAAGCTGTTGTATCTAAGCTTTCTGGTCAACTGATGGATCTGGATGGTGATCTGATTATGCCCTCCACTTAAGTTTCCAATCTTGGTGTTCTCATTGATTCCACTCTTTCATTCAATGATCACATTGGTAAAGTAGTAAAGACAGCTTTTTTCCACCCAAGTAATATCTCTCGTATTCGATCCTCTCTCAGTCATCAGGATGCTGAAACTGTTACACATGCCTTCGTCACATCTCAACTAGATTACTGTAATTCACTTCTTTATGGCCTGTCAGCTAATAATATCAAACGACTACAATATGTTAAAAACTTTGCAACTCACTTGATTACTCACACAAGAACGAGCGATCACATTACCCCCATCCTTCACCTTCATTGACTTCCGGTTTCCTTGCGCATAAACTACAAGATACTACTTCTCACTTATAAAGCTCTCCATAACCTTGGTCCTACATATTTATCTGACTTACTCCTGCCCGCTCCTTACAATCTTCTAGTGAGGGATTGTTAGCCACCCTTAAGTTTCATCTGGTGACTATGGGAGCTAGGGCTTTAAGGGTTGTGTCTCCCAGATTGTGGAATGCTCTTCCCCAAAACATCCATCAAGCATTCTCCCTTATCTCCTTCAAAAACCTCTTAAAAAATTTTTTTTCTCTGAGTATTACTCTTCAGTTTTCAGTCTGTAATTTGTACCCTGTTATGGACGTTTATCTACATTCTCTCTGTATCTCTAATCTAACTTTGTAAGTGGTCTCTGTATATTACTCTCAGCTCTTGGTATGTGTTCTGTCTTCTGGTATTGATGTTTATTTGTTTCTGTTCCTTAAACCTGACTTGTAAAGTGACCTTGAGTGCTGGAAAGGCGCTATATAAATTATTATTATTATAAAATTTCAGTCATCATATGGCATCAGAGGATTTGGAATATAGGGTCAGTCCCATCTTTTTTTTTTTTTCTTTTTTTTTTTCATTTTTTTTTTTTTTTTTAAGTGGGTTATTTTTGTTTCTCGTTTTGTGAGTGGTACCTTATGCAATAGAACTGCAAAACACTGAGACCAAAAATAAAACGTTTTTTTATTATTAGTTTAACTCAAGCAGCCATCTCTGTGGTCTAGATAAGTTTATATCCGGTTCCAGAGATAAACCAACATGAAAATGAGTGGTATTTTTAAAAAATAATTCTGTGGTATTTTTAAGCAAATTCTCACCTCCACAGACACAAACACACACACACAAAAAAACAAACACAAGATTAAGTCTCAAACTGAATGTTCTGCCGCACATTATACTATACAGTGCCCCTTGAAAAGGTTGTGAAACTCTTAGGAATTTTCTATATTTCGACTAAATAATGACCACAAAACTAGAGAACAAAGAGAACCCAAACAAAAAGCGGAGGACAAAAATAGGTCTTTGTCATTTTTTTTTTATTTAATCAGGAAAAATGTACAATATTCATTTGTGAGTGGCAAACGTATGTGAATCTCTAGGATTAGCTGTTAATTTGAAGGTGAAATTAGAGTCCATCTGTTCAGAGGTGTTTTTAATCAGTGAGATGACTATCAGGTGTCAGTGTGTGCCCTGTTTTATTTAAAGAACAGGGATCTATCAAAGTTTGGTCATGTTTGTCAAAGTGTGTCATGGTACAAACAAATGAGATCTCTGAGGACCTCAGAATAAGAGTTGGTGTTGCTCATCAGGCTAGAAAAGGTTACAAAACCATCTCTAAAGATTTTGGAATCCACAAATCCACAGTCGGACAGATTGTGTAGAAATGGAGTAGATTCAAGACCACTGTTACCCTCCCAAGGAGTGGTCCACCAACAAAGAACACTCTAAAAGCAAGACGTGTAAAAGTTCACTAGGTTTCAAAGGACTGCAGTCTGACTCCTAAGCGACTAAAGGCCTTTCTCACATTGGCTAATGTTAATGTTTATGAGCCCATCATCAGGAGAACACTGAACAAACATAGTGTCCATGGCAGAGTCGCAAGAAGAAAGTCACTGCTCTCCAAAAAGAACATTGCTGCTCATCTGCAGTTTGCTAAAGATCATGTGGACAAGCCAGAGGAATACTGGAGAAATATTTAGTGGATGGATGAGAACAAAATAGAACATTTTGGTTTAAATGAGCAGAGTTATGTTTGGAGAAAGAGAACACCGGTACTAGGACTGCTTTGAATGGGAGCGGGCGGTGTAACAATATCCCGTTCCCGACGTCCTTTTAGAACAGCATATCTGCGCTTTATTCTTATTGACCAATGACCACCAGTACAGCTTGCGCTCAGGACTGATATGCACGCGCTGCACGCATGCTTTAAACGTCACGCGTTTTATTTGCGTGGTCTGTGCGCAGCATGTGCATAACGATGCTCAGAGCAGGCTGTACTTGTGGTAAATATACGGCCTTCAGACAGAACAGGCAGGTTGTCGATGAGTGACAGAGCAGAATAAGGATGGAGCAAAGTGGGGATGCGCTGTCCTTGAAGGACGTTTTAACTCGGTTTTGTTTATATTTTGCTTAGCCTATAATTTTAAATGAAAGATGTTGTATTTATTTACTTTCTCTGCAACACTTTTCCTACTGTATTAACAGAAAAATGCCAAACGAATTTAGTATTTCGACAAGACAAATAAAAATAGCTAGGCTATTTTTGTACAACCTACATTTTTATTTTTCCCCTCTCTGCAGCACCTTTTCCCTAGTGTGTTGTCAATGTTAAACAAATTGTATCCTGACAAGTCGAATAAAAATAAGAAATACAATTTTTTTACATTTTTATTTTCTCTGACACTTTTTTTCCTACTGTGTTGCATAAAATATTAAACTAATTTTGTGTCTTAAGATAATTCATATAAATTCAAGTCAAAGTCAATAAATTCAAAACTCTTGACAAGACGAATAAAATAACAAAATTTTGTGCAGACTACACTTTTATTTGTCAGCCTATCTCTTTCTTTCAGTAGCGGAAATTTAAATGTGAGATTCTGGAAACGAGATCTAAATTTAGCGGGAACGGTCGGATCGGGAAGAAAATTATTCTAAGCGGAAAGCGGGTGAACAAAGAGTGAATATATAGCAGGAGCGGGTGGGTGTGGAATATAACCTTGCGGGAGTGGGCAGGTCAAGTGGGTCATGAAGCAAGACAATGACCCCAAGCACACAAGTCGTTCTACCCAAGAATGGTTAAAGAAGAACAAAGTTAATGTTTTGGAATGAATTCAAATTCCGGACTTTAATCCAATTGAAATTTTGTGGAAGGACCTGAAGCAAGCAGTTCAAAGGAGGAAACCCACCAACACCACAGAGTTGAAGTGGTTCTGTACTGAGAAATGGGCTAAAATTCCTAAAAGCCGTTGTGCAGGACTGATCAGCAGTTACAAGAAACGTTACTTGCAGTTATTGCTGCAAAAAGGGGTCACACCAGATACCGAAAGCAAAAATTCACATACTTTTGCACTGCACAGAAATGTAACACTGGGTCATTTTTCTCAATAAATAAATTAAATAGTATATATTTTTGTTTCCTTTGTTTGATTTCAGGATTTGTGTGAAAATCTAATTCTGTTTTGGGTCATATTTATGCAGAAAATATAGCACATCAAGGGCTTCACAACCTTCAAGCCGCCACAGCACATCGGTACCCCTGAGACGGTTTAGGACTGAAAACAAACCCTTTTCTATTGTAAACTCGACCTTAACAGGGAACTTCAGAGCAAAATTCGAACAAGTCTAAGGAACGGAATATGCTAACTGTTTGGACACAATTAGAGGTAATCACTCAAAAACAAAAAGTAACCCTTTGGCCATGTAGGATCCACCCATTTGATTAGTCCTCCAGCACATTGTGATAAACGGCTAAATTTCAAATTGCTTTGGCGATATGCTATCAGAAACTTGCCTTAGCGCTTGTCATAAATTATATAACTGTTCAGTTGTTTTCAACCATGTTTATTTAGGTTTGAATAAAATACACAAAGTACTGAAAAAAAACGTAAACCATAATTAACTGTTAATTGGCTGAATTGAACATGTAATTATATTCATGGTGTAGGAACTTAAAAGTTTATCTTCTCCCAGGTTCACCGGCACTACATTTCAGTCTTTCCCGAGAACTGGATGACTTTACTTTTGTAAATCTGTCAGAATTGATTCTACGCGGTGCAATCAAATTAATGACGGAGTTGAATTATTTTAAGGCAATGTGTGACGCGTTAAAACGGTAAAGCAACCACTTGAGATGGATGACCTATGTGCACGCGTCACATGGAAAACTGCAAATATTGGTGTTTTTTCTGTGTTGGAGATTGGTAGGATCGTCACCTCCCATTCATGTATGGAACAAAAAAAGAGGTCGTTGCTTAAGATCTAATTTGTGTTTCACAGAAGAAAGAAGCGTTGGCAAACATTGGTTAATTAATTTTTGGGTTGAGTAAAAATTGCAACTGCTGAAACACCATTCAACCAGAAATGTACGAGCTGATAGCTATATAGGAACAACAAATTCATCACCTCGGACGGCGCATTATGTAGGCTGCGGGGTGGTTTGATGGCCTCTATAGCGGGGGGGTTCGTATGTTTGTGCAGTTGGTGGAAAAATGGGGGAATGTGGATGAAGGATGTTCTGGGGATAAAAAACTCAAGAGGCACTCAACTCAAAACGAACTCAACACTATAAAGCATCTCAATAAATGTGGATGTTATACTGTGTTTAGGGCCAATTGATAAGGGTATGGGGGACGGGAAGTCTGACGTGAGCTCCGCTATTGGGGAGGCTGTGAGGAAGCAATGAGTTCTCCAGGCTACTGTTATCATGTGGTACCGTGCTGGAAAAACCTGCATCGTAGGTAGGTGCCCAAAGGCAGAAGGCCTGTGTGAAGAGTACAATCCAATAGGCCAGGAGCAGCCAGAAACACCCACTAGATAATAGAGAGCATTTGTGTTTTGATATGTCTTTCTGCTTGGTATGAGAAACAAGTCTTTCAGTCACGGCTGGCAAGTGGCCAACAGGCACAGGCCCGTCGATGAAAATGTTATTCAGTCATTCACAACAATGAGCCTTAGTTGACACAAGTCACTCAGGGACTCAGGCAAGGCTCCGTTAACTAGCCAAAGTACTGCGTATCTAGTGGGAAAACTTAGCATGGGCCATGCTTGCCAGGACAGGCCACTCCACAGTAGAGGTGAAAGCCTACGAAAGGAAAAGGACCAGCAGCTACCATCCATTCTCATTTGATGAATGCTTACGGACAGACAAACACTAGAGCTCCCGATAGTGCACTTGTCTGAATGCTCCTGCTGGCACTGATCTGTTCTTACTAAGATGCCACCGTCATGAATTAATCTAACTAAAATTAAAAACTCTGTCGTGTGGATTAAAGTGATATGCTTCGTCGACGTTGGTTATGTGAGAAAACACTCAATGACAACTTTGTTGCTAATTTTTTAAGTAATCAGTAATACAAAATGTGTGATTTATTAAATTTCAGATATATTTATGCTGAACATTAATTTTGAACTATATTATAGAAAGCCCATTCCACCACTGAATAAAAAATAAAAAAAAGGTAAAGCACCCTTTTCACAAGAATGTGATGACGCGTTATTTGTATTAAAAAAAAAAATGTATGTACATTTATAAAACTATTCTTTGTATTATAATACCTTTGCATCAAATTACAAAAAAAAAACAGTTAATGCTAATGTGAGGGTGTTTCTAATGCAGTGTCTATGGGAGGGATGGTAAATTTGACATGGTTCTCTCTTCTGACTGCCGTTATCAGTCTATCTCAATTTTTTTCCTTTTATTGAAAATCATGAAAACACTATCGTGGAATTTTTAATTTTGCTATTTGAGCAAATGGGAATGCAAAACATTATATTTGTGGTACTCTCCCATTCACTGCTCTTCAAGTTAACCCAACTATGATGGCTTCCGCTGCTGAGAAACACAGATAATGTATACTTATCTCACTATACTGAATTTTTCGTAGCAATTGTAGCGAATCAGCGCATGGGAAATATGAATAATTAATCATAGTTAGTTATAATTAATTATGAATATTTTATATCCACTGTAGATATTTAGCTGACCCTTCAGGGTCAACTGTCTTGTCAATTCTACGAAAGTTAATTTCCTGGTTAAAGGAAATAAACTTCTTACTGTACAATTCTATAAGTTCGTAACGTAAATCTGCATGATCAGTGACTCCTGTTATCAGTAAACAATGAACACATCAAGTGTGATACAAGTAAGGTTTTATTAACTACATAAACACTTAAACTAGTCTAACATACTACTGTTACATACCTCCCCTGTCTAGGGTCAGGGGTGGCCGAAACAAGGAAATTTTGCAAATTAAGCCAGAAGAAAAGAAACCGCTTTTCTACCTGCAACCTGGAGGTCTTCTCTCCTGTCCCAGCACTCCACAGAAAATCACACAGACTTTCGCAACGGTCTAGAAAATTAGTTTATTGACCAAGTTCAGAAAAAGTACTAAGCACGGAGCAAATAAAGCTTCGGGAGGGGACCAGGCCAAAACAACAAACATACAGGTCTAATTTACTAAAAAGGGGTACTTTCTAATCTCTCAAATCAAAATTCAAAACAAACAACAAAAGTCTTACCTGACTCCCTTTCTAGCCAAAAACAGGAGAAAACATGGACCTTAAAAGAAACGGCATCCTCCTCCCTACTGCACCAAAAGTAATTATAAACGGTTGGCTTAAACCTCACGTAGTGAGTTTACTTGCACAAAACAGAGTAACAACCTCTCTCCAAATTTTCACAGTTATACACCAACTATGCAAACAGGCAACAACTAGCACACATGCTATTGTCTGGGGCAGGCGAAAAAAACCATCTCCAGAGGCCAAGAAGGCCTACTTCACACCGAGTTTCCAGCTTTATCCACACACTCTCCCTCCAGCAGCCAATCAGAGCGAGTCAGTAGTTGATGACAATTAGGACCAGGTGATCTTCATTAAGCTTTGCATGGAGTAGAGAGAAGAGAGAGAGCGAGAGCGAGAGCGAAAACAAAACACTGCCAAAAGACAAACTAATCAACAATTAAATACTGTCCAAATATAACACCAAAGAAACCAATACAAGTAATTACGCCTTGGGACGTAACACCCCCATCATCAAATTTACAACCCATGGATTGTAAACACCATGTCACTTTCCCGTGTACAGTAGCATCCAGTCATCTCAGTCACCATCAGCATCGCAGGCTCTAGAGAGTGCATCCGCCACCACGTTCTCCGAACCTTTCTTATGTTGAATGTCCAAGTTATATTCCTGCAGACAAATTGACCAGCGCATCAAACGCTGATTGAGGTTGCACATGCGGGAGAGAAAAACTAGAGGGTTGTGGTCCGTATAGACAACAAGAGGCATACAACTACCCCCCACGTAAACTTCAAAATGTTTGAGTGCCATCACTAGGGCGAGAGCCTCCCTCTCGATGGTACTGTAGTTTTGTTGACACTTAGAGAACTTCTTAGAGAAGTAACAGACTGGATGTTCTACTCCTCCATCATCCTCCTGCAGCAGGACAGCACCCGCTCCCACAGCACTTGCATCCACTTGTAGCTTAAATGGAAAAGAAAAATTAGGGCCAGAGAGAACTGGAGCATTACAGAGAAGATCTTTGGCAGCAAGAAAAGCATTCTCACACTGGGGACTCCAAACAAATTTCTTCACAGAGCTAAGTAGGTCAGTAAGGGGAGACACCACTGTTGCAAAGTTTTTGCAAAATCCCCGGTAGTATCCCACCATCCCCAGAAACCGGCGCAACTGACGCTTGGTAATGGGAGCGGGAAATTCAACAACAGCCGCTACCTTAGCGGTTACGGGTCTTACGCAACCTTGACCCACTTTTTTTCCAAGGTAAGTTACCACAGCTTTAGCAAACTCACATTTTGCTAGATTCAGAGTTAATTTGGCATCATTCAACCTGCTAAACACTCTCTCCAAGCTATTGATGTGGTCCTCCCAATCACCTGAATAGACCACAATGTCATCCAAGTAAGCGTCACAGTCGCACAACCCTGACAAAACTTTCTGCATGAGCCTCTGGAATGTGGCTGGGGCATTTCGCATCCCAAAAGCCATACAATTGTACTGGAGAAAGTTGTCAGGGGTGACAAATGCCGAGATTTCACATGCACGTGCAGTTAAAGGGACCTGCCAATAGCCCTTTAATAGATCTAACTTTGTGACAAACTTTGAAGCACCAACCTTATCTACGCAATCGTCCATACGGGGTAAGGGAAAAGAATCAGGTTTGGTGACGCTATTTACCTTCCGATAGTCAGTACAGAAACGAAAGGTTGAATCAGGCTTCGGGACCAGCAGGCATGGAGAACTCCAGGGACTTTGGCTAAGAACAGCCAGCCCATTTTTAAGCAGGTAGTCTACCTCAGTCTTCATGATCTCTCGTTTTCCAGGATTTACTCTGTACAGGTGCTGTTTGATAGGGACAGAGTTACCTACCTCAATATCATGAGATAACACTGTGGTTCTTCCTGGAATATCAGAGAACAGTTTGGGATACTTTTGTAACAATTTTACAACATCTTCCCGCTGATTCTTTGGCAAATATGACAAATGTGACTCTATTTTACCCAACATGGCAGAGTTATTCAGACGCACACCAGGAGTCTGAGGTTCAGCCAGCAGCCAGTCTTCCTCAACAAAAACACAGTCAGGAACTAGTGTAACACAAGGTTTACACGGTGATGCAGAGAGAAGTGTTGGTTTAGTTACGTCCCGTGCAACATAGGACTTCAACATATTAACATGACATACCCTATTCTTGCGTCTGCGATCAGGGGTACCCACAA